>JALIRH010000016.1:5462500-6662500 GCA_023055505.1 Callipepla californica brunnescens
TTATTTCTCAGGAGCCCCTTGTCAAGCCAACACTGCCAAGCCACTGTTTCCTGAGATAATATCTTAATGCTATGGGTCAAAAAAACAGCAACACAAAAACAAACAAACAAAAAAAGGTAGAGGGGCTGCTATTTGTGTCTATTAGCAGGAAGTATTTCAGACCACATTCAGGACAAGGAGAAAGTGTATGATTGTTAAAGATACTGTGAGACTCATTTACATTGATGAAAAATTCAGATTTTAAAGCAAATTCAGATCCAAGAAAAGATTAGGTTTGATACAGTGGTGAAAATATTTAATGATTGCTTATCTTCCAAATGCTCTAAATTAAATGGCCTTCCCTATGCCTTTGTGGTTTGATTTTAAGCCTTCAGAGTAGAGCTCTAATATTTAGTCAGGCTCTGCAGGATGGGTGGAAGGGGTCACTGATTTAAACAGGTGAATGTCTGAGCCAGGGAATATTCTGGGGCAGATTTGTTTCCTTTGGGTTGAGGTTGTTTGCAAGAACGAAGGCCCTGGATGCATGCAGTGCTGTCTGCCTTCAGTTCCCAGTGAGCTGTTGTTGAAATCCTGCCCTGGGAGCTGCTGAGGGATGAGGGGCTTTGCACCGTGCTCCTCGCTCACGCCTTCCTGTAGGAGCTGCAGCCTGAAAACCAAACCTGCCTCAGTGCTGGCCTGCTTTGTGGCATCTCTCACATTCAGTGAATTTCAATAACCAGACATTTAAAATGAAAAGGTGATGACAAACTGTGTCAATGAATGAAAACCAATTGTTTATAACACTCGATTATGGCTCTGGAAATATTACTCCAAGCCTTCTCCTGGTGACATGTCACATTTAGATCAAAAACTCTATGTGGCAGTTCACATTTTTTAAGCTTGGTGCAAGCATGCCAGATTCTATTTCGATTGAGCGGCTGGCATTCAGAAAGCCACATTTAATAGGATCGAAAGAAAAGAAATGTTACTTTTCATCACACAAGACAACAAAGAGAACCCAGGAAACGAAAATATTATTTCGTTTGAACAAATTACAGTAAGACTCTCAGGGGCTCTTTCAGGGAGTAGATGAGGAAAAGCACTTAAATATCATTCCATCAAACTAAATTTTTAACTACAATTTTTTACAGATAAAATGTGTTGGGAGGATTCAAAGAAGATTAGAGCTCACCTAAGAAACAGTATTCAAATTTGAACAGCTAATGGAAGCCTGCAAAAACTGTTAATGTCTATATCTTTCCTCTAAGGGACTTAGATTTCAGTATTCTTATAAAAACACATTGAGCTGATTTCATTTCTGTGTCTCCACAGACTTGATTCTTGTAATTTCAGTAAGTGTTATAAATGTCATTTTAAGTATTATAATGCTAATCCCTACTGACAATAAGGTTCTAAAGCTCAGCTTCCATTACTAAGGTAATGTTTACCTCAGATAGCGTATAATTGTTTGCTTTTTTCACAGTAAATTCTCTGTTCCCAACTGCTTAATCAGCCATGGAAAAGAGAGAAGACTTTCGTACTGTTTAATGTTCTTGTGATTACATTAGAGTACCGTGTAAACCCACATCTGTGGATCTTGGGAAACACAATTTTTTTTTGTTGGTCCACAGTTCTAAAGGCAAAGTATTTTGAGCAATGGTCCTTGCAATAACATGAATCATTTATTAATATAAATATCACGGATATGGTATAAATCTTCTCTGCTGCTGAACTCTCAGGACACTTCTTCATTGCGTGAGTCAGAATCAGCAAGGACTTCCCAGTGCCTCACTGTAGTTCAAATAATGCACCATATTCCAGTCACAGACAGCCTGTTCTCTGCTCTCAACAACAGGAGACCAACGCATGCTTTCCATATGAGCTTTCTGCTGCATCACATCAACCTAAACAATACTTTGTTATGCTTTGTGAAATCTAAAAACCTGTAACGTTCTGCAGAGGACTCGGATTGTTGTTGGCTCAAGGATAAAGTTTGACTGTCTGATCTATTTTTTGCCCAAAGTCAAGTGCAGTCACCAGTTAAGTTGTAAAGGAAGCTGTTGTCATTCAGTGACAGCAAAGAATGTGTTCAGTAGTGTTCCATCGGGAGCCAGCCCTGGGCAGCAGTAGCAGGGACACGGGAGCCAAGGGAGCACTGCTTAGCACAGGGCTGCAGTTGGGAAGTGATGGTTTGGTGCCACTGGGCTGAGAGCTTCCTCCCTGTGGCTGTGTATAAATTCTGGGGTGGCAATGAACTGATCTTCGCAGCTCAATCCATTGTGAATGATCCTCGACAGGACCAATACCACATCCCTGAGCCTCTCCCTGAAGTAAGTTGGTCACCTCGAACTCTACCCTGTATATTTGTCGCTAGCTTTCTGGTTCTTAATGTTAGTTATACCTCGGTCCAGCTGGTGTTTTTGCAGAATTTTTTACTTGACTGAATTCCACAATGCACTTACGGATGAGCTAAAAATAAGAGCTTCATGGGCACAATAGCGTATCGTTTCACCGGCAATGGGAATGCCTACAAGGGGCTGATGTCAAGCAATTTATGTTTATTAAATAATGTAGCTGAATACATTTTTACTTTGGACAAACAGCACTGAAGTCCACAGGAGTTTTGCCTGTAAAATGGTATCATATCGTGAGATCATTAGTGAAGGAACAGATGTGAAGCTGGAAGCTCTAATACCATCTTGGTGAGAGGACTACCTTAGGGTTTCGGATTATTGCTGTGCTTGGGGGCTTGCAAGGACCACAGGACGTGTGCAGCCCTCATGGCCTTGATATTTACAGCCCAAAAGCCTGTGCTGCTGCCTGCTTGCAGCAAGGCTGGGGTCTGTGGGTGGTCTGCTGGCTGCTAAAAAGCAGTGTGTGTGTCGGCTGCTTTTGGGCTGTGAAGTCCAGCTTACCCATGGCAAGTCTCAGCCATGGGCCATGTCCCAACAGGTGCATCATCTAGGCTATTTTCAGGGTTTGAACTCTGGACTAAGCCATTGCCTATCGTTGCTTAAATACAGATGTGGATGAGGACTTACAGCTTCCCGTGGTTTTGTAACTCCGTGTGTTATGAACAGCACGAGGTTGGAGAGTGTGTTCTGTGCTGGGCTTGTGGGAAGATGAGGAGCAGCGGCGGTGCTCTGGGGGCTGGCAGGTCATTCCAGTGCTGGGAACTTCGTGCTTCCTTGCTGCTGCAGCTCTCCCGCTGCACAGGGGCATAAATCTGCATTTCTTAAAAAAAACTAGGTTAATATTTTAGTGATAGATGGTTTGTTTTGATGAGTTCTGAAACGAAGTCGATCTTGGCTTTTCAAAAGGGAAGTGATTGGCCCTAAAGGTTCTGCTTTCTCCTGAACAAAAGGCCTGTGATTTTATTTTTCTTCACATGATCTCTACGAGGGGTCATGTTAAGGATGCGTGAGGCACACTTAGAGAAGACAGGAGCAGGGTTTTTTCTCTGGTAAAATATTCAGCGAGTGCTCTTTGTCTCTCCCTCAGAACACTGCAGGATCCAGGAGCATTAGGTGAGCCACAGATGCCAAACCGGGGGGAAAAAGAAAAAGAAACAAACTATATTTTCTGCTCATCTGTGGAGTGAGGATAACACAGGCCCAGAAGCACACGTTGTGAAGCAATTTCAGTCGTAGCTGAGTACCTGTTTTCCCCTGGAGCACAGACTGTAAAAACCCTCACAAACCCTGGTTTCTATTTCCTTAATATTCCAGTTTTGAAGATATCATTGTGATAAAGGAAATAAGATGGATGTCCTTTTTAGAGCTCTGCTCCCTGCTTATAATTAGGAGATCAGGGCCTCTTGAAGTGGGAGAGCTGCACACTAGGTTTTCCTGCCTGTTTATAATGCAAAGATAAATATTTCATTTAGACACAAAGAGATGTGAACACAATAGCTTATATTTTAATGTGTTACACCAGGTGTAAACCTGGAGTAGCTCTAACACTGAGAAGTCAGTGCTGTTAGTCTGTAACTGGGATGGGAATCTGGCCCACTCTCTGCTACAGACTGCAGAGAGCTTTTTGCCTTTAAATCTGTCACATTTAAATTACACGGGGCCACAACGTGTCACCTACATCCTTGACTATTTTAATACAAAAATATGGTTTAAATCTCCCTGGATTTGCTGATCATCCTGGGATTTCTAAAGTTACTGTTAGGCTGTGAGAGATAATGAATAGCAATGAAGAAAAGGTCTATATTCAATTTTTCTGTATTAGCATTAAAATAAATAATTTGATTGTGGTGTGTTCTGAGCTGAGCAGCGCATTACCAGCAGGGATCTATCTCAGTGTGCACAGGCATTGCCTCCATCAGAATCATGTCTGCTGGACCCCAGCTTGTGAACTGAGAGCCAGTGGCTGGATGATGCTGTCTGAAGCCGTTCTTGTTTGTTTGTTTTTATTGCACCTTGACTGTTCGCATTCTTTCCTAAAGCATAAGGAAGCCTAACATCAAATAGTGGTGAAGACAAATGAGAGAGATTTGGCTCTCTTAGTGGGTCATCTCCCGGGTGAGCTGTGTGCGGGCAGGGGACGGCGGCTCCATCTGCGAGGCCAGCTCTCCTGCTCCTCCATCTGCCGGCTGGACACCGGCCGCAGCTCACTGCACGGCACACGAGGCGCACACACGCAGATTTTTCCAGACCAACCGAAGTGGATTTGCCTAACCAACAAATGGCTCGCTCGGCGAGCGGGAGGGGGCAGGCGGCAGATCTATAGCCTGGGTGACCGTGGATAATTCGTGCAGCAACCCAGTGCCTTGCTGAACTCAGCTGTAAAATCAAGCAAAAATAGCACATCGGGTACAGCGCAGCGCTGGCTCGGCCTGCAGTGCTCTGCGGGCACAGCAGAACCCGAATGGCCACAGCCGGGGCACTGCTGAGTCCTCTGCCATGCCTCAGCTGAGAAGGGTTTCTGAGTTGTTACCTGACATAATGAGCTCTTCCCAAAATCTATTTTAAAATCGACTTATTTTTCCCAAGGTTGTAGCTAGATAGTTGTGCAGATGTGAGAGAGGATAGAATCTGCTCTCATCAAAGTCGACTGGAAGAGCTTACTCAGGCTAGGAGTTCATTTGGAGAACTGCTGCATTGTTCGTCTGGCTTCCTGCACTGGTCCCCCCACCATAGGTAAATGGCTTGCCATGCTGCTTTTGGCCTCCAGGGTGGGTGTAAGGAGCTGTGTTGTGAGGTATGGTGGACAAAGATGAGTGTACGTACATGGGCAGGTTCAGGACAAGCCATGTGGAGAGGAGAAACAGCTAAACTCATCACTGGCTGTCATTAAAATGTTGTTGGGAATAAACATTTGGTCAAAGACAATAACAGTGGTATGAAAATAGGTGGTAAAAAGTAGGAAATGGAAAGAAAACTTTGATGAATAGATATCCTATTTACTGAGTCGAGATCTCAGCCCCGTTTCCATGTTCATTCACGTTTTATTCTAGAGTTTGCGTAGAAAAGTTAACTTGGCAGCTAAGCGCTGCTTTGGACTTCCTTTTGAGTTATTTTATGAAGCAAGAAATGGTTCAGTTGTGAAGGCAGTAAAAAAGGAAACTAATGCTTGTCATAAAAAAGCTTTTTTTTCGTGTGAGTGTTAAAAGCAGGCAAACCCCCTGTGATCTTAAATAATTTGCGTAAGTACACTTAGCGCGTTTGCTTTCTTGGGAGTGCCGGTTGGGTACCAGTGTATCAGACTGGGGAAAAAAAAGAAAAGAAAGCAAATGAGAGATAGGATGACACCTTCACGGCAGTTCCCTGGTCGTCTGCTTCCCTTGGGGGTGTGCATGGCGTGCCGAGCACCCTGACACCCATGTTGCTGATCGGGTCACTTAGGAGCTGGGAAGCAGCAGACACAAGGTGAGGTGGGAGCACTAAGTGGCTCACATTAGGACAGCCTGATTGCCTAAATGCAGCTATTAGTAAGTTTCGCTAGAAGCCGTTAGAAGAATCCTCGCAGCCTGTCTGCTGGCATGTTTTGAAGGGAGTTCAGTTATGAGACTATTAAAATGTTATTTTGATAATTAAGCCCACAGCTGTTGTGCGGGCGCTGGGGGCAGGAGCGGGGAAGCAGCAGCACAGCACAGTGCCGGTGCGGGCTGGAAGCGGGCACAGCCGCGTGCTCCCCAACTGCTGCCCGGGGAGGGCACGGGGCTGGGAGCTGTGCTGCAGGCTTTGTCAGCGCTGCCTGTTCCTGCAGTGTGAGCTGCCGTGGGTGGCAGGGAGGGTAAAGCGGACTTTGAGGAAGTGTGGGGTTATTTGCCTTTCAGGGAAGGTGCGGCTGTGGGTGTGGGTGCTGCTCGCTGTCACCATCAGTCTGGATGCTCAGTAATGTTTAACTGGATTAGTGCTTTCAGCAGTAAAAAAAAAACCTTCCGTGTGAATAATTTTTTTCCATGGGTCATGTTTACATCTTGTATACACTGCCACAGAGTGAAATATATATCGTGCTGTACGCATAGATAAATAGTTTATCTCTCCTCTCCTCTTTGGAGTTAAAATTAGGATGATTTACAGTGTTTATCCATATTGAGCAGGGCATAATTGTCCAAATTAAGGCTGTCCATCAGGACAACTGGTAAATTCAATCTCTTGTCTGTGTGTGTCAGTGGTAACCTTTCCACGATTGCTCCTCTACTCGTGCTGCAATGTCAGCTGTGGTCCCCTGTTGACTCCCTGCCTGCACATGCTCACTGAATACAGAATCAGAAGATGGTACATGGGATTTTATAGAGTAAACTACATAAACAGAATGTAAAATGGGGGAAATTAGCCTTTAGATGAAAAGGGGAATGAAACCCAAGTACAGCTCCTGCCCTCTGAGTCAAAAATCATTGCACTTGTATAATCTTTTCAACTTCTCTGCCATCTCCTGCTTCCCATCCTCACAAACGTTTCTTCAGCAGCATCTGTCGTCTTTTTTGGTTATTACTTTCCTAAGAGGGACAACTTGTAGAATGCATATATAACATCAGATGTATATCTAAATTAGATTATTTCAAAGCTCTGATTCTAATTTTCATAATTTTTTATTTCTTTGAGAAGACAGCAAAATAAAGGAAACATCCCTTTACAGTCTCACTACGACAGACAGATATAACTTCACCTTCCTGGGAGGTCCCTACTGAAAATGGGTTGATAGCTTCTGCTCTGGTTCCGAAGGACCCATTCTAAAAACTGTTCTGTAGTCAGAGTGTATGCATTGAATTCCACTGTCTGTATTTGATATTTTTATACAGCACTGTAAACATCCTCCCTGCTGTGCTTAGCTTGGGTGGGCTGACGCCCAGATGCTCTGTGCAGCACGTGGAGGTGCGGATCTGGATGGTTTGCAGAAGGGGATGGAGTGCCTTGCGTGGACACCTGCCAGGTGTGCTGAGGCTGTCAGGGCAGGTGACCTGATCCTTCTGTGTCTCACCCTGGTTTCATTCAGGGTGGGTTTTCTCCACTGGGATTATTGTTGCTGAAGACTGGCAGCAGTGGGCTGCAATCCAAGCTGGATCCTAGTGCTCATGCATCCAGTTGTGGTCAAGGTGTTGGTCCAGCAAGAAGTTGCTGCGCTTTCAGAGTTCAGAAGGATCTGAATTTGGAGTGCATGAGGCAAATTGGATCCACAAAAGGATTAGTGGGTGGGATGACTGCAGAGATAGGACCAGGGGCAGTGAGATGGTCCTGGTGCAAGTCCTTCAGTCCTACCAGGGACTGTAGGCCCCAGATGTGAGGAGAGCCGGGGAAAAGGAAAGGCAATAGTTAAGGCAGGAGATGGTTGCAGCCTGGGTCAGGGATTTCACAGGCGAGACGAAGTGGGAAGGATAGATTTTTGTTGAGGAATAAGAGGACTTAACACCACAATAGTGTGTTATTACAAGTCTGTTGAACTTGTTTTTGCTGTAGGGTGTTTTGATTCCTGAAAAGCAAATTAATTACATTGTAACTCTGAAATCTTGGCTTTCTTACCACTGGAAAAAGGTTACTCTTCCCTTGTGGCTATTTCTTATTACCACCTTGTGATTATGAGGTATTCAGCACACAGAAGTCGGGTGCTTTGGAGATTACACAAGTTATTAGCCTATCTGCTTACCTCTAAGAATTTACAGGGGGTATTTATGTCTTCTCCTTCTCAACCTGTGTAACAAGGAACATCATTTGATGATGGAGAGGAGATCCATCCTTCATAGAGCCAAAGCCAAAACATCACCTTCTGGCAGCCTTTGCAAAGAGAGGTCTTCACACACATGGGCTAGATGCATCTATGCTGTGCTGTGTCACTAAGACAAGTACTCTTAATTCTGCTGCTATCTTTCCAAATTAGAGCAGATGTAAGTGAGAGGTGAGCCCAGAAAAGGAACATTTACAATTTTGGCAAAATGGACTGTAGGTTAGCAGTGGTATTGGGACAGGAGACCAGAAGGTAGTAAGTGTTGTCAAGAGAAGAATATTCTCATTTGATCTATTTCTGTACCACTTTCTTCTTTAAAAGCATCGAATGTCCTCTAGGCAACACTTTGAAAGTGCCCTTTGTTTTTTTCCAGTTGCTGTAATTAGAAGGTACCTAAGTTAAGAATCACCTTCCTCCACAGTAATTACAGGCTGGGGCTGCCAAGTGCTTAGGTCTTGGTGACTGCTGATGTTTCGAGAGGAGTCCTGGTCAGAATTGCTCAGAGCTGAGGGACGCTTTTGAAGCACTCACTCAGATAGCAAACATTTGCTATATTTATATTTCCCTGTTTAAGGATAGTGGTTACAAGGCTTTCTTCTGAAGGGGATCCCATGGTATCTCATGGAATACCTGGTAGCAATTCATTTTGTTGAACAACTTGTTGCATTTACTATGTCAATAGATGCACTGCTGATTTTGTGGTTTTCTTGCTGATTTGTTTGTCTGTAAGAAGCCGAGCTGTGGGGCTGAGTCCCCACACGTGGTGATGCACCAAGGCCATGCCTGCGCCCTGGCTGCAGATGCCATCCTCCTGTGCAGGAGGCAGAGCTGCCCCAGAGCCTGGCTCAGTGCCGTCCCCAGGGCTGCTCCTGCAGCAAGGGCATAGGAGGACACCTCCGGCACAGAAATGTCCCCGAATCTATCTCAGCACCTGGAGACCTGCAGGGGGCTGGCACGGGCCCAGCTCCTGCACTGCCTATGGCTCTCTCCTGTGCTAAGGCAGTGTCCATTCCTGGCTTATTTATGCATATAGAAATGATGTGCTGGGAAAGCGAGACTGATTCTACCATGCTTAAGGAAAGAATTCTAACAGGATGCCTTCTGTAGGGAAGTGCAAATGACTTGCCTTCAGATCTCAAGAAATCTCAAGGATTTCTTCTGTCAGGTGTCTAGTTGTGACAGTGCCTTGAGCAGAGGCCACTGGTTACTTGTTTTATTTCTGAAAGCCCAGTCCTGCAGACAGCTGGCTGAGCTTGGACAAAGCTACACTTGAGTAATGAAAGATGACCCATGGTAAAGGAAATGTTGGGATCTTCTCTCCAGTTTTCTGCAAGATTCTCAATGAGACATTTCCATTTTTAATCCTCCCTTGGCAGCTGTGAGATAAAAGATTACAATTTAGCTCAGAGATTTTTCTCCTTTTCTCTTTTCTTTCACTACTTAGGGTGTGCAGTTTCCAAGAATCAGTTGTTAGGTTTAAAGAATTGAGGGTAATTTTCATTCCCAGCAATGAGTTCCAAAATTCTGATGCCTTCTCTGCGCTAGAGCAGAATAATGGGAGGCTGGTGGAACTGTCACGTTGCCATTAGCTTCACTGCTCGGTAGCTGCACATCAGCACAGTAATCATTTTCAGATTTACAAGCATTAAATATTTTAATTTAATGCCTTGGCTCTCTTGTAATTCATGCACTTAATTATATGATAATTACTCAAATGAAAGAGATACAGCTGCTGCTGTATCAATTCTTCTAGGAATCTGAGATTTTGGAGTTGGCCTTTGATTTCAGCTTATTTTTTCTGGCCCTTTTAAAAAGCTGGTGGGCATGTAAAGGCATTTTTTCTTTTTTTTTTTTTTTTTTTTTTGGCTGTGTGGAGCAGAGGTGAATTTTAGGCGGTGTTACTTTTCCTCGCTCCCTTCATCTGAGTGTGCAGTACACTTGGCAGCCAGGGGACTGGGCACTGCACTGGCTGCTTTTACTGCTCCTGCTGGATTACAGTCATTAGAACAGAGGAGCTTTGCAAAGCTTCTGCAGCACAGGACCCTGCCCCAGTGCAGATGGCACGGAAGGAAGCGCGCTGTGGGAAGGAGGTGTGTGTTTGTGTACACGTGTGCAGAGCTGCAGAGAATTTAATGCCTTTGTAATGGGCCACTTGGTCAGTCTGCAAGCACCGCACAGTGAAATCACACAATAAATTAAAGTCAAGTATAAAGGTTCGACCAGGCCAAATAGACCACCAGCTGGAACAAAAGGATTTGGCACAAAGGCAAACCCAAGTGACCTCAGCAGAGAAGGGCAATTAACACGCAGAGCAAGGAAGAAAAGTTAGCAAATAGAAAAAAAGCAAATTCAGTGCGAGAAGGGGCCCTCACATCCCTGGAGGTGAGTGCTGCCAAGATGAGTGGGGAGCGGGCAGCTGCCAGCCCACAGCCCTGGCACCAGCAGCAAGAGCAGGGCTCCTTACGGACACAGGCAGCCCCACGTTCCTGTGCCTCCCTGGCTGCAGGAGCCCTGTGCTTACAGAACAGCACACTGATGGGCTTCCTCCTGCGAGAACCAGTATCTGTAAGATGTGCAACAGATCTTTGCTTTTTACTATTTTGTTTTAGTTGTTGATCTCCTGCACTTGATGAAGATTAGCATGGGAGAGCTCTTGAGGTGGATGTGCTTGTGAAAGTCTCCGTTAAGTTAGATGCAGTTGAAATTCCTTATACTTTTTGGAAGCTGCCCCACGTGTGTGCAGGTCACCCTGTGGGACAGGAACACAGCATCCCTGTCACACAGGCTGAAACCTTTCTGTGCTGAACCTCGAGCAGTGCAGGAACGTGAGCAGCGGCAGTGTCCTGGTCTGTCAGAGCCGGAGCTGCGCTGGCTTTGCTCACACCAGAACAGCAAGCTGCTTTTGGGCAGCCACCGCAGCAGAGTTTTGTGAAAACATGTTGCAGCCATACTTAGGGTTTTTGTTGGTGGTGGTTGCTGACATGTGAGATTATGCTTAATCCCTTAGGGACTCAGGATATTTTGTAAGAGTTGTAAGTGTAAATATTTGGCAGTATTTTCATATCCGTCCTCTCCAAGTCCCGCTGGAGCAGATGACGCCGAGTTACTGTATGTGGGTAGTTTCTGTTGATGGCAGTAGCAGATTTAACACTTCTGCACAGTTGCGTTTTACTCAGTGAGTATTTAAAGTTTGTTTTGCACATGTGAAGTAACTGCTTTGCAGCCTACTTCATGGAAAAGGACATCATGTTTATTAAGTTTCCTAAAAACTGTAAACAAGAGGCTAACTACAAGCAAGTCGCTATTAAAAATACGCTGAGATGTTTTTAATTGCTGAAGCATCTAGTGTAGAGCTGGAATATTTATTTGCCCGACTTGTACTCCAATTGTCAGACTTGCAACCAAGCTAAATCTGTTCCAACAGTTACTGGAAATTGGTGTTTGAACTTGTGAACTCAGGAAGCCTCTGCATCTGCTTGGAGCACTCAGCCTTGCCCTGCCCGGGCTGCCGACGGCTGTCTCCAGCGTTCCTCCAGCTCTCCAGAGAGTGTGGTGGCTGTGCTCTCAGTTCCTGCCTGAACGCGCATTGCACCAAAAGGGTTACAAAATTTTAAACCCTGTGTATGCAGACAATTTTCAGCTAGCTTACAGCAGCTGCGGAGTCGTGCTGATAGATTAAAAGCAGCTCCCAGCCCCAGAATGAAGTACATTAGAGCTCCTGCTGAGCCGAGCTGGGGTGAGGCCTACACAGCTGTCATTTAGGCCAAGTTTCCAACCGAAAACTGAAGAAAAGGATGTAACTTAAAGAAAAGTTATATTTTAAAGTGAGACATCTGGTTGTTAATCAAATGTGGGCAGGAGTTAGTCGTGCAGCAGGTTTTGGCTTCAGCGGTCTGGCTCTGAAGGTAGGGGGGTGACTTTCAAGGACCACGAAGGAGCATGGCCAGTCAGAGGCTGTTACTTGCTGATGCTGTCAAAACAATCCTTTTTTTCCTGTACTTGGTCTTTCTCTCTGCAAAACTGATGCACATCTGAGTGATCAGCTCACTCAACTTGTGCTGACACTGAGCTCAAAGTGTAACCCTGCCCTGTAAATGTGCAGTTAGTGGGGAGGCATTTGGAAGAACAGCAGCCTTTGTGGCCTGTGCTCTTATTCCCAAGCCTGTATGAAGGGAGAGGTGGCCTGCATTTGCCAGATGGGTTTCAGGAACCGCATGAGCCTATCTCTCCCAGCCCTCCAGTGGGAGGCTTTGTGCTGCAGGTTGCAGCTCCTGCTGCTCTCCACAGAGCTGCCGTCGTTGGGCTGTGTTCTGGCCCAGGAGCATAAATGAACCCGTGCCTCTCGGTTGTCTTCCACAAACCAAGAGGAGCTGTTGTGTCCTTGGTACATGCTGGCTTTCAAGTGGTTTCTCAATTTTTAATGCAGAGGGTCATTCATGAAAAACTGAGCAAGGAATATGAATTAATTATATCACATACTTTGACTTCTGAGGAGTTTTGTACCCATTTTTCATTTAATTTACCTGTATGGTTGCAAGCAATCTGCCCCTCTTACTTGCAGTTAACTGAATGTTTGTCTCAGGATATCACCCACATGCACCAAAGCCAGATTTGTCCCTGATCTACTTAAAATAAAATATTCAAAAATATTTGTTTAAAATACTGACTTATGTCTGTATGTAGTGTGTGGTATGAATAATTTGTTGGAGTTCAGATGCCACAGTGTTTCAGTTCTTATCAGAAATGTATGATATGAATTTGAAAGTATGCCCTCTTGCTTGCTTTCTCATGTATAGTGCATAATGAATTTCCAGCTTGGCAGAAAGGAAAGGCTCATAGTGGGAAGTAGAGTATACCAGGAGGATTTATCATGATACCATTGAAAACAATATGACAACTCTTGGTTACTGAAGTAACAATCTCATTTGGGAAAGAACTGCAGAATAAAGAACTTGCTTTCTTCAGTTAAAGAATTGCTATTAGGAATTAATTAGGTTGATAACATAGGTGCTTGTCCTTATGCAAAACTATCCGGCAGTTTTTCAGCACCATCCAGTATTAGTCAGTGTATATAAACCTATTTTTTATGTAAACTGAGGATAGCTTTTGTTGAAAACGAATATTCATAGTGTGTTGAAAGGTATGGCCTGCTTTTGGCTTGTACTGTGCCTGTCGGTGTTCCAGCCCTAGGTGGATCAAATGAGTTAGAAAACTCAAAGTAGAAACAGTCATTATATTTGGAACCTTAGATGTAAGGTTTGACACACGATTCATTCTAATTGGAGTAAACATATGTATTTCTGAGGTGATGCTCCTCTATGGGATGCTCCTTGAGTGTACACATAAGCATGTTTCCCTTTATTATGTATTCATGTTGGCAGTAGAGAGGGAATGTGTTTACTTGTGTGGCAAAGTAGAGTAAATGCAAAGTCAGTAATCATAAGTATAGAGGAAGTAACTCATTAAGAAAGCCTTCTGCTTGGCCATTGCTGAGAGTAACCAAACAGTGGCAAATATGAGATGTATATGTTGAGCTTCCTGCTCTGCGTGCAGTAAGTGATAACTCAGTTTTCTCTTGCTTTGGTGAACACAGGGCACGTATGTGCTTTTGGCCTAGAGTAGAGTCAAATAAATCACCTTTACTAGCCCCTGCAAAACTCCTGGAACAGCAAGACTTCCAGCTGCTCTTAAAACAAGGTTAGTAAGAGTCCAGTGCTGGAAAAGAAATCGGATAAAGCATTTATGAAGAGCTGAATATCAGAATTTATGAAGAGCTAAATATTGAGCATTATTTTCTACTTGTGGTTTTGAAACCATTGTGATGAATGATCTTAGTTAATGCAATTGCAACAAATGCGTGCCTTACAAAGTTCCTTGATAGGAAAATCAAATTACATACGGTGCAGTGAAACACTTTATGCACCAGAAACACAGAATATATTACAACCAATGGAAATGAAGCTTGGTTTTATTCTGACGCCCTTCCAGAAGGGAACGTTGTACAGCATTATCAGCAATTTTAAACAAACAAAAAGAAATCCTAACAAAAATATTTAGCTTCTTAGCAGCTGTTACTTGAAACAATAGCTTGAGTTCTTCTGAATTTTCCTCACTCACTTTAGGAATGGTACAGTATAATCTGTATCAGCGTGCCATTTCAGTTCTGTGTTAACTTGTTTCTACCATGGAATCCTTCATACATAAATCTCGATAGGTGAATGAATTGGTGTGCAAATGGAGTTAAGATATCTTTGAAAGATTCAGTCTTTGTACTGATCTAATCTCATCTGAGCACATGAGAGGCTGAATATTATGTATTTACATTTTGGAGAGTTGCATCAATTTTTATAGGTTAACATGGCAGTTTTACACGTGCTAACATGCAGAAGCATTTTCTGCTTCTGAAAGGCTTTATTTTCATTAAGTTATGAATGCAGAAGAATGGCTGTCAGGTTTTTTTGCATTAGCTCGGCTGGTTTATCTTAAGCATACTCAGTAGACTTGCCTCAGTTTTTCTCAAGCTATTGTTCTTTTTTACACCGCGTTTGCACACTGCAGAGCATCTAGGGAATTTCAGCAGTCGGAATATACATGAAAAGAGACCCGCTCTACTTTCATAAGGTCCCTGGATGAATTGGACGAAACCTCAAGGCCCCATGGTGGAGCCAGAGCCGCATTCATATTCCTTGCCATCACCACACATATGATAGCATGAGGCCCAGACCAATCGAAAACTTGACAGTAAGCCTTTTGATTTTGCGGGGAAGCCTTCATCAAGCTGAGAGAGGGAAGGGAATATAGCCCAAACTGGACTTCATACTGTGGCAAGTTTGAAATCCCAGCCCAACCACAGAGCTGCTTGATTGGAATAGTTGGAAACTGTGTCCAGGAATTCTGCATCAAGAACTTGGCTCTCGGCAACTTCTCCCTTTCTAAAAGAGAGTTCATCATGCGGGTCATTTAGGGGCCTTATTTGCTCTCAGAATTGTAAATATGTAAGTTCTTGTAATGTACAGGTATGGCAGCCACTGTATGATGCGCTGAAGGTGCATCTGCCACTGCACCTTTCTGCTCCATGGCTGCTTTGTGCCTCAGCCTCTCAGGTAAAGCTGCCGTGCTGTGACACCATGCTCTGTGCTGTTTGCTTGTTCGGTCCTTATTTTGTGTAAAAACTGAGAAGAATCAAAGCATCCCCTCCTTCACATTGTACGTTAGCATCAGCTTCTCCTTTAAACATAACTGTGCTTAACCATGCCTTGTGTTAACGAAACTGATCTCAGCTAATGTGCATGATTTTAGCCCTATTTTATTATTACCATTGAATTCACTAATGCGGCATTGAGCACTTCTTGCTGTTGTTCTGGCTCATCCGTTCTGGCTCACATGGCTGGGCAGTGGCACATGTCAGTAGCCACATGCTTGCCTGGCCATGTGCTTGGGTCTGCAGGTAGAGGAGCTCAGTGCTTCCTCCCCAGAGGGATCTGTGCAGTGCCCTGGAACGCTGCATCTTAAACTTCCCGAGGTGCTGACTCTTGGTGCCTGTGTAGAGGTACATTTTATCCTTCGTTACCTCTGGAATTATGATCCAATTATGCCTTAACGCAGCCCTCAGTCAGACAAAACTCTTGTTGACTTTCATGAGAGTTTGTCTAATTAAAAGGTGAGTTGGGAGTGCAGAAAAGATAAATACCAGAAGCATACAAAAACTGATAAACTGATAGATTTGTGCTTTGTGTCAGAGGGTCATCCCTGTAATACAGTTTCCTGATTGCGATGGGAGACATTTTTCCCATGGAGTGGCCCACGTTTCCCTCTCCAGTGCATGGTGCCATTTATAGACTGCAATTCCTTATGGCTGTGGAGCAGCTCAAAACATTTAAGTTTATCGTGGCATGTAGGTAAGAGTGGTGCTGCTCAAGAATGCGTTCTTTACCTGCAGGAGGCCCTGCCACAGCAGGATGTTCCCACCAGGAGATTGGAGGAGGTTGGAGGAGCTCGTAGGGCACCCTGTGCTCCCCTCCTGGGCATGCCAGGCTGATGGCACCCCCATTCCCTGCTCCCCAGGATGGAGGCAGAGTGTGCTCACAGCAGATCCCTCCCTGTGCCTTGCTAAGGCTCCATCACATCGGCTTTCCAGCAGCATTTCCTCAGCCAGCACCTCGGGTTAGATTATTTCTTAATACCACACCACAGCATACAGTTTATTTTATCCGGAAAATTTTGGAGTGAGCTTGCAAGGTACAGCTGAGTCATTCTTGAGCACAGAAAAGAACGAAGGATAAATTTAAGGAGGAATCTAACCCAAAACTTCCAAGTTCGATTTGTGGAGCATTCACGTGTTTTCATGCTTTGCAAAATTATCTCCAAGAAACCCCAAGTTTGAGACTACAAAACTGAGCCAAAGTCTACACCTTTACTACCAATCTATATTAAACGGGAATATGTGAAAATTGCATATTGTAATGCTGCAGGCAAGGTCACAGATTGGTATCTTTGCTGAGCTGTATGAAGTGGCTGCAGAGCGTGGCCATCCCAGGCTCAGTGTACATCCAAATACAGGAGAGTTGCTGCAGGTCTACAGAGAGAAGAGCTCTGGGAGGCTGCCACTGGGAGCTCTGGGTGCCCCGTGATCTCATCCTGGGAGAGCAGGGCTCCCTGGCAGGGGCACCCAGCAGCTCCCACTAGCTGGGTGCTTGGTGCTCTCAGCTGTTCCTACCACACTGCTTCCAGGCACATCAAGGAAATGGGCGAAACAGGAGAATCCCATATTATGAAGAGATGATGATTGTAACAAATACGTACTTTGTGATTAAATAACGCACAGCAGGAAAAATTAATCACGTCATGCACTGAGCAACGCTTAAGACTTTTAAAGCAACAATAGGTGCAGGCTTTAACATTTAAAGACCTGCTTTAAATGCCAGGGAATGAATATAAATGACTCTGTGCTCTAGTGTCTTGATTTGGTGATGCCAGCCAATGAAGATGTAGGATTAGATCTGGCTATTTTATAATAGGCTGATGAATTTTTTATCTCGTGCTCATGTTCCTTTTACATTAAGTTTTAGCCCGAGCCCACCACACCTTTAATCAAGCAAAAGTTTAAATGATTAATTTTTTAAAGAGATGATATGGTCTCTTTGCCTTTCTGCCTGGGTATGTGAGAGGAGAGGGGCTCTTTTCTCCCTGTGCTCTCTTCCTCTTTTCCTTCGCCTCCGCAGCGTTTTTGGATTTAAGCCTTTGTTTTTCGAGAACCTTGTCCCATTGAGAAAAAAAATATCAAAATACAGTGCCATTTTGTTTGCTTTGCCGAAGGCGCAGACCTGGAGAATCAGTGCTGTGCATAAGCTGTCTGACCCTGCAGTTTCTCTTACCAGGGGCTCATTTGTATGCAGAGGGGATTAGTCAGAATTTACTGTAGCTTCGCCCTGGGGAGCTGTGAACTCCCTAGGAATATGCTCTGACGAAAGCGTGCAGTTGGTAAGATTAGAACAAACCCTTCTGCTACAGAAAGTGCCTTGGTCACTTGCTAGGCCTCCAACATTGAAATCATTTTCATTTATAACCTTTTTGATCATTCAACCTCAAAGAAGGCTTGGCTTTTATGACAGCTTGCACCAAAATTGCCCAATTATTTGAGGAGGGGGGCAGGGAGAAGAGGAGGGAGGGAGAATCTGAAAACAGTCAGATGTGAGAGACAGGGCACTTGATCTGTGCTCATGGCTTTTTCTTCCCTTCTCCTACCAATATTTTTACAGCTGTTGACATATATTGAGTTACATGTGGCTGTGCCATATCCCCGTGGTATAATTTCAAAGATCTGTTCACCATAAAGTGTGCTGTTCTCAAGTAAATGACTCTGACTTCAAGAAAGCACAGTAGTTTAAATGTTACTATAAATACAGGAGCTAAGACATTTTAATTATAATTTTTGAGTTATACGGTGCTCTATATGTACTCTAGGCATTTACAAAGGAATTGGGATGCACTCAGGTTACTGTGCTCTCTTGTGGATAAGGCAGTAACTGCAGGCAGATAATTGTGCTGATCCCCTTATTGATGTGTATTTCCACAGTGTTTATTGACAATGAGCATCTTAGGTTGGGGAGTTTAGCTCTGAGAGCTGAAGATGAGGAAAAAACAGATGATTCAGCAAAAAAATATATAAATAAATAAAACAAAAAAAACCCCAAACCAACAAACTCACTTTCAAGAGGGATTTTTGCTTTGGGATATCTCAGAAATGTTACTTTTGTCAGGATATTTTGTAGCTTTAGTTAGTAGATAATAGCACATCTATTGTCCTTTTAATGCCCTTCCAGCTCGCATCTGGTAACTATGGCAGATTGAGAGTTCAGCACTAACAGATCTGTCACATTTTTGAGAAAATCCCAGGGTGTGAGTCCAGCACTGAAATGTTTTCATCGATGTAGGGGTGTTTGCTTAGTGAGGTTATTCCTCATTTGCTCTGATGAAATGCTCTGATTGATGGTGTGCTTTTTTTTTTTTTTACCTTGAAAGCAAAACACGCACAAAAAGCTTTGATTAGATTTTGTCTTGTAGGTCAGTGCCGGTTGCATATGGTAAAGGTTTATGCCCTGGGAGAGGAGAACTGATCCTTTGCATCTGGGCTTGAAACTTACAGTGAGTGGTGAATATACGCTCGACTGATTTTTTAGTACTGTAGCATCACACTTCGGAGACTTCTGCAATTGAGATCTAACAAATCAAGTATCAATAGGGCTCCCTATATGAATTTGTCTTCCTGCAGTACCTGTGACAGACCCATTGTAATGGAGATTTCAGCTACCTCTGCTGTGACTACTGCAGTGAAAGCAGCTCCTCTAAGTGCCTGCAGGGCCTGAACCGAGATTCACTGCAATTGGTTTAAAAAAAAAGAAAAAAAATATCTTTCAAAGGCTGAAACCAATTTTGGATCTAGCCTCTCCTGCAGGCTTGGACGCCCTTCGTTGCTGATCGCATGCTTTTGGTCGTGAAGTCTACTAATCTGCATAAATTAATAAATAATATGCATAATAAACAGCACACATGCAGCAAGTCGTGCCTGGCCATTGCCCTGGAGGGCTGCTGCAGCTCCTAGTGTCATTCCTTGCAGCCTGAGCCTTGTATCACTCAGCCAGGGAACTCAATGTACTTGCTTTTAAAACAGTTTTGAAGTCTCCTAAGCGGGACCGAAAGCCCCACGCCTCCATCGGAGCTAGGTCTGCTGGCCTTTCCCCTCCAAAATATAGCAGGTATTTTGGAGGGTGTTCTGAGCAGCAGTGGCAAAGCATGTGGGCTGTCTGGGCTGCAGGGAGGTACTGAGAGCATTAGACCAACTCTTGATGTCTTACTGGATTTGAACTCAAAACGTTGTGTGCTTCCTTTGCTTGTAACATCAGCTCCTTTGTGAGTCAAACCCAGCCTTTGTGCAGGGCAAATTGTGCAGGATGGAGGGCCAGAGGAAGATCTCTCTCCCCTGAGTGCTGCTACATATTCTTGCTTAAGAGAGCACCACCGTTCATCTCCAGCTCCTTGCAGATTGTTTTTCCTTTCAAAAACTTCTTTCAAAGTCATGGTGGAGGTGAGGGATGTGAATGAGGAGAGCAAGCTGTAAGTCCGTGCTGACGTACCTGCCCTGGTGCTGTGCTCCCCGTGCCGTAGGCCGTGTGCATTGCCTTGTGGTGCTTCCCTGTGCTGCCTTCTGCTCTCTGCAGGGTCAGGCAGGCTGCTTCCTGGAGGAGGGCTAGGGTGCTTTGGTAACGCTGTTGGTGCATACAGTGCTGTACACAAATGAAGTGTTCAATTAATTAATTTTGTGGATATTTTTGGTTATGTAAATCGAAACCAAGCAATAATAAGTTCTGTTGCTGAAGGGAGCACGCGAGCCAGCTACCTTGCAAACAGATGTCTGGCTGTGAATTCATCAAAGGCTCACATGTACGATTCTTAGCATTTCTTCTCATTATCACATTTATCAGGGAGTGCAGATGAGCTGCTTTTCCCCTACATCCTGGAGGACGCTCGCTTTCGAGGGAGGAGCTGTGCCTCTGCTGGGAGCAGACGGTGCCAGGGACACAGCCAAGCATCCCCTGCCCACATGGCCATGGGGACGCAGCGGCTGGGCAGGCTGGGCTGGCCCCGGGGCGTGGGCAGAAGGGCAGCGGTGCCCCGGAGCTGCTGGGTAAGGCGGGCTCCCTCTGGCAGCCTGAAGAGCTGGGATCATGCCTCCGTCTGCATCTCCTCCATGACTCGTGTTTGTCTGGCCTGCTTAAGATAAAATTTAAGATTTGTCTTCAAAGCTGCTGACTGACATGTTTCCTTTATGAATTCTTGTGGATTACTATTGATTTTTGACTGTGGTTTTCAAAATCCTACTTCTAGGACTCTGGAGATTTCCCTGCTGCAATAATAATGTATTGTCATTCTTAATATCTCAGATCCTTGACACGATATTCATATTAAAACCACAAAAAAGCTACATTAGAGTAACACTGAGGGTCTGACTGGAACCCACTAAGGCAAGGGAAATCAAAGTCAAGGCTGAAAATTAGGGATGACATTGTGAAACTCATCCCATTGTATTGCCTATCAGAGGTACCTGCGATGGCAAGATCACTTGTGCTTAGCAATGGGTTCCTCCATACAGCAGGAATGAGTTATGATGGGCTGTAAATTGTTAGGATTAACTACTGTGGTTTAGAGTACCTATTTTTTTGTGGAGAGCTGCATAAACCAGTATTATGGAAGGCACTTTAACATATTTTATGAACTTCTTTCTTTCATACACAGCGCTTTTAAAAATTCATTCTGCGTTTCTCCTGATTGCATAATAATTCTGGATCAAATTGCTCAGGTCAATAAGGAGCGAATGAAAATGTCATGGCATTATCTATTGAGCTTGTAGGCATTTTTCCTGTAACTCTGTCACCCCCAAAATGCTTTGCAGACATGCCCAGCTCTGTGAGTGTGTCAGGTGGTTTGATTTATTCACCTGTCTGGGTATGTTGTCTCAGTGCTTGTGGTTTGGTGCAATGTATGGGATTCCATGAAACACCAGGTCTGTGATGGTGCACAAAATAACCCATTACTGTTGGATACTCAACAGCACACGCAGCATTCTGATACTGGAAAGCTCAGCATTGCCCCAGCTGCTTTCGAAGATGTGGCTATCTCCAGACTAAAACCCAGATGAAGCTGCAGGTTCACTTGGAAAGCTTGTTTTCCTCTGGAGAGATGGCTAATGTCTAGGTGTAATTCCAGCACTTCACGTTGATTAACACAGAGCAGAGTACATACTGGCACCTTACAAATACTGGTTTTCTAGACTCTTACAAGTCACAGTTTTTGTCATATCCACCAACATCAGAATGCTGTGTAAGTGTGTGGGAAAAATGTACGTAGCTGCTTTGCATGTGCCAACAGGGTGAGGTGTTTTGCTTGAAAGCACCAAGAACTTGTCAACATTAACGAAACTCTTCTAAAGAGAGAAATAATTGAGGTGGCTTTAAGATCAAACATGTACCCCAGTGCTATCACAGCTGATCCCTTTAAAGCAAATCCAGCATTTCCAAGATGAAAAAACAAGGCTGGATGAAGCAAGGTGAGTTTCTTTAATTGCAGAATGGTGGTAGTCCTGAGCCTGCTGAGGCACCTAGGGCCAGGCACTGCAGTGCGAACCTGTCCTTGTCTCAGGGGTGCTGGGGGCCCTTACTAGTAAGAGTCCTGCAGGATTTTGAGCATGAGACTGCTGTCAGATTACCAAAGTAACCCCGTACGTGAGGTGCACTTTCAGCGCTGCTCCTTCCGTCTGTGGGTGAATGTCAAAGGGAATATTTTGTGACAGTTCCCCATGATCCAGATTTCACAGAGGTCTCTCACGGAACAGTCTTTGCGTGAGCAGTGCCCACACGTCCCGGGGACACTCGGCCCAAGTCCAAAGGCAGCGCTGGAGCTGCTGTGTGTGGAAGACGTGTGATCACTATCTGAGGACTGCGGTCTTGTTTGATAGCTCAGCCTTTGTGCCCTGCGGATCCATTTTAAACGGGCTGAAGCAGGAATAAATCTCTTACAATGACCACTAGTTTTTTTTTTTTTTTTAAATAATACGAGATGGGTCTGTGAAGAGGTGTTAAAAAGTCAAAATGAAAGGCAGAAGTTGTAAGGAAAGCCTGCTCATTGGGCAGACCTGCAATGCAGTAAATAATAACCCCAGAGGTGAAAGACAGCCTGCTCTAGAAAAAAGACGGTGGAAAAGACTTCTTTTTTTTTTTTTTTTTTTCTGTGGGTGTAGGGGAGAAAAGGTCCTTTATTCCTCGGTAACTTTTCTGATTTTGAATATGTGCCTGTCTGGTCACAAGGAGCAAGGTCACTCCTACTGCTCTGGGCCCAGGCTTTGTGCCGGCGCTGGCGGCCGCTCCTCTCCTCTCTCCCCTTTTCCTCCCTCCCTCCATCTCTCCTTTTCTTTTTCTCCTGAGGTGCAGATGGCCACATTTGCAGGTTAACTGGAACAGCTGGAGGCACATTATTAGCTTCCTGCTGCTAACTCATATTTGCTTAGATTTTTTTTTTTTTTAACAGCAACATAATTTACAAGTAGTAGGCCAGTGACAAAGCTGGCATGTTCTAAATCTGCGTCTGATTTATATAATGCTGTTGCTTATCAGTGAATGAAGTCATAATTATTGCTTTGTACCATTAAATAGCATAAATATATAAACTGTTATACAAATTGCAGCAAATGTTTCCTCTGGGGAGCTCTAGACAAAATTTTAATGTACTGCATTTGTCTGTGGTGGCAGTTTCTATGGTATATAATAACGTTGATAAATTTTACTGTAGCAAGTGACATTTTATAACATTAATCCTGGTGGTAAAATCTGATGAATACTGCAGCTGTACTGGTGGGTGCGACAAGACTGAGAGTTTTTGACACCAATCGAATTGATTTGGGTGGTGTTTTAGGGCTGCACACCGTGAGCCTGTGAGGACGGTGCGGGGATGGCAGATGCTGCTCCGGGATTGAGGAGGACTCAGGCGTTGATGGCAGAGATAATTCAGTTTTAACAAAATCGTTATTGACTGATACATCCTTTGTTTTGAAAAGCAAAAGGAAATCGGGTGGTACAATAAAAGCCTGTTAACTCCTCGCTGGTATTTAAACACGAGCCCATGACAAGCACCCCGCGATCGCTGGGGCCGTGACACCTGGGCTCATCCCGCTCCTGGTGCCGGCACCCGGCTGCTCCCTGCCTTGGTGTCCCCGTGGGGACTGAGGGCAGCCCGGAGCGTGGCACAGGAAAGCAGCTGGGAAATGAACCTGCTGCCAGGCAGGAGTGGCCCTGGGATTGCCACTGCTCGTGCCTGAGGCATCTGCCATTCCCTGGGGGTTCTGGATCTGGCTGCCACCAGCCCTGTTTCCTTCTTCCCTTTCTTCCTTTCTTCCTTCTTTCCTCCCTCCCTCCCTCTCTCTCTATCTCTCCCTTCTGGCTGGACAGCTGCTGGATGGAGTATGGTTGTGTTTTGGTATTGCTTCTGAGATATCATTTCCAGAAGTAAACAGGTGTGCCGGGAAGGATCCTGGAGTTCAGTGTGCTTAGGGCACTTTCACCAAAAGTGAAGACTGCTGTACTTCTGTACTCTGTCATTTAGGCTACAGCTTCGCATCTCCCTCTGGAAACGGTACTTTTCTGTGTTCTCCATGATGTGTTCTTTCGTCCTCAAATTCATGTTTCCATGTTGATGGCATCACAGTTGCAGTTACAGCATTACAATCCCAATGCCATTCCCATAGCAGAAATCCCTATGACTTCGGGCTGAGTGGCATGGAGATGCCTTGCAAGTGTTTTCTTTGGGAAGTCCAAGTGTGTCCTGTGTGGGTTTTCCTATAAAATATATGTATAATGCTTAACTGTACATTAAGTAAAAGCACGTTAGAATACCCCCAGATTCATTCTCTCCAGTCGCTACCCGGAGCACAGAGCTGAGTATCCCCACCACTCCCATTACCAGGCAGCTCTCAGCTACATTACAGAAGGAGTGTCATTCTGCCAGCTCTTGTTTCCCTCCACGTGCAGGTTGCTGGCTGTGGCTGCAGCGTGCAGCACAAAGCTGTACTGCTGGAGCTGGGCGGTCACGGCCTGGTGCCATGGCACGGCTGTGCGGGCAGTGCATGGTCAGCCCCAGCTGCCTGCACCCAGAGCAGTGCCGGGCTGGGTGCGTGAGGAAGGGGTAGGTGGGGTAAAACGGGAGGAAAACAGTTTTGAATTTACACTTTGTGTATTGAGGCCTTTTATGATTCATCAGTAAGTAAATATAAGCTAAGGGAGTGATTTGTTTCTAACAAGCTTATAAAATACTGGAGTCATTTGTGAGTTTATTGGAGTGCTGATTATAAACATTCCCTCATGCACACTCCTGTGTGTCAAATTAACATTGGAAATACAAATATTGTATCTTTGAATATTTCTGTAATCTCTTCCCAAGTGTTGGAGAACTTTGCAATGAAAAGTGGTTGACGGCGTCGCGTGAGAAGTTGCCGAGTGCTCTGTGATGGGCTTGGATGTATTTTTCCTCTTTTTTGGCACTCGCTCACTCCGCTGCTTCAGACAGGCAGCTCCGTGCCCTAGCATGGTGGGTTTTGATACGATGTGTAACTGATGCTCATCTTGCTGCAGAGATGAAACCTCTGTGTGCAGTGCCCAGGACGAGCACTGCCCATGGAGCACAGCACTGGGGCAGCAGCAGTGTCCACTGTCACAGCAGTGATGTCCCTGTGCCCTGCTGGGGTGGCCCAGGGACAGGGGCACCAGAAGTGCCCTGTGGAGGAGCTGAGGCCCACGGCTGCAGCTGGGGTCGTGCTTTTGCCATTTTGTCTTCAGCATCCCTACAAAAATGGGCCATCACTGTCACTACCCGAGTGCCGTATCACTGCAGAATGTTTACGTTACTGAACAGAGGAAATTTGTGCAAGGGTGACTCTTAGGCTAGCATTATCATAGTGGCTGCCATTTAAGCAGTCAATTTTTGCCTACAGGCAAGGTATTGTTATCAGAGTTCTGCCTGTTTTGCATATATACGATTGTATCTCTGATACCTCTCGCGGGGGACGGTAGCAAATTCCAACTTCATAGTGTTGATTGTTGAATTGGAGCTTCAAGTAAGAACTCGCAAGAAAAATGAAGAATAAAATAGTGAGTAGCAGGTCTCTAACAGAGCTTTATGTTTTCCTTCTTTTTGGTTCAAACAGGGACTCCATGACAACTTGATTTAGGATCTTATTTTATATGAGGGAGCAGCTGAAAAGCAGCTTGATTTTTTTTCCTCTCCTTTTTCACTGTTAGTACCCTCAGCTCCGACACTGGACTTGTTGGGGAAATGCTCCTAAACCTGTTTTGGGCTCAGTGGATGTACCTCAGCTCCCTGCAGCAGCCCCGTGCATCTTTGAGCCTTCCCCTGCAGCCCATCGCTGCTCCATCCCCTCGAGGTGCTGTCTCAGCTGTGCCAGCTGCTGTTGCGTCCAGAAGGGCCACGCTGTTCTGATTTTAGGTTTTGTGTGTTGGATATGTTACCAAGTGCAGTGTTGAGGTCTGTGCTGTGCAGAGGCATTGCTGGCAGTGAGATCTCTTCCAGAAGGTCGTGAGGTTATAGCTCTTTTTACACGAGGTGAGGTTCCCACAGGGGATGTTTTCCACCTGAACCGTGGGGTGTTAATTGGGCAAATCCCATCAGCAGCCGTGGAGATGCTAGGTATGTTCACTGCTGAATATTTCCATAGGATGAGAATACATGTCTTCATAATGCAGAGGTGCTTCAGGTATTCTCTTGTTTCCATGCAGATCCTTCTTAGTGGTTGCCTTAAGGGATATCGTGAGTTACTGCACCTCAGGATTCCCGACTTAAAATGCCTGGTGGTCTTTTCATTCTTTTGTGCATATTTGCATTCAGCGAGCTCTGAGAAATACTTATGCCATGTGAAACTGGTCACCTGTCAGTGCCAGACAGACCTGGTTTGGTCAGCCAGCACTGTCAGAACACAGCTCCTTGTACCGGCTCACCATATGCACTCCAGTGGCACTGACCAGTACAAGCATAGCAAGTTTTCTTAACTCCTGCCAAACAAACAACAAAGCATGGCATTATCATACCTTGAAGCCTGGAAGTATGTTCCTCTGTTGACCTGCATGTTTAGAAGTTTTCATTTTGTTACGAGTTCTGTTGCTGTCTCATTTACCAGTTTTCAGCTTCCCTGATGCCTCCAGAGAAGAGGTGTAAGGCATTCCTGTGGTCTGAGTATCTCTGAGCATAGCTGACAACAACTGGCTTGCAGCCTGCCAGTCATGTTAATTATATACCATTAGGCACCATTAGGCTGGTGGTTATTTACACAATAGGTTTATCGTCTCTCATGTCAATGCATACTTGGGAAACTTTAATCTGAAGATCAGAAACACTCATCTGTGGGAGCTCATATGTTTAAATATGGTGTGTGCTCTCCCGGATGCATGGCACGGGATGGGCAGGAGCACGGGATGGACAGAAGGACAGGATGGGCAGGAGCACGGGATGGGCAGGAGCACGGCCTCTGCTTGGCTGCTCTCTCCCACCAGGTGAGCCTGAGGCTTTGCCTCTGGTCAGTCTTGCTCGAGCTCTGGTGGCTCTGTGCCACCACATGTGAGGACAGTGAGGTGGCTGTGCAGTGAGTGGAAAGGGCCTTGCACCCACTGGAACTGGGCTTGGGGCTTTGCATGTTCGGAAAGCACTTGTTGTATTCCAGTGGGATGTAATAAGTGTAGAAATGGTTTATTTTTGGTTTCACAAGAATAGATGCCAGGTGGGCCCTAGTTATTCCTCTTTACCTGTTCTGAGCACTTCGATGTGGACCAGAGGACGGACCTGCTCCAGGTGTGCAGCAGTGCAGAGCTGTGCAATAGCAGGGCTTGCAGCAGCGTGCTCAGCTTCATCACAGCAGTGTGAGGGACGCTAGTGCAGGATGGCTGCGTGGCTATGGGCCTGCACTCACAGCTGTGTTTTACATGGGATGCATACCTGTGGTGTTGTCATTCGCCTCTAGCTGTTCTTAGGGCTTTTTAGCTTCACATACGCTCATTCCATGTGTGTATGGGCTTGCATGCTTAGGGCAGGTTTGTTAATGAACTGTTGTGTCGGAACAGCCGGACCTATCAGACTTCGGTCCGTGACAAGTTTTAATGCAGGCTATTGAAACAGACACGTTTTCACAGGGAGGCTGTTAGACTCTGAAGTTACATGGCTAAAGTGCATCGCATCTCTGTAAATGAGCTATAAAAGCAGCTTCTCAGATTAAAATACTCCATGCAGGCAGGGTTCCTCTTGGATGCGGCAGCCAGCAGACGGATGATGTGTAGCTCCACAAACTCCTTTGAACTTTCAGATTTTATTTTTCTTGTAAACCAGAAATTAGGCAGATAAGACACACTTGGCAGGCCCACCTCCAGCCATCGTCGGTGACACGAGGCCTTCCCATGCTGTTCCTTCACAGGCACCGGCTCAGAGAAATTCGGTAGAAATTCTGCACAGTTTCATCCCGAGCCCCTCTGGGACTGTGCTTCTTTCCAGTGGTCATTTTAATATTGCAGTGTAGTGACATGTACTGGAGGCAGTGAACTCACAGCTACCCTATAAATAATTTGGCATCTAATTCTGCATATTTTGAGCTTGAGGCCCCCTGAGATGTTGAAAAGAGTTTAAAGCCTGTTATGCGGTTAGGCTAATTTAGCCTGAAAAAAAGAATACCTGGAAAAGAGGCCGTATAACGAGTGCATCACCAGAGGCAGTGGAGTTGGTTACCAGAACCATTGGTGCTGCTCCAGCACTGGTGAAGCCTGCCGGGGTCTCTGCTCCTCCCTGATTCACAAAGCCTTTCCTCTGCTGGGAGCAGGGCAGCCCCTTGGCTCTGGCAGACTGCTCCCAGGGCAGAGCCTCTGCCAGAAGGCTGTAAGAGGGACGGGTTTTAGTGGGCCTTGTCCCAGAGCCAACACACATTGGAACGCTCTGCGTTATTGTTGGTTTTCCTTATATAGCTTCTACAAAAATCAAAGTCCCCATGTTATCATTTTTCATTAAATTGATGTTTCTAACCACGGTGGACAGCTCTCATATCCCTTGAAAACTTATAATAGTAAAATTGTCATAAGGACGAGGCAGGAATGCAAGATTTTATTAAACAATCTTCAGCTCATAAAAGACATCAGTGTTGTGCCATTCTAGATCACATAATCATATTTCAAAGCAGAATCATATTTCAGCAGAGAGAGACTGCACAAAAGAACGCAGGTAACGGATCCCAACATCAAATCTGACAGCTCCTGAGAAGGGGTGGCTGTGCCAGGCGAGCTGTTGGCAGCGTGTCAGTGGAACACGGGCACACTCATGGCTCTGTGGACCAGGGTGGGCTCAGGTCTTGTGGCATGGGGCCGGGCATCCTGCTCGGCCATGTGCTGTGCTTGGGAGCAGGACGGGAGGCGTCAGAGGGAGATAGGAGCTCTACCTGGATAAATAAGTATAAATAATTTTCTTTCTGATATGTGACCGGATTATTTTCCAGTTGATTTCCAGCCAAGGTCCCAAATGGGCCACAGATCAAAAAAAGATAAGGGTCAGTTACAAGGTTGAGCTCGTTCAACGTTGCCATGGTAACTGACCTCCAGCATCCCTGGGAGGACGGCACCCAGCTCCCCAGGTGACGCTCAGCTGCCGCGCCATCAATCCGCTGCCTCTCTCCACCAGGCTGCGAGGCACTGTGCAGGGTCTGCGGGGCGTGCGAGGGCTCGGCCATGTACTCTGGGATTTGTTGCTGGATCCCGCCAGCACTGGGTGCTCTGAGTATGCCATACAGTGGGACGGGGCGTAGGAGCCGCAGCAGTGGAGGAACGCCATCTGGGTAGCAGGCGTTGTCCGAGCGTGGCATGAAGCACTGTGAATCTGCTGTCCCCTGGCAGCAGTGTGCCCCGCTCCCAGCCCGGGCTCTGCAGTCGCGTTGCATCGCTGTTGGTGCTGCGGGCCCCGCGTTCCCATGGCTTTGTTCCGCAGG
Source organism: Callipepla californica brunnescens (assembly GCA_023055505.1). Classification (NCBI taxonomy): domain Eukaryota; kingdom Metazoa; phylum Chordata; class Aves; order Galliformes; family Odontophoridae; genus Callipepla; species Callipepla californica. Next base: position 5,491,725 of record JALIRH010000016.1, read on the forward strand.
GACGTCCGTCACTGTCACCTCCCGGCTCCAGCCCCTCGCTCCTGCACGGCCACATGGAGCGGTGCTGGGCTCCTCCCTGTTCTCCTGTTACAAATGTATCCCTTTGCTTACTTGTTTACTGGGGAATGAATTGCATAAACAGAATAGTTTCACGCGGTCTTTGTTTTATTTCCCCGCATTCATTCCAATTTGTATTTATTTCTGTTACAATCGGAGCGCTCCTTACACGGCCCATTTAATTCTACCAGATTTATGATACAGGGGACGAGAGAAGGTTCTCTGTGAGCACAGCATATTAATGCTTTGTTACGCTGAATTACGGCGTTTCAAAGTTCATTAAAAGTGTGGTTAAGCCACGGATGTGTGTATCTGAGCACAGGAAAGACGTTCCCTTTTATTGCCATAATTTGCTGCAGTGAGGTAGAGCCGCGGCGCGGGATGTGCGCTGCTGTCAGCAGCATCAGGCGGCCGCACGCGCTCCCTCGAATTAGGGCTGCTGTGGTTATTCCTTGAGGGGAAATTTTGCTTTATTAAATCAAGTTGAAGAGAAGTTTTAACTAACAGCGAAGACGATGCCGTTTTATTGTTCAAATTGCAGTTTGTTATTGGTTTGATAACGCGTCGGTACGTGGCACTGTTAACGCCTAGTTTTATATCGCTATTAATATAGTTATAATTAGAAAGGCAGCTGATAACAGAGCACGGGCTTAATACAGCATTATTAATTATACCGCGTCCTCGCCAGGAGGCTGCCGGCTCGGAGACTCCTTGTGATACGTACTGAGCGCACGCTGCGGCTCAGGAAGGGCTGCGTGGAGAGGCACGCTCCCGTGTGCAGCGGGCACGGCGTTGGTGCGAGTGCGGCCGAGCAGCTCTCAGCACCCCGCGGCTGTCCTGCACACGCATCTGAGCTTGAGAACAATGAGGACGTGCCCCAGCGCCGCGGTTCAGCCGGGGCCGCGCGGCCCTCGCGAGCACGCGGTAAATTATGTTCCTCCACGTTGAGGCAAACGCTGCCTTTGACATCGGTGGGCACCACCCAGGTTTCACCTTCAGGATTCAGATAATCAGCTCTCGTTCCTACCGGCTTCCCTCAAGACCGGTATGGAAATAAGTGTGTGTCTGCCAGGGATCAAATGCTTTTGGAGACAAAAGTAGGTACTGAAAACATTACAGGATACTATCATCTCCCCATGATACTTTTACACAAAGCGCTCTGTTCCTCTTTTGGCCTGACATAGTTTCAGCCTGACAGAATCCAGCAGGCCTGCTTGTTTTAAACAAGAGCACATCCTAGTATTTTTTTTTTTGAGAAATGAAGTGTAAAATTAATGCTTATTATTTTGAGCTCAGGAAAAAAAAAAGAAAAAAGAAGGCAAGGAGCCCAAGATCAGTGTTTGCCGCGCGTGGCTCGTTCAGTGTTAAATCCATTGATCCCCTCGTAGATACACTTATGGAGAGACGGGAGAAGATCTAGCACAGCGAGCTGTAAAAATCTGCATTTTATTTTACAAATGAGAGGGGCTGCATAATTCACTTGAGTTATGTAGGTCTCACAGACGCCTGTCATTTCTGTTTTTTTAAAGGAGAATAGAAATGAGGGGAGCGATGCAGCGCGTTGTGCTGCTGACGCCCGGCGCACGTGGGAGGGAGGGCCGGCGTTGGCTGCGTTGTCAGGAGGCCGCCTTGTGCTCCTCTATGATCCCATATAATTCACACAAGTTATTCTCCAAAGGTGACAGAGTGCCCCTGCACACGCACCGTGTTTCTGTGTAAAATAATACGCTGTAAAATGCCACGGAGAAGAGAGTGATTATAGCAGCAATTCTATCTATATCTTTGGGCATTTTCATATTTTGAATACACATGCATGAAAAGAGAAGCGTTTGTCATGCTAACCATGGTACTTTTTTCCACCTTTTTTCTTCCTGGATGGTTTTATAGACACAAGAAATACATAATGGACTCCTGTGGGAGTGGAATAAAAACCCCCACCGGTGAGGAGAAGGCCTTATAATTCAGAAGTGGATTTGCAAATCAAAAGGTCTTGCCTCGAGTGGGATAAATTTCCAGATCTGCAGGAACCCATTATGTTTTATTATTTTTCATTCGAGTTTTAGTTTGTTTGTTATGGGTTTAACTATTTAAAATACTGCAGGGATCAGCCAGGAAAATACACAATCTCTGGTACCTAATTAAACAGATCGAGTCTGTAAACGCGTACTTCAGTCTGAGTGCTGCGTATTGCCCTCTTCTTTACATATCACTGAAATTAACGCCATCGAGGCTGCAGAAGGAGCAATCTCCTCATCAGCAGCCTGTGTCTGTATTTATAACACGCGTGCTCACACAGGACCATGGGCTGCACATGAATCACTATTTTCCAAGCACCCACTACGTGGAGAGTAGAAAATTAATGTCAAACATGATTTCTCTGATTTACTCGCAGAAGGAATTCGTTCCATTCCCCCAGTATCTGCTTTGTCCTCTCCAAGTTTATTGCATGCATTGTTGGGCATGCTCAGGGTGTGAGGCACAGATCCTTACCTGCTTCGAAGGGCCGGCAGCCTCCCTCAGGCAGGAGAAGGAGCCAGCCCCCTGCACACCAATACATTTTGTAAATAATTTCTATTCCCCCCAGCCCGCACAAAGGGCCACCAAGGCACGTGAGCTCTGGGAACACCCCGGCTGCAGCCATGGAGATGTGCAGCCACGGGAGCTGTGGAGCTCTGCCCCATGTACCACACACACTGGTGCTGGACCCACTGCTCACCTTCGCACCTCAGAACAGTGCTCTGAGATCCTGGGAGCTCCAAAGGCCCGAAAGAAACAATGGCTTCCCTCTGTTTGGCTGCTTCAATGCTAATTTAAAGCAATTATATAAGTAGAGACAGTGCTTTTGAATGCTGACATTACTTGCAAGATCCAAATGCATTCAGCAGGAGATCATTTCTTGGGATATGCGGTCATTTCTTGGGTGTCTTGGAACTATTAGCAGAAGTCAGTGAGGTTTGAGGATATTAAACCTGAGTGTAAGTCAAAAGACAGTTTCTTTAGCTTTGAAAATACATGTTCGTGGCTGTTTCATGTGTGCTGGAAGGAAAGGTGTGTAAGGAAGGAAAGATGTTTTTAGGAAGTGCTCACAAAAACCATTGCAAAATCTTCAAGTTCAGATGCTCATGGGGTTGTATAAAATGTATATTTCATGTAGGTTTTTTAAATCTCTACTTCTGCTTCTTTCAATTCAAGAAAACTGAAGGAAATATGGCCTCAGTACCTCAAAAATGGCATAGAGGCAGCAAAAATACGGAAGTCAGTAAACAGAGAAACATATCATCTTACAAAGGTGGTGGGCTGCAAATGAGAATAGTTGTTATTATTTCCCTGTGAGTTCCTCTGGAACATGGGGCATTTGCAGCGGGCACTGTGTACTCAGTGCACCTCTTAGAATAATGCTTAGGATATATTACATGGAAATTACTCTTTCAAATGTCATTTAAATCCCTTTAATGGTCTCCCTTCGTCTTGGAAAAAGCCAGGAGATACAGAATTAAGGCCAACGCTGGTATGGGCTCCTGCTATTCTTCCGTGCTCTGTTCCTCTCTGCTATATTTGCAGTGTAATCTGAGGCGATGAAGCCTGCTTTCAGTGTACGTGGTTGAATTCACTGTTAAATTCGTTTGAAATGCTGTTGGAGTCTTTAATAATGCATACCCGGAGCAGTGATGTCCCTGCTCTGTGCAGAGGCGCGAGGAGCAGCACGGGACCGGCACAGCCCGGCTCCAGCACAGTGCTGGTGGTAGATCCCACATCAGCCCCATCCCGGCTGGATCAGTGCTGCTGAGCAGGGCTGCTCACCTGAGCTCAGGGCATGGGGCTGCTCACCTGAGCTCGGGGTGCGGGGCTGTGCCACGCTGGTGGCTGTGGGCCCTTGAAGTTGCACGCGCGGCGTTGGGCACGGGCGTTTCTCAGCGACTGCTGCATCGCAGACACTAATGTGCTGTGTCACTAACAAGTTGTATCATTTGAACCTTGCAGAGGAAGGCATCAATCATGAGTGCAAGCTGTGTAACCAGATGTTTGACTCTCCGGCAAAGCTCCTGTGTCACCTGATTGAGCACAGCTTTGAGGGGATGGGAGGCACATTCAAATGCCCTGTTTGTTTCACAGGTAAGACAGGGAGGCTGAGACAAGCCTCAGTGTGCATGGCTTGATCCAGAAATGACACTCGGGGGATTTGTAAAATACTGTATGCCTTTTCTTGAGAAAAGAAATGCTGTGCTTGGAAATGTTCAGAAAATCTCCTGCCTGAAACTGCAGCACTGAGGTGTTTGACATCTCACAGCACTGCCCAAATGCAGCCAGCCCTGCCGTACCGCTTGCAATTAGGGCCCTTCAGGTCGTGGCCTGAACGTGAGGTGCATCTCCAAGAACAGGTCGTGGCCTGCTCTCTTGAGGTCTCTCCCTGTGTGCCACATGCAGCAGTGAGCCTCTCTCACATGAGATCCCATCGCACAGCAGCGTGGTCTGACACCTGCTCTCTGAAAGGTTTCTTTAAGGGCAGCCTGCTCGTGTCGGCACATTTCCATCTCCCTTGCAGTAGTGCCCATCTGAGGGCCTGCTCTGTTTTCCTTCCTTGCCGTTCCTTTTCAGCTGTGTCATCAGTGCAAATGGTCTTGGACAGTCCCTCTTCAGACCTTCAGGATGCATTTTTAGGGTGCCTTTGTCACTCATCAGAATAGCAGTTAACACCTGAGTTTCCAGACTGCTTTGGGATGACTGACAAGTTGGCTCCAGGCTGGGTGTCAGATCCAGCGATCCCTGCAGCCCCGTGCTCCTTGGGGTCTGGCCCACAGTCTGAGCGCTGCTTTTTGGGAGCTAGGAGTTAGATTTTCTGTCCCTGAAGAACGCTGTAATGTGTTTGACTGCATCTCTTTAATTCTGCTGAAGAAGCTTTTTTCACTTACTGGTGGGAAGTCATATAGGATGAGACAAAAATTGAATGAGATATGTTTTTAACCAGCTAAAGCTGGAGTTCAATATGTTTCTCATTTCACTTGTTAAAGGAAGGGCAACCGTCAATTCAGAATCCTGATGTAGATGGTGTATCTGCAACATTAAATCATAATCTTCTTTCTGTATGGGAAGGACAGCCCATTTAGAAGGTCTGAACACCGTGGCAGCATGCCCTTTCAGGTTCACGTGTCTGCCAGAAATGCTGCTCTGGGCACTCATCCTCCAGACCAGCCATCAAGGCCGCTCCTGGCCCAGTTGTCCTGCATTAAAAATGCATCCAGTGCACCTGCTGTGGGGCCAGGGCTCCCTGCAGGAGCGGTGACGTCCTCTGCTTGCTCTGATGACTGAGTTCTTGCAGTCACCCGTGGACAGCGTTAGCTTTATGTGAAATATCAAAAATGCATCCAGGATTTAGAACCCGTCAGAAGTGAGCTGAGTGCCAGCCCGCAGACTCTAAATTGAGCACCGGTGAGGACGTTCTGCTGAACCAAGTGTGTTGGCACTCCGCTGGCAGACATCCTTGGACTTTTTAGGGGCTTTGCAGTCATAGAAGCGTAGCTCAAGATGGGATACGTTACGTGGAGCGATCTTAACTAATTGTACTCTGTTCTTCCAGTTTTTGTACAGGCGAATAAACTGCAGCAGCACATCTTTGCAGTCCATGGACAGGAAGATAAAATTTATGACTGTTCCCAGTGCCCACAGAAGTTCTTCTTTCAAACAGAGCTTCAGGTATGTTTGCAAGAGGAGTAAAAGCAAAGCCGGGGCTGTTGGTTTTTCCGTGTGCAGCCTGCACTCTCATACAGCAACTGGAGAAAGCGCACACCCCTGTACGGTCCCTCCTGCTCTGAAGCTCTCAGTCTCCTGCCTCCTGGGGTGCTATCAGGAGAGAGGGGTCTCTGAGCATGGCTGGAATAAGTAAATAAGACAAGGCAGATATCATGATTCTTTATGGGTATTTCTCTTGACAGTAGAGTTGCTACATCCTGACATGTCTACGTCAAACACCTTGTAAATAATTTCTTTTTCTCTATTAATAATTTAGGGACTGATTAACATACAAAGACTAAGCAAATGGTGCACTGCCCTCCCCTTCCTTACTGCTAAGTCAAAAGTAAAGGAATTTTCTTACCCAGGTATGAGAGCAAAGCATGGGTACAGCTGAACACAATGCTTCATTAGCAGCTCCACCAAGGCAATAGTACATTAATGAGCAGCAGGATGCCCTGGGGGCTGTGGTCTCTTCGGTTTTACTTGCTCCTGAGCTGGAGCCTGTCCTGTGTTCCTGGCTGCTTTCTGAGGGACTGGACCCCAACCTGGAGGTGCTGCTGGAGCCCTGGCCCCTTTGGTTGCCCTGAAGCTGCATTGGTGAGGCTGGCTTTCAAATTGTGCCAATATCTTTAGTTCTGAGCCCTTAGAGACTGGAACCTTTGTGGGGCATTAACTTTGTATTGCTCCAGGTGCAGAGCAAACCCTTGGTGCGTGCTGTCCTAAGGGGAAAGGCAGTGTTGTGTTGTAGGAGTGCTGCCCTGCCCTCTGTCAGGTGCCTTCACCTGAGCAGTGCTGCCACGGTGTGCTGTCTGCTGGCAGATGTGGTCTTATAGAATGCTGCCACGTGCCTCATTTACAACTGTTAGCTTTATAATGCACAATTTACTTAAACTTTGGAGGGTTTTTATTTATCTTGCTGAATTCCCAAGCTGCTGCCTCTTGTGTCATGCTGTCATGCTGTGGAAGGATGGTTGATCTTTTCACTTTGTTGATTTTTGTTTTATTTTTTTCTCCCAGGGGAATCTCTTCTTTCTCTTGTTCTAGCAACCTGATTTGCATAAGTGTACAAAAGTTTTAACTATACCTTGTTAATATTGAATAAAGTCAGCAGATTTGGGTTTGTGCGCTGTCACCAGGAGCGCTTTGTGAGGGCGGCAGCGGCTTGCAAAGCCAGCTCAGTGTTTTCATCTCGTTTTGCCTTTAAAGTGGTATTTGGTCGAGATGCCAGCACAATCAAAGTGGGTGTACTGGCTTCCTGTGCCACGGCATTAACCTTTACAATCAGACAGTCAAATAAACAGAACCTTGTTAAATTATAGTCTTAACAGTGGCCTCCCTATTTTTTTTTTTGCTGTTTTTTTGCAATTAACAGTTTAATTACATAGTGTTTCAATTCTGAAGTGTTGTTCATAGCAAAATTGCTGCAAATAGCAGCTGTAATCAGGTGAATTATAATTGTAATTTTCCAGTTTTTACGCAGGATTTGTGAGCATTTAAAATTTCAGTACTTACAATAATTACCCAAGTAGCTTTGAATGGCGTTGGCTGAGTGAGAATGCAGCACTTTTAGCTGCACAGATTCAGTCCTTATTTTAGTGGCGATTCAAGGAAGTGTTCACTTGGTGCTGCCAGGGATTTTATTAATTCAAATACCTGAGTCAAGGAGGGCACAAAACATGTATGAATCAGTTAGAAATAGGCAGGCAGGTTCAGAAGTCCTGGTTTGTGTGGTTATCTCACCAGTTGGTGATGTGCAGGCTGCCTGCTCCGGGCTCCTCCGCTGCTGTTACGTTTTGCTCAGTAATGAAGGTTTTGTCTTTTAGTGAAGCAGTTATTGAGCTGCTGTGAGTTCTGCGTGATCTGTTTGGTGTCATAGCAGTGCATGTGAGGGAATCGCCATCCAGCAATGGGCCTGCTTGATGAGTTTGACTTTTTAGTTCTACTGCTGTAAAATAAGAGCTGTTTCTTTGATATCAAAATCTGAACCTATGCCTTGTTTGCTTTTTTTATTTTTAAGTGTAATTACTGAAAATATTTTGTCTAAAAAACATGAGTATTCTGGTATTTCAAGGAGGAACTGAATGCCCTGCTTACGAAATCAGGGAAGGAGAGAGCGGGGAAAGCAACGCACAGTGTGGGTAGGGGTGGCTTTTAGAGATGTCCTGGAGCAGTGTGAATTAGCCCTGCTGACTTGCAAACGCTTCTCTAGGCAGTTATCTTGAACACAGTGCATGCCAAGAGAGGCATACGTGTGCCATGCGATGAAAAGCTCCCCGCTCCAAGTGTACATGTCAGTGCTTGGGGCAACTCCTGCTCCAGCAGCATCACGCTCCTGCAACAATCAAACCCTCTTTTCATTTCTGAACTAGCGGTTGTATTTTAGCGTGTGTTTGTGCTTTGAAGTTTACGCTATCTGATGGAGCCATAAAACCAAGGCTTAAGAAAGCTTGGAGGAACAGGGCTCATTTTATAAGCTGTGGAAAGTCTGGTGTGAACCTGGAGTGATGAGTCAGGGAGGCTGTGCTAATACTGCCAGAGGAAAAGAAAGCAGAACGGTTATTCAGCTGCTTATGTTATCTCATTGGAAGTGAGGGAACAAAACACGGTGTGGTTGAATACGAAGCACGGTGGAAATAGTCAGTGTGATAACTGAGGGTGCCCTCGAGGCAGGGGAGGAAGGGCTGGCAGCTCCGCGTTTTTCACGTCCTGTTTGCAGAGATTCTCATCTATGAATATGATGAGAATGGCCTGGAAAAAAAAAAGTAAACTTATACCTAATTCATAATCCATCAAGGCTATGGCACTTTGTGCATCTAGCTGAAAGCACTCGCTGAAGCAAGTGTTGAGCTGGGCAGGGTGGGCCTCCCCAGTGGGGCAGGGGAGCCCTCTGAGCCCATCCGGGCTGAGGCTGCTGTCTGGAGGTGGCCAGCTGCTGCTGTGCAGCACACACAGTGTGCAGATGTGGGGTGGGTAGCTCTCTGACAGCTGAACTTCTGGTCTTTACTTTTTGAAGCACAGTAAGGAGCCCTGCCTGCTCTGAAGATGTCACAAAGAGGTACCTAATGGGTGCTGAGGGTTAGGGTTGTGGCATTGCTCCCAGCTGGGTGATGTGCCTTAGTCACTTGCCTTGAGAACTGCATTAAGCATAATGTGACTGCACAGTGATTTTTAGAGGAACCTGGGGGAGAGTTTTCCTATGTGTTCTTTTGCCACTGCCTTTTCCAAGGAGCCATCACATAACCGATGGAGTATTTGTACTTAAAGGATTAATTCCTGCTGTTTGCTTGTGTTCTGCTAATCATACTGTTTCCTCCTAAATGATTACAATTGATGAAAACTAAGGCAAGGGATACAATAAACAGTGTGCACACGATGCGGGTTCCAGGGGAGCAGGGTACTGCCAGGTCCTTCCTAGCACAGGTGTTCAGGTGTTTCACTGCCTGTTATGGGTGAAGGGCTTTTGCTCTGCTCAGGCTTGGAGATATGTCAAACTGTTAAATTAAGGGAGCTTCACTGGAGGAATTTGCTGTCATTTTGGGTGCCCAGGTCCTTTAAATGAACGTGTATCAAGGAGAGTGGCTACTATGGCTCATTGATTAACACTGTGGTCTGTCTCTTTCCTCATTTTATTTTATGTGAGAAGCTGGCAGTTTTCATATATCTATAAACAGGCATGAGCTGCTGCACAGAAATTGCACTCATTATATTAATAATGATTTACCATGACTGTCCTCCAGGGGCTTGATTTGGTCCACATCAAAGTCCTTGGGATTCTTTCTACTGATTACAGCAGATCAAGCCCTAAGCAGGTTTTCTTTTTCAAGTCTGCCGTTACCATCAGCTTGGTGTCAGACATCTCGTAGTCAGCTGTGTGCTGCCCAGGGGAGCAGGGCACTGCACTGAGCTCCCTGGGTACAGCAGGTCCTGCTGGGAGATGTGGAGGTGCTGCTCTGCAGCCCCACGAGCATGGCTGGGGGTGACCAGCTCCAGCTGCTGCTGCTGGTGGTCCCTGAGCCCTGCAGTGAAGCAGGTGGGGGATGAGAGCCCCAGGGCTCCAACCAAGGGCTCCATTTGCCACCAGTGGTCAGAGCACCACAGATCTTGGGTCTGCACCCAGCTCTTAAAACTGTGTTCAGTGTCATCAGCTGTACCTGAAAAACAGGATTTGCCTCCTTCCTGGAGGGATGAGAAAGCTGAATTAAATGGGAGTCAGATTGTTCTTATGAGACTGAAATATCTCAGTGCTTCTGGATGAGCCTCTGTACAGTCAGAGAGGGAGATGCAAATCTGTGGCATTTTGATGCTGCTGTATGAACAGTGTTTCCCTGGGGACAGGGGAGTGTGGCAGCGCAGCCGGACCTGGAGAGCGGTGGTGTCCCAGAGCAGCACTCCTCCCACTTATGTAACCCCTGCGTATTTCAGAGCCTAGCAGGGCTGCAGTGTCAACGCTGGAAACAAACCACGAGCTCTAAGCTCTGTGTGAAGCATCAATCAAAATATGTGAGCAGATAAGTTTCCACAAACAAAACCTATTTTTTCATTTTGAACAGAATTTAAATTTCTGCATTAATGCATTAATTTCTTTTAACTGCCTGTCCTCCTCTTCAAATCCTGAAGATGACCCAGGCAGTTGTGAGCGGATCTGGCTAGCATTTCTAAAAAATGTTGCTGTGGTGCTTAGAGTATTGTTAAATTTTAATTATTAGTAGTTACAAAGCTAATAAATTACAAGAACACCAAAATCTATTCCAGCCATATTGCTGGGTTTCATTCAGACGCAGTCAGATAATTATAACTAACAATAATTAAAAATTAAAAGTGCTGTAGGCACATACCCATCACGTTGAGTCTGTCTGCCTGAATGTTCATTGTGGACTGTGAAACCAGCAGCGTTACCTCTGCTCTGTCACCGTGCTGGAGAGTTTTGCCCCCTGGGTCTGTAGATCTCAGAAGTTTGAATTCAGTGGGGGAGATTTCTGTGGCTGTTTACGAACCTGGGGTTAGGAGGAGGCTCTCACAGTGCCCAGAGCTGAGAAGTACCTTTGCAGAGCTGCTGGGGCTTTGCAGCAGAAGTGGTTCTGTCCTGGGCCTGACACCCAGGAGAGCAATGCTGTGTAAAAGCAGGGAGGCACCCCAGCTCTGTGCCCCCCAGCAGCACTCTGCTCCCTGCCCCCAGGCTGGGGAGGCCCTGGCACAGCCAGGTTGCTCCTGTTTTGTGTGAGGGTGGTGCAGAAATCCCAAACTGCCCTGTGTTTGGCATGGTGACAGAGCGCAGCATTTTTGCTTGTTTGATAAGGAAATTCTGATCAACATATTGCTTCATTTTTGTCATCTGACATTTCATCAGAGAGACACGTAAACATCTCTGAAGTCTACGAAGACTCACCTGAGCTGAAGCTCGGAAATAGGGTAGCTGTCCCACAAGAAAAAAGGCCTTCTTCATTTCTTGCACCATTAATGCCGTTCTGTGGTGGCCCTGGCTAACAACGTGTGCTAACTTGGCATGAGCTTCTGCAGAAAGCCCAGCAGTGGTGCAGAGTGGGGGGGAAAAAGGGAGCCAGGTGAAAGGCATCGTTTGAGTCATTAATGCACTTAAGCGCACCCAAGTGTCAACATGTGTGATCAAGTGTAAGGAGGCATGTCGCTGCAATGTGGCAGCGCTGGCACACAGAAGGGGCTTCCTACAGAAGAGATGGCACTTGGAGCCGGCGCTCAGCCTGCCCGGCTGAACCCGTTGTTGCCTGTCATCTATGCCCTGAGGCAAGGGTCCAACCAACTTTTGCGTAGGCACCATGCCATCCCAGCAGATGGGCATGAGTGTAAGCTGCCAAGAGACAATGTATATGCATCAATTGTGTTTATTGAAAGCACAATTCCTGGCTGGAAATGTCCAAATGTCTGTTTATTCTGAGCTAAGATGCCTTTAGTTAATGGATATGGAAATGCAGCCTAGCTTTGAGCATGTTATATACGTTATAACGCAGTGTAGGCAGGCATGTGCAAGATGTGCTGGTTTTTGGTGAGTCCTCTTAAAGATTTCTTGTCCCTCTCAGGATGGAGTCATGGTGCTAGGGTTCCACTCACCCCTTGGCACTGAAGGCTGAGTTCTGTGTGTGCTGAACGTGGCTGTAGATCACTTAACACAGTGCAGAGATGCGCAGGGCTCACAGGTTTTCCTTTGGGCGCTTCTAACCTCTGCTTCTGCTCGGTGGTGGAAGCCCCTTGCAGTTTGTGGGTGAACATGTGACATGCTAGGTGAGACCAAAGCTAGCTGCAGTGCGCAGGTCCAGGCTGGAGGTGGGTGGTTGGTTTATTGCATGTGGCAGGAGAGAAAAAACACCGTATGCAAGGATTCTGCTTTTGTGTTTGACAGTGTGATGTTTGACAGTGTGGTTACCCAGCAAAAGAAGTAGTTGATGACAGAATCCAGAGAGGGGTTTGTATGTGCACATTAAAGGATGTCTCCTTCCTGCACTTGTTAGCTTTATTCAATTAAGACTTGTTGGTGTTCTTGAAAGCGAAGCTTTAAAGACCCCTCAAACATACGGTTTGGCATTCACTGAGATCCAGGCACGCTGTATAAATAAATACAGTTTTACTTCCAGATACACTTGTGCATTTTCCTCCTATTGGAAACAGAGCACGTGGGCATGTTATACATCCATCCTTGACCAAAAGGAGGAAGCACAGGAGAAGAAATGAGACATAGATTTTCTTTTGGAAAGAGCAGATTGCGCTCTCCGGTCTGGCAGTAACAATTACTAATGACATTTAGAGTGAAATTAAGGATGAGAAATGCAAGTTGGCATTTCAGCAGTGCCAATCAGTAACATTGCATCAGAGCTCACAGGAGAGATGAGAAAAAGTTTAGGGATGGAAAATTAATTTTGTTATGTCAACAATTAACAAATACCTTTTCTTCATTCTTTAGCACACTATTGCAAATTACTGCTGTGATAGTATTTAGCAGCTCCTCAGGTGGATGGAATAGCACTTTGAAATCCTCATTTCTGGAGTCAAACACACAGGATGTGATTTGCTCCGTTTTGTTGAATAATGAATGACAGAAGTTCAAACTGACCGGGGAGGGAGAAAATGAGCTCTTGGATTTGTGGTTCTGTTTTGTGCAGTTTCTCTCTGCAGATTTCTGTGGTGGTTTTTTTTTTTTTTTTTTTTTTTTACAGCTGCAAATGAATTAAACTTACTGTTCTGACTTGTTCTTTTCTTCAGACTTTCCAAATTTGTAAAATAGGGAAGTTGAACAATACAAACTCCACAATTCTCCTGAGAGAAGCCACACTTGAGAACTCAGGAAACCTCAGACCTTTAACTCTTAGTCCTTGATGCCTTTGTAAGGTGAAATTCCTGTCCCCATAGGAAGGTGGTACGAAGTCTCATTCCCTCTCCTCTGCCTGGAGCCAGGAGCAGAGGGGCTGCAAGCTGTGGGTCTGTGAGCATGCCCATCAGCACAGCTGGCTGTGCAGCAACAGCGACCCTGGGGACAGCAGATCAGATACCATGGCTTCCCACCACCAGGGCTCCAGGCAGGGCCTGGTCCTTACACTAGGAACAATGTTTTTGTAGGATGTAGGCAAATAATGGTTTGTTTGTTTGTTTTCTTCTAATTTACTTTCTATTCTTCTAGGTTTCTTTTTTATCCCCAAAAACTCTTGGCACTGATGGGAGGAGTTCTCTAATACAGCTGCTTGGATTTTCTTTTTCTGTAGTAGTGACTGTAGAGCATAGTTTGGGTTCTGAGCATGGATTAGCTCTGTTTCCTCTTGTGAGTATTGCTGTCATCCAAAGGAACTGATGTTAGCTTTCAAAGGGACAGGATGCTGCATTGGACAGGACAGAATGTAAACATTATTGAAGGAAAACAGCGGAGCTTGAGCAGTCTGCATTTTAAACAACTCATCCAAGGTGGAGTACAGTATGCTTCTGAAAGTTCAGGCTCTTCATTTGCTTGCTGCTGGAGCAAAACGGGGATGCTTGTCCAGACGTAAGGGTATATGCCTGAGTGTTTTCACAAGGAATGTCTAGATCATTAAATATAATAGGTCTCAGCTGCAGTTTTGATCACTGAAGCATGCACACAATTCATCACAGCAAATTAGGTACGTCTTTGTAACTTATCTTTCTGCAATTTGCTGGCACTTTCAAAGAGCTGAAACTTATATTATACGTACTGCAGAGGCCATTTCAGATAAAATATTCTGTGTTTATTGTTGGAGAACAAGGCTTCACTAATAATGGAAACACGGAGCGGTCTGTGTTTCTGCTCCTGCATCTTGCAGAACCAGCAGTAGTACCAGCAGAGATCCCCAGCCACATTCATTATTTATATATTTTAGTGAATTTCTTGTCTGCAGTAAAAGAGATGTAAGCTTCAGCATCAGGCTGTTTGTGCCAAATTCCGTCCTGCAGCCCGTTCAAGAAACCTGAGGCAGCCATGGTTCTCAGTCATTACACACACCATTTGTCTGATTGGAGTGCTGTCCTCTCTGGCTCGAAATGTTGCTTGTTCTTTAAAAGCTTAGTTTGACCTTTGGAAAGAAAAGGTATTGGGTAGGCACTTTATACTTTTTATTTTTATTTTTTTGGAGAGAGAACCAAAACCAAAGCCTACTTAAATAGAAACTGGCATTCAGGAACAGCACAGTTACTGAAAAGCATTTACTTTATGACTGGAAGAGGACAGACGCTAGTGGACTCAAAATTACCTTTCATTGCGTTCATCAGTTTCAGTCACTAGTTAGTCTGTGAACAGATGGATATATTTGTCACAGTTAGCATGCATTTATACTCGGAGTTTTTGCAGTTGCCTTAAGATCACTGCTGTCCTACCTGCTGAGTGGTGCGGACATGTGTTGTGTTTTGTTTTCCTCAATGAGGACACGGTGGTGTTTCTAATGGCAGAGATTTCTTCCATCGTAGAAAGGCACTTCGTTTTCAGAGATGTGAATGACATATAGCTACAGTGTAAGCAAAATGTTGTGAAAGAATCCTTCAGTGTAGCTTCTGTGGGGGGAAAAAAAATAAACAGTGTGTACCTAGATAAATCATTTTCAATAACACAGATAATTCTGTGTGTGAAGCTGATCGTAGCCCACCTGTGTTTGCATCTAGAGTCTGCCACAGTCCAGCAGTCTCCTTTCTTTCCCTGGAAATTTAAGGTTACTGCTAAACAGAGCAATGCATTAAACACTCCATCTCAGAAACAGGAAGAAATACTGTCCTAGCCTCTACTGTGTAGCATCTTTAGGTTTCAGGGATTTTGTTTAAATCTGAAATTTATGTCCAGGAGAAATAAATTATTGGATTGTAAAAGCAGTGGGGGAGGGAGTAAACATAGTCTCTTTTGTCCTTTATATCATTTCCCCAGGAAGATAATAAATGTGTGGCAAGCATACAGACATTGTGTGTATATTGTGTTTCAGATTTGAAGCCCAAATTTCAGACAGGAAATCCTGGACTGATGCTGTACTGCTGTTTCCTATTCCTGCAGCGCTGGTGGAACCTCTGCCATTAGAAGGCATCTGAAAAATAGTTTCATGAAGAAATTTACAGGGCCTTGAGTCTCTTTGTGCTTTGTGAAGTAAGAGATCCAGGGTTTGACCCTGGGGTTTGGCTCTGGTCAGTGGAAGGCAACAGGAGCAGTAGTTTCAGCGTTGCTGCTGGGTGCAGCTGAGGAGCAGGTCCTGCCCTTTGGGCGGCCTTCCTGGGGCCATGTTACATTGCACGAGAGAGCTGCTGGCTGCTTCCTCGCTGCCATACCTGCTGTCCTTGCTCTGCTGGGTCAGGTATAGAGCTTGAGCAGTGAGTGGTCAGGAAACAATGGGGCCTGGTAAGAACAAAGGAAGGAACTGTGAGCTGGTAAGCTGGTAGCTTGCCTGCCTGCAGCTGGGCTTGTGCTCAGGGCCGTCACTGCCTGCACCTCGTGCTTTTGGCAGGAAAGCTGTTGTATTTGCAGTCC
This sequence comes from Callipepla californica brunnescens, assembly GCA_023055505.1. NCBI lineage: Eukaryota > Metazoa > Chordata > Aves > Galliformes > Odontophoridae > Callipepla > Callipepla californica. The sequence continues at coordinate 5,507,488 of JALIRH010000016.1, forward strand.
AACCTGCTTTCAGGGAGCTGAGTTATGTAGAGAGACATACATCATTTCTGCAATAGTCTTACTGCTTGCTCTTCCTGATGTTGTTTTCAGAAGAAGTGTATTCAGACATAGTAATGTTTGCATAGCTAGTGCTCTGTTTTAACATCACATTTTGAAGTTGGCTTTATATCACACCTTCTCCAGAGGAGAAAGGAGAACATGTAACATCGTTTAGAAAACTTTTTTTTCCAGACTGTGCCTATGCTGTGTTTAAACCAAAGTGGCACAGCATCATTTTGTGTGCAGGCTGAGTGCATGTGTGCCACGACCAAACACATGCAGCAAATGCTTCAACCTTTCTTCACATGTTTCATATTGATAGAATAACTTGAAATGTAGTAAAACCATGTATCCATGGTGAGGTGATGGGGCTCTGTTGGAAAAAATCTAGATGATACAGGTGATGCTACATGTGCTGATGGGTTCAGCTTAGAGATACCTTGTTCCATCATGTAGGATCACCCTGGGTTCAGCAATGCTTTGCCACCCCACCTCTGTGTGCCAGCCCAGAATTGGCAGCAGCAGTCCTGAGCTTATTCATTTGCAGTACTGGAGCTGATCCTGTGTGGAGCATCTCGTGTGTCTTCTGCTGTGTCCTGGGCAGGTGGCACACAGACCTGGAGCCTGCGTGGCTCTGGCTGTGCAGCACGTGGGGACAGCAGCACGCTGCCTGGAGAGCCAACCCTGACGTGGGCTCCTGCCCAACCACCGAACAGCCTTCGTTTCTGCAGCAGCTCAGCCTGACACGTGGCCATGGGCACTGAGGGTGGACCGCATATAGTGTCTGTCATCACTATGGTGCACGGTTGTATCTTCAGGAGGACTTGTAAAATATTTGCTCTTGAGAAATTTGTCCTCCTTGGGGGCTCACGTGTGCTTTTAGTCTTTGCATGAAGTCATCCTTGCTTACAGTGTAGCATCTTGCTGTGTGGAAGTCAAATTTTCTAAACATCAGTGACACTTGGAATGCAATAGCAGTGCCTGGAAAATCACATTTTGTAACAGCTACAGTTATTTTGTGCATGCAGCACGGCAACATTGCCTCACTGCTTTGTCTCGGGATGCCTTTGAGGAGACAGCTCATGTTGGTGATATTTTGGCCCTACTGTTCCTTATGGGAACCAGTCATCCTTGGCTCCTTCATACTAACAGCTCCTCTGGGGTTAATTCCTTCAGGCAGTGGGCAGTGGGCTGATGACAGCTCTGTCTGCAGACTCCTGCTCTGCCGATGGCGTGTGCGCTAATGGGGAGGCATGTAAAGTGCTTCTATAAACTATGGCTTTGCTGTTTTATAGCAGAGACTTGTGCTGGAGGATTTTATGCCCCTTTTGAAATTGGAAATCAGCAATAACAGCCACTGTGTCCGGGGCCACAGGTCATTGACCGCTCGTTTTGTCAGGCGGAGCTGTGTGTGGGCACCATGCGATAGGGTGTTTGTCTGCCTTTAAGATAGATGTATCCATAATGCAAAGCAATACAACTTGTCTCATCTGTATTCCATTAGAGGGGGAGTAGTCTTTAGTTGCTGCTTTTTAGGAGGGTCACAGATAAAAGAGCTGCGTTACCTGTACCTAAATGCTGATTAGTGTCGCTCATTTGGAGCCAGTCTTTCTGCACTTGCTTACTTGGTCCAAGGAACTGTATTCAGCTGCAGCTCCCATAGCTATCAACAGAGAACAGTGCCTAAGTGAAGGCTGCAAGATGTGCTTCTGTTAATGTTTGCACTAAAATTCACAATCAAGGCTAAAACTCTTTTATACACAGCCCTCACCAGTAAGTATATGTAACTGCTGCAGGGGGAAAAAAAAAGGTTACAAAAAAAATCAGCTGCTGTTCAGTGACCCTTGCCATGCCAAGGAACAGCAGGGTGAGAGAGAGAGCCAGTTTCAGGCTCAACTTCCAATGCCATGGCTTTTGTTGGTTTGTATTCCCATAGAAACAGTCCTTCAGTGGAGCTTTTGTCAGTGCGTTTTGACTGGTGAGTGCTAAAGGTGCTATGTAAAGTGTTTTCCTTTAAAGTAGTTCTTAAGGAAAAAAAAAATTAGTGTAGTAGAGGATGCTCACCTGGTCAGTCTGAAAGTTACTCAGTGTTTATGGAAAAGCCACAAAGGGTCCCACAGTGCTGATGCCAGTCCTCAAAGCAATGAGCAGTTCTGAGCTTCTGCAGTGTGTTTTACCTTAGCTCAAGGAGGGGTTAATATGTGCTCCACATAGGCTTCAAGAAATCAACAAATCATGGTTATGAGAAGAGTAGCTAAGAAGATTCCTGGAAAGTGGTTCTGCCCTTGCAGGTGGTTTTGTAATTCATTGCTTCCCTGTTTAGGACCCAGAGATGGATGAAGTCATGTCAGCACTGGAATATGTGTTGCAGTTGGAGGGCTGTGTGTGTGAGCAGTAGGTGTTTCTGTGGAGGTGTGTGATGTGTGTTTCAGAAGAGCGTGGCAGTCCGGGGTTTGCTTTTGTTAGCACAGCTGTGGAAGTTGCTTCAGGCTCAGGCAGAGCACGAGGTGCCACTGCCTGCCAGGTGGGGGCCAGCCGTGGGGTGGGGGCAGTTCCATGGAACACGGGGATTCACTGGGGACTGATGCTGAGACTGTGGAAGGAGCGTAGGAATCCTAAAAAGATGGCTTTGGTGCACTTATGATAACAGGAATTAAATCTGCCCCCCCAATAAGAAATACACGGTTCTTCCCTCCACTTATTTTGATCCTGTGTGCAGCGTACTGCAGGCTCCAAGCCACACGGATGCTGATGCATTTGCATTTCTGAGTAAAATTCTCAGGAGCGTGTGGTCCCTCAGGACAGGTATTATTAGCTCCCTTGTTTCATTGGGTGCCTCAGTGAATCAGAGTGTGTTTACAGTGAGTTTCTCTAACAGAAGTCTCGGCGTATTTCTTAATAATATATTCTCCTGTGGTTTTTATTTCCAAAGTGCCGTGGTAAGGAAATTTTCCCAGAGGCTTCAGTTTGCTTTTGTGCTTCAGCATTTTACCCCGTGTTTTTGGAAGAAGCACGTAGACTTTCCGGTGAGATATTTAATCGAATATGAGATGCTGTGCCAGGCTTAAACTAGTATTTGTGGTCCACTTGTAATAGGATCACCTTGTTTTGTTCTGAGTTTTTAGAGAATACAAAGAGATGTCAGGTCAGGAAGACTGACGGTACAGAATTATTAGTCTCATGTGGAAAGGGGAAACACGTTGTCAGAGTCCAATTAGGACCACGCAACCTAAATTAGAAGGGAAATTAAATTCATAAATCATCCAAAAAATCCTTAGCTAGTGCAAGAAAAGCCTGGCACCGGGGAAAATAACTGTAAGAAAGGTATTTGTGTTAAAAGGTAATTTTTCAAACCCAGAGTAGTGTGGAGGTGCCTATCCAAATTCAAGAAAATGTTAGAATTGAGAAAAGCAGTGTCAGTGTGGAGACGGAACTGCATATTGTTCAGACTGTCCAGTGCAGCAGCAGAGCTCACAGACCCGTGTATGCAGAACAAAGGCAGGCGAGGGCTGGGGGTGGTGCTCAAGTGTGTGTGTGATTTGTGAAGAACAATGCTCGGGCAGTGGGTCTCAGTACAGAGAAATGCAAGCGGTAGGAAGAGAGTTACAAAGAAACACAGCACTATTTATTTGGCCATGAGTGGATCGTCTTTTTTCCATGTAAATATTCTACAAATTCTGAACCTATTGCCTTCAGATGGACAATGCCCCGAGGTGTGTCCAGCAAAGTGTGCACGACATCAGTGATGGGGTGCACATCTCCTTGGCTGAAATAGCCAGCTTGGCTTGCAGAGGCACCAGACCTCCAGATGCATTTTCCTAGACACTCAGAGTGATTTTTTTTTTTTCTTTTTCTTCAGTGCTTTGTAAAGGACAGCTTCCTCACTGCATTTGTTGAAGTGCCAGCTAAAAGTGTGCTAACGCTGGAACTGACTAGTGTATGGCAAGTTATCAGATGCTGGGAGATGTGAAGGAGGCAGGAACACAGGCAGACTTCTCCTTTCACAAAGGATGTGCCACCTTTCGTTTGTCTCTACCACAATTTCAAGGGATCCTTCAGATAAAGAAGGAAGATGTGAACCTGTCTTGCCTGACAATTTTTTTTATTGAGTGCCATGCTAACTTGGAGCTCAGTTGTTACAAGCGCTTTATGTGGTGGGTGAAGTATCGGGGGAAAGGGAAGAAGTGATGCTGTATTTCCTGGAAAGTAGGATCTAAACATATAAATGTCACCGGGTAAGAGTTACCTGAAACAACTGGAAGGGGAATTAACACTTGGCTTTATGGGAAACATTGGTTACCACTATCAGTTCTAATGAAGTGTATTAACTAAATTGTGTTCTGAGTATTCATTCAGCCTTGTTTATGGCACACTCTTGAGTACATTTACTGTTTGTCAGAAGTGCAAACTAGTGAACATATGAGGCTTTAAGACAGGCCATCTGTTAGTCTTAGACCCTTGGATAATTGTCAAACAGTTCTAAAAATAAGCACATACAAACTGCAAGGGAGTGCAAAGGTGATTTTTCTTTAGTCTGATGGTAAAATAATGACCAAAAATTGAAAATAAAAATCATTTTTTTCCTGTAAAGCAAGCTTGCTCTCCTTCCTCTTTTTTTCCTTCTTGCTTTCCTCTCCTCCTTAGTGTGCTTTTTTAATTTTTTTACTTAGCTTTTTTCCTCTTGCTCTTCTGGGTCATGGCATCCCCTGAATTCCTCTCCAGTTTGGGATTAGAGCAGCTCCAATTTAAGGCTCACTGCTTTCCATAGAGAGCATAATCTTCATTGGCTAAAGCGAGGCTTGTCCTGTGTCCTCTGCCTGAAGTAATCTCTTTATAAAGTCAAGACATAAAGATTTTGATCTGTATGGATTGCTGTTAGAGTGAGTACCTGTGCACATGCATCTGTGAGGAATAATGGCTGAGAGCTTTTTGGACCATTTTGAATTCAAATGATGCAAAACTTCTTTAAAAAAAAAAAAAGTTGCAGATGGTATTGTGTAAATATTTAGACACTCACTTCTGTTCATGGCATTTTGAAGGTTTGTTGGTCTCTTTTTTTTGTATTTATGCTCAAATGTGAGACTTGAACTTTGTCCTCAAGCCAGTGTCTGAATTTGTGCTTTAGTTTTTCTCTTGAAGCTGCATGTGCTGATGTTACACAGAGGGATGGCTTCTGCTGTATGCCCCAGTCCTGCTGTGCAGATGAGCTGTGGGGCTCTTGCCCCAAGCTGGAGGACTCTGCACCTTGGGGAAAATGCAGTGAATAGGAATGGCCACTGTGAGACCAAACAGCTGTGCTCACGTGGCACTGTTGGAGTCAGTGCTTACGGTCCAGGTGGTTTGTAATGCCAGAGCAACTTCCACGAGCATGGGGCAGCCATGGGCACAGGGTGTTCCCCAGTACCCAACGCACTCATGGTCACAGGTCACAGTGTGTGCTAACCACCAGTTCAGTTTCATATTGGCTGTTTGACACGCAGAAGTTCTGTATCCATACTTCCAGTTGAAATGATTTGATGAATGGTTTTTGTTCATTTTAATGGCATTTGGAGCTAGAGAGAGTAGTTTCACAGCCTTTAATCAGAGTCTCAACTTCTATGTAAGGCTGTAGAAGGTCTATGGATTTCATTTGGGGGTAGTGGGCATCTCCAGCCCTGCCGTGCCATTTCTTAGCTCCTGGATAACACGGTCTTTAGGTGTATGTGCTCACACATGTAGACAGCACACCTCCAAAATGGCTGGTGTGGAACAGCTAAAGATGTAACACGTACACAGTGGCACTGTAGACTGGATGTATTATGGCCTCAAACCATTATCACTCCCCCTCTCAGTTGCATTTTATTTTTTTCACCTGCTCCTATGAAGTACACCTGTGACTTGTTGGCAGGGAATTTTGCTGCAGTGTGGGAGACTCCCAGCTCGACTGCCTGGCTTGGAACTTGGCTCCATCATGTGCTGCTTTTCTCTCTGTGCGTTTTCTCTCAATCTTTATGTGGCTTGTAAGAGTTCCTTTAACTGCTGTAAGTGATCATCTTTCAAGACCAATGCTTTTCTTCTTGACATAGCGCTCTGAAAGTGGAGAATGTCATGCTAGTGTTTTCATAATAATGCACACAGAAAAAGCACTATTCATTGCAGACGTCCTGCACAAATGGCTTGATCCATATCCAAAGGGCAGGCAGGGGGTGTCCCCGGGGGAGACGTGCAGAGCGATCAGTGCATGCAGGGACAGTAACCAACCTTTCTTTGAAATCTTCTTATTTCCTGCAAAACCTGTCGCCCCGTTCCTTGGTCACAGATACTTCCACAAATGGTTCATCTGGGGATTGTGCAGCAAGTAGAAAATTCCACTTAAACACCGAGACAGCCCTGGGGCTCAGGGTGGCTGCATTTTTCCACCTTATCTGGCTATCAGGCTTGCTGTCCATTTTGCATGATTATTAAGAAAAGACAAAAAAAGAAAATTTTCCAACCTTGCCCCATAAATAAGCTGTGACTTACTTGATCTTGACAGGTGACTTAGTGCTGCTATAGAATTTTCCAGCTGCAGTAATGTCTCAGAATGATGTATTCTGTGGGGTATCAGCTGCGAGCCATGCATAAACCTGGGGGCCTAACAGGAGCTGAAAAGAGCCATTTTTAATGCTCAGCTTCCAAATTATGTCCTGCCTCCTGCCAGCCCCAAATGTGTGCTCATGTGGATGTGCGAATACATGTGTAAGCATGTCTGGAGAGCCCTCATTTTTGCGGCTGCTGTATTTTCCTTTGGAAATCACCATTAAGATATATATACATATAATATATATATTTTTTAACTGTGGAATTGACAAGTCATATGAGAACTGCTTCCTGCTCGCCTGCCTGCCCTCCTCTTGAGAAGGGGTGTGAAGTTTGCTGATGAGTCAACGGAAGGCTACGTGGGTGGAAGCATTCCCGTAGCATTGCACATTTCAGGATGCTCAGTCCCTCCTGGACTTCACGGTTTCATCTTGGCATAGCTCACAGCAGCAGAGGGGTGAGCTATTTCTGCTAAGGCCTGGCATGTTCTGACTGCCAGAATTAATTTTTTTTATAATTGGTCTGAAATCAAGGTCAGCAGGGGTGATTCGTTAGTGGACGTGCATGGAGATGCCCAGTGTTAAGGCTGTTTCTTAAACATGCAGCGCATGGGTTAAACATGCAGAGAACTCACTTGGGAAAAGACACATAAATGTTGAACTTCTTGGACGCTTTCTGAATGGAAAGTGTGGTTCCAGTATGCGTGGAGCTTACAGGGCAGAGTGAGTAGAAGCTAGAAGATGTGATACGATGCAGGAGGAGGCACAGAAGTTGACAGGCTTCTGTAGGAAGTATGTTTGTGTGGTCTGAAACACATTTCCGTATGTGAGGAACCTGTGCTGGCTGCACAGGGTATGGGCAGGCTTCTGGGGGGTCTTCTGAACACACGCCAGGGGCAGTGAGGCAGTTGCTCGTGCAGGGACATGGACACTGGGTGCTCACAAGCCACAGGACTGGTGCATTTGTGTGGGCATGGGCTGTGCAGGATCTGCTCCCAAACAGGGAAGATTCCACATGCTCAGACTCTCTTATCCCTAGACGTCACATACATTTGTGAAACTGTTGTAAGATGTGGCTCTGTTTATTAACTGCTTGGTCCTGGGACTGCTCGGCATATTGATTGCCAATAATGCTTGCTAAGGGAATAAATGGTCTGTTCCCAAGACAGTAAAACAAAATCGCAGTCTGCATATGGAATATGTGTATTTTATTCGTTTTACACTGATGGCTCTATAGCAGGCTTAGTTTCTCAGCTCCTATCTGACTCAGCTCTGAATAGCTGCAGGATTTGAGTATTATTTGTTGTTACTTTGTGTAAATTCTGTTCACAAAAACAGTGTATTGGCTGCATTAGGAGTGTTCAGAGCATATTATTAACCTATGTTTGAGGAGGGAGGGCTCACAATGAAAGCTTCATTATCAGATTAAGAGCCACATACCATTCCTTTATTGACCTGCCTGGTATAATCAATGCAGCAGCCACACAAGTTTGAAATCATGCTCCCTGACTGTAGACTGTGTGTCATGCATCTAGTGCTGATCGTGCATTATCTTTTAAATGACACTACCTAAATAAGTATGGATTTGTCTACTGTGCATAGCCCTTCTTTCGATTGGAAGATGGTAAACGTTTCACTCCTTTTATTGATATTCAGGAGGAACTAAAAATAGAATTGTAATGAATTGTGCTTGAAGTGCCCATTGTGAAAATGCTCTCTGAGCACAGCGTGCCTTGTGTACTTTTAATATTTGTAAATGTTTTTCCAGTTAGGTTTAGTGGACAAGCTTCTTGTCAGTGCTGCAGTGATGTCTGTAGGGTTCCATTCATCCTCATCTATAACTTGTTACTTGATCTGAGAATAACATCTATCACTGCAAAGGTCATTCCTCTTTAAAGCTAGGAAAATTTGCGTGTATAACAGAGTAAAAAGCCATTGGATTTCATGTTTGGTAGTGATAAATTGTCTAGAGGCAAAGCCGTTTCAGCTATTGCTTCGGTTGATATTATTCAGCTGTAATGCTTTATCACTTGATAGGCTTTCCAGGTCTTTGGACAGTACGTCTGGTTTTTGATTCTGAAATGTTAGCATCGCTAGCTGGGCTGTGTTCACAGGGCTGCTGTTACACTGAACAAGGTACAGCTATTTTGCTCTCTTCATCAGTTGATTGCCATTTAATTTCACAAGGGATCCTTCCGGGTGCGCTCCCGCTATAATTCTTGTGCCTTCTCTCTAACCTTTTGTCACATTAGAGCCTGACCGCTATTGTGCAGCTTCCTCTCAGCCTGCCTGTACGTTATCACAGATAACTTCTGTCATGATTCAGAAAGTCAGCAGCACTTCTGACACCTGGTGGCCAGCTTTTGGGAGTGCACAGTCCAGAAATCGTGGCGGCGAGCAGGGTCACTGCTGCCTGCGTGCCCGAGCGTCGCAGGCTGCCCAGCAGCTCCTTCCACAGACAGCTTTCATTAGGGAAGTGTCATTTCTGGATGAAGTGGAGGATCATTCCTCTTTCCTGATCGAAATGTAACTGTGGATAATTTAGAAGAGCCAGATGATTTATTAAAAGTTAAAATATCTTACTTTAAAATAAAGTACTGTTGTTGTAAATAAATAATTGGATTCAGAACTCATTTCGTGTTTAAAAACATATTCTTCAAGCTGGCGGACTTTCCCAGCTCTGCTATTAGGCAGATGGAAGCCAGTGAAGTTGCATAAGTTTGAAATGATGCACATGAATTTTTATATTTGTGAATGCTTGGGGGTGCAGTCCAACAAAAGCTCAGCATGAAGCTGCTCTCCAGTTGCTCCAGCAGTTGAATAATCATACTCATAAAGCTGTGCTTATAAGGAGGATTGGGGCTTTGGTCAGCCCGCGTGCAGAACGTAGGTGAGTTGGTACTGCTCTGAAAGGTGCTCTCCCAAGATTGGTTTTGCTATTTATTGGTTCCAGTACGAAGTGGCAAGACAGGTCAGCATCCTGTGACGAGAGACGCTGTGGTGACACAAGGCTACTAGAGATCCACCCAAAAAGGAACAAAAAAGACTCTAAGCTGCTGAAAGAAATGTGTAGGGCAAAGTCTGTTCTGAAGAGATTTACCTTCTGGGTTACGTATCCACTCTTCTTTCTGCTGGGGATTAATATCCCTGTTGCCTGAATTGGTTCAGCTGTTCTTGCTGAAGTATTTCTTGGACTGAGAAGTACGTGTCACAATCTGCTGTCTCTCTCTGCCAGTACTCGCACCCGCTACTAGGGGTAATGAAAGAGTAAAGCATGGCTTGGGTTCCCACAGTGATTCGCTTTTTTTTAATTGTTGCAGTTAAGGGAATCCCTAAAGGTGTACTTTGCACATGCAGCGTTCCACCTTCTCTATATGTCCTGAAGGGGGAAAAAAGAAAGAAGCCCTCATGGCTGTGTTTGGTGTCTAGAATTTTTGTGTCCAAGTCCACGGCAGTATGAACAGATCTATCAGAACAAAGCAAACGTGTCATATTGGCAGCTGTTACTTACGAGTACTTTTTCTTTACTGTATTTTGTTTTGTAATAATTGAGAAGCTTTTATGTTGAGCTCGGCATAAATGGTACTGAGTAGGAGGGTATGGGCACGCTTTCTATTATTCTGCCCCTCATGCATGTCTCCTTTTTTCGTCTTTCCAGAACCACACATTGAGCCAGCACGCACAGTGAGCCACTGGCACTACAGGACACCTCTCTGCAGAAGACTTGACGGTGGCACAGTGGGGAGGACCATTTGAACATTACATCCAATCAAAGTGTCATTTGCAACCCAGATGTAAAACTCTAATGATTTGGCCATGAGGCGCTGCTATTATAAGCAGCTGGAAATGAATATTAATGGAAGAGATTAAAAGTATTCCATGCTCAGTATTTTTTATTGTCCTGCTTCAGCTAGTGTACTTTAGAGCTTCTGCTTCTGACTGAATTTATAGTGTTAGCTAAATCTGCTTTGATGCCGTTGCCCTTTGTTGCTTCTTGTATTATATTGATAGTTAAAAATTAGGTGTGTTTTTTTTTTTTTTTAACTGCTTTTTAATTGCAATTTTAGGTAACTGTGCGTTGTGATGTGATTGCTTGGCTATTGTCTGAATATTTTTTTTCATTTTTTAATTAAAGACTAATGCTTTGATTGGATTTGCCAGTTCACCGGACAGTGATTAAAACTATGTAATGAATATAATCGGTTTCAGTGCAACTGGATGGTCTGCTTTATAAATGTGACTTATCTGATTGCAATAACTAGTACAGTTCAATAAAGGGAATACATGAGCTTGGTGTTGGAGTTGGTCTGTCAGTCCGTGCCACGTCTCCCCTCTGCTGGCTCACAGGTAAACTGTGCAAACCGACGGCTCACCCAGCAGCACAGCTCTGCACCCCTACAGGAAGGAAGGCTGGGAGAAATGCAGGAGCCCCGTCTCGTTCCTGGCGTTATGTTCTCCCTCCTGGATGCACTTCCCAGACTGAGGTGAGGTAAGAACATCTCTTAAAACCTGGGCACCAAAAGGAGTACTAGCTTACGAGTACTCTTAACCTTAAGAATGGGGGGAGATTGGTCTGTAGGTGCCTTGAACCTATCTTGCTCTGTGCTTTTTTTTTTTCAGTACAAAAATTAGCTTTCCAAATTGTATACAAATGTGCAAATACTGGGTCAGGCCTCTGGGAGAGTGAGTGCAGACTGTATTCAGTCACACGGACTTCTAAGCCCACAGGTGTTGTATCTCTGTGTAACTGCCATACATCTGATGCTTTGAATTGTCGTTATACAGCCTAATACAGTTCATTAGCTGGCTTTTTCTTCTTTCTTTTTGAACGTACCATAGAGTAATGAGGTAAGCTGCATCTCCAGTCATAGAAACAGTCATTTTAAGGACTGTGAACACCTCTGAGAAGTGAGATGCAGTCATGGCATCTCCTACCTGAATGAACCATGATCGTTGTGTACAGCAGTTGTGACAGCTGAAATGAACATGGTTACCCATTCCCACGTGCACCAGGCTTTGCGGGACTGCGGCATAACAACATGCACTTTGAGAGGGCTTCAGATCTCTGCACTGATCTAGAGTGAGCACTTCTGGTCATTGTTGTGTTGTCTGTGCCTGGAGCATATACGTGATATTTTGTACAAAATGTTTTCAAGGAAGCATAGTGCACGTATCCTTTCTGCAGTGAGAGCATTAACAAGTGCGTGGGCACTGCTTGTTGACACTGCAGATGTTCTCAATGGCTTCTGCTGATGTTGGTATCTGTGTTGCATACGCACAGCTCCTTCAGGACAGTGAAACATTGTGCACAGAGGAGGGCTACCAGGGCAGGGTTATCCCTCTGGTAGGAAGCACCAGAGCAGGCGTAAATTCTGGCTTGAGAAAAGATTCAGCTTCCTTCAAAGAATTATGCAATGCAAAGGACAGGTTTGTTTCCTAATCTGCCAGTTGTGCTGCTAAAATAGCATCGCATGGGCGTTCAGAAAGAGTTTAGACTTGACATTGTTTTTGTGATACAGAAGTTTGTGCCCTACCAGTACAAAACTGGGAATGATGTTTCTTAATTTCAAAGAGGATAGTTCTGGTTTCATCCAGATAATCCTTAGCTTACGATGTTTATGCAACAAAATCATTTTACTAAAATGCTCCGCTTCTAGAAAAGTTATATTTCTACTTGATTATTTCTCCATAAGGCAGTGCACAAATGCTTATTTGCTAAAAAGTTAGATAATGAAATCAGCAGTTGGCTGTTCTCGTTCCTAATGTATGCATACTTGTAACTGAAAGGCAACATTTTAAGATGTGAAGCTGAAGTGTCTTGCAGTACAGGCTCATAGCTTTTTCTTAGCAGGGCATGACTGTCTGGGAATATACATCAGCTGCTCTGCTGACGGTCTGTGTGCCATCTTTCCCTCTGTGGTAAAAGCAAGGCAGCATTTCTGGGCAGAGGTTCTCACAACAGGGACACCAAAAAGGGAGGCTCTTTGCCTGATGCTGGGTTTGGAATGATACTTGATTGTTTCTGGGCAATGCTTCAGAAATGAAAAGTTAGATTTGGTTTTGTGTGTTCAGGGAAAGATTCTGTGCTGGGATTCCCAAGGGTGAAGTGATGTTTTCATGCAACTCTGAAAGCTGCTTTGCTACTGTTGTGCTGAAGCACGTCTTTGTCTCAGCGTCTCCCTGCTGACTACCTAAAACTAGGTGTACATTTACTGTGCTGAGATGGAAAAGCTGTCATGTGAGGATTCTGCCCTGAGCTGTGTAATCTTCTCCACCTGACTGTGAAGGTGGGCATAAGGCCAGGGTGCTGGGGGCTGAGCTCAGCCTGGTGGTGCAAGCAGGTGTGTGTCTAAGCTGCGTGTTGCGTGTGCCTGGAATCCTCACCAGCCCACGAGACGGAAGAAGAGCAGCAGTAGAGGGGAGGAGGAGTTTGGTTTCTACCCTAGCCTTAAAAGGTTCAGGCCTGAGGTGGCTGTGGCCCTGCTTCATATTCTCTGTGGTGTAAGAACTTTGGTGCTGGGCAGCACAAGTGAGACCAGAGAGAAGAGCACACGAGGATGGAAGAGACTGAGCTGTAGTCTTCTTCTGCAAGGGCTCTGTATCTCCCAGTATTTGAGTACTGTTTGAACAGTAATGGACAAATGCTGCTTTTTGGATTTTTTAAGACAGCATTTGCTGTGTCTGGGGACATTTGGCATGAATCTTCTGCGATTGGTTTGTGGTATTTGGGATATAACCAGGCCCGCATAAGAAGCCATTATCACAACTGCAGTGCACTCTGTGGTGAGGGATGCTGCTGTCTTTACACTTGCTTTCTAATGGGCCAAAGAAGATCTGACTGTGGGTGCGGGGGTGAACGCTGCTGCAAGGAAGCAGAAGGAGAGCTGTCTGCTCTGCTGCTTCGCCAGAGAGCTGCATCTGTGATGTGCTGGGCATCTGCAGCTCCCAGAGGTGCGTGTCCTCAGTCTGTGCCTGAGTGCAGCACTGCTGTCCAACCCTTTCTGTGAGGGCTGAGCTTCCCTAGGTGGGGCAGCGCCCAGCCAGGCTGCAGCTGACAGCTCTGTAGTGCGATGTGGGCCCTTTGTCTAGTGGTCTTGTGCGGCTGCTTTTTCTGTGCCATTGTGTCCCACCTGGGAGTGGGGGTAGCACAGCCCTGTGCTGGTACAAAACACAGCTTTGCTGGCATAGCTGCAGTCACACCAGGGAGTGCTTTGCCGTGTAGTATATAGTTCCTGTATCAGTTAAAAGCTCCTAGGGAAAACAGATCCTAACTGTGCAGGTGGAGAAGGATAATATCACAGCTTCTGGTATGTTTAAGGTTTTTCCCCTTTTTTCTTAGCAGCCAAGGAGTGCTACAAAAGGCATTTGGAAAACAGTCAGATATATTGGATCCAAATGCACCTGTATTTCAACAGCTACAGCACATTGAAAACATGATGGAGAGTCTCAGTAATACCACAACTTCTCTCCTCCCGTTCATGTAACTCACAGCTTCTGTGCAGCGGCGTTGCAGGCGCGGGCTGGGACCAGCTGTTCGAGGCCCAGGTGGTGCAAATGACTCACAGGTAAGTGCAAACCAGAGCTGCTGAAATTCTTGCTGAAGAACTTAGGCAAGAGGCAATTTAGGACTCTAGGCAAAGAATTACTTCATGGTCTGCATGGCATTAGGAGCAGTGTGATGTTGGTAGCCATGAAAACAAGTCTTACATGTATATAGAAATGTAATATAAATTCATACTAGAAATGGATTAGTAGCAGACTTCTTTGTAACAATCCAGTATATTAGCTGTTCTGCACTGAATATCTTTCCATTTAGCTTTGCTACACACCCACGTAGCAGTGAAATTCTTGATCCGTTCCTACATAGTCCCTGTTACATATTTGTTTTTTGTTTTCACTGCATCTGTAGGTACCTGTCTGATGGCCATTCACACATAAAAGCAGAGTAAGATTGTCTCACACTGTGTATCTGTTCATCGTTGATCACCTTTGCCACAGAGGTCACAACCTTTTGTCAGGTGTTGTAGAGTTTTGGCAAAAGCCAAATGCTTTAGTACACTGCCTCCAGAAAAAGGGGAAAGAAGTTTGGGAAACATCTGAAGGAGGAAATGATGGGTCCCTTCATGTTGGAGCATCTTTGAGAGAACTGGAAAAGGTCAGACCACTCAGCTCAGAGGAAATGTGAAAGGAAAATGACCTGGGTAGGAAATACTACATCCTGAGTCCTCCGTGTCCCCTGCCCTGGGGTGGTAGATTACGGAGCTGGTGGAAATGCAGAAGAAAACCCGAGACATGATAGAGGTGAAGGGCTGCCCTTTCAACAACCTTCCTGCTCACCACAGGAGGTAATGGAAAATCTACCCCCTAGGAGCTGTTTCCACTGAAGTGAATCTGTGTGTCCCAGTATCCCAAACATACATCTCATGCTGTCCAACCGCTGTCCAAGAGCAGACCGATTTCTGGTGCGTGTGTTTGTCAAGCTTTTAGTGTGTGTAAGTCACTCTCTCTGGCACAGGCAGTGAAGGTTCTTTCCCTGCTTTGAGTAGGCAGTGTCCGTATTATGACCCACATCCTGAAGTAGAGAGTTTGTGCAACTCCTCTGCCATCACAGACCAACTTCCCAGCTGTAGCTGTGATTGACAGGAATGCAGTGGTCCTTGTGTGTACTGTATTCCTACAGCTTTCTGACAGCAGTTAGCCAGGGTAAGAGGAACACTTTGTAAGTGCCATCATGGTAGAAAATGCAAGAACAATACATGTATGATCCTAGAAAGCCATGTGGAGGGAGCTGCAGCAGCTGCTGGGCTTCAGCAGGCACTCCTGCCTCACTGCACTGCGATTTCGAGGTGTTAGACCCCATTCATCCACAGGAAGGCAGCTCCAGTGCTCACAGAATCACATGCTAAATGTACAGCCTTACTCTCCAGATCAAACCAAATCTTTTCCCTGTTTTCCTCTTTCTTCTTTGCCCAGCAAGTGCAAGGGGTTTTTGTCTTGGGGAGCCAGCTTTGTGGAACTCCCAAACACTCTGTGAGTGCAGTTTCCTTCTTGTCTGATGAAAGTTTTATATATGCAGCTTGCTTTTCCCCCAGCTGCAGTACAATTCGTGTGCATGGTCTCAGGAAGTCTGATGCTGGAGGACAGCACTGGTGGTGGGAGCAGCTCCTGCACTGCACTGCTCCAGGAGGACCAAGGGCAGGTGAATATCAGAGCTGATAGCAGCACTGCTTTTTCCTCTCCACTTTGTCTCTTCCCACTTTTGCCTCTCAAGAATGTATATTTTTTTTTCTTTCTTTATCTCTTTAAGATACCTTTCTGGCAGATGGCATCCCCTGATTGTCTTTTATTTGTTTGTCTGTGAATTATTGGTATTTCTTGAAGCTTAGCAGGTAAGGTGTAAGGGTGGAGGAGAAAGACCGCCTATTTAGAGGAAGTATTCAAAGGACAAACATGGAGTGTTCTGAGAGAAAGATGAGGGAATGACTGCATCACCTCCAAGACTGCTAACAGTCTTCACTGCCCTAATAACGTGCTGCAGTTTAACTGTGTCAGAACGCCTTTTTCTGAGGAAAATCACTAAAGCCTTTCCCTGCGTTCTGTGGGTGCTGGGGCAGAGGGGGCCTCGTGCGGAGGTCCCAGTCCTTCCTCAGGGCACAGGCAAGGAGCAGGCGCGCAGCCAGAAGCTCCCGGTGAGGGAGCACGCACGTCCGCAGCCCCGCATGGCTCCAGCAGCTTTGTCCGTCCTGCTCGCTCGCTGCCTCCCAAGCCGGTGACGTGCCACCCCGCTGCTCTCCTGCTGTCCCCTCCTCCTGCTGTCCCCGGCCATCTGCGTCCCCGCGGCAGGCGGCCCTGTGCCGCGCAGCATTGCTGACCTGGCCCGCGGCCCCGAGGAGCAGCCCCGGGCTGCTCGGCACCGAGCGGAGCACGAGGCAGCGCTCCTCGTGAGCTGCGCCGTGCTGGGACAGTGCTCGGACTGCTCGGGGCTCTTATTGTTACACCAAACTTTTGTTTTGTTTTATTTGGAGGAGGAGGAGGGGTTGGGTTGGTTCTCAGCCGCAGCAGTGAGCTGAGCTGACAGGGCAGGCCGCGAGCGGGGCCATCGCTCGCCCCGCAGATGCACTGAGCTGATCTGTTAGGATTTTTACGCCGTGTCCGTGAGGATTTTGCAAGCTGTCCTGTAAGAAACGCCCCTTCATCTAGTTTGAAGGGCTTTAATGGCGTTAAAGGCCCTAGGTAATGAGGTGCCACAAAAGCATTTTCACTTGGAGCTTTTTTAGTGCATTGGTGTCAGCTCCTTCCAGCCAAGGAGTGGGAAGGAAACGCAGAGCTTTTACTGAATTGTGGGAGAATGTGAGGACTTGTTGTTTGAGATTTCACTTTCCCTGACGTTCCTACATGAGAACTGATGTTTAAAGCTGCGTTCGGTGCAGATATATCATCAGGAGGAACAGACTGGGAAGCAAAAACATTGCAGGAGTCTTCTCCATGGGTGAGAAATTCTGCTGCAAGAGGCACTGCCTTTCAAAAAAAATCCTTAGCCCCCAAATCTTTTAGTACCAACTCAAATCCTCCTTTGAACTGAAGTGTAAAATATCTTTATTTATTTATCTGAATCTTCAGTTTTATGTGTCTGGAAGAGTTACTGAGGCCTCTAGCATGATCCTTCTCCAGCAATAAATGAGTGAGCAAACAAGGCTCCGAACTGTGAGTGCAAGGCTGTGTCTCTGAGGTGCTGGACTCTTCTGTAATTTAAAGGAGAAAGAAAGACTTTTTCTTTCCCCAGTTGAAGCCAATGCAATAAATAAGCACATCTTCTTCTTCCAGTTGCAATTTATAGTCAGTGCTCCTCAAGAAATTGGCTCCTATGCATGAAAGCTATAAAATATACATGCCATTCGCAGAAGGTATATTCTGCTTCTGCTATACCTTTCCTGGTTTATTCACAACGTATCAGTGCAGGCCTGCCAGAGGGAGGCTCTGCAAGTGAGTTCCATTAATGCTTTTATAATGGTGCTAAAGAAATGGTCAGGATCTTCCGTTAGCCTCATGTAGCAGGCAAAATTTGGATTGCTAATGGGGAATTACAAGCGTTTCTCTTGAAGTAGGACCCAGAAACCTTTTTCTTCGTGAGGGCTCTCATGTCTTAAAGGATAATTAAGTGTTGCATAATCCCTTATAAAAAGTACCGTGTATTTACTACAGTGTATATCTTTAACGCTAAACTATCCAAACCTGGAAGATTGGAAAGCAGAGTGAAAACTGAAAGCAGAATGAGGTCTGATGTACGAGCAGTGGGATAGAAGTGGATGAACTGAAAGGAGAAGGTGGGCACCCCCTCGCAGGTTCAGTGAAGGCAGTGTACGAGCTTGCTTAGTTTTACTTCTCTCCCCTTCGCTGGCCTGATAACATCTGTGACAACGCCTCGAGCAGGTGTGTTTAAATAAATTTCACCATTTTTCACTGTGGTTGCAGCGTTGAAGCCGAGAGCATGCTTAAGTGCAAGCACAGAGCTAAGTGCCAAGCAGTGCCATGAGGCTCTCTGCTGAGCAAAACCTACATCCTGCCTGCTGTAGGCTTGCACGGGCTGTTCCAATTACCAGGTAAGTCCAGAGCTGAGGTCATAGCCTTTTGCCAGGTGTATTTCTCATCCACGACCTCACTGGGACTGGATCACTATATATATTATATATATATATATTTTTTTTTTTTTTAACTCCAAATCTATCTTTATGCTTTTTCTACATTTCCCATATCTGCTGGGGTGTTATCTGCGTGGTTGACCAGATATACATTTTGCCAGGTGTGTAAGGCAGCTGTGTGGTATCAGTACATCTCTTACACAGAAGAACATGGGGTTGTTGGGTCTGGTTTGAGAGGGACTGTCCAACACTGCTCAGAAGGGGACCAGGCAGTTCTAAGACTGAATAGGATGCAAAATGATTGTTTGAAGGGACATAAGACAAAGGAAACCAATGTATGTGGCACCCCGCTTGGGTGGGAAAGCAGCATTTGCTGGTGGATGAGATGCAATTGTATTAACAGATGGGAATGTTAACTTCCATTCTCTTACTGGAGGGTTCAGCTCTATGATAGAACATAAAATGCAGATGAAATACAGTCATGCCTGCTGTCCATTCTCAGTTTTGGAGAGTAATTCCAGTTGTTGATACATTGCAACAAAGAATAGACCAACCTTCTTTGCTTTCTGGGAACTGCCAGCAAATCGCATCTTCTTTCATATTGCTGTACAAGTATGTATACAACTGCTCACCTTGACTTCAAGGAGTTAAATGTTCACGTATATAAGGCACTCTAGGATCAGAGCCTTAGCTAATGTAATGATACTGGACAGCTTGTCCGTGGGTCATTAGTTCAGTAATGCACCAAGCTTAGGGAAAGGGGAGAAACCCCAAAACAAACCCTGAAATATTTTGGTGGGAGGAATCTGGGAGGAAGGGAGAGGAAAACTGATTCAAAGATGCTGTGGTTGTTTTTGTTGTTTTTCTTTTAATGTTTTTGGGAATAGAAAACAAGATGAGGAAAAGAAAGCAATGAGGAATCTGGATGACAACCATAGCATATGAGACCCCCACTAGAACAAACAGGAATAGGTGCTGAGAAGTGTACATTCAGAGCAGTGTGGGCATGTGTAAGTACGAGTACTGCAAACTGGACCTGATAAACTGATTCCTGTGCAGAGCTGCGTGTCGATCCTTTTCTGAGACATACTGGTGCATGGTATTCTGCCATAGCTTCTCACTCAGCTGTGTGTTACTTTGCCCATAAGGGTGTTGAACAAATGTTTTGCGTCCAAGAGAGACTCATTAATGTCTTTCAAACTGGTTGCAAGATTCTCCTTATTCTTCTGCATAGGTCTAGTAATGGGAGCCTCCTCCAGAGATGCCCTATGCAGATGTCTTCAGGCAGTGTTGATGGCATGAAGCAGGAATTGTTTTTCACTGAAAGATTTATAACCTTACAGCCTTTCCAAGCCTTGGCAGCATATGCAGACTGAGAACCAGCAGCAAGAGTTTTCTGTCTTCTGCACCATTCTCTAATACTGACTAGCCTGGAGAAATCATTTTGGTCTAAATTTTTGCTGTTCTGGGTCCTCAGCATGAGGAATGAAATGTCAGGGGTTTTTCAAAGGTACCGAATGTTTCTGACTGCTATTTGAATTTGAAGCTGCAGGTTTTGAGTACTTATTAAAAAAAAAAAAAAAAAAATCTAAAAACCCCAAGCCCGTGGTTCTTAATTTAGGGCTCCCCAAATCAGAAGCTACTTTGAAAGACATGTAGAAGCACAGAACAGGCGATAGATTTCCATATCCTGCGGGGTTTTGGCATGAATCCCCTTCTTTGGTTCCAGGCAGAAAAATACAAAGAGAAGTCTGTGAATAGGACCTCACTGGGTGTCCAACCCTCTGAGTGAAATTTCCTGTGCAGAGGATGGTCTCGGCCTACATTTTCTAGTTATTATATAGAATTTGTTTCCTGCTATGCTAGAAAAAACTGTATAAAAATATAAAACCTTCAGTGAATTCCCAACTTATAGAACCACTTCAAGTTGTGAAGGCAGAATTTGTACTGGAGTTGACACCGAATATGGAAGTTCAAGAGAGGCACCAAAGCTTAGCAGAGATTTTTTTCTTAAATCATTTGTCTGCAGTATTTTGTAAGTTGATCCAAATCAGATTTTGGAGTAATACCATTAAAGTCAACAACCAACACCCAGGATGAATCTCCCTCTTTAAGTGCCATTCAGGCTCCTTGAGAGACACGCATCCCAATGACTCCTTTAGCAGTCATTAAACCAATTATCATCCCAGTCTATTTCCAACAATTATCATCATAGACTTTTTGGGCTTAATCAGTTTCTTAATTGACCTGTGAATAAGACAGGAGATACCGAAGTCTCCCCTGATACCTCAGGTTACACCATTACACATTTTAGCATTACTGCACGCATTAAATAATTTACACCATAACACCGATGTGAGGCTGGCATATGAACAATGATGTTCCTATAAATTAAGGTTTAAAAATAACTGAAGACTGAAAAGATGGAGAAAGTAGTAATATAGAAATGCTATGATTATGTGCATAAATAGTATGCTTCTAAGACTTCCTTGCTGAGGAAACTTTTGATCTGGGTAAACAGATTTTCTTACTAAAACTGTTTAATACCATAACATAACTTGCAGTGATATAAAAAGTTCTGAGCATTTCCTAAGTAATAACGTTAGTGAATTGAGTTATAACAGTACCTTCAAACAATTGCTTAGGACTTGAAAAATAGATCAGACATTTAGGCATATGTCTCTCCTGCAAGCAACCAACATTTTTAATATGACTCGCCTTGGTATGTACAGCACCACAAAGTGGCCTGAATGCAGCAATTTGTGGGATTTGGCATTGTGAGCCCCGCAAGCACTTAGCAAAAGCAATTGTGTAGCTCTATTGAAAATCCCACATATCATGCTGTGGGGAGCCAGCACTTTTTATCTGTTGGCACTGTTGGTGACAAATATTAAAATAAAAAGTATGACACTATAGGTGCTTCAAAATTCAAACCGCAAGTTTCCTACTGCGGGACTTCTAACCATGTAATAAAGTGCAGGGAAGAAAGCAGAGTTCAGACCCCATGCTGCAATAAAGGCAAGGAAATCTTAAGTGTTCAAATACATAATTCATTCTATTCTGAGACTTTCCACCAGGCTTCTACCAGTAAAGATTTTAATTTGTGCCTAGATTGTACCGCATTTAATTTCCGTCTCACCTCCAGAAGCAGCTGGGAGAGTGGTGGGGCAGACCTGGTTGTGGTTTGTGAAGGCGAGCGGTCATAGCAAGTCAGAGAGCTCCTGTGCAGTCCGTGGGAAGGAAATCCTCATCTTCTGCTTGCTGGGAAAGTGCCTGCAAGAAAGTTACCCCAAAAGCCAGTGAGTTGTGTTTGTTTTAAAGAGAAACATTTTCTACCTTAATTAGTATCTAGCTCCAAGGATCTCAGAGTGCTCAGCAGATTCTGAC
Source organism: Callipepla californica brunnescens (assembly GCA_023055505.1). Classification (NCBI taxonomy): domain Eukaryota; kingdom Metazoa; phylum Chordata; class Aves; order Galliformes; family Odontophoridae; genus Callipepla; species Callipepla californica. Next base: position 5,529,110 of record JALIRH010000016.1, read on the forward strand.
TGGGCCTCAGCTGTCTATAGGGAGATAAGTCTCCATGTCCAGTTCTCATTTTGCTCTATTTCTCTCTTAACTCACAGTGTGTTCTGTCCTTTCATTACATAGCTTTCAAAAATGGGATTTGAAACCCATGGCTTTAGAATTGCATTAATACCAGCGAACTTGAGGTGGGTTTTTTTGTTTGTTTGTTTGTTGCTGACATATTTTAACTGCCTTAATAACATACTATGTAAATAGCACAATAATTAGAAGGGAAAAATAATTAATGAGAAATTAAAAACGCCTTTGTGGGTGGATGGGTTGCATCTGCTTAAGTGATAAGTTACTGAGAAGATTGACCACAGGAATATGCAAATGTGTCATTGCAAAAAGTCTGGTGAAACCACTGCATTTACACTGAGGATAAACTTGGTTCAACTGTGAACAGAATGCGTGCATCCCATCCTGCAGTGGTCATTTAACCTAAATTATATACATTGATCTCTGTGGTCCCCTGGTGTTAGCATAAAAAATTGACTAGATTACATTCTAAGATGCAAAGCTACAGAAAAAATTGACTTTGACCTATTTAGATTTTCTAATCTTGCCTGTTAAGAGTGGGTATTTCTTGTTTGAAACCCTGAAACCTCACTCCTCAAATGTCTTCGTAGGCACTGACATCCTTCTTGCTCGAAACCCAATGGGATACACTTGGCATTCAGTCCTTTGCAGGCTGCTGTTGTTACACATGCCTCAGCCTTCCCAGAGATGGGTATTCCAGCAGCACTGTTTGAAGTCATGGCATCTGTGCCCAAGAGCTGTTCTCATATTCGGTCCTTGACATACTTCAATTTTATTTTAATAAGTATTTCTCTACAAAGTTGCATTATAATGTAGCAGGGCACTTTGGCCTCTTTACCAAACCAATGTCCCTCATTGCATCAAGGTTCCTGTAACTCTAGACTTCCACCTCAAGACAGTGCCCTGTCCATGTGTCCCTGTCCTCACCCTGTTGGAGTGCAGTGCTCTGTGCAAGGTCCTTGCTGACTGCCTCACCGAGGCTCAGCAAGACTACACCACTTGTGTCGTGCTGCCTGTGCACAGCGTTGTTGTGCTAAAAGAGCAGGTGTGTCAATCTACTCTGCTTTGGCTAAGACAAACTGTGGCATCAGTGAAACTGCCAAGGGTTCCTGTTGATGTTGGGGCCCTGGGGCTGTGACCTGCAGATACTGGAAGCAGGCACAAAAGTATTCACCGCATGATTCTGTGTACTGGGCTCTGCAGCAGCAGCAGGTCGCGCACCAGGAGGTAAGCGGGGTCCCAGGGCTCCTTGGGGTCTTCCCCAGGGAGGTGCAGCAGAATGTGGTGCTGCCAGAGTTTGCCTTGTTAGCTGCAGAGCCAGCTGCTCGAAGTGCAGTTCCTCAGTTAGTCTGCCTAGGCTTGCTTTTGCTCTTTCAAGAAAATATTAACATTATTCCATGCTGTTTTTTAACAGCTCTTCAGGGCTGGGAGAGAGCTAGTTCTGATACCTCAGTGCACGAAGGACTAGTAATTAAAACTATGAGTCTAGTGCAGCTGGGTCAAAATGCATTTAAAAAAAAAAAAAAAAAAACAAATTAAAAATAAATCGAAATACCCTCCTGCCCCCAGCCCTCTCCTGCTTCACTTTAGGGGAAAGGTCTCTCTGACTATACCTGCTCTGAGGCTCTTTGACTCTGCTCTGAGACTTGCTGACACTACTGATTCAACACTGTATCAAGACACTCCAACTGTGATCTGAGACCTGGAGCAGAGCGAGAGCATCTTGACACAGTGTCAAAACAGTAGTCAGAGCGCATGGACGCAGCACTGAAAGGCTTTTGTCTCCCAAATGAAAAGGAGTGGGATTATTTTCATCTTTTTTTTTTTTTTTGGTAATAATGGTAGCTTTCTATTAAAAGAAAAAAGAAAGAAAACACAGTTTATTTGCAGGAAGAAAGGGTGACATTCCCCCCCTCTTGTTTGACAAAGCAATGTGGCAGACAATGGCTTCGCTGTACAATGAATGCACTTTGCTAAAGCAAAGTTCTTTGGCTCTGGAGAAGTAAAAGGCTATATTTGAAAATTATTCCTCTTTTGCAATGATCCTTTAATGATACTGCACATTGAGCATCTGCATCTGTGAGTGTGTTTCATTAGATTTTGGAATTATGTTGTTGTACAGTAACATCCATTTGATCTTCCTAAATATTTGGGACATGATATTGCTTAGCACTCTCCCCACAGAATTCTAGTCAAGAATACCTATGAATTCAGACATTTGAGCGTTGACCAACGTTCACCAAAAAAATAAATTAGTTCAATTGTCAGAATGTGACAATGCCTGCTGAGACAGGTTTCTTTTCTGTAGATGAGATGGTCTTAATGTTACGTGGACTGTGACTTTATAACAGGTTGAACTCATCTATGTAAAAATGAGAATACAGTTTAATTTATTTTTCCTTGCTGGGGTCATAGGTACCGAGGAATCAGCAAAACAATCTACTGAATGTTTTATAGATGGTGGTGTTTTTGCTGAATGTTAAATGAAAATAATCCATTAAAATAAAAAATGAAAATTCTTTTTGTTTCCTTTTCCCCTTGGGCCTTCCCAAAAGGAGGTCGACACCGACCCAGTTTGAAAAATACTTACCTAAGCCAATCACTGCCCAGCATGTATTCCCTTGAGCAAGTTGAGTGGGCATGATGCCATTTGAACAGATGGGCATTACTGTAGGCAACCAAGAGACCATGCATGTGAATCAAGTATGGGTGTTTACAGCATCATTTCCCTGATGAGAATGTCAAAATGGCAGCCCAGTCCGAGCCTCTGGTTAAGTTTCATTGCTCTAATTCAGCTCTAAAATGGGCAACTTTACAAAATAAATAATCAACATCAAACTGGGTGGTCAAGGTTTTTACTTCCTGGAATTGGGCAGGAAGCAGGCTTGCTGAAAATGTGTGAGACTTCTGCCTGCACTAGGCAGCTTTGTTATTTTGTAAAGTGAGGGCAAAGATACCCCCAGATCTATGTTAAGCATAACATAATGAATGCATAGGTATGTGAATTCTAATGATGTATCCTACTGAAAGAAAGAACTTTCCCCTTTTTTTTTTTTTTTTTTATGAAAGTCACATTATTTCAGACCAAAGTTGAAATTAATATAAAGTTGTACTTCGTATAATTTGAGTAACATGCCAGTGCAAGGTCAGAATGTTAAAGTTACACACATTGAATTAGGACTTCTTTGCTGTCCTGAGGGGAGAGAAATTCAGCAGTGTTTTTGAGTTCAGAACTCAGCGCAACTCCTGTATCTGTTATGTTTAGTGATTTCTACTCAGTTATCATTGGAAGTTAACCTACCAGCTGTTACAAAGTGGTCTTAAAGAAAAGAAGTAAAGACTAGAATTTGAATATCAAATCAATGACTATCTCATGTACTTTAACAAAAGAGACTATGACATATGAATCTTGGAAACTTGGTTTACACTGTGTGTATGAATTACTTGTATTATTTCATCTTTTCTTGTGATAATTTATTGCATTTTATTTGCACCAACTTCTGTATGTTTGTGTAATACTAATCGTGTGTTCTTTTCAGTATCTGATTTCTGATTAGATAATCTGCATAACGTCTTGCTTTCCTAAGTGTCTAATCAACTGGGATACTGAACTACCAATAGCAGGTATGAAATACGTGGGTACATGTCTTTTTCAAGAAAAACGCAGCAGCACGTCTTATTGATAACAGCTAAAACTCTCTGTGTTTTAGTATGAATTTTTTCCTATTTTGTTTGTTTTTAAAAATAATCTAATGTCTGCTTGAGAGGTTTGTAGGAAGTACCTTTTACAGCTAGTTTCGTACCTTAGCTGGGGAATTCACACACACACACACACACACACACACAAAGGAAAAAAAGCAGTATTTCAAAAATAAAAGATGAAAATAGAAGTAGTGCTTCCCTAACACTTGGTTAGGAAAAAAAAACAACGTATCCAGAGTGTTCTGAATGCAAAATATTTCAATATTTTCCTCTTCCATCTCAAGCTATTCCTTCAGCCTTTTCATTTGTCTTCTATAATGTGTTATGATGGCTCTGACTTCTGCCATTGGACTGGCTAAAACACTCTGTTACCTTGTATTGCATCTTCTGGGGAGAGTAATGTTTATTTTCTTGCTCGATGCCATGGTAACAGGAACACTTCCTTTATATTATATCTAAGTTTGTGTTTTAAATACAAGCAGGGCAGGTTGGAGATTGCTGTATATCCCATGTGGAAAGACAGCACTAGCTTTCTGGGTGCCAGCACATACTCCCAGCTGTTGCTGTTGCTCTAGGGTCACAGATGCATCTCACGCTGAATCAGTTAAAAATGCAGCAGCTATGCTTGGGGACACAAGCTTAAATTTTCAGGGCCTGATTATTCTGTTAGTTTCATATGTGCAATTCCCACTGAAGTCGGCAGAAGTAGTGCACGCAGACCTGACAGGCTTATGTGGAGCACGGCACTGCAACGGTTGTAATCATGCATCTGGTTTCTTGAGGTACTCGAGGTCTAATTCACGCCCTCTTCCATGACGCAAGGATTTCCCGCAGCTTTTAAGGATTTAGATGGGTTCAAAAAAAATTAGGTTACTCGTGGTATGTTGTTTTTAACGATCAGTGGAAGGAAAAGAGAATATGAGCTCATGTTGATGAGTCCAGAAAGAAAAATGCGTTCCACAGTGCCCTAAAACTGAGCTCAGAGTCATAAAGCGTGTGGCGTTTCACTCCTGCAGCGGGCGGGAGCTGAGCGTGGGCCTGAGGGGCCGCAGGGCGGGCCGCCCACAGCCGCCTCCCGCCGGGCGTCTCCATGGCCGCGGCTGAGGGAGGCGGGAAACGGCTCGTGCCCTACAGCGCTCCCAGCGGCAGCGGGAGGGCGCGCGCCCCGTCAGGGCAGCTGTGTGGTGGAGGACGCTCGGTCCTCTCATCCTTTAGGTCGTTTTCTCCTGATAGATCGGGAATTGATGACTGATAGGTAGGAAAGCGCCTAGCGAGGTGAGGCATCGAGAGTGACTGTGCGTGTAAAAGAAAGCTGGCACCAGGGTGAGAGCACAGTGGTTAAAGTTGAAGGCCCCTGAGCTCAGCCAAGTCCAACCATGTGGGAAGACATGGAGGCAGAGGAAAGGTCTAAAGGATGGCACGTGGCTTAGGAGAGGATGCAGAGGAGAAGAGGGGTAAGGAGCGGCTGTGTGCTGGCAGCAAGGTGGGCAGATGGTGCTGGGTGGGCATGGAAAGGAGTGCTGCTCCACACCTGTTTGGCCCAGTGCTGGTGAAACGCGTGTTTGGTACTGAAAAGCGTGGTGAAGAGGAATACCACCTGTGTCCCCTATTCTAAGCTATGTCTTGGCGCTGTTTAAGTTGATTTCTGCTGGTGTGCTCTTCTGTCCACGAGGCACGTTGTGTTTGAAGTCAAGGGGAACGTGCTGAACGATTGGTACTTCCCCACTGAAAAATAAATGAATAGGTAGAGAGTCAACCAAGTACTGCTTTCCTTGTCCTGAAGATGATGCTGATCAGCCTTCTGATTGTGTTGTATTACCAATAGATTTTTTTTTTTTTAAATAACACTTGGCAGAGATTGTTCATGAACAATCTTAATGCTACTTTCATTTCCTTTATGTATGGTCTTATAACTTTTTTTTTTTTTAGCTTGTCTTGTATTGCCTGTTTGCCCTTCAGGCTGCGCAGTTTATAAAATAAGATTTCTCTGCTTCTGGCCACTGATCTACAGTCTCTTTTCTGTCCTCTAATCTGCTGTTCTTTAGTTCTTTGATTCCTCATATTCTTGGGTGGCCTTTCTTATCCCTCTCTTTTGGGCTTAGTGTTTTCTCTAGCTTTTCCGAGGCTGCTTTCTCCATGTTCATTGTCTGTTTGGCATCAGCATGATCTGTAGCTTCGCTCTTTCTTCCTTTCATCCTTCACAAGATCTCTGCTGCATATGGTGGCCACCTTTCTTTAAAACTGCTTTAGCAAAGGCGCTTTCAAAAACTTAAGCAATCTACCATCCGTCTTCTTGCTTGTTCTTATCTTCAGTGTTCCCTCCCCACTATGCTCCTAGTTTGAGATCTGTCAACTCTGCATGACTAAATCAGTGTAAATAGGCTTGGCAAACAGTTTTGGGTTCTTATATATTGGCTCTCCCTGGGTCCTCAGAATTTTTTCCCCCTCCCTCTCTCTGCAAGAAAACCTGCTCTTTTCTCTCTCGGCACCATCTCTTGAGCCCTGTCTCTTTCTCTGCTTTTTCTGTCTTTGTCTGTTGTCTCCAGGGTCTCTACTGTCACATCATACAGTTCTTCCATCATATCTGGCATTTCTGACCTGATCTGCCTCTCTAGCTTGCCTGCATTTTCTCATTAGTTACAGGCATCCCCTACTGATTCTGTCAGACTTTTTTTCCTAAGGTATGTCCTACAGTTTTTCTGATTTTTTTTTTTTCCGTGACTTTTAAAAATGTCCTCTAACAACTAAATGAGTTGGTGTGCATGTGTTTCCTTGCCCGCTTTTGCTCCTCACATCCTTCCCTCGCCTCCTCACTCCTTTTTTTTTTTTTTTTTTTTTGTTTTTTATTTTTGTTTCTGCATATTGGCTTTCTGGAGCCATTCTTAAAAATTTTCTCGTTGTCCCATTTGTACTGCTCAACACCAGTGCCGTGGGTGTTTCTGAAACTACTCAGGAAGGTTGAGCTTGTACATTAGCCCACCTTTATGGTACGAGCTAGCAAGCTAAAAGTTGTCAGATGGCCAACATCATGCCCTTTTTAGATCTTTTTTTTTTCCTAATATGTTCCAACTATGCTCACTAACAGTTTATACTGTCAGCGTGTTGCCTCAAGTTGCACAGCTTTAGCAATCTTCACCTACTGACATTCTCTTTCCTAAGGCCAGGTTTCCCAGGAGATTTTCTCGTGTGACACAGCCCTCTGTAAACTAGAGCGCTGAAATCTCTTAGCAAAATTAGTTCATCGGGCTTCAGTTCTAGGTGACCTCACTGTGAAGCAGCCTTTAAAATGTGTTTTATGTGTCCAGGTTGTCTAGGCAGTTCCATTAGTATCATTCTCATGTTAGCTGAGTAGGTAAGTTGCCTTATTATCACAGTGCCTGCGTTAAATTCAAGCTAATTTAATAGATGTTAAACTCTGTTGGTGATATGGATTCTGCGGCACTCTTCAGTTCCATAAACTTATTTCCCCATTCTTAATGTGAGGTGGATCTACTTATTTATTCATTTATTTTTGAGAAATATAATAACATTTCTCTTTGTGAACATTTTTCCATTTTTTTAAAGTAATGCACACAAGAATAGTAGAAATTAAAGCAATATATTCAGCGTAGAGAGTTGTAAAAGTAGAGAGTTGTCATTTTTTGGATAAAAATGCATCTTTGAACTAATTCTTTGCTCTTTCCATATTCCCACTCAACTTGTTACAAATCTGTGTTGTTACTGGAAAAGGAGATGCTGAAATGTTAATATTCACAGGGATGAATATAATATAAATTCCACAATAGTGAGACTGTGTAATTAATTGTTTTTCATTATAACAGAGACACAGAACTGTCAGTGTTTGTATTGTTTTCATGAACTTTCTTTTAAAATAGACACTTTTCTGAAGCAGGTGAACTGTTACAAACTAGCAACACCACTCATGGTTTTAAACCAGGCAACATAGTAACCCTGGACGTGGGCAGGGGGGAATAACCATAATACTTCTGATGTAAAATAAATTTTCTAACTTGAGATGTTGATTATATTGGAGTGATTTAGGCTGTATTGTCGGTCATGCCCTGTGGATTTTTTTTTATTTTTGTCTCTGTAATGAAAACTGTATAGGCCAGGAATTTAAATTCTGATTGTTCTGTGAAGGTGCGAGTTTTATCAGCGGCTGCTGTACATTGCTTTGGTTAGTTAAGTTGCCTTCAGAGCTAATCTTTGCTGTTTCGGATGCAGTTAGTTTAAGGTTGCTCTTCCAAACTGTGTTTACAGCTTCTCATGTCACTCCTAAAGCTTGTTAAAGCTGGAGCTTCCTAATTTTGTTGTCTGTGAGAACCACCTTGGCTTGTTGAACTCCAAAGACCTGAAGGATGATGCTGTGGCTGTAGTTGCAGGTAACAAGAAGGAGGTGTCCTGCTCACACCGAGGGAGGCACAATCTCTGAATCACAGTGCCTAGGCCAGCTACTCCCTTTGTTCTTCCTGCCAGGACATCTGAGATGTTGTGGTGTGTAGTTGCTGCTTGCAGAGGGCTGAGTAGGAATGCCTTTTCTGCTGTTTTAAAAACCATGTAAATTTTCTTCTGAAATATGGCATACCATATTGCTTATTGGGCTCTCCACTGGGAGACGTTGTGATCCTGTTGTGAACAGGAGGTTTGCATGCAGTGCTGAGAAGAAACGGTGAGGTGAAAATAAGGCAGTCTTCTTGGTGTTCTTTAGTGACAGGAGAGCATATTCAGATAATAGGTCGTTCACTGATTGCATATATTAATCTGCGAGAAGTTGTCACCTACAGCAATACATACTCATTGCTTTCACGAGTAAAACAGTTTTTTTTTTTTTTTTTTTTAAACTAAAATAATTCTATTCATTTACCAAAAGAAATAGCAAGAAGAAATAAATGGTTTGACGGTCTATTGTCACATGCAAAATCCTTGTTTTGTTAGAAGAACCCTGCAGTGAGGAAGCATTTTATCTTAATCTCACCGAGTTCTGTTAAGCAGCAAAGAACCACTACTTTTGTGGCACAGAAGTCCACAGATCTGGCTCTGCGGTCGGTGTCTCCTGCGGAGATCTTGCTCAAGGTTGGAAAAGCTCACACACTGTATCAGTGGGACCCAATTATGGGCTCTTTTCCCCCACCATACCGACTTGTGTGTGTGCACACGTGCGCACCATTGCAGCAGCAGCCACCAGTCAGATACACACTCCTGGTGAGAGCAACGCCGGAGCTTTTTAATTTAGAGAGCTCAGTTACTTGTGGGGATTATGTTTAGAGGTGGAAAAAAATACCTGTTTTCACTTTAATGTATGACTGTATAACACGCAGCTGTTACTACCTCTTCAAACAATGTATTTTCAGTGATAACTGTTGCTCCAGCAGATATTCAAACCTTCCTGAAAACCCCCAAATAAACGAAACCTCTCTTCGCACCATCTAAGCAGAAACACAATGTGGTTATATCCAGTTACTCATCTTTGTAAGTATGAGTAGTCCATGGGCTGCAGCATGGGCATGTGGTTTCCAGAGTGCCCCTCCAGCAGTGCACGTGCCCTGCACTTCACCTGGCTGGGTGCTGTGCACCTGGCTGCAGGGCCTCAACCTCAGGTTGTATTGCCATTCTGGTTTTACTAATAATAGAAAAATCCACTTTGATTAATTTGGATTCTGGTGTATGTGTGAGGAGTTCCATGAAAACATGGCTACATATATATCAAAATGATTAAGCATATAAAAAGGGAACTAAAAATCACATTAATAATACAGGTAGACAAAACTAAGAAAAAAGGTATGCTTATATCTCCTGTTACGCAGTAGAAAATGATTTAGTGTGTAACTTTTGTGTCAGGAAGTACTCATTTTTGTCTCCACAGCTCTCAGAAAAGGTGCTCATAGATCATTAATGTTGCTGTTACCAAAACCTCTGTGTTTTAAGCATTGGATGTCAGTCAGTTTATGTTCTGTTGAATTTACTGTCCAGAAGGTCAGAGATCAGAGTGCCTTATTATGGTAAAGGGGGCTGTGTTTTGGGAGATTTGACTGGTATCTGTAGCAGTGTGCCACCAACACCTTAAATGAAACCATTAACCTTTAACAGTCAGGCTGTTGTTTTTCAAGCACTGCCAGTAGCTGTGGGTGTGAATGAGCCTTAGGAAGATCTGCCTAGCCTTGAGGCCATTGCCTATACTTCTAATTGTATAGTGTTGTCTTTTTTTGCACATGGAGATGTTTCAGCTTTGATTTTTCTGTTTGTGTCTATTTGCCAGCTAATGGAAAATGTTCCTACCTTCTTTTAAGAGTGGTAGAAAAGATATTTTGAGATATGCTAGATTATTTTAATTCCAATGATGAACTATAATCACAATTTTCTTAATTTGACGTTGTGCATATTGAAGCATTACTCCCATTTTTTAGCTGAGCCTAACTTTAGGCTCCTCATTAACTCTCTTCTCAGCATTCTACAGTTGGAAGTGATAAGTAACTTAGTGCTGAAATGTGTTACACACTGGCATTGGGGGCTGATATCGAGCTCCCCATTGAACTGATCCTTTCAAAATCTCCAGAGGTCTTTTTTGGGCTTGCTGCGCAGGGCATCCTTGCCTACCAATCTGATGAAGGCATTATAAACAAATACAGATGAATACTGTCAAATTCAAGTCTGTGGGCTTTGTTTGCTGGTGTTTAAAACCAGCTGGAAGAACGTCTGTTGGGCTCCCAGCAGTGGTGGTTGCTGAGAGCTTGAGGGTGAAGCTCAAACAGGCTGTGGAGTATTACTTTCCATCTTGTCTTTTTTGAGCTTCAGCAACGGGATCTAAAGTTGTAGTAGTTTTAAAGGACACACTATGGTAGAAAAACTTTTTGTGTGAGAGGAAGATTAGTTTTTACTCTAATTCTCTTGGTGGTCCTTAATAATGTGGTATCACATAAAAGGCCTCTAGCAAAATGAACAAACCTGCCTTAAAGTTACAAAACATATCTTTAGAAGAACATTTACTAACTCTTACATAAAGTCTAAAATTTCTATTCTTCATCTTAGGTGTCTTCTTTGAGGTTGACTTAGTTTTTGATCCTTTACTTTTCTTCATGCTCTTTGCTTAAGCTTTTACACTGTGTTTTTTTTTTTTTTTTATCTATACTTCTGGTATTCTCTCATCTCTAATTGTTTTATGTTTTCAGGAGTCTAGAAGTTTTAGAATATTTCTTTAAGATCAGCTTTATTCTCACTGCTGCATCCATAGACTTCTCCCTTAGCTTTAAAGAATTGCTTGTTTCAAGGTAGAACATCTTTTGTAGCAGTTTCTTCCCCTTGTTAATTAGCAAAAGGAAATATATTCAGTCTTTCTGTCCTTAATATTTCAGATCATGAGCACATGAAAAATGGGTAAAGAACAAAGGCTAGATGAAAAAAAAAAACCCCACAACTAATATAATCACCTTCTGTAGATGCAGCCTTCTGAAATGAAAATTGACTGTCTTAGAATAATCTTGAACAGTATTGATTATTTGTGGTTATCCTTCAGGAAAACAAGCACGTTTCTTTTAATGTTACCATGTTACAGCAATATCCCGCTAAATTTCTGAAACAAAGCAGGGAAAGGTCATGTCACTTGTTTGGAGGGGAACATGTGTGGTGCCAAATTTGAGATGTCAAGATTTTGGTTCTTAACATCCTTTTTACTGTACCATTTGGTGTAACGTTAGAACTTTGACATGTCTTCCCATGGGTCTTGTGTGCTAGTGGTGGGAACGGGCAAGAAAGACTCTTGTGCTAAGGTGACTTCAGTTGCTTTATGCCTTAATACAATTGACAGATACAGTTGTGTAAGTCTGCTATGGAGCATCCTCCATCCCCAACTGAGCCAGCTGAACTTCAGCTCTAGGTTAAGTAAATGGTCCAGGTTTCTGATCCATCTGGTGCCTTATTGGTTTTTGGGGTGGGAGGGCAATGTACAGATGTTACAATGCTGCCTTACTGAGGTGGTGGTAAAAGCTTGAGATTTGTCCTTTAGTAAACACAACTAGAAATGTAAAAGAAAGGATTTATAATTTTCCTTAACTAGTGAAACAGCAGAATGATAGTTCCTGTTTATTTAATACTTGGTAAAATTGAATGTTTGACCTCTTTGGTTTTCCAGAAAAATGTTCCTCTTCTAACATTTGGGAACTGCACTATTGAATGCCTCCAAGTACAGCTCAGGCCAGTTCTCTAGCAATTGCAAGTTCCTCCTGTGAATAGTTGTGGGGAATGACTGGTATGAGGCTGCTGTGGGCAGGGTGGTGATGATTCATCTTTTTGTTCTTCTGTTTATGTGTGCAGCAGCTTTCAATAGCTTCCTGAACACGCTGCTGCACGTGTTCTTTATTCTGCAGGAATCTCACTGTTGCTAATATGGTAGTAGAGATTCTTAACCAAACAATTTCCCCCTCCTTGGGAAGTCCTTTCTTTGCATTCCTTATGTGAGGAATGCAGTGGGCTAAAGCCATGTGGTTTTCTCCAATAAATCTTCTCAGGCTGTGGCTGATGTTGTCAGTGTTGGGCTTGCTGCTGCCACTGACTTATGCTTCTGGGAAACACCTTTACCTTCAAACGCTGCATCCAGCCCAGCCAGACAGGGGTGTCTGGCAGTCTCTAAACATCCAAGGTGAAAAGGCTTCTATACTCATGGTAATGCTTTGAGTTGTGCCTAAAAACAGTTCCGAATACAGCCAGAATGCTTTCTGTGTGTACCACCCTGGAATATTTTTTTCTGCACCGATTCATCTGAATGGGTCCTCGATATAATTCATTTCCTTGACTTATTCTAAAAATTGGTAGAGTGTAAATCCATGTAATGTGTAAATCCACATCTACAAGGATAATTTGTTTGCGTGCTGTTGGGTACACATTCGAACAGAACCACCCAGTCTTGATTTTGGGATATACAGTGTTGTGCAAAGGTCCAGACAAATCAGTAGACTGAAGCCAGTGAATCGGCTGGTGCATCCTCTCAGTAAAAGTGTGATTAGTGGAGGAGTGGAGTATTTCAGATAAAAATACTGGACCTGTTCTGATTTAAATAGAGGTTGAAAAGTCAGCAGTAATGAAAGCCATCATAGGCGCTTGAAGAGAAAAATAACGAGGTTAAAAACTTCAGGATGAGATGGTAGCTGTAAATTAAATGGAAGATGTCCATATAAATCTATTAATCAAACTTTAGTTCCGTTGTTTTGACTTTACCAAGTGCGTGCAATCTAATGTTGTTGTCACTTTGCTGCACTGGGAAAATTGCTGCAATCTTGGAGATGTAAAAGACTGAAACTAATGTCTGTGGCAAAGGACAGCTGCTAACAGATTGAAGGAATCTTGAAGAATTATTTTAATTTTTAAGTGAATGTAGACCAATGCCTGGTCTGGGGGAGCTGGGGCCATCATCTAGGTGGCACTCAATTTCAGCCTCAGAAGAGATCACTGACCCCAACAGGAATTCAGCTGCAAAGAAAATTTGTACAGTTTCCATCAGCAGTAGAAGAATGCTAATTACGTACGCTTTCTACACGGGTGGTATGCAAGGGATTCAGAAGACCATTTTAACAGAGCAGTTCACCTTGAAAGGTCACCTAAATCCCATCAGTAGATGATCAGTAATGCTGCCTGTGGAAAAAATATGCTGGAAATTGAGAAAACCAAATGTTCTAGAAACCTTTCAGTGGCTGTCCAGAACTAGATACAAGTTCTGAGCATTTTTCTCTTTTATTTCAGCTGTATCAAATTTTTCATCCAAAGGCCTTGCTTGCAGTATCTTTAATTAAACTAGTCTGTGAAATGCTAGTGAAAATCTTAGCAAACCACCGCCCTCTAGCACTCACCCACACTGACCAGTCTGGCTTAACTCCAAGAACAGCTACAATTCATAAAGTTTAACAAGCATTAAACACATTGATCACGTTAACCGGGAGAATAAAAGCTGCTGCCGCCTATCATTAGGTTCAGAGAAGGCAGTCAACAGGGTTCTTTGGGACTATCATCTTGTAGTAGTGGAGGAATTTAATTGTCGACATCAGTTTATAACCTCTGTCCAACTGTTCTACAATTTTCCATATGCTTTATTTGAATGCCACCCCATCAGAAGCTGCCCAAGGCAAGGATGACCTTCGTCTTTGACTTTTTTCCTTTACTTTTCTCCATCCAAGGCCTTGGTGGTAGCTGTTCAGAGTTGGGATATGCTGGATTGTGAGGTAAATCAGAGAACTGCTCCTTCTGCAGCTGGCAGCCTCTGTGTGTGAGGGAAACAGCTGAAACTTGTCTAAAAAAAAGCACACCTATCAGCCCTGCTGATAGGAGATGTTTTTTGTCGAGAAAATTTCCCCTTCATATCGGACCTGACTGCGTATGCAGTTGGTCGCTGACTCAGCCTTGTTTTAGTTGAGGTGATGAAATGCATCACTTGAGCAGGCGTGTGATGTTGGTGATCCTTGTAAGTGTGCCTGCAGCAGGTGGGTAACCTTAGGTAGGGAATGGTGGCCATAGCTGATGGCAAAAACATTTTCACCTGGTTTTAGCATTCGCTAAGGACGCAGAGATGCATGTAATGAATCACAGCTTTAAACAGAGGTCCTGCCTGCTCCAGTAGCTTGTGTGCAGTTGTAGATGCTCAGGGGAAGCATAAAGGCAGTATGTATCTCCTTTTGTTTACCCTTCCCACAATTTGCAGTTTATGAGTTGTGGTATATTGTATCTGGTTGTTATCTTACATGCTACAGAACTGTAACTCCTTTTGATGTATAGGTCACCAAAGAAACAGTACCTTCTGCTGTCCTCCTTTTCAAGTGGTGATTTTTCAGATCAGTGATTCCTTTCAAGCAGATTAAAATGTGTTGGTTTACAATTCTCTCCCAATGTAACCAGGTCAGCAGCACAAAATCTGCAGTCACTTTTAGATAACTTACTTTGCAACCCTCTGTAATGGCATCTCTCTCTTTTTAACGTTGTTTCAGCAAGCTGGTGAAAGTGGGTAGGTGATTGTCCTTGAAAGTGGTGTCATAACCACCTGCAGCAATCCTGCTGCATGGGTAGGGATTGTAAAGCTGTTGGAGGTCAAGGTACAGTTTTGTTTTTTTTTTATTTTTACATCACACTGATTTTGTAAAGGTGGTTTTGGAGAAATTGATTGACAAATTAAGTTGGTTACTGTCTGTCTGTCTTGCAAGATATTTTTAAATGTAGAGGCAGCGTCTGCTTTTCTGTCTTACTTTACACTTCTGTCTTGTGCTTATGTGATGCATAGGTTACAGTAATAAGAAAACACAGTAATAGTTGTAAACTTACAAGGCAACTGTGATTCTGTTATACCTTTGAGAAGAGATTGTAAGAGGCTAAATATCTATCTCTGAATTAGGAGTACAGGGCATAGCTGTTTTGCCCAGTCCAGCTGGGAGATTTTATGAGTGTATTGCCTGTAGCAACAAAACCTGCAGAAAGTCATAGATGAAGCTTGAGTGAGTGTTAACCTGTTGGAAGCAATCTGCAGAATCAATATTGCTGGTGACAGTTTTACAAGCTGTAGGGTACATATTTCTATCCTTGCTTTCCTAAATAATCCATCTATTGACTGTCACTTTAGACTTGCTCTGTATTCAAGACAGTTGTGTTTGTGCGAGATACAGTTAGTGCTGAGTGCTTGGGTGAATGTGGGAGCTAATCTATTAACGAGGACTTTTTTTTTGCTGTCATAACAAGGTTAAAGGAAGCACTTTTAATCTAATGAGCACATGCAATGAAGTATAGTTAGCTTATTTTTGGATGCAGTATGCTGCACTGCAATTCTAATACAATGATTTCTGATTGTCTTGAGAGCACTAACAACACGTTTATTTGAAGGAGAAGAAAAGGCTGATAGACAAGTCTGACTCCAAAAGCAAATGACTATCCCTGTAGAATTAGGTTTTTTATGACTATTTAAATTATTACTTCTGTTTATCCTTTAAAGTTTTCTGCATTGTTCATTAACTTAGGAGTGACTGTTTCAATTGACCAATTCAGATCGTGAAGAAATAGGCAGATTTTCTCTACTTAAAAACAAGAGGAAAAGCATCTTGCATGGAAACTTTTTCCTTCTTTCTTTCCTTCTTTCACCCCTGTAAGCGATTAAAAAAATGAATTCCAAATGAGCTGAATGAAGTTAAAAATGCGTTTATTTCTTGTATTACTTCTTTGTGAAGAGAAGAATTCCTGTAAGGTTTATTTGTTACAGGCTTTCCTTTTGTATTACAATTCGAGGTGGTGGTAGAGCAGTGTGTGACAGCTAGAGAATTAAAGAATTGGCGCCAGCAGGAGCATAACAAAAATGAAGACTGAGTGTGCCAAAGGGAATAAGTGATTTAGAATCTGATTTTTGTGGATTTCTTTGACTCATATCTGTGCATAAAATATCTAAGTATATCTTTGGGTAATATTTGAGAGAAGTCTTTGTTAAAGTCTTAAATTTCAAAATATATTGCCTGTAAATCACGCAGAAAAACCAGGGAAGAACAGGCTTAACATACCTAAAACATTTTTGAGGTGTGAATCAAACAGATAACAGAACTTTAAAACCTGTCAGAACTACTTTATATACATCCCACAGCGGGGAAATTGTCTCTGCAGACTTCTTCCAGAATTCATTCGAACCTTGCACGTTTCTCAGGTATTAATAGAATCATAGAAGCACCAAGGTCGGAAAACACCTCCGAGATCATCCCGTCCAACCATTTACCTAGCACCGATATTTCCCCACTAAATCATGTCCTGCAGTACAGCATTTCAATGTTTCTTGAATGCATCCAGGGACAGTGACTCCACCACCTCTCTGGGCAGCTCATTCCAGCTCCTGACCTCTTTTGCAGAGAATAAGGATTTCCCAGTGTCCAACCTGAATCTCCCCTAGCACAACTTGAGGCCGTTCCCTCTTGTCCTATCAGTGGGGGAAGAGGCCGACCCCACCTCACCACAACCTCCATTCAGGCAGTGGTAGAGAGTGAATAGGGTCTCCCCTGAGCCTCCTCTTCTCCATACTGAACAATCCCAGTTCCTTCAGCCGCTTCCTTTAAGACCTGTGCTCCAGACCTCTCACCAGCTCTGCTGCCCTTCTCTGGACACACTCCAATGTATTCATTGTAGTGAGGGGCCCAAAACTGAGCACAGTCAAGGTGCAACCTCATTAGAGCTGAATACAGAAATATTAAGGACTCATTTGTTCTTGTATATGAGTGCAGACTATATATTTGTTTAAATAGCAGAGAACTGCTTTTTGGGGTCAAGCTGAAGTTGAAAGTTACAAATTCAGAGCAAAATATGAATGCATAAGAAATGTACCAGTGTGATTTATGGATAACTGTCAGTTTTTTACCACTTGTTTTCTTTCTCATTCTTTTGTTAATTTCTTGATATCTCTGATCCAAATTACTTTTTTTGTTAGTACTTTTCTAGGAGAGTCCTAGAGATGAGAAAGAGGTAGAAAATGCAGTAAAGGCAGCAGTATTATACCAGAGGTGTTTGGAATCCCTCTAGTTCACCAAGCATCATTTGCTTGTTGGGTATTTGAAGAACAAGGTCCAAGAAAAATGAGGTTGAAACAGACTCCCAAGGCTCCTTTCCTTCCTTCAAAGAAAGAAGATGTGGAGAGAGGCATCAGCTTTCAGCTGCTGGAGACCTGGGTTTGGGGATGCCTGAGTGTGCAGCACTGACGGGTCCAAAACCTGTTGCATCCCTGACTCCTTGCAACATTCTTTCTTTCAGCTTTTTATTTTTTCCAGATCTTTCATGCCTTCTCTTTATACTTTTGTTAACTTAGATTAACTCCTAATTTAAATAGTTTCAAATAGATTTTTGAGGACTTGTGATTTTTAGTGGTTAGGTTAACACATCAGACTTCTCCAGAGCTACTCCTTTTTCCTGGTGGTGCTTTTCCAAGTCACTCATGTTTAGGGAAGGAAGATCTTTACTAATATATATATAATATATATATTATTATTTTTTTAATTAACAGAATTTTTAAAACAGTATTGCCTGGTCTGAATGGTGAGTGAAGCCCTTTGGAAGTTTGTATAGCTTAATAAAGTGAAATTGAAATTTCTTTAGCAGCCTGGAGAATGCAGCAATGGATATCAGTTTTGTGTTTGAAAAGAGTTTACATCTGTTAGTAAATTTAAATGATAAGTTAAATGGTATTTAAACGATGGAGTGTGAGGGCATATCCTTTACATAATTACTTAAAATGCTTTTTATAGCTTCAGGATTTATGCTGGTAATCACATTGCTACCTGTCAGTCTGTGTTGTAATTCGGTCTTCCCGATGGCTTTCACCTTGTTCAATTGGGCATTCGTTTGATCTCCTTTTAACTGATAAAGGTAACTTCAGTAAGTGCTCCTAGTAGTTCTGAAGTAATTTGAATGATGTGCTAGCATCTATAAGCAGTGGCTGCTTCTTTGAAACAACTCCTTACTAACTTTCAAAAGTATTCTGACTTTTATACCTATTCTCAAAGTAGTAGTTTTAATAAATATTCTAAGCAATATTGGTCTAGATGTCAATATACCTTTCAGAACTTTAATGACAGTTCTTCAAAGTGGAGTAATAGAACATGATTTCCTGATATCATTAATTAAAGGGTGCTAGATAGGCACAGCCACCTCCTCTGGCTTTGTGCTCATTATAATCTTTGCCTAATAAGTAAATAAATGAATGCATTTTGTGTTGTATGGATGAAAATAGTCCAGCTCAGGCTTTGACTATGTTGTAGGGCACTGGAAAATTCTACAGCCAAAATGGATCTCTGTCCCTGGAGGTTGTCGTATTCCAAGGAATGTGTAACCATTTGGCTCTGACTATATTAAGCTAGTTTTATTTTTGTGTGGTCACCTGAGTGAGCCCCATGCCCAGCAGTGCACATTGCTCTTCCCCTAGCCTGACTGCATGGTATGGTAATTGGACTCTAGGGAGCAATGCTCGAGAGGCACAGAGCATCCTCCTGGCCTTGCTGGGTTTTTCCTTAGCAGTGGGAAGGCAATGCTGCTTTTCAGAGCTGACTGACAGTCTTATTAGAAGGTCTTAAAGCAGCTACAAAAGGGAGATCTTCCAGTTAATAGCTTTGAAAAGCAGTTCAGAAAGGGGCATCATATACAAGTTCTCACTTTTTTTTTTTCCTCTTAAACCAAGAAAGAGGTGAAAGGCATTGCATTTTAAGAATCGAAGAAACCTTTTATTTCATAGAATAGCTCTTATACAAACTTTGAAATGCTGTGATGGGGCCTCATGTAGGAGCTCTGGCAGAATTCAGCTGGTTGGTGTCTGGCCCTTCTGTTTGAGGCTTGTCAGTTTGGAGGAGAGTACCATGACCAGCACCCATACCTTTGGTTCCTTGCAGCTTGGCACACTAGGGAGAAAAGCTGACATACGGTGGCACCACCTCTCGTTCTTCTTTTTCCTTTTAATTTTGTACCTCAAAGATGCAAATTTTCCAGAAATTTGTATATTTATCTGCACAGAAAACAAACATTCTCTTACAGCTACCTCAGCTATTGTAAAGAGAGGCTTATTTTAAATATCCAGATGCATTTATTTGATATTATGCTTGCTACTATGTTATTATTTCTGTATAATTAATCATGATATATTGCAATCACATGCAAGAATCTGTCACTAGTGGCATTATTTAAAAAGATGGGGGGAAAATTGAACAAGTTTCCCTCTTAGTCAAGCCTGGTCAGTAATTTAAATATTTTCCCTTAAGTGAGATGGTTCTGGTCAAATTTGCTCTACTTTTCTTCCTTCTGGGTAGCCCTGCTGTTAGGTTTGGAAAGTCCTATGTGGTAAAGCTGGCACCCTGGAAAAAATAAAGACAAAAAAACACAAGAAGAAGTTCAAAAGAATTACAGACTAAGAATGAAGTTTTCAAGCTACGTTCCAAGGCAAGGACTTTTCATCTTCATACCTTTGAATTGTGAATCAAGGCAGTAAAAGTTACTACTAGGTTAAAGTTTAAATGGCATAGAAAAGGTAGAAAAAAAAGATTAAACATATTCTGTCTGGACAGTGGAACAAAGACTTTGAATCCTTATCTATGCACCTGTCTATTGAGTATCTAAGTTCCAGGAGTCCCACAGAGGACATGCAATGAGCACTCTTATTGTTCGTATTAAGAACTGAAGTAATTGAAAGGAAAAGTAAGGAGAATCAGAAATCAGATGTGACTGCCTGTATGGTTAAAAAATAATTTAAAGGGAAAGTGACTATCAAGCAGTTCATATTATGGAAATCTGACCATTGAAGCTAGAATAAAATAAAATAAAAAAACTATTATTCTTTGAAAGAGTTTTTCCTCTCGAAGTAAGACTTAAATATAATTTGAAAACCAGTAATTTTCACAAAGTGCTTTACTGACCACTTGTCCAGCAGCCAGTCAAATGGATGTTTTTTCAGTGTCTGAATTTGTGTGCTGGCTGGATCTGAGGCATGGGGATTTTTTTATTATTAGCATTGTTATTATTATTTTACTTTGGAGATGTCTGTTTTCTAGTAAAAATTAAGCATGTAAAAATGATGTGCTCTGTTTAGTTTTGCTTTCTTTTCAATATAGATAGTGAATTCAAAATTATGTGACACCTCTATGTTGTTAGGAGGATAATAGTTATAGTTGTAATGTTTTCTATTTTGAGATAGTAAATTGTAAGAGCTATCCCAATCCAGATATGGCTTTTTGAGGTATGTTTTTTTTATTTTTTTTTAGCTGTCCTTTCAGTTCCCTAAATAACTGCAATGTATTTATGTGATATATATGGAAGGTAGGTGATTAGCTTATATGTTTAAGAAATATATAAAATACATAAAATTTTCTCAGTTAAATACTAAAATAAGAACTATAATTTAAAGCAAATCTTACAAAACTTCTAAATTTCAGGCCTGTGGAATGTCTTCTTCCATTATGTAGCTGGATAAGTGGGGAGAGAATTATAGTAAAAATTGTTTTCTGGTGCAAAAGAATGAATTTAGCAAAGAGAGAGGAAAATGGTTTTTAAACTAGATTTTGATGCATAGCTTTTATTTTATGCAGATATTCTGTACTCAACAGCTTTGCAAAATTGGCTATTGTTGTGGCACTCACTGTGAATTTATGGGATGTCCAGGAATATATTGTGTCTAGATTGATATGAAGTTTTACAGATTGCATCATTATCAGTTGTTAACATTTTATTTCTGCTATATTTCTCCAGTGCATGAGGCAAGCTTGCAACCTCCACGTTTCTCACAAGCTAGTTCTTTACGTGAGACCTTGGAACTCATGGCAAAGCTCTGCAATTTTTACTTATTTTTTTGGCATGCAATTTGAAACATCTGGAACCAGTGAAGCCAGAAGTTTCTCAAAATCAGGCAGATTTCATTAGTTGACTGGAAGGCGTGTCCTTACTGTCTTGCTCACAGTATTTTTTGCATGCCTGACTCAAAGCATCGTGTGTCCACACTGTAGTGGCATAGCTCTCATTCCAGTGCACTGGTGCTTCAGTATGCTTCACACTCTGAACATACCATTTGTTTGGAGTTATGGTGATTTGCTCCAGTGTGGTGATACCATGAGAACATCAAGGAATGGTTAGTGACTTCAAAGCATTAGTAATAAGAGAGGGATAAGAAGCAACTGGTACAAAGAGCTGTGGGTTATCTGGCGGATGAGCAGGCTGAAGCTGCTATTACACAATCCTTGTGAGGTTTTCATCTTGAAAATTGTTTGAAGGATATTGATATATCAATATAGTGATCTGGTACCAGTGCAGTGCTTTGTATTGTGCAACTGCAGTGATTGTAGTGTTGGCATGAATATTCTATAATGGAAAAACTTTTTAGAATGAATTTGTCTGAATTACTCTTAAAGTTATTCAAGAGTATATGTTGCATAACATCATGGATAAACATACATCACTGTGAATGTTTTTAATGTGGAAAAAGGCTTCAGTACAGAATGAGACATAATCTGCGAGGTTAAATGTTCGTTTGTAATCGTACAGTGTTTAAACTTCTTGATTCTCTGTTAAATGAAGATGTATCATGCTGAGAAGTTAAGCAAAAGTATATTTATGTACAACATATTTAATTAACTCATTTGCCTGTAGAAAAAAAAGGTTGATTTCCATTAAAAATATGCTTTAGAAGAGGTAAATCCATTATATGAGAGATTAACTTAATTGTTCTGTGTGTGTATTCATGTTTCAATTTTATTTATTTATCTATTTTTCAGATCAAAGTACCTTACAGAAAATCTCTTGTCTCCAAGTTTTAACACTGGGATATGTATAATATGAACATAATCCAGTTGCATTACTGAGTTTCATTGTTAGTATATATTGCATGTACAATGCATATAGAAGCTGAAGATAAGAGCTCTGAATTTAAGTTATTTTACCCAGTCACTTGATTTCACTTCATTTCTACTATAATCCTACATGGTATTCTCATGTAATCTTGTCAGATTTTACTAAATGAGCACAGTTATCTGGGATATCCTTTAGGATAAATGTTCTGTGCAAAACAGGTGAGGCTCAAGGCAAAACTAAATGGTATAAACTGTGCCAAGAATAGTGTCATGATCCAGTGTATAGCTGGAGTGCTGACTTTGGGTGATATGTAAAACTGAACACTTGAACATGTGTGATAATTATAGATTTGAGGTCGCTTCACATACAGGAAGGGCTGTTACACCTCCTCACAGGCCTGGTTGCAAGTCAGCTTGGGAAATCACATTCTTATCAAAATTCCCTAAGAAACTCACTTGGGATAAAATATTAATCTCTTCTTGTCACAGACAGTTTGTGTTACCAAAAAGCTGCTGAGTTTCAACTCCTAAGTGCTTGCATTGCATTAGGCTATTTATTTGTTACTTTATGTGCTGTTATGTACTTTTAGATGGAAAATGTTTGTGTATTCTCCCTTACCACTTCCAATCTGAAAAGATGAAGTCCATGTTTCTTTCAAACTTGAGACTTCCTGTGGGGTTACACAGCTCTGGACACATATTTTAAATAGAGATGCATGTTATGTTGGCCATAATTAAGGAGATAAAAGGAGGTTCCACTTGCAGAACATAATAGGACTCTTCCTGCTTTGAGAAGAATGTGTATGCCTTGTCTTCTTAGCCCGAATTTCTTTCACAAAGCAAATTGGAGGTAGCAGATTAGGTTGTCCTCTAGTGACTTCAGTATGTCTCCTGTGCAGAATGGTTTTGCCCTATGTACCATAATGAAGGTAGTGTAATTAACCATTGGAAGATCTTGCCCCAGTAGGTTCTCTGTCACTTGAAGTCTTGATTTAAACACTGTAATTTTTTTGAGTACGTGATCTAACACATCTCAGATCTAGAGAAGTCAGTAGAAACATTACTGAACGAATGCCTGCATCCCTTCTTATCCAAGATTTCAGAATAAATTGTCAAAATGCTCTTTTTCAGCTGTAGAAAATGTATCAGTGATTATTTCATATCATCCCATGGGCTAGCTCACTGCACTCAGATTTCCTATCACATGTATTTCTTCTTAAAGGTATTGCTAAATGAGATCGTATTCTTTGCAAAATTAATTTGATCAGGGTACCCATCAGGCTGTATCTCATCAGATGTCTTCCAGAACTCTTGTTTTCAGTAGTCTTACTTCCTTCTTAAAAATCAGCTCTCCCTTTTTCTTTCACAAAGATGAGCTTTTCTGCAGGTTAAAAAAGAGAAAGAAAACAAAAACAAAAGACTTGCTAGCTTCTCTACATACACAGCATAGAGTAGGCTTGGTAAAGGAGTTTTATTTTGTTCCAGTTTCTTCATTATCTACCATCTTTTTAGTAAGATCTGCATTTCATATTGTAGCAAGCTATTTTCTTATCCTCAAGAACTTTTCCGTTCTAGAGACAGAGGGTCACCTCTATATCTGATTGGACTTCTCATCCTGAATCTTCTTTTTATCAGATGTACAGAGTACTCTAAGTGTAATGCCTCAAAAGAGAGCGCAGCTATCAGTGACTGCCTCGTCGGAGGATACCACCATGGGCAGAATTACTTTCACAGGCAGGATCTGGTTTTGTTCCAGAGTAGTAAAGAAGCTGCTTTGGGTAAAGCTTTCAGTTTTCACCACAACACAGCAATCACTGGAACCGCCTGTTATTTGTATCACCAATTAATCTCATATCTATGTACAAAATTCAAATTAAATAGTTACAGTTCCGTACTCTGCAAAATAATTGATGACAGAAGCATACCTGAATGGATTTATTTAGGTTAAATTGTGCCATGGGAATGGTTGGAAATTATGGGTTATTTGAAAGCGAAAGCAAAGCAAATGATGTTGTAAGGAAGAATTGTAATAAACTAGTCAGTTGTGAATATAAATTAGAGGTTTGTAATTTGTGAGAGTATGAGTGGAAACCCTGTGTAAAATAGGGCTGTGTTGTTAAGCACCTATTTGAGGGCATGCACGCAAAATTAGAGATTACTGGTCTCGTCGTTTTGTGATGCAAGTGAATGATTCTGTGCTCTGCCCCCTTATTGTGCTTGAATTGGAGCTGATGCCACCGCAGCAGCACTGTGGCTCTTTTTTGCATTCGGTGCCTGTGCGGTTCTGAAGCAGCCTGCAGGCTGTCTATTGTAGTTAGCATCGCGCAGCACTTGGGGCTCAATTTGGGACGGATTATGCATTAAAGAGACACTTTCCTTATTTTTTGAATGTTTATGTTGTTGTTCCATGTGGCCGCTTGTGAACTTTGTTTGGTTTTATGCTACTTTTTAAAGAAAGCATTTTCAACCTAGTGGCTGGTAATTTTTTCTTTGCACTTCACGCGTCCGATCAGATCACGTAGTGTGCATGCCTCTGTGTAGTTCACAAAATAAATTATATAATACGTTGTCATGCCTGTCTGCTGTTTTCTGGAATTTGACTAAGGCTTATAGCTTCAAAGGTACGCATAGGCTTCTCTTTTGTGTTCAGAGGGTGCGACTAAACTATTGTGGCTGGCATTGCAGTGAAACAGTTGTGAAGCTCGTCTTTTGTTTTAATCTTTAAGTGCCTTAGGAGTCATCCATAAAGGAGATCCCAGCAGGGGAGCTGAGGTCTTGTGGACACTTGGTGGAGGGGGCAGACTAAAAATTCTGGAAAAATCTGCAGATCTCTTTTCAGGATTTCCACTTTTGTTCCCTTTGGCTAAAATAAGTCTTTGAAAACGGTGCTGTGGAAGTGGGTAAATGAAAGGGAACTACATGGGGCTGAGGAATGGCGATGTTCTTTTGGGAGTTCAAGGCATTTATGCAGTTTGAGAAAGAGAGTGGGGAGCTCAGTATTTGATAAAATCTACTGGAGCCCTCTAATTTGTTGGAAATAAAAAAGGAAAAATGGAAAAAAATTTAGGTTATTCCCTTGTTTAATTTGCTAGACTGGCACTAATTCTGCAGTTCACTTACTGTACTAGTTAATTTCAATATCCACTCTGCATTCTTGATTTCAACAGGGGAGAAGGTGGATGCTGAGGGCAAAAGGGTACTGGATTGGAGGGGGTTGGAGTGGAGCTTCACAGCAAATTGTGCAACCCCTTTTCACAGCTGTAACTGAATAAATTGCATATAATTTCTTTTTCCTTGAGGTTTTTAATTGTGGAATTGTTGTGATACTGAAGTGAAGCTTCAAGGAATTTTTTTCTTACAAATTTTATAAAACTGGATGGAGGCACTTTGACAGGAAGGTGAAACTTTGCGATACACAAAAAAATGACTTAGATAGTCTCTTCAGGCAGGTTCTAATTTCAAAGCTCCTGTATGCTGCAAGGTTACTGAAATTTACAGCAGGGCAGGAAGAGACTGCTCTGGAGATACTGAGAGCTTGTAGCCCCGTTTTTCATTCATGCACTGTTCCAAATGCAAGATGAAATACTGTTTTCCTTAAAATCTTTCCTACATAACCTGCTTTTTAAGAAGGAAACACAAAAATACATTTCTGGCACTGACATATTTTTAACAGCGTTGATTAAATTTCCCAAAACAATTACACAAGTCCCATTTCTGGTCAGCACACCAGCAGATCCTGCGCGGCTGTCAGGAGGAGGCCCGCAAACACATGCCATCTCTGTCTACATGCAAGCAAACAACGTGCAGAGGAGTATTTCAATGTTTTGTACAGTCTTTTTGAGTAAAAACTAGTTCAGTTGAGTATCTTAGCTGTCTTCCATGGGAACGTTTGTTTTACACAATAGAATTCCCTCTTACAGTTGTCTCTTTTCAGAGAGGTTCTTTTAATATTTGTCCGTGGTACCACCAACTGCAGTGCTCGCTGAATGGTCAGGAAGGGAAAGTGCCTGTTCCAAGCAGATTACAATCTCAGGACAGCCAGATAACAGATAATATAAATGGAAATGTGCAACAAATACAGAGGAAGAAAGGGTTTGCTTGTGCAAGGGGGAGGAGAGACACTTGAGCAGGGTGAAGTCGTATTTTAATCACTCTGAGGAGTAACAACAGGTTGCATTACAGCAGGTCTTTTATTTAATGCTGGTGGGTTGGTGGGGTTTTTTTTGTTTTGTTATGTGACTGCCATAAAAAGTATTTATATGTTTGTGCATAAGAAACTGCTTACTCTCCGTATAATATGTTGGTTGTCCTTTCATATTGGAAGAAGCTGGGTTCATTTCGAAACTCTAAATCTCACACCAGTCTAAAACCTGCCCAAATGGCATTTATACCGGTGACTTGTTTGACAGGGGTTCTTTGTGAAGGTGCAAATGTGCAGCGGTCTCCCTGCTGTACAGTTAAACTTTCTGTGCATAAATCATTTTAGTAGATTGGGCCAGCAGAGGATTGCTCATAGTGCATTGTGTGTGATTTAATATTATGCTATATGCAATGCTGGAACTTAATTCCAAATCCCTGACATGGTGTAACGTATCAAGGATCTAGTCCAAACTGCTTTAGCACCTAGAAGAGTGGCAGTATCAATACTGAAGTGCTTTTAAGAAATTGAAAATCTTTCGTGTTTCTTTTTAACAAGTTTTCACAATAGTTATCTTTTAAATTGGGCAAACTCCTGGCCCAGGATCAGGCCTGCCCTGCTGTGGGATTTGCAGTCTGTTTGCTGGGGAGGGTGCTGGGCTGATGGGTTTCTCCATTCTTCCAGGCCATGTCCTGTAAATGAAAATAATGTCAATTACATATTTCTTTAAAATCGAGCAGAATGTGGTACTTGAGAGAGAGAAATTCAGATTTTATTTTTTAAAAAGCCACAACTGATTAATCGAGAGTTGGGAATTTAAAACATCTTAAAGAATTCTGGCTGGAACTACACAAATTCTGTGAGATTAAATCGTCTCTGTGTTCTCAACTGAAACCTGTACTGTTTAAAGACTTCGCTTTGTCTATCTTCTCCAAATATAGGTAATTTTGGTGGGAGATACAAGACACTAGTTCTGTAGGTCGTTAGACGTTATTAAATACATGAAACGGACTCTGTGCTTTGTTTGTCAGCTCTTTACAGAGCCTACCTAAAAATTAGATCACAATCTTTTTCAAAAAAAGATCAGGCCCCTTTTTGGGCTTGACCTTTGGCTGGTGTAAGTTTCTATAGTTGCTCACATCTTAAAACCTGTGGGATTTACAGTAGCCATAAACAGTTTCTAAGAGGCATGCAAACAAATTTTAAATCCTTTCATCTTGTGACACAAAGGTGAATTGGCCGAAGCCTCGGTAAGGTTAGCTCCCATTGTATTAATAATGGTACAGTCATGGACTAGCGAATGATTTTCCGTGACCGTGGGACAGGGAGCTCACTGACGTTTTCTTGTTCATCCTGTTCTCTGTAAGACACGTCCTTTACAAATTGGTATACTTCAAGTCTACTGCCTCTTGTATTATTTCCTGGATATCAACTGGACTAGGTTGTCTCTTCTCCAGACTGAGCCAAGTCAGCTTGCATCCTGAAGAAAGGGAGCCATCAGGTGGGTCATAGAGCAAACCCCAGGTTTACATTTTATCTTCTGGAAGCACTGAGTTGCTTCTCAGAGAATGCCAGTGCTGCTGAGTCCTCTGACAGAAGGGGCATGGACCATGTCAGTTGGCTGCTCGGTGCATGGGAGAGCTCCTGTAGGAGGGAAAGTCTGTGTACCCAAGAATTATTACTATTCCTTATACAAGCATTCAACTTTTAGAAAAACATGATTGTGTGATTATTTTTGAGTGATTTTTTTCACTTATATTCTGTATTCTTGTTGAGATTTGTTGAGGAAATGCTGAAAAAAAATCCTAAAAGGAATAAAAAAAGTAAGAGCATTTTCTTTAAATGCTCTTTTCCATCCCCCCCCCCCCCCCCCCCCCATTTTTCTTTATTCAGTTTACATATTTTATTTATTTTGTTTGTTTGTTTGTTTTAGGTAAAAAGTTACAAGTTGATTTGCTGCTCTTAATTCATTTTTAAGCAAAATCATCCTTGAAGAACAGTAGGTACAGATAAGTATTTCAGTCTTTTTTTTTTTTTCCTTTGATATATAAAAATAAAATCCTTCAAATCTTTTACATTTTCCGTCAGATGGAAGATGTCATACATTTTATTTGATTCTAACTAAGCTCCGTAATATTCTAGGGATAATATAGAGAAACATAGAACTTCAAAAGTAAGGTTAAGCTATGTATGCTCATGAATAATGCCTCTAAAAGATGGCTCTTTAAGAATTAAATGCAGTGATTCAGCAAAACCTCTGCTCTGTGTATACGTATGTGAAAAGTCAGGCTTGATTCCTAGGTTTCCTATTCATGTGAATTTCTTATTCCTATGAAAGAAGTAAAGATGTTTTCAGCCATGCTTTTCTGATGGTGATATTTTCAGAAATCTTATGGGCTTTATGAAATTCTTCTCCTTTGGAATACCAGCTTTTTATAGATGTGCCACAGGCTGTTTTCTCCTCTGGCACTGAGATACATTCAAAGGGGAGGGAAGAAATCTTCAGCCTAATGCAGCAGTTGTTTAGCCTTGGTGTTTTCATTAAGAAAATGCTTTTATTTGGAACTCTGCACCATGTTCCTTAAGGATGGCTCTGTGTGCAGCTGATGTGCATTTTGATATATACATTTTAAGGGCATAATTTGATTATCATACCATCTTTTAGTTGATTTCCCTTCACTGCCAGCTCAAGTGTAGAGCATCTGTGATATGTCCATATTTACACCATTGCATTGCAGGGACACTGCCAGGTTAAGGCAAGGAGATGCATTTGTGCAAGAGCTGTTTTCTTGTACTGACGTGTCTTCTCTGTCCTTTTACAAGTACTTTTGTAGGATTTCTAATGTCTATTTCATCCTTCTATTGTATGTATTATATATATTTAGTAAGAACATAACAAATCTTTGGAAGGTATGTATGGAAAGAAACTGAAAACTTACTTTAAAAATAAAGTTCTGAATAGAATCAATGTATTTATAATACACACATGTAGGAATACAGTATTTACACAGATTACATCTGTAAACAAAAAGCGAAGAATACATTGCTCTGTAATTCCACTGGTCTAAATTGCCACTTAACATTTCAGAGTTTTAATTGCTAAACTGCAGCTGAGAACCTGCAAAGCAAACAGTGCTACTCTCAAGAGACTAGATATATTTCAATTGAATGGTGTCCTGTTAGGGAAGCAGCTGCTCACCTCTAATAAAGCCCCTGGTTTTGCCCTTGTGATCTTAATATTTCCAGCCAATTTAGCTATAGATGTATACAGTTAGGTCTAGACTTGGTAGAAATCCTTCCACCGAGGAAATCATACCTTTTTGAACCTAGACAGCTGGCACAGCACTGTAGGAGTACTGTGCTTTCATGAATTTGGTATGAATATAACTTGGAAAAGGAGATGCAACCTGTGAAGAAATTGTAAGAAAGTTTCAGCTGCATATCACACGTGATGCAGTTGGGAAAATACAACTGTGAGGATGGTACAGACAGATTTTCTGAGTATTATTTTATAGGTATGTAGCATCCCTAGCACAACATGTGCCCTTCATGGATTGTTTAGACACCTCTAAATAAAGCTTGTTGTCTTTTTTTTCTTAAATGTTTTTCATAAGGTATTCAAGAGGTCATAGTTCTTTTGCTGAGAGCTGTAGCAGCTGTGTCCGGGTCCTTGTGATCACTGGAGTTCACCTGCGTGGGTTTGATTGTGCTAGAACGTTTCAGGCTCTAGTGTTTGCCCTATAACTGACACTGCCTGGTAAACAGGTTGAGTTTGATCATATTTGAAACCTGTATGAAGTTTCAGCTGGGCTGCCTGTAAGGAGATTTGAAATCTTCAGTCCTCCCTGTGAAATAAGCTGTTACACTATTTTTTAAATATTTCTAGTAACTGAGGATCTCATAAAATCGTTTGAGATAGAAGGTACTTTTAAAGATTGTCTAGTCCAACTCCTGTGCAATGAAAAGGGACGGGTACAGTTCAGCCAGGTTGTTCAGGGCCCCATCCAACCTGACCTTGAACGTCCTCAGGGATGGGGCATCCACCACCTCCCTGGGCAGCCTGTTCCTGTGATCTCTATCCTTGCTGTAAAAAAAAAAAAAAAATGAAAAACCAACAGTTTTTTTTTCTAATATCCAATCTAAATTTCTCCTATTTCAGTTTGAAACCATTTCCCTTTGTCCTGTCACAACAGACCCTTCTTTTTTGTAGCCCCTTTTTAGTTTGAAAGGCAGCTATCAGGTCTCCCCAGAGCCTTCTCTTCTCAAGGCTGAACGGCCCCAGCTCTCTCAGCCTGAATGAATTGAAGCACAAGCAAACAACTTCAAAATAAATAAATAAATAAAACTCACAAGAGTCAATCTGTGACCAAAACTTTGAATAAAATTAATCTCTCCACCATCTGTCATTACAACAAAATGCACATTTTCTGGAATGCTGAGACTAGAGAGGTGCAAGATAGTCTAGTGTCTGTAATACAATTGTGGTACTATAATTTTAGGGACCTTTATAGAACAGACAATTTTGTGCTGGTAGAGGGTAATTCCTCTTTTTGTAGGAAGCTGATAGGAAAACAAAACTTTAACACAGATTTCAGAAGCCATTGAGGCCTCCTTGAATATCATCTCATCATTTATGTATACATAGTATTTTAATTTTGCATGCTGGACAGTTAATCCTTAGACTATAAGTCATAATGTATCTTTAGTTGTAGTTAAAATAAGGATTAATCTGCTTAGAGAAGGCTAGGCATGGATGAGAATATACGGGTTTATTCAGGGATGCTTGTGAATCCGCAGGCTGTCCTTCTGTATTTGGAGTTGGATGTCTTTAATTCTCTGAAAACAGCTTGCAGCAGTGTTCTCATTTTTGGTATGGGCAGTGACCGTGCTGTATTCCTGACCTTTGCATCAGCTGCCCAGAAAGTGCTAGAGAACTGTTGAGAGAGCCTTTGGGCACTCACGGTCCTTAGCTGTGTAGGCACTGAATATGCTTGAAAGTCCCTTCTATGTTTTCCAATTAACTTTTTTTGTTTTCTGAAACCACCCCTCCCTGGACAACCTGATCTAGCTGTGCATGTCCCTGTTCATTGCAGAGGACAAGATGGCCTTCAAAGATCTCTCCCAATTCCAAGGATTCTATGATTCTAGGATTCTATTTGACGATCTCTTTTGCTTTTTAATGGAGAGGTAATTGCACTTTGACACCATGGTGCATTTCCCTTCCTATAGATCATAATTCTTTTATTTTTTCACATATTGCCCCCAGCTTCATTTTCAGAATAATCTCTGTGCCATCATGGCTTTTCATTTCAGCCAGATCCTGTATTTTTCAATGACTAAATATGGTCAGATTTTAATTGGTTATGTAAATGCCTCTTTACACTTTGACTGCTTTTTGGGGGCTATTTCACTATTTTTCTGTCAGACCTTAGAGGCGCAGTGGTAAACGTGCTCTTTCTGGTTTAGCTTACATTGTTAGTGTTGGGGCTATTAAAAATATATACATATTTTATTCTCTGTTGTGAGGGCTGATAGCACTCTGTGCACTGTGTAAGGATGAGTGCATTGCGCCTTAAATCACTGTATCACTGTGATCCAATGTGCCTCTTCATATTTCAGCCTTGCTGCTTCACCAGTCCTGGCACTGGCTATCTATGCCACAATAAGACTTATGGACACTGTTCTCAGTCCAAATGTGGAAAGGAAGGGATTCTTCTGTGCATATTGTATGTGTGGTGTTGCTTTCTTTTGATTTTGTGTCATTTCCTTTTAGAATGTTGTTTCCAACTCTGCTTTCAGGTATAGGCCAGAAAAGCCCTGAAATTCAGCAAGGTGAAGTTTTGTGGTGTAAGGAGCTCTATCTTTTTTCAAAGCTTCATTAGTGTACGTGCTTATGAATGCTTTGGAGACTAGAGTTTTAGTACTGGCTTTCAACGTGGTCTAATGAAGTTTCAAAATCTGGTTTTATAAATCTAAGAATTTCACAGTTGCTGGTCTGTAAATATAGAACTATTAAAAACAGAATGCTTTTCCATAAATTGTTCACTGGCACGTGTATTTTGTTGTTATGAAAGATGATGGTGTTATTCATTTTATTGAATGTTTTGGTCCGAGTTTGACCCTTGTGACTTTGTGATTTATTTATTTCTTTTGAAGTTGCCTGCTTGTGTTGGCATTTACCACACTGTCTTTGGGTTAATGTGATTTCATGCACGGGAATAAAGGTCATCTTTGTATCATCAGATCCAATCTGGTTTTGATTGCAGCAGCAATTCTGAAGACCATGGTAAGCCAGGGTGTGTACTGCACAGGAGCCACCTTACTCTTCTAGGGAGAAAACACATGTGCATTTGTTTTTCAGTATTTCTTCCTGTTAAATGGGCAGTTTGTAAACTCCCACCTGGGGGCATGGCACCTCCAAAAAGGACCGTGTCAAGGTTAGTCATAATGAGGAAAATATGCAAATTCAAATTAAAAATATTTTCTTAATCGAGGATGCATAGATTATTCCCAGTGGACGTTTAAGTGGCCATAAATTTCTCGTGGCTGGGAATTAACATGCCCCACTTATATTACTTCACTCTTTAATTAAAAAAAAAAAAAGCCTTATTTATTTCAATGACTTTCACTGTATTTTGCTTCTGAAAAGAGATGCAGCTATTATTTCAAGGCCTAAATTTGAGTAATTTATAGAACAACCACATGCACTTGTATACTGGAAAGAGTATGTCATTTAACATGTCCTAAAAAGTGCAGGACTAGAATCACACACAAACAAAGGTTTGACTAATTATAGCCGACTGCAACAATGCCATCATTTGTGACACCTGACTGTGGAGTGCTGGGGAGCTTTCTGTGTGTCTGGATGTTTGAAGCTGCGTCTGCATCCACGTTAAACCCACACAGTGGCCAGGCAGTGTAGCGTGTGAGCACGTGTGTCTTCCTGCCCTCCTTCCAGGGCTGCTGTCTCTGGCATGCTGCGTGGCTGCTTCTGCAGGCAGAGCTGCTCTGTGCAGGGGTGAGAGGCTGAGAAGAAAGCTGGAGCTGAAGTGTGAAGTTTCAAGAGACACCATAGACCTGGGAATAGGTGGGAAGGAGTGAGATTTGTGGGGATGCCTCATGGTGCTCTTAGCTGTCCCCTGCTGTTGTCTTCTCACAATCTGACAGTTTTTTTCATAAGAACAGCACTTGCTGAAAATGGATGTTTGTACGTCTGCATACGTTCTTCTCAGCTAGGCAGGTTAGAATGTTCAAGGGTTTCTGCAAGCTTTTACTGAGTTCAAACGGAGCACTAATTTGTATCTAATCATTCTTTTTTTAATCCCTTGGAGGTACTTATAATCCTAAGGATGCTACACAAGCTCAGCTTCCCTCCATGAAAATCATTTACACTGGGATTTCAGAAGTATTCAGTCTAACCCTGCTTTCTTAGAAATCAATTGTTAAGGTCCACGCGACTTCTCTGGGAGCAGTTATGCCAACACCAAGAGGTTAGAAAATGCCTCCCTAAACTGTAGATGAGAATATCCATTTGAGAATGTTGCAACCTAATTTTTCTACTGAGCTTATGATTGTAGTAACTGAGTGCCCTAGATTTTGTGCTGTGTCTATTTGATGATGTCATTTCATCACCATATCTGAATTTGGCACTGTCATTCATATTTACATAGCATTTATTCTTTTTGTCCTTATATTTTTTACTGTATTGGTCATATTAGCCCTATACCTCTACCCACACAGGCATCTAAGTTGCTCTTTATGTTAGCTATTCAGTATGCAAAGGCATAAGACAGTTTCACTTATATATATATATACGCACAAATATATATATTTTTTGCTAGCTGAAGATTTTTAGGGACGAAGTGATTGTGGATTAAACTGAGATGTTGTTTGGATCTGTATATTTATATTTATTCTTCAAAACATCTGAATAAACAATATAAGGGACGCTTCAAATGCTGGCATGTTCAGTTGCAATTCTAATGTCAGAAATAGCAAAATGTGACAGGTTTTAAAGAATACTTCAAAAATTGAATCTGGATGTAACAGCTTTATTACTGCGTGGTGACTTGACCCATATTTCCTAACGTGATTTCCCTGCTGTAACTCAAATTGAGTTCATGTAAGTCTAATGATATCAGTTGACCTTGAGAGCTAGACCTAAAAGCCTGGGGTTGTCCTGTTTATTTTTGTTGTTCTTGTTCTTTTTTTTTTTGTTTGTTTGTTTTTTCAGGTTCAGAGTTGTTAGGATTTTTTTTTCTTTTAGATTTTCAGTGTTTTCAAGAAATCTTTGAATGAGGAATGCCAAGAATTCTACCAAGAAACTGTAACTCATTTTAGCAACAAGAAGTTTTACAATTTCTTTGAATCTTGTAATCGAGTTTATTTTAACTTCACAGTGATAACTCTCACTGGCATAAATCCTTAATAATTCATACCTGTGTAGCAGAGATGGTGCTAATTATATGCCTATGTAAAAAATGGTTGTCAAATACTTTTGGTTCTGTTAGTGGCAATGTGATGACATTACTGTTGCTTTTTAGTATTATTAACCTTCAGTTCTGCCTTTAAATAATTGATATACCTCTATTTGGTCATTTAAATCCACCTACAAATAAATACTTTCCTCCTTCAGGAGGAGAATTTCCAAACAAAGTTACATGGCTTGATGCCTGGGGTAAATTTTGGTAGTAGTAAAGAGCTGTGAGTCAGATATTTCAATGTCTTCTAAGTTAGAAACTTTAAGCTTCTGCACAATAACATGAAGGAACACAACTAGCTTTCCAGTGAGCATGTTGCTTTCAGCTCTTCAAACATGTGTTGAGCCCTTTAAGAGCCAACTGAAAACCTCCTCATTACTATGCATAGAAAAACTACTTTAATCACTTTGAGATTTCTAAAATGTATTTGTTAAAATCTTTCATTCTGAGGCTGATATCATTTGACTGAGGGCACTGAGGGAGCCTGACTTGAGAGGTACTGGGACATGAAAATATTGGAAATTCTTAAAAGGAGTGTTTAAAATAGCTGTTCTGTAAATGGTTTGGTTCATGCAGAAATGTGATCATCTGGTGCTGCTGTTTGGCATGCACTCGATGAATATGAACAAATTCACAGTTGACTTCACCTTTGGTGAGTAATGTGACCATATTTAATTTGTCATAACAACTTCTGTAGAATCATGATTTCTTCCCTTCTCTTCTTATGCCTGCCAATAGTTGTAGATGAGATATAGAGCTGCTGGAGATATTCCAGCCAAGGGCTGCAGAGGCAATGAAGGGCTGGAGCATCTCACCGTTGAGGAGAGGAAGTTGATTTAAAAAAAAATTATTCAGGATTTTTTTTTTTCTAAAATAGGTTAAAATGTTTGTTTTGCCTTGTTGTTTTTTACTCATGCCTGATCCTGATATTGGAGGTATTTCGAGTAAGAGTGGAGCCCTGTGTTTGTTACTGAGTGGAGGATGGGCAGCCCTGTGTTATCAGATCTTGAGGAAGTTGTCCAGGAAATTTGGTTCTTTATTGAAAGGCAGTGATGAGTGTGAAAGCATTGAGTGTCCTGGTTGCTACTGGGAAGACTGGGATATTTCTTTTTGCTGAAGCAGTAACAATCGCAGTGACGAATAAAGTTCATTCATTACATTATTTTCATAATGCTGTTTTTATTAGAAATACAGGTTAAAACCGAAGATAAACGGCATGAAATATTTAATTCTCCTTTCACCAAAATCTCTTATTTTAGTGTTTAAGAAGTATCTGAAAGAGAAGGAAGTATTGAGACTTTGATTATTTTTTTACTCAGTTCAGTTAGACAAATCAATTCCTAGATTTTGACCCAGAAACTATGGAAGATTTCTCTTAAGTATTAGAATAAGGATAGAAGACATGGAATAATAACATAATGACAGATTCTCTCAGCTGAACACAAACAAGCTGACAATCACTAGCCATAACACTGGCGTGATCCATGAGATAGTAACACTTCTTTTTAAACCAGGGTAAGGCCTCTCAGCTGTATATGTTTACCTTTTTTAATATATAAAATTTTGTTTGTTTACTTCTCAACCAAGGGAAGCAAAGCAAGTAACAAGGGGGAGAAAAGTAGCTAGTGGTTGCTAACTGTTTTTTGTTTGTCAGGCAGAGTGTGTTTTTGGTTTTGTTTTTTAACAATTAGTCCAATAGATTTCTCCTTTCTTTTTCAGTTAATAAATGGCACAGAGTTATGTGGGTTGTGGTCAGAGCTGCTGATAGGCTTGTGAGATGTTAGTACTGTCTTCAAAAATATTTTGATGTTAATATTGAAACAACATTTGAAAATGAGGTAATATTTCAACAGAGCTGGCTAATGTAGTTTGATCACCTGATCCAGACTTTTTGTATCCTTGCCCTTGCTGGGCTAGAATATGAAATTAAGTATTCAGATCTGGAAACCCCAATCTCTGGAGAATTTTGCTCTTTTGGAAAAGGCAACTCTGTCAGCACAATGGAACCATCTCATGTTGCCGGAAAAAAAAAGGCATTTCTGGAAGGCATTTCAGTGAAGATGTAAAACTGCAGAGGCCACATACAGGGAGAACAGGAAAGAGATAAGGAGGAACCTGGGTGTAAAAATGTTAGAGAAACAGTGGCCTTACCCCATTATTTCATGGTAACTTAGGTTAAGTAAGCCTGAAGTATGAAACACTTAAAAAAATGGTTAAGGTATTAGTATTGAAATGGAGATGACATTTGCTGACTTGCAGTGTTTTTGGGTGCAAAACTATTTTTTTTTTCTAATTCAGTTTCTGCATGATTCTAGTAGCTTAAGAAAGTTTTAATAGAAACTGAAGATCTTCTAACTGAAATTGATTAAATTGTGTTTCGCTCCTTATGTGGGGTCTCACTGAATGTGTTTTTGCATTTAGAAGTGGTGATTTTTATTTTTATCTGCTGCGTAATTCAAGTCGTTGATGCAAGTTCAGCGTGTGCTGGTTTAGCTTCTACAGTTAACACTCCTTTTCATTTCCAGTTGCTGGAATTATTACAGCTGATTTTGCCCCAGGCTCAGTTCACTGGGGAGCTGGTACCTGGGGTTCCACTGATATCGCTGTCACTGGCAAGGTAAGGAGAGACTGACTTGAATTTGCTATGAGTAGCAGACTAGAAATAAATCATTTTAATATGCTTTCTGAAGATAAAAAATTAGGTGGGGCAGCGAGTGTCTTGCTGATTATTTATATGCATGCTGGCAGTATCTAGAAACATTGACCATGGTTCTTGAAATAATATTCTTTCTTACTGACGAGCTTAAACACTGAAGGAGCTAACCTATTTCAAAGAGTATTTTCTATTTGCCAAATCAAAATGACTTTTTCTCCCTTGGAAAAAAGAGCCCTGCTAAATGAATATCTGTTACAATAATTCTGCTATATAAATATGAAATAATAGGGCTTTTTAGCCTCTTCTCCATTCAACAGGTTTCTTGTGTGGTACCTCAAGCTCAGTTCATAATAATCTGGTGTCCAGTATGTCCGTGTAGCTACCTGTAATGCTTGCTCTGCTGACATTAAACCAATAAAATAACTCACTTTTCAGAAATGCTTCCTAACTCATTTTACTGTAATAGCATGGAAGGAATGACATTTGTTTGGTTAGTCATGTAATGTGAGCATCATTCAAAAGAAGCCAGCACTGAGAATAAGCTCTTACTAAATAAGACTCCGTTTTGGCAAGTCTGCACTTTCTGTCTGAATTCTACTGAAATAAATTATTTCCTCACAACAATGCCATATTTAGCACACTAATAAAAGAGAGGAAGGAAAGTGGATCTTTGATAAGCTAATTATTTTTGGAACTTGCATCAGAGTTTAGTAAATCAGCATGCTGCATCTGCAGTGCTAACTAAACTAATCTAAAATACTTTCCTCCCTGTGGAGGTATAGAAATGTCATAGTCCATGGAGACCTGCACTGCATTTATGCAGGTCTGCCTTTTCTGTCATAGATTCAACAGACCTTTCCAGGGAAGAGCTACGGTACTTTAAACCACCTTTACATCGGATTTAAAGAGATTAATGAATATCAGCCTTGTACTAAATAAATCTTTATCACTTGCTTTACCTACTGCAGTAATTGCTTCAGTGCAGTGGAACACATTCAGTCTGCCAGCTTGCCATTAATCTCAAATACATCTTCAACAAAAGAATCTACTTTATCTTCATTTATGTGTGAGCGTGTGTGTGTGTGCCAGCTCTGGCCCATAATCAGGTCATCAAAATGCCATATATTAATCTGTTTTCATATATGAATGTTACATGTTCACGTACAAGACAATTTTTTTTACTTTTTTTTTTTTTAAGGGGCTCCCAAATCTGTGTTGCTACAAATACGTGTGCATTCTTTTCAAAGAATAAAATGCCTTAACAGATGTAAGGGCCAAGATTACAGCGTGCAGGGTTTATGCAAACAGATAGTATTGCTCTGTAAAACACCCGTGCTGTCCCTCCCCCCCACCCCCAGTAGGAATAATTTGGGTCATGCCATAGATAGTTACATGTGTATTTCTGTGAGTGTATGATGGAGGGGGATTCTTTCCATATTATAGCTTCAATGGATTATTATTACAGACATGACAAAAAACATCTTTCAACATAACTGTAATAAATTATAACGTATGTAATCATGTTATAAATTAAAATCAGGTTAGTGTGGCATGTGAATAATGTTAGATGTTTGCCCATGTTTCATAATTCAACTAACATTAGTTTTTACTCTGCCATAATTTTAGGATGAAAATGTATTTATGTATTCATGTATTTATATGTGAATTTCAGTTTATTTAAACTGCCTATCTTAAAAAAAAAAAAAAAAGTACTTATTTACATAGTATTTCTGGAAGGTTTTTTTTAATTTGTGAATGCGCTTTCAATTCTTTAAGCTCACACTTAAACACATAAGTGGAAGTTAGAAAATTTTGGAATAACCAGTAAGGATGAGAAGAATGATTTATAAAAATGAATTGGGTCCTTCCTGGTGGGGGGGGACAGTGGAAGTTGAGATTTAGGAGGAACATGAGTCTGGGTGTGGGAGGAGGGAACACTTGACCAGATAGTTAGTATCTGCACAGTTAGCTGTGCAGTGGCAAAGGAGCAGGTAAAAACCATGGTGGGAGGGCTTATGGAGCACACAGATGGGGTGGTATGAAGTTTAACACAGGACAGAAACTGAGTATATTTTACATAGTCAGAGCCTTAAACTTGGTGCTGAACTGGATTCCTTCCCAGTAGACTGGATTCAGAGGAGGGTGTGACATACTTAACTCCATCAAGGGAGATAATTAGCATTTGCATTTAAGCTGAAGGGAAGCTTCATCTCGAAGGGTAGGGAGGAAGAGGACCAAGACCCAAACCAAACAAACCCCAAACAAATCCCAAACCAGCAGAGCATAAATCTCCCCACGAACTGAAATATCTTCTGAAAGTGGTACTGAAATAAGTGAGTGATGAATTCATTGAGAATAGTGGAGACACTTTGCATTTTTTTAAATTGGACTGTTATTTTCCAGACGGGTGACATGGTTGTTTTGGGTGCTTATTTTGTGTGCTGAGTGTGGTTCACTGCTATCACTGCTATTGCTGCAGGTAAGATGACAGCATGGAAGTGGGGACTGTTAGGGGCTTGATGCAGTATTGCTGGGGAGGACTCTTAAGCATACTTTGTCTATGTAATGGCACACAAAGTGCCATTATAATGGCACTAAGACTACTTGACTACTAACTCAAGTTCTTAGATCAACATAGGCATGCTTTCACTGCACTATGCTCCACAGGCACCAGGCTAACTAGCATAGGGCAACATGGAACTGTCTTTATATCTTGTGCTCGGAATTAGCTTGTTCTGCACTGTTTTGAAAACACTGGGCTCCTCCCATTGCACTGGGAGACCTGGGTTCTGTGCTTGACCTTGGGCATCTTTATCTCTGCACTGCAATTTTCACATCACAATAATTATGTCTGATGCGGCCTTTCCTTAGGTGCATTGGCATAGATCTGGAAAGCTGTAGAGATAGAAATATGAAGTATTGTTGTTGCTAAAGTCCATGAGAGATATTCCTGACTTCTGCCTTGCCACACTATACACCAAGTTTCTTAAAATCTTTAAGAGAAGTAGATTTCTTTGTAAAAGTAGTATTGTATATCATAAGTTACGCCGTATTTGCAAGTGACTTGAGACTGGATAATGGAGGCTGACCTGAACATTTATTTGAGCTGTTCTTGATTAAGGGGTGGGTCTGTTCAGCAGAAAAACCACAAGTGAGAATTTGCCCTTTACGTTTAGATGATTATTTTTATACTGTATTTCCTGACCTTTCAGCGCTGTTTGGTGCTTGTGGTTGCTAAGCACTTTTTAGCTCCTTCTTTAAAAATCAGTTACAAGATACTGATGGGTTTGAGACTATTCAAGAGCTGGCAGAGTGATTGCTGTTTTGTTTTATAACTTGGGTATCTCTTGCTGCTCAGCTGCTAAGATCATGACCTAGCTGATGCTGTAATACTTCCTCCTTTTTCTCCTTTGACCCTCAGTTTTCAGAGTTTCCTTGGAGTCCTGCTTGTGAACCGTGCATACTGCAGCTTGAGGCCTCTGTGTAGCTGCTGGTTTTGCCCTTGCTCTACAGTTGACCTTGCAAGGTCTTTCTTTCACAGTAATGTTTATATTTTATTCATTTTCAGGTTTGAAGACTGCACTTCTATAACAGTGTTTATCCCAAGAGCTGCTGTTCACATGTGGGTAACAATTGCAATAAATAAATTGGTGTACAGCAAAGCAGAAACACTGTGTGCATGCATGAACCTTACATGCATCTCCTCTGATTTCCAAATGTATCTTTCACGATGCCAAAATTAGACCTATTTGTTCCAGCGGTTTCTCCTAAACATTTACATGACAGTGCAGAACAGAAACTTTTTAGTACACTGGGGATCTCTACTTGCAAACTGGGTTTCAATTTTTTATGTGTTGACTGAATGTTTGAACAAGAAGATGACAAGTAATAACTACATGAGGTTAGCCATAATTTTTGAATTCAGCAGCAGAAGTTTGATATGGTGTAGCACCTAATTGCTGTTACTTTAGTTAATGGCAAGAATCTAGTGATTAGAAGCCATTCACTAGAAACCATTGCTGCATTGCTAGAAATTACACATCTGTTGTCACACAGTTTTGTATGAAGTTCTTGGCAGTAGTGAGTGTTGAGGCTTTTCAGAGCAGCTCTACTTTTTGAGTGCATACCATTAGTCATTTATTGGATACTTAAGAGATTTTATGTTGACCACCTATAAACACAATCATTATGGCTCTGTATTATTGTTCTTGATTGTCTTGGTTCTGAACTCTGGCTAATAGCAGCTCAAGCTGAACGTTATTTGTAAATGCATTTACAATAGACATATGCTTTTCTAGGATTTTTCTTGCATGGTGATCATCATCCAGCCACTCATGCCTCTAGAGAACAATAATTTTTGAGGAGGATATTCTGAGGTTCTAATGGACTACTTAGTAACATAATTTTCTTTTTATAATGTATTTTCATCTTCTCGTACAGTGACTACTACCCATTTTTATGGTGTGGGGGCAAGCAGTACTGTAAGTATAGCTAAGGGACAGTTTGTGAAGGATATGAATATCACAGATTTCAATAGTAGTTCTACTATTTCATTAAAAAAACAACCAACCAAC
The DNA here is from genome assembly GCA_023055505.1 of Callipepla californica brunnescens. Classification (NCBI taxonomy): domain Eukaryota; kingdom Metazoa; phylum Chordata; class Aves; order Galliformes; family Odontophoridae; genus Callipepla; species Callipepla californica. The sequence continues at coordinate 5,571,028 of JALIRH010000016.1, forward strand.
CACAAAAAAACAGAGTTTAGTTCTCAGCTTTCAAGGGATTGCTTTATTTTACAAAGCATACAATACCTCATTAGACTTCCTTTTATATCCAGCTACTTACTTTTTCATACTACTTGTATGAAATAAGAACTTAGGCATTCTGGAATCCCTCCTCCCCAGAGGCTGGGCTTTGTATGGAGCTCACATCAGTGTCCCAGCCCTTTGTTCCTTCAGGTTAATTTTTTGGTTATAGCTCTGTATATTGTGTACTTCTCTATTGCTACAGATATGGTGTTTTCCATTCAGAAAGTTCTAGTAGCTTTCCAGCAGAACAACTAAAATTTACATAGAAGGTAAATGTACTTTCTCTCTGCTTGAACTCTTCGCTGGTTTCACTGAAAGCTTTTTGAGTATTTCTTTGCTCTTGCCTTCCAAGTGACAATATCTCCTCATGTCATAAACATAATCATACAAGACATGTTCCTGATTGAGGCTAGTTGTATTTGTACTCTGAGTGTATGAGTAACCAGAGTGAGGCAGTCCATCTGAAAGATACTGCCTGGACATGTTAAAGATCAAATGCTTAATTTTGCTTGTGCATCACATAATGTGTATCCAAGATTCTAAAAAATCTGAAATGATGTGCACTGATTGAATTGTTTTATTTGAAGTACTCAAAATGATTATTTTTTTTAGCTCCATGTCTAATTGTAGTATCTGATACTTTTCTTGTGGTATAGAGGGACAAAAATGCAGTCAGGTTTGTAACAGCTTGACAAAGTCACTTAGTGTGGTTTCCAAAACACTACAGCAAAACCTGGAATGTAGGCTTTCTCAAGAATAGCCATAGGAGCATGTTTGGCATTAGCAAAGGACCATACTGTATGTAGGAAGCAATGCAGATTAGTAAGCAGTGAAAGGATAACTGTTCTTTGGTGTTTTTAAGGTTACTAAGTGGAAGAAGTTGACTAGTTAGGATGAATAGATGGAGAGACTTTTAAAATATATGTATTATTTTCCTCTTAAGGCACTGTTTCCACCTAGACTTTGTTCCAAAATTTGAAATGAATGAAATCACTTTCATTGAATTGAAATAGAATAAAATTAGAAGTGCTATTAGAAGCCTTTGGGACAGGGAATTTCCACACATGTTTTCTAATGAATGGTATTCTACAGCTGTAGCTGTGTAATATTTTGTAGAGTAGTAGAAATCTGGGGTCTGTGAGCTTCATTCAGAATAGATACTTGCACCTCTGAAAAGTATTTTGAGGGACCGTTGAGAATAAGACTTATTTACTCATTGAGGATACAATATTATTTCACATGCAATAATTTTTAGCTTCAGAATGCTCTAGTGTAGTCTTACAAATCAGATTCAGCTGAAATAAGCTCTATGGGATTCATAACTAATACTGTGGTTATTGTTTATGTAACAATGATTTTGTTGCTGTGTATGAAGAAGGGTCAGTCCCTTATACACTGTTGAACAGAGAAGAAAGTCTCCAGTAGGAACACCCCAGCCCCATCACGGCAGCGTAGGTGCTGCCTGCCCAGTATGGAAATCTGTCTCAACATGGAAGCACACAGCTGTCTGTGCATATATACTTTGGACTAAGTGTAGAAATTATTCTAGAGAAGAAACTGAATGGTGATATCTGACACATTTTATTTTTATTTTTTACTCTTTAAAATGTTACCTGGTCGTTTTTTCTACTTTCCTTTAACTTAAAGAGGCAGACTTTGATGAATGACAGGTCTTCATCTTTCTCATGGGGAAGAAAGTAGCAAAATAGCATCTTTGATTCACCTTTCTCTTGAGAGATGTTACAGAACGTTTTGAAAGTTGCAATATCATCTTTACATCAGTTGTATTTTCTTCTGCAGTGATCTTGGATTTTTTTTGTCCTGAGGTCTACTTGCTATCTTATGAAAATTTATAGGAGTCTTCAAATTTGCTTAAATGTCCTGGAAGTCTGACCTTAGAAACGCTCACCTCAATCCAGAGACGGTGAATTTGTGACTGAAGTGCAAATCTTGTTTTGCCTTCCCCAGGACTTGTTTTCTTACAGCTGTGTAAGGCCCTGTTTTGGCAGCTCACGGCAGGCAGAAGCAGAGTGCTGCTCCTGAGCACCCTTGCTCTGGAGGTCTGTGCAGACACAGCGGCACAGACATCCACACCCAGATGGTGGACTGGGGATTTATAAATAATAGCTGGTTTTCTGCAATCCATGTTTTTCAGTTCTACTAGACCTTAAAAGGAATACAGTTTCATTTTTGGAAAAGCTCAGTACCTGCTTATATTTAATTCTGCCACTGTTTTTCACACAAGTCTATTGTTTACATTTAAGAACCTTTAGAGTTTATTAAAAAAAAAAAAAAAAGTAAATGATTAACTATAGGAAAAATAAAATTGAAACAATGCTTTGGCTCAAAGAAGATCTTTCTTTTTTCCCCTCAGTGTTTTTTGGTTTTTTGGGGGGGAAAATTGCTAATACAAGGTACCCATATTTCCCATGTTTAAGATTACATGCAGTGCTTTTTTTCTCCCGTTAGTGTGGGTGTGTGCATACACTCATCAATAGCTGAACAGCAGATTTTTGACATGAACAATGAGAAGAACAGTACTTCTGAAGACCTTACCAGTAACAGGTTGTTTTACCAGAAAGGTTGTTTTTAGTTGTTTTTGTATCATTATTATTTTTTTTTACATTCCTTTACTGCAAAGGGAAGTGTAAAGCCTGTTTCTATATCTAACATGCCTTTTATTTTAAATGATTGTTTTTCCCATTGCTGCATCATTTTGGTTTAAGAAATCTGTACCAGTACAAAACTAATCTTACATGTGAAGGTGAAGCTGTGTCTTTTTAGATTTTTTATTATTAATATTAGCTCAGTAGGGCTTTTCTTTGAATTATGCTTACTTATTTGTAGTTAACATATATTTTGATTACAGTTTGTGTTATTCTATAGGACAAGTTCTGGATATAATAGAATCGTGTGTTTTCTTTCGTTTAATTGTGTTTGTTTAATTGGAAATGTCAATGCTCTGTAACATCTTGTATCATTTTAAAGTCGCTTAGGTTTATCTTATCATCCAGAGTTAAAGCATATCAGATCTACTGCTGGTTTCCACAGAGAGTTAGATATATTATCATATGTCCTCTCACGTTTCGTATTTTTAAAAGTTTGACTGCAAGTGGAGTGTGGTGTCAGAGTTTTCCACTGACTTTAATTTCTGGCCTAAGAGATGGCTATTGAGAAATGTAATAAAAGTAATATAATATATCCATGTATCTTTTGTCATGAGAATTTTGCTATGTGTTTGTGCTGCTGATAAGCAAAACTGAGTGGCTTTCTTTGGCATGACCTGTGTGTGTGTGTACATATACATGACTGTAGCTTTCACTTTTGCTGTTTTATTGAGCTTGCAGCCAGATTTGGGCAAGCCAGGGAAAACTAAGTACTTCTGTACCTAAATCAGCTGCAGTCCTTGGAAGTTCCTCTGATCGGGATGCAGGCTCTTTTAGTTTTACTGCAATGTAACTGATATGTACGTGTTTCAGCCTCAATTTAACAACTGTTACTCTTGATTTATAGTGCACTGTTATGCTTGTTTGAATTGTACTTCTACAAAACTTTCTCCTATTGCAGTTCTTCCACATATGAAGGGCAGCAGATGGAATGTTGAATGAACACAGTTATTTTTGAGGCATTTGCTTAGGTTGTTGGCAAAAAAACCCACTAAGATTGTTTTGTTTTCCTTTTTCTTTTTTTCTTCAACAGACTTCCAACAGGATACTTACCATCGTATTAATCCAGCAGCTTCATTGAGACCAATGGGAATAACTCTTCGGTAGCCACAGTCACACTTGCCCGCCTGTTCCATAAATTACCTTCTCAAACATGAGGTAAGCAGGCCTGTTTCTCAACTACCTTGTGGATTATGCTGAAATCACAGCATATCATGGAAAATAGTTTACTGGAGCTTTCAAGTTGATATTGTCCAGTCATACCAACAGTACTTCTATGACTGCTTTGCCTTTCTTAAGTGTTTAAAGTCTATTAGGAAGATCAGGCTGATAGTTATCAAATTACAAACTTTGGCCTGACAGAAGTGGAATATGGAGTGAGTGATCACAGGAGGTATAATATCTTGCTAAGTGTATGCAGTGGTCCACACACACATTCCTTCTCATACTTACGTTCCCAAGACATGATTTTGGAGCACCAAATTCTTTTAGGAATTAACCGGATTTTTGCTCCTATTTGCACTTCAGGGACTGTCATAGCTCAGAGCCCTATTTTTTCAGATGTCTCTGCTGCAAAAGTTCCTCCTAATCCTGGAGTAAGTAATGATGGAGGGAGAAGGGAGGATACTTCAGCTGGCACCACAGGAAAAAGGCCTCTCTCCTCCCCTTTGCCTCTTGGGAATGTGACTGTGTTTGGCTAGTTGCCATCAGCGTTAGAATGGGGGCATCACAGCTGTCTCTGTTGGGTTGAACTCGTGGCTTTAAGGCTTCTTTGGGCTTGTTTGGGTTTGTTTTGAAAGACTTGGATACAGCTGTCTCGAATTTCCCCTCAAATATGTTCATTTGGCCTTGCTTGTAATGAGCTGAATTTCAGATTGCCTGTACTGAACAGCCAGCTTGCTACACAGAATCTTAACAGCTTTAATAATTCCCCTAACCATCCAATTAGACTAATAATAAAGGCTTAATTACATATCCAGTTAATCATCAGATTTGTTCACTGAATGGCTTTAATTGGTAGATAGAGCTGTTACACAATTCCAGTTTGAAAGCTATCACCCATTTTTGCTCACAGCTATATCCACCCAATTGTTTTTATGATTGAGACTTGACCAGCATTTATTAAGATCATAATAAGGCTCCAGAGCAAAGAAATGTAACCACCAGTGCTGTTGCAGCACCCTTCTACTTCCTAGTGCCTGTATTCAAGCCAGGACATCTCTTTACAGTGCTTTGTACTGCGCACGTTAAAGGAAGTCCAAATATCAAATAACTGCTTTACAGGTTTCCTAAAATGAAGCTGTTCTGTATTCTGCCCAGGTAGTTTCCTCAAAATGACTGTTAAAGACTCTGGGACCTGGAAGCCCCTTGGCTTTGTAGGATTCAATAATGCACCACCTAAGCCATTTTGAAATAGATACTTCAGTAGCCCTGAGTCTTTTCTTATTATGGAAACATATAAATTGGCTCATCCTGTAAAACCCTTCAGTTTTAAAAATGTAAAACCTAATTGCCTTATGGACATTCAAAGAATGGAGGCGCTTCTCTAGGGAGATTTTGCACTGAACCAAAAGATGACAGAACTAGTTACTGATTAAAAAGAAAAGAAGAGTTAACCTCTTGATGCCAGTTGTCAGGATTTCCCCCACATATATTTCTGCCTGGTTTAATTGCTACTGTATTTCTACAGCACACAGATCATAATTCATTTTCGTTAGGGTTGAATGGGGTAACTGGCTACAGAAACCTCATTGTCCCAGTCATTTTCCCTTTATGCTTTCAAATTGAATGCCCTGTCAAATTGCAAAATAATTCCCTTCGTTTAATAATCCTTCCAGTATCCTGTGTTCAGAAGACATGTTCAGTGTTGAGCTTTTGCTGTCAATATTGACTTTCGCTATATTTTACAAAGGTAGCATTTGAAACTACCTTAGGTGGGGAGGAGAGCCTTCTAGTATGTCAAGAATAATTATTTTGCCTTTGCATAAATAATCCTTTATCAGAGGACAAGAAATGGTACTATTTTTAGCAGGCTTTACACCCTGGGGAAGTAAATGACACATAAAAATGAACTTTCAAAGTGTTGGTCTATAGAAAAAGAAGCAGTGTGTGACAGGAAAAAAAAGTGAATTTCTGTGAATTAGTACAACTCATTATTCGTGCCATACACACTTGCTGCCTTACATTCCCTGCACTGTAGCTGGAATATAAAATAAAACCCTGGCAGCCCTCTCCCCAGCCCTCGGTGGCAGCCGCTCTGATTGGAAGCCACCTACAGAATGGCAGAGAGCATCAAGGAGCTGGAAGCTGGGAAACATGCAGAGCAACCGTTTCTTAAAGTGCATGTCATAAGTTACCTTTAAATATATTTAAGTGATTTAGGTTTAACAGGCACCTCAGTTCCCCCTTACAATTCATTTAAAAACAGGGGGGGAAATACAGATCAATAGCACTTTGACAAACTGTGATTCCGTGGCTGGATCCTTTACAAAACAGAATAAAAGATTTCAAAAAATGCACAGATGCCAAACCTCAAGTACAGAAATGATCCTTCTTCAGTAGTTTTATCTTTAGCATCCTGTATTTCTGACTGGTGTAGGAGCTGTAGCTTGTTTAGTATGCATATTGCACACAAAGATTGAACAGTGCTAGTGAGAGTGTAGTATGTAATACTTCAATGAACTTCTCTTTAGATAATTTACATGGTTCTTCACAATGTACATGTGTTCATGATACAAATCTAATCATTTTTATGATCAGTGTTGGAAGAAAATCAAGGTATTACTCATTAAACCCTGAGGCCCTCAGGTAGCGTTATGCAATGTGTGGTACGTATATCACAATAGCATTCAGCTATATTCAGCTATGTGGTATATATTTTACTATATACCAAAACAAACAGCAACAGATCTCAGAATCCTGCAGTGAATCGACTCTAGTGGGCTCCAGCTTATTCTGCACCACCTTATCTTGCCTCTAAGTGCATTTCTCTCACTGAACTGGAATGAGAACTGGCCTGGTGTGTCCTTTACAGAGCACAGGAAATGTGCTCCTGAACAGAGCCTACCCATTCTCTGTGTGCCTTCAAATGCCCAAAGAAGCTCTTGTGAGTGCAGTGTTTGGTGCCTTCTGCCTGTAGATTTTCATCCTGACTGTGTTCTGGGATGTCTCCCTAACAAAGCATGTCTTTCAATGTGAAAATGGCATAAGTAAAGGGAATTTTCCCGATTAGGGAATTCTTTCTAGCATTTCAATATTTTTTTTGCACTACTCTGTTTCCTAACTACTGTTACAGAAGGAAACTACTCTTTTCTTCTATTCCAGTTCTTTCATTGGTGGAAGTCAGCAGTGCTTTCTGAACTGTTGGACCTTCATAGTCATTTTCAGACAAAATTTAATCTGCTGAATTTCTAAAGGCTTTTTAAAAATCAAGATCTTGGCAGTTCTCTGATTATTTGAGTCTGCCATACCATGCTTACTGTAATTATTTCAAAATCAGGCTGAGATTCCTTTATCTGTACCTCCCATTATGCAGTGCAACACTTTGCTTACAGCCATATCAGGAATCTTCCTAGTTTACGACGGTTCATTAAGTGCATACAATTAAGCATCTGTTCAAACTGAAATGTTAAACTTCATAGCGTTTGGGTTGGCAGTCTAGTGTGTTCAATACAAATGCTACCTTTCAGTACTTGATTTTTAGTATTTTATTATGTGGTCTCTAAATCAGCTTTTTCTGCCTTTTTTTTTTTTTCCTTACCTTTGCACATTCTGCCCAGAAAGAAACTCTGCAGCTTGTTCTTCCTTCTCCAAAACCACTTACAATTCTGCCCTGGCCTATCTGTACAACCTGTCACTTTTTTGTTTACCTCCTTTGCAAATGATATGAGCCTTGAGAGCTTTTAGTATTCGTGCTTTACATCAATTTTTTTTTCTATCTCCCCATTTGCCCAGCTCCATTTGAAACTCTCTTATTTTTTTTTCATTCACTAGTGCAGTAATTAGTTCTTAGAAAGTTCATAGACCTGCAAACTGTACCCTGGCTAAGTGAAGTTGTCTTGTGATCCTATTACTGTGATTCTTACTCCTCTCAGCATGCATCCCTCTCCCCTCCTATTGCTTGTCGTGGTCTTGTCAAACATTCAAATGTAAGCTCTTCAGGAAGGGCTTCATGTTTTAATGTTTCTTCATAGCTTCTGATGCACTGTAAGAATAAGTGAATACTCAAGTTCAGTCTGCTAAAGTTTATTTGATCTGCCAAAACTCTTCTCCTGTGCTTTGGATCCAGCAGAATGGGCAAACTCAGTTTTTGATTTTTTTTTTGTCCACCGGCCTTAACTGCCAAATTATGAATGCAGTTTACTACTGTCGCAGCAGTGGTCTAACATTTTCCTGGTGCTAAGCTTAGAGAAAGGCTGTTACAGCAGAAGATAACCTGTTTTCAGATGCTTTTGAGTTGGAAGCCTTACATTGAAGGATACAGGTAGGACTGAGAATGGCTGTTTGAATCTGGCCTTATCCAACAAGACTTTCAGCTTTTCAAAGCAGAAATAATGTCTTGGTTTAGGCCACACAAGCATGAAGCATGAGTTTGTGGCAGACTACATGAAGCTTAGAATGCCAGCTAGGACCATTCATAGGAGTAAAGAAGCAGTGGTTTCAGTGTGAAGGCTAAAGAACATGTTCATATGTTATGGAAAACTGGAGCCATTTCATCTGACACTCCAATAACACAATAAAAACTGTATTTTGAGTAGGTATTATTAGTTAGTACTGTGCAAATCTGGGGCACAGAAGAAGAAAGGAATGGAGACTTTAAATGTGGTATTGCTTTCTGATATCAGTGTGCTACTGCTGGATACAGTGCTTAAAGTCAGAAGGAAATGAACTGGGGTATGAAATGAAGCTCTTCAGACAAGTGAATTCATCCTGGTTCTGACACTGCTTGATAGCAGCTGCTTTGCTGCTAGTTCTGGTTTAAAGTATATAAAAGAATAAGTACTGTTTGTGTTTGGCTATCTGTCTGACACTGTACTGACTGCAGAGTAACTTCATTTTCCCTCTTCCGAATCCATTCTAATATGAATGTATTAAATAACAAAATAGTTTGTAGACTGTCACTTAAACTTTTAACCTTTCCTGTCTATGCTGGGGAGTTGAAATATGTGAGAGGAATCCATCTCTAGGAATTTCTTGAGAACTATTGGCCATGTTTTTCATTTAAGGTTATTATTTTTCTCATTGTGGAATTATTGGAAGAAACTCAGTATGTGCAAATTAGTGTTAATAAAAATGCTATTGCACAAAACTGCATATTGGCCACGTAATTGAAGAACATGGAGAAGTCTGGAAACTTGACTTGTATAAGCATCTAAAAAGCAAATACAAATGAAGTGTTCTGAAGATATAAACATCTTCTACCCCTATGCTTACTCACACGGCCACTAAGAATTAATTCTTCTTGTTCTCATGACTTCAGATGGTTAGGAGAGCTGGCTAGGCTGGAGCGAATTCTTCTTTTCTTTTTCAGTTAGCAGCCCTTAGTTTCACTGTTGCTCTCCCAGCTGCAGCCATAGACTGGAACTGGGAGATGTTTGTGGCACTCAGAGCTTGCTTCTCAGTCTGCCTTCTCTCCCTGGTCACTTCTGGACACTGGCCCCTGCCTCTCCCCTGAGCTATGCAGCCAGGCATGCTGCCAGAGGCAGAGGCCCTGGGTTTGAGTAGCTGCCCAGCAAGGGTCTCCTTCCCAGCTCAGCAGTCAGAAAGTCTCTCCAGCACTGAATTGGAATGACCTCTAAAAGTGGAGCAGTATTTTGCAAAAGGCAGAAATAGGAAGAATCGTCATGAAATCTGAAGTTGGTTTCCATTGGGTTATATTTGCACAGAATGACAGGATTGCAGGGGCTGGAAGGGACCTCTAGAGATAATCTAGTCCAACCTCCCTGCCAAAGCTGGCTCCCTAGATCAGGTTGCACAGGTAGGCATCCAGGCAGGTCTTGAATATCTCCAGAGAAGGGGACTCCACAGCTCCCCTGGGCAGCCTGTGCCAGTTCCAGTGCTCCATCACCCTCACTGTGAATAAGCTCTTAGGCACATTTGTGTGGAATTTCCTATGCTTCAGTTTGTGGCCGTTTCCCCTTGTCCTATCACTGCACATTGCTGAAAAGAGCCTGGCTTGTCCCTTTGCCTTCTGCTCCTTACAGACATTGATCAGATTCCCTCTCAGTACTCTGTTCTCACAGCTGAACAGACCCAGATGAACTTTCCTAGTTAGAGAGGTGCTCCAGGCACCTACCTTTTAACTTTCTTTAATTTTTTTTCCCCTAATTTTACAGTTAGGATTTAAATACCACAAGTGTGAGTGTAAAATAAAGCTCAACGTGACAGAGGAAAATCAAGTGGTAGGAGAAACAGGCAAATATTTTTTAAAGTGCATAATTACCTGGAATCCAATCTTTCCAGTCTCCTTAAGTAATCTGCACAGTAATTTTGCTAGTGTGACTTGAGTCTTTTTATTTTTTATTTTTTATTCAAAGACAAAGTTCTGAGTTTAAGCACCCACAGAGAAAAAAGAACTGGCATCAGATGCAACACTGGTTCATTAGGGGTGACTTTTGTCACAGTATGCTGGTGGCGTTGCACGAAAAAGACACTCTTTTCTGCATAAAGATTTTATTTACAATCTCATGCATCTTAAAGGCTAGTCAGTTGCTAGGTCAGTCACTCTCTGAAAAAGATTTTCTTGTGATTACATTTGTGGAAAAATACTGATGGAGAGCTGCAGTAGTAGGCACAATGTGAATCAAGTGGGTGCTGCCAAACCATGTAGGCAGAGGCACTCTGTGCTGGAGATACGGTTTTTATTGCAGAATTGGGATTAGCCTGTGCAGGAGCCAGGTCTGATAAGCCCCCTGGAGTCTTCAAAGCTGAAGGCACAGAATTTATTATTTTTAAACACATTGACTACAGCTTTAAACTATTAAGAATGAAATGGATTTACAGGCATTCATCTTAATTTTAGTTTTATATTCTCACCTCTGTAGCTAAGCATCTGATGGACTTTAAGATATTCTCTTCCATTTTGCAATTCTTACCTCCTATTTTTGCCTACCATTATGGCATCTCTTTATCAAATAGGCATTTGGGGGTCCCTGCTGCTGCTTATCCTTAGCACAGTGTGTTTCTGATTGACATCAACCAGAGAGTACCCAGTGCTGCTAACTTGGGCTGAGAGAACAGGCTAAAGCCCTTCCTTGCTCTCAAAATCTATCCTGAGAAATGTGCATAGCTAAAATGGAAGCTCAGTTATTTTCTGTGGGAATTATTGCTCATGCATAACTGGGAAGTGGGGGAAAAATAACGTAGCAAGGAAAGCCTTCAGAAAGAGAGAAAGTAGGTGATAAAAATAGGGCATTTTCCTGACTGAATTTCCAGGCTGAACAGCAAGAGGTTTCATTCCTCGTCTTTGACCTTAAAAAAAAAAATAAAAAGCAAGGGGGAAGAGGGGGGAATTAGTGCATCAGAACAATGTTCGAGGTTTCTTAATAGATTCAAAGTTCCTAAACTAATTGCATTTTATTTTGCATTTACTGATTACACTGGAAGTGGATGTTTTAAAGCATTCTCTAATTCTAAGGCATGTAATTAGACTGTTCATGTCACAGGTTTCATGAACGTGAAAACTACTTAGAAAACTGGCACTGTAATTCTCGAGCAACACGTCTGCTTTTCATGCCACTATCAACTTGATCTAAACTGGCCAGACAGTGTGATAATGGGACTTATATATATATATATGTATATATATGTATATATATATATATACATACACACATATATGTGTGTGTGTGTGTGTGACTATTAAAAAATTGATGTGATTGTTTTACTAATTTAAAAGCATGAATTTTTTTTTTTTCATGAGATGAAAAATGTGCAACTGTAGCATGGAAGTGAATGTGCATGCAATAGACTTATCTATTTGTGTATAAGATAAATTGTGTGTATAATATAAAGCTGTGTAATGTCCAGTGAGTTCAGCTATAAGTGAGCCCCATCTGGTGGTGATTTAAAGAAAGAGCTATTGGGGGAACTGCAGGGGAAATACTCACAAAAGACTCTAAATCTCTTTTCAAAAGACAGAACATTTATCAGATATGAATGCATCCAGGTGAAATTTAATTTCTAATTTAATTTTAATGCTCAGATGTGCATTGTAATGCAATGCTTATGTCTTAGGAACAATGTATGTTTGGAAAATTTGCAGATACTTTTTGCTCTTTTGTGGTGATTGAGTTCTAATGCAAATGCTTGGTTGTAGTGTACTCACCTTTCATGTCTGATTCAAGTAAATGTTTGCAATTATTTTTCTAAGCTGGAGCAATACTGAATTGACTTTTATTTTGTTGTACAACACCGTAGCAATGCACCAGCTAGTTAGGACAAGAAAAGCAGATCAGCAGAGTAGTACCAATTGACTGTGCATGTGAAATTTCTGTTGAGCGTCTCTGTCTCATCTGGAGCTGGCCCAGATTAACTTGCTTTCCAGATCAGTAGCAAGCACTGAAGAGTTTGTAATTGTCACAGCAGTATCTTTAATGCTCTGACAGCAGTGTCACACTTTGTCATGAGGGTATTAAAGTTCTTGGTGTTCCCCATTGCTTTGAAAACCTATCACAGCAAAAAGGAATACATCTCCCTTGTGCTACATCTTGTGGGTGAGATAGGCTGACCTCACCCAGAGACTGCTGAAGTGACCTGGGGAGCAGGAAGGGTAGGGATTGCAGGGGTGACATCACAAGGCCAATGTGGCCCGTTATATCTGCACCAGTTTGAGTCAGGTCATGATGGTCTTTGGGGTCTCTTTTTGCCTGTGACCTAGAAACACATCCCCTCTGTCTCCCAGCTCCTTTCCTTGGAGGGCAGGTATTGGGTAAGCTGCAGCTCAGCAAGGTTAGCCTGCTCTGGGTTTCATCCAGCAGGCAAGGTTTGGGATGGGCAGAGAACAATGCTGTAGGACTGGGAGGTGTGGGAGTTCCTGTGCTCCAGCCTTGCACGGGGAGCTGGGTGGAGAATGTGCATCCAAAATCAGATTCAGGTTTGTGTTAATCCACAGGCAGAAAATTAACTCTCATTCATCTCTCACAATATGTATATTTTTTACTCTTCTTTAATTATAAAGCTGTGCAGAGCAATAAATATGGCTCATAGTCTAGTTCCACCTAATGTTGAAACTAATTTTGTATGTACTTCTGTGAATTTAATTTGTTAGTTCCTTGAAATGAGGAATGCTCAGATATTTGGTGGGTAGTTGGCTCTGTTGTGACATGAGTCAGACTGCCCACAACGTGGCGATGTGCTCAGCACAGTGACTGAGTGCAGGTGTTGTTGGGTTATGCAGGTACCTGCGCAGACACTGGCTGCCTGCTTTTCCCTCCTGAATAAAGACTGCTGAAATGTTGATGATCTGTTCATGTTACATTCGTGTTTTTCCTTTTTCCAGTGTAACATAGTTGTCTGTCTTTGGGGATAAATATTTTAGATTTTTATTATTATTATTTTGCATTTACCCACTGCCATTATAGGAAGAATGCTAGGGAAGTAGGTGTGGCAGAATTCCTTCGCAAGGAAGAATTGGGTCTCTTAAACTGCTAAGTTCAGTGTGAGTAGTGTTAATCAGTAATACTCTAACTGCTGTTTCATAGGTCTTCCATTACAATTTGTTCTGGCTGAATCACTTTATTTTCATTCTAGCTTTTTTTTTTTTTTTTAATTAATTAGCTTTACCTGTAAGTTTAGCTTTACCTGTAACAGCAATATGAGGCTTTCTTTACAACATGCTGTTCTTCAGGACAATTTAATAAGGATTCTATTTAAAATATTTTTGGGGGACTGGGAAATTGAATTATGGTTAAGTTAACTAAGTATTTTGCTTCCCTGCTTGAACTAATATTTATGCCATCTCACGCTATCTAGTTGCTATGAATCTCCATAGAGAAGCTATTTCATGATGCTCTGTGTACAGGGATTTTATCAGACATTCCTCTTCCCTTCAGCACTGTCTTCCTATGCAGTAGAAGCTGTGTAATCGTAACCCTTTTCCCACTTCTGCTGGAGGGCTGATGAGGCTGTGTTTTGGATTCTGACTAGGATGGATGAAATCACGTCACGCTGGCGGACTCTGCATTTCTCACAGAGACTAATTTCTGTGCTGGTATTCACTGTTCTCTTTTGAGCTGTTTTGGCTATGACATCTTAAAAAGCATGCTGCTTAACTAGTAATTAAAGTGAAAGTTTATAAGAGGCATTCATATAATGGAATTGCGTACAAACTGTTAAGTCCTATGGCTACAACAATTATTCTGTGTGTAGTCAAGGCTGCTTTCCTCAAGGTTTTAGGTCCTTATGCCAAAAATAGTGCTAATGTCTTCCTAGGGATCAAGGTTATCCACTTCTGGTTTAATTTTACTATGGGAGCACAAGCATTGGTGGCGTACTAAGTTTTCTTTTGTTTTTGAGTACATACTGGCAGCTGTTGAAGTCAGTGTTGCACTTCTCTGTAACAGCATTGCATTGTTTAGCAGTGCAAACATCTTGCTTTTCTACCTTTGTATTTTCAAATGGATTGTATGTTTTATTTTGGCTTGCCTTTCCCTGTATGGAATCTATAAATGACACAAACCATTTGGAAATGGTTTATGTTTGCACTAGCTTGCTTTGACGCGAAGACTAGTCAGATTCAAATGGGTCACATTCCTACTTTGGGCTGCCTCTTAGGTCATAGATTTCAGGATCTGAGCATCATTCTGACAAAGAAACACTACAGTCTGTCATATGGTACCTTATGAAGCCTATTTTTATATTACTATGCAAAAGAAGAGCTGTGAAATGCCAGGTGATTGGAACCCATGGTAAAGAGAAAATTAGGTGAGCACAGGGGGAACTAATACTGCCTTGCAGTGGCACTGCTATTTTTTTCAAGGACGATCAGTAATGTGTGGGTGGGCAGTAGTAGGGTGGATATAATCAAGACTAAGAGAAGTAATAGCTGAGAAGCAGATAACATTTTTAGCATCTGAAGACCGGGACTGGCAGGAAGGAAGGGTATAATTTGGGAAATTTAATACAGAATATTTTAAATCAAAATACTTTCACGTGTCCAGGCAGGGTAAATTGTTCTCTGGACATAATAGATTTTTGAGAAAATTGAAAATGTTTGGAAAACACTACAGAAGTATTAATAGGCACAAACCTCACACTGATAGTTTGTCATGGGCATGGAACATTGGATAGAGCACCTTCGCACAGAACCAAGACTTTCTTTAGCTTGGACTATTGCTAGAATGAGTTTATGAAAACTTGGAAATTTTGTGCAGCATTGTGTGCAAAGGAGTGGCTGAGTTTGATCATTTTCCAGTGTGCAATTGAACACAAAAATATTTGGAGTACACAACATAAAATAAAATTGCTGATCTTGATAGCTTTTAAGTGACTTCCATCTTTATTACTGTATTTGGATAGACATACACAGCATATGCAACTTTCTGAATGCAACCAGGGACAAAGAAATCATTTTTTTTTTTTTTTTTATGTGAGCTCATGGCTCCTTACACAATTCAGTTGTATTTATATTACTCTGAGACCGGTCCAGGTATTTAAAGACAGGTATACACAAGGAAACATGCCCAAATGTCCTGCCAATGTTTTGTACTTTTTTAGTTGACGTTTTCAAATACAGCTGTCACTAATTGGTTTCATACTGGTTCATCAGAAGCATCTTGAGTTGTATGCTCTAATCATACAGTCATTCTTTAACAAAAGTAATTTCAAGTTGATGGCTGCTTATGGCATGCTTAGAACTATTTGGAGGAAAAAGTAGCCTGTTAGTTTGCCTGGTTTTAATTATTGTAATTACATTTTTTATATTACTTTAATGAGAAGTCAGGTCACTAACAAATCCCTGACACCTTGTATGCTTTACTAGCTAAGTGGAAAGAAGAGTAGGGAGGAGGATGAAAGGAAGCATTTTGTCAGCATCTTCTAATAAAATAAAAATGATGATTTATCTCTAACAAATGACCCTTATTGGAGGCAAAAATACTATACAGAGTCTCTTCTTTAGATTTCAGTCCCACTGACACCACTGTTGAAAGTAACATTTTTCAGCAATCTGGAATGTGTTCTCGCTGCATCTCACCTGGGGCCCAAGAGCCCAGGATTGGAGCAAAGGCTGGGCAACCACATTAAGCCAGACTTCTCTCTGTGTCAGTGTTAGAGCAGGAAGCACCACTGAGTAGTTCAGGTCGTTACTGCATCTTTCTGAAGTTCAGAAATTGAGAGGAGTTAAGATAGTGGCTGATATGGGATGTTTTTGTTTTAAACTTTAAACATTTCCTGCTCTAATACTTCTGAATTTAGTCCCAAAGTTCAAGTTATCAGTTAACTGTAAAGTTAACTGCATGGTGTGTGTCATGCAGTTTGACATCAGTCTTAAAGATTTTCTCAGATTTATAATATGAATCAGTAGGGATACTTAGTAATACATCTGATAGTTGCAATAATTTCTCATTATCATTTATCATCATTTTTGCAATGTGGTGGCTGAATGGCTGCAACCCCATATAGCTGTTGCCATTAAAAGATCATTTGCCAGCAACAGCACATGGTGCTGTGTAGGTTGCTAGCTCCAGAAGCTAAATGCTGTTGCTCATGTGACATTGTCTCTTCACTGCTGGGAGCTGGTGAGTTGTTAATGACACCCATTATACCTATTTTTTCTATAAATCTTGTATATATTTTCTTTTTCCAGAAACAGTAGTCTAACCTGCATCTCAGTAATTCTTCAGGTCTGAGTGAGAGTAGTGTTTGGTTAAACTTGTTTTCGTTACTAACACTTTCAGAGACTTTCCAGATTTTGTCCGTTGGAGGTGCAGAACTGCTCCATGACTAGAAAGCTAAGGAGGTGACAACTTCTCTCGCATTTCTGATAACTTTTGCAAGGAAGGAAACATTGTTGTAACTTTTTGTTTGGGTAAGATGCTCTTATCCATGTTACAACTGTTTTATGCTGCTACCTGACTTGGAGACACTTGTCATTTGGGTCATTATATGAGTTTCTTTTTTGAGCCACTGGAATTTGTGGTTGAAATGAATGTAGAGGAGTAATTTCTACTGATGGGAGTAAAGTACTTGGAGTACTTTTACTGGGGGTAGGATGGGGTGGCAGGGAACAGAAATCTTAATGTTCTCTCTCAGCAGTTCTGTTTTGTCTTTTACTTTTATATTGTCTAAATCACTTGGAATTTGTAACTATTTATTTAGTCTCATAATCCCCCTGTGAGTAATTGAG
Source organism: Callipepla californica brunnescens (assembly GCA_023055505.1). Taxonomy (NCBI): domain Eukaryota; kingdom Metazoa; phylum Chordata; class Aves; order Galliformes; family Odontophoridae; genus Callipepla; species Callipepla californica. The sequence continues at coordinate 5,588,101 of JALIRH010000016.1, forward strand.
TATCCCCATTTCACAGATAAGGTACTAATTGATTTCCTCACATTATGCAAGGAATTTGGCAGAGCAGAGAGTAGAACACATGTCTCCAGAGCCCAAGATTCCCTCAGTAGTTACTGGGCTGTATTCATTTTCTGTGTCTCTCCCATTTTTCCCCATTTTGTTCCTCTCCTTATTTCCCCCTCCCCCCCCCCCCCTTAATCCATTTTTTGAGAAAGGTACCCTGTAGAGGGTAGAAATAGATTGCCTTTGACTATAAATGTCAATGTAGAAATGTGTCTTAAAAAGTTAAAATTACAGTCTGGAAGCTCAGAGGATACTACTGCTTCAAGGAGGAGGATGGCTGTCAAAGGACAGCGACATAGTTCTACATCAACTGGCACCACTTGATGGTCTTTGAATCCCTGCCATTAGCAAGCAGGATTACATAATAAAAAAGATTTCAAAGACCTCTGAAAATGGGTCAGTGTTTTTCACCTTAAAATGCTTCCTTGTTTTCTTGCTGTCACTTTCCAGAGTAATTGTTTAGGATAGATGCACATTCAGTGATTGATATTTGAAAACATGAAACTGTCATTTCTTTAGAGCTACCAGTGAATTACATGTTGTTCCTTGCATGCTGAAAAGCTCTGGGATTTGCTAAGTATAAATGTTAATATTTGTCAATTGTAGCATGTTCTGATAGGTACCAAAACTCGAGATATTTTTCTCCTTAGATTTTAAAATTCTCGAGTGCTACTGCTGTAACTTCCTGTTTACTATGTTTTATAAGAAAACAGTTGTTGCTACAGAAGTAATTCACACTGAAAATTAGTTTTGCCACCCTAAAACTCATAGATGACATTTTAAAAAGTAAATTATGCAAGAAAGCTTAGTTATATGGGTACTTTTATTAGTTTTAGTGGGACTTCTTGCCAGAGGTAAGGTTTGCAAATAAAGGTTATGAATCATAACGTTTGCAGGAGGAAAAATAACCTTTTTTCTATGTACAGAACTTCTCTATATTTTTTTCCTAACTTGCCTGCTTTGGCTAGTGTTAGGAGAAATATTTTGGACAGATTTTCATGCTAACTGCAAGGGTATGTGGCCATCAAGTGAACTGTTAAACATTTTCAAGGTATTTACATTGCCTTGCCTTATACCTTGGTTAGCATGACAAATGTATGCTTCATTTCATTCTCCAATTTGGAATATGTAATTTTTAAAGCTGTAATGCTTCCTAGTATTTTAGAAATCGTTATTTTAGAGTTATAAAACATGTATTTCTTTTCCTAAGAGGCCAAAATGGCTACAGGTCTTTCAAGTTAAGTACCATACATAATTAGAAAATTTTATAAATGCAACTTATTTACCCAGAAGTGATTCCAGTCTCTTGATGACACACAAATAAGGCAGATAATTTTTTCAGTATGTATTTACAAAGCTGTCTAGCTTTTCAGTCAATATGTAGTGTGGTAGCTTACACAAATATATACTTTAAGTACATCCAAGTGGTACCTGGCAGCAGCTGGCTGGGTAAGACTTACTGGAACTGATGCTACCATGTGTGTTCAGTTATAGACACAGAAAACAGTTTAGTTTAGTTTAGTTTAACCTAATTTCCTATCTTCCTGTCTGGCAGCATGTTAACTTTGTAAATGGGGATCTTGATGAAGGACAGTCGGTTTCTTTTTATTTTGTTTGTTTAGTCATTTATTTTGAATAAAGCACATAAAATCTTGTGAAAATAGTTATAAAAAATATTGCTGTTGCTTACAGTAGACACACCAAATCCCTTTGCTTAATCTTTTCCCTGTGATTAGGGCAAGGGCACAGGAGAAGATGCTAGGAACATAAACATCTGACAGAGCAGGAGTCATGAAGTGCTGGGGCTTTTGTTCTGTTCTTTTAAATGTTATGTTATGACTCTGGTAAACTTAAAAGGTTTATCACAGGACGTGGAGGAGGCTGATTCCTTGCTATCCAGAGGGGAGGCACTGATTTGTTTGGGAGCCATCCATTAACATACAAGAACTGCAGTAATTTCTTTGTGGGTCACTGGATCAAAAAGCATTTTCATTTACTCTTGCTATTTGAACCCTTGGCATAGTAGCTGAGGCTGCTGCTATGATTATTTTTGCTGTTTTTGCCTATGTTCTCTAGATTGCTTTCTTGTTCTATCACTATCTGTATCACAGTCAGTCAAGCCTTTTCAGGAACTTCGTTACTGTCATAGTCTCTATAGTAGTTTCTCATTTTCAGTGCTTTTTCCTCTACTGAATATAGATGACACTGTGCATCTGTGGAATTTGGTTTTCTTTTTTCCTTCTTTCTTTTCTGTGGGGCTGTGAACTGCCCCGGTTGCCCCTCATTGATAAGAAAATTTGAAACTGGGATTTGATTGTAAACTAGCATGAAAAGTAAAAAGGATAGTCGTTTCCCAAGGGACAAGGGAAGACAACCCTCAAAGGAAGAGTCATCTATTTCTGCATGTGTTGTGTCTTAGTAGTAGATGAGGCTCACAGAGACTCATTCTGTTTAAATGGTACAGTCCTCCAAATTTTGTTCTCTACTGAACGAAGTGGATAAATGGAAGTCAAATCACTACATGTACCAGCTAATATATGATTTGGGCTTTATTCATCCTTTGAATAGTGTGTAAAACCAGCCTTTGCATCAGTTCTCTAAGAAAAATCCCAGTGCAGCGAAGTGTGGCCATGGAGAACCATAGTTCTATTCTGTGCTACAAAAACAGTGCCAGTTTGATGTGTGCCTTTACTCAAAAATCTTCACATTAATGGTGACCTGCAGGTCATTATGTAGACTGTGATAGCCCACATGATGTATGGCCATGGCTGTGCTGATGCTTGGCTTTCTGCTGCACACATTCCAAGAGGAGCTTGCAGGCTAGTGTCATCTTGAATGCATTGGGTAAGGCGTGTGTGTGTGTGTGTGTGTGGGCACGGAGCCCCAGTGCTGCTGGAACGAGAACAGTTTTTCCTCCCCACATTGAATTCAACCAGCACGGCTGAGACCAGAGCTAAGAAGCATTCCCCAGAACCTACCCTGTGCTCCTGCTTCCTTAGCTTCAGGCCATTGCTCCTTGTCCTGCTATCTTCTGAGACCAGAGAATTCCCTTCCTTCATTTATATTATTACCTTGAAGGTATTTATAGACTGTGATTGAGGCCCCCTGAGCCTTCTCTCTTTGAGACTATGTAAGTTTAGCTCCCACAGTCTCTCCTCACACATCTTACCCTCTAATTCCTCTATTGCCTCTTTGTATTTCCTCTAATATTTTAAACACTCTTCCTAAACTCAGAGCACCTGAGCCAGCTGTCGTGTATCACTAAGCAGGGCAATGCTATTATTGCCTACTCAATATTCACTTTCCCTGTAATTCATCCAAGACTGATATTAGCTTGTGCACATGCACATAGTATTATTGTGTGCTCCCATTTTGTCAACTGCTACCAAATATTAAATCTTTCATTCTGCTTTTGTATGTCATGCCACAGTGCTAGTGATGCTTGAAGCATTTTTTACTGCTCTTGATTTGCTTTTTATACTGTTTTGTTTCTTTGTAATTTGCAACCTGTCTACCTTAGTTGCCAGTACTTAGGTCATCTTGTGCCTAAATGTGGGACATCATGTTATGTCCACAATGTCCACAGATGTTGAAAGATGACTTCATAGCACCCCTCAAATACCCTATTGACATATCAAGAATAGAACTCAGGATCTTCAGAAATTGCAGGGCTAAAATTTCATAAAAACTAGTTAGAGAATGATGAATTCAGACAGAACAGATCTGCCCTTCAGTAGTATCTGTTCATGTCCTGTAAAAGGCTGTCAGTTCACACACTCAGAATCTCAAGTCACTAGTTCTGCCTGGAGCAGGGAAATAGGGCCAAGACATGCACAAATTTGGTAATTGTCACATCGGTGCTGTGGTGGCTTATGGTAACAGCTTTGTCACTTCTTCACTGGTCTGTCAGTCTGATAAAGTACTGTTGTACTTTAAGATGCTAATCAGTTGGCATAATAGCAAATTAAGTCACTGAATTAAAGAAAATATACTTTCACTATGCTTTTTTCACCTTACTATTTGTCTGTCAGCATGAGATCATTATCTCCTGGCAAGGTTCTGTTCCATTGACATACTCTCTTAATTATATTAAAATGAAAGACAGAAGAAAAATGAATGTTTTACTGTTTAGAAAGCATTTCTAAAAATGTCATTTAGATTTAAAGAACTGTCAATAAAGCAGAGGGGGTGTTCTTCAGATTAAGTCTAATTGCTGTAGTTAGAAAATGAATCAATGGATCTCTGAAGAAAACAATTCTGTCCCAGCTGAAACTAAGACACCCATCTTAATCTGGTACATAAATCAGTCTTAAAAAAAAAAAAAAAAAAAGATGAGTACTTTGATTTTCCTATATGAACCTTCTCTTTTGTTTGAGGGCTGCAGGAAGCTGAAAAACTTGGGCAGGGCTCAGTAGAGTGACTCCTCTGAGTTTCACTGGAGCCTCTCTGTGACCACCTATAATATGTTGTCCTGTTAGTGCACTTCAGTGGATGGTACCTTCCAAACTGACTGTTGAGAAAAGTGTCATAACTTAAACAATTAGCATTCCGCAGCTAGATAGGACAGTCATGTACATTTGTGAGAAAAATAAAGATTTGTCTATTTTTGAGTTAATTGAAGCTATAACTGGTGCCATGTCCATGATTAAGGCAGTCCCAAATTTGTTATGACTAGTAAGATCTTCTCTTCCATTGGATTTTCTGTATATGAAAAACTGACAGTATTTTCCCTCCCTGTATCTTGCAGTTTGTCTAGAAAAGATGTTGAAAAGATAGAAGTGTCTACTTTTTTTTTTCCCACAGCATTACTAGTTTGGCTTGCTGTCATTGGAGGTTCTCCACGTCTTAGCTTTTTTAATGTCCAGCTTGTCTGTAGCACCCCTGATTACAGTCTTCAAACTCATGTCCACCAGCTTTCATGAGGAGGAGAAGAGAAGGATTTCTAAATTAGGGTAACAGTTTCCCTAAATTTGTTATTAAGGTCAAGTTCTATATGAAAGCGTCTACTAATGGTTCACCTTAGGTAGCTGGTAGGATGGTAGATGCAGGTGTGGAACATTGAAGAAATTGACTGTTGTTAGCTGCACTGTGCCACGGAGTGGTGCCCTGGCAATGAGAAAGGACACATTAAATGGGCAGTGATTGTTGTAGCAGGGCAAAGCTAGCTTGTTCCAACTGCAGTAATAGCTGTGTTCAGGTGATGAGAGGCATTAAATAGTCACAACTGTAAAGCTGTTTAAAATAGAAAAGCATTTTGAACAAGAGACTGATTTAAAAGGTTGCACTTTTGTTCTAGATTCAGTGGATTTACTGGATTATAAAACTTTTTTAAAGAAACATTAACACTGCAAATGTATTTTCTGCTTTGTGTCTCTTTTGGAAACAAATTTCTCACTTGATGCTTATACAACCAGATAAATGTATTAGTTGGTTATCTGCAGCTGAATCGCTGAGAAACAGCTTAGCATCTTGGCGGATGAATGTCTTTGCTGCCACGTGGCACGTAACAAATTTGCCTTCTTGCTGTTCAGAAAATAGCCTACGGCTGTTGACTATGATCAAGATTTCATTTTCAGTGTTTTTAGGGCCCTGTTTTCAGAGAGGTTTTTAAAATTGCACAATTGAGCCATGATGTATATTTTAAAAATGATTTATATTTAATCTGTTCATGTTGACAGCATGCTACAAATGGTAGGCATTGAAGACCTGTTACAAATATGATTGGGACTAAAGGTACAGCAGAGGCATTTTTTATGTCAGGGCTGAGCTCCCAGTGACTAGAGGAGGAGAAATTTCTAAACTTTCAGTGTGGAAAAAGTGTGTGAGGGTATTCCTCCTTTCAGAAAGCAGAATTCACAACTTTTCACCTCCATTCAGTTATACTCTTCTCTGCATGTATTCCTTGTTACAGAGCTTTAAGGTACCTCTGTGTCATCATCCTCAGGTGCTGCAATAGATATTAACGTAAGTAATGGGGAGAAGAGATAAAAAGATCCTATATAAGAGATACGGGCAGCCAAAATCCTCAGGCAGCATTTCGCTCCCTGAATAGTGTCCTGTAGCCCCGAGTTCAGAGTTGTACGATCAGTGATGTGTGGTTCTGGGAGAGGATAACTTTTAAAGGTTGCAAGGGGAAGGCAATCTTAGTGGTGCTCAGATTCAGTAGCTGTAAGTGGAGAGGAACAGATGTGATTCTGGTTACAGAAACCTATTCATTTAAACCAATACATCATTTGACACAGCAGAAAAATAATTCTCCTGCAACTATATCTCAGAAGGTGGAGAGGCAAGAATAAAATACTCGTGTAAAAGTCTAGATTCACTAACCTGAGGCTCCCAAGGACTTCAGGTCATCTAATAGTGTGATGCAACAGAGTAGCTCAAAGGAAAGTGCTTCCATTGGGATGTAGGCACTAATACCAATAGACCTCTTCAGAGCTGTTGGATGAGCAGAGAACAGTTGTGGGATGCAGTGTGCTGAGAGCAGCTTTATGGAGGAGACTTGTGGTTTTTTATGGTTCTAACATATTCTAGATATCAGACCCTGGAGACTGAACAATGTATTTGTCTTTAAGGTTTCATTTAATAATATTGTTAGAGGAAGGAAGTAGCATTACAATATTCCATACTATAGATTCTTCTTGGCACTTTAAAAAAGGACCTGGGAGTAAATCTGTGCAGTTTTGGCTGAGGTGACCTTTACGTACTAGAGAGAATAAAACCTAAGAAAGCACACCATAAACAAGCTTCAGTAGGAGTATTTTTCTCCATGTTTGTATTCTGATTTAAAATAAAACCTTCTGTAAAAGCCACACTTGGGAAAACACAAAATGCAGCTAGCTATGTTATTGACAGTTTGCTGCCAGGAATACAAATCAAAGAATTGGCACCTTAATTTTTCCTTTTAATTTATAATTACAGTCTGCTTGAATTGTGTGTGTCTACTGGGCAACACACAATTTCATTCTGGAGGGAAATAACCTCTTGTTTGCAGTCAGTGGAGTGCAGTGTGTTTGGCCCTGAGGCTGGGCACAGGCAGGATGCTTGAGGGAGCTGGGACTGGACAGCCTGTGTTGAGTCTGGCTTCCCACCAGAGCCATGTTGTGTGATGAAAGGGAAACTTCATTTTTCTCACCCCCCCCCGGCTTGAGATTTTGGTGTTGTTTGGTAGTGGGAAGGATGAGGACAGGCCAGGTCAGCCTGAGCAAAGTTGTAGTCTTGGGAGAATCAAGGACTCCAAATTCTGGGTAGCTGAGATTGGAAGAAGACAACAATCTGGTGTCCTCATAGTCTGCCCTACTCATGCATAAAGTTTTGCTACTGCAAGTGATAAATGCAAAATATGTTATTTTGCTCCTCAGGCTTTAGGAGGGGAAAATAGCTTTTATCTGTGCTGCTGGAAAACCCTGAGCTGCCCATGACACACAACCCTCTCAGTCAGTAGGTGGAAACTGAAGAGCTTTCTTTTCTAAATGATCCCCCCAGAGGTCTGTATGCTTCTGAAAATGCAGTTAGAGTTGAATGGCCACCAGGAAAAAGTGATTTTCAGAATCTCTAAGTAGCATGATGGCTAGAGTAAATCTTTAGTCTTGCCACAGTTCTTATATAAGGTCTCAGCTGTTTGAACAACTACAAGTATGTGTCCAGATTAAGGTATCAATATATGACCTACTCTGTTGCCTTTGTCCTTCTATCTTCTCTCCCACAACATGGCATTTTATTTTCTTAAGAGTAAGAAGCAGAAACAGCTAAAATATTGCTTCATGTACCTTGCTACAAATATAATAGTAGCCTATGATTTAATTTAGGAAAATTAGAAGGCTCTTTCTGACCCAGCAAAATTAGAAATTGGAGACTATTTATCACTTGCAAACAGAGCTCAGGCAGCAACAGCACAAACTTCTTTTGGCCCCTAGTGTGATACTAATGTCAACTGGGAGTAAGAGAATTCATTTTGCGGACCCTGCTTCCCTGTAGAGATTACCTATTGTGCTTAATTGCATACACTAGTTAGGAGGATATGGTATGGCTAGGGACAGTGTTGAAGCTGCTACACCTGTGCTCCCAGGGCAGGGTTGCAGGTTGCTTTCAACCTGAAGAATTGGCACTTAACAGTTCTAGTGGAAAATGAGAACAAATACAGCCCTCCTGCAGAGGCACTCAGTTGCAGCCAAAGATTTGGAATTGTCAGGTGACGTTAACACATACTGCCAAACAACTATGGAAATTTGACATGCTGTATCATAACATATTTATAATAACATGCATATGTTGTGATTTGCTCGTTAAAAAAGAATCTAGGAGGCTGTTTATCAACATATTTTTAATTATAAATGAGCTTGAATTGATTAGTATAGAAATCAGTGTACATTATTACTACTACTGAATTCTGAATCAAAGAGCCACCTTTCCACTGAAAATTCAATATAGCCCCTGAATTTTGTACTTGTGATTAATGGTGTGTATTGTATAATTACCAAGTATTATATTATTGCACAATTTATTTTGTTGGTTGAGACATAGATGCATTTCTCTGATTTCCAGATATAATTCAATCATCTTTCCAGAATTCAGCAACAGAAGTCTTTGAATCTGCCACCTTCTCTATACACTGACACTGTGCACTGGAATCCAGCTGCTGGCACTGTAACTAATTATTTCACTTAATACCATTTTATGCTCTTTTCCTGTGAATTTCAAAGCTTTACTTTACAGTTTTCAGGCCTGGAGACTGCTGTCATTCAGGAAAAATGCCAGCATCTGTTGAATTTCTTGGAATGTGTCAACATGGGTGATGATATTTTCAAGAACCTGAACTTGCTAATGTTTTGATTCAGAAGAGCACCAGCTTTGTGTGGTTAGAATCCTTGTATGCACAGCCTGATTCCAATGATTTAAACCTGATACTGCATTGATTCAACAGTAGTTTTGTGACAGAATAAATAAAGGATTGCATTTTTAATATGGTGAAGAATACTGTTCCCGTGGTCTGCATGTTGTGATGATGCTTTGGCTTTCTTGAAGTATAGCTTTTCAGAATTCCTTGGATTTTGAGTGATGCAGATAAAGTTTGTAACTTGAGTGTTGTAAGGCTGACTCTTGCCACTCCAGACTGAAATGAACTGTTATTGGCTTTGCGTTTCTGTTTTGATTAATGAAAAAGTGTTTGCCAACTTTTTCATTGCAACTCCATAAATTACCGGAGTAGTAATTAGGCTGAGGTTGGATTCCATTCTCTGACTTATAGCATTGCCTCACAGAGAAGGCAGCAGGGGAATTATTTACCTTTTAATTGTAGTTCTCTGAAGGTGGTAGTCTCTATGGATTGATGCTCAGGGGGTCTCAGCTGTTGTGACCTTGGGTACTGAATGACTAGATTAAATGGTAAAGTTTAGAACTGGTCATAATGAGTTAGTACAAAAAAGATGCCTTGAGGGGTCTGTATGGCATATCGTAGCCCCTTACTCCCAAATCCTTTTCAGACTAATTATAATAATTAGAACTTAAATAGGAATAAAACCCCAGCTCTCAGGGGGAGGTGGGAGGATGAGTGTGGCTCTAATAGCGGACACCATACTCAGAGAACTCAATTATAAGCAAGTAATTTCCTTCTTTCCAAAAGGTAATTGGCCTCTTCCACATCTCTGTTCTCACAGATGATGGGGGAGAATTGTGTGAAGAAGGTGCTCTTCTGCCAATAGGAGCAGGGGTTGCTGGATAATGTGTGGAAATGAAAACCAGCGGTGGTCTTAATCTTATCCTGGACAAAAAAGGAAATATCCTGAACAGTGTGAAATGCCTGGTACAATATATATGGGGAGGGGAGGAGGGGGAAGTAGGTGGTTGCATTGAAAGCATGTTGTCTTTATTGCCCTGGTGTGGATGGCCTTCATATAAATACAGAAAAGGAGAGCTTCTTGAAGGTTGTTGTTGTATCTCAGCATCCTGTTATTGAGACCATTTCAGGAATAAGTGTTTATAATTTGGCTGTAACCATTCCTCTGAGATGGAATAGTTTAAATGTGGCAGCAAATTTAAAGAATTTACTTTGTGTTTTCTTTTTTTTTTTTTTTTTTAATGTGAACATTTAAACTTGCCTTTTATTACAGTTTTAGTTAAGGTTCTTCACACTAGGGTTTTGCTGAGGAAAGGAACTCTAAGGGCAAATCTGTACACCTCTCTCTCCCTCCTGCTCTTCCTCTCAATGCCAAGCCACCCCTAGCAGTTCTCTCACATGTCAGACAGTACAGTTTCTGGAGGATCTGGGTGAATTGATGTTTGCTGGTGCAAAGTGAAATAATACTCTACTTGAATTTGTACATTTAAGCATTCTGACCAACTTGTATTTGATTCTTTCTAAAACAGGGGATTTATTTTACTGGGAGTGTTAGCAGCAAGCCTATTCTGTATTGTTTGGAGACAAAACCAGCTGAAAAATCTGTGATTTAGGTTATCGAGTTGTTCAGTGTTTTTCAGAGGAGAGGATAATGGGCATGTTGATACCTTAAACTTGACAGTATTCTAGAAAGCCTGAGATTTGCTTCATAAAGTTCTGGGGCAGAAACATGTTTTAAAAGAATTTGAGACTCACTGGTTTCATCTGACAGTAGTCTGAGCGCAGGTAGCAATTGCTTACAAAAACAGATGTTTTTATATAATTATATCATAATTGTTTGCAGGTAGGGAAAAACAAAAACAAAATCCACTTCTTTTCTAAAAGTATATTTTTACAATTACAAATTGTCTTCAAAGTCTATAGTTGTGATCCTCCCAGTGCAGGCACCAAATGGATCCCCAAACATCAGTATTTTTAGGGGCTTCGATGGAGAAGCAGTCCTTTTCTACCAGCTCCCCCACCAAATTGAAAAGTTAATGTTGAGGATTATTTCTAGCTGTCATGGCATTTAAAAACATCTCTGAAAGTGTGATTACCACAGGAACTCCTTGTCTGGAAGACAGAACTGCTTGTTCTCAGCTTCCTAATAATAGGTGAAGAACTGCACAATGCTTTGCAACTGCAGTGAACTCTTTGTAACTTACATTTCATATTGGCAAACTTCTACCTTGCAAATCTCCAGGTAGTGGTTTTAACCTCATAGCGTTCAGCATCTGTAAAAACTGTAGTTACCATGGTAACAAGTTGTTACCCGAGTGACCGTACTCTTATGATGTCATCAGAAAACAGCCTGTTCTGAGGAATACCTTGAACTCCAGATAGAACAGTGCTGCCCTTGCTGTAGTTCAGTATGGAAACAATTAGAAACGCATATTTTTATGTTGTTATGAAATACCTCTTTTCAATCTGTTGGCACATCTTGACATCCACGGTGGAATTTTTAAAGAAAATAAGAGAATTACTTTGACCTTGTTGAAAGAGAGTTATTATGTAAAATGTGTATCTGGCAGTGAGTGTTGCATTAACTGTAATCATGACATGTCTATCTGCTGTACGCTGCCTGTTGTTTAACTGAAATGTTTTATTTTACATTGCAAGATTCATAGGAGTTTCTGACCTTCACTCCTTAAAGAACTATCATTTATAAGCTTAATGCTGGTTTATTCCGCTCCACTCTTGGTACTTGAAAATAATGTCCCTTCCTTGACATACATGTCTATGTAGAAATAAAGAGCGCTTTATTCTATCTTTTTACTCGCCCAGATTTATACATGATAAAAGCCAGGTGGAGGTGGAGGATATAAGTTGGCACATGCTGGTTTGGGAGCAGAAGTAGGGAAGCTGCCACTGGTCCTATACCAAACGTGGGGTTTTTGCATGTCCTTGTCTAAGAAATGTTAAGTAGAAAGAGAAGCATGTGGCCACTCTTCTGGCTATTTCTAGTTGTGTTGCCAGACATCCAGGAGCTTTCATATGTATATATATATATATGTATATATATATGTATATACACATATATATATACATATATATGTGTATATACATATATATACATATAGATATATGTATCTATACATATAGATATATGTATCTATACATATAGACATATATATCTATGTGTGTGTATCTCATGTGGACTGTGGGACTGTTGGCTGAGACTGTTGCTTGCTATCCTAGAACAATTTGTGATAATCCATGAGGCATGTAATGGCACAGCTACTTCTCATACTGTGAAGTGCATGCTCTGTCACTGACCCTGCAGGGTCAGTCTGTTCTGGTGCAGGGCAGAGCTCTTGGGATCCAGCACCTTGTGTCTTGGCTTAGGAGAAAAATGCAGCCCAAGTTTTTCTTTGCAAGGCAAAGTTTGCACTATCTATCTTTCTTTCACTTCATGTCAAACAAAATATTTTGCTAAATCTTTTGTATATGTTATCAGTCTCTCCCACCCTTATAAAATGAAAAGGATTATTTTCTACAGTTAAAGATTAGTGTTTAAAAATACAGCTAGCCCTTCTAGTGCTGGGAATGAAGTATAAAAATATTCTTCGAGCTTACTTATTTCATTCAGAAGAAAAAATGATAATTGGCCCCATCTGCTTTTTATAGTAGCATTTATTACCTATTGACTTTTTATTTAAATTTATTCCCTTGGAAAAGCAGATCATTTATATTTCATTTCATGTAGAATGCTTTGGACTCGATCTGTCTAGCAGCAGAAAGTGCTGGAGAATGAAGCTACAACTGTATTATTGAAGAGCTCCATAGCCACAGACTGGGAAAAGCATGATCGGATGTGATTTTCAGAACAGATGCCCAAGCAGAGTTGGCAGTTAATTAAAAGCACTATGTACTTAATGATTAACTAATCACAGCATGATGGCATTCAACGGAGATGCAAGAAACTTCTCTGCTGGATTCAACAGAGAAACTCCTAATGTCTGCCTTCAGGGTACCGTACTTACAGTCGTTTGCTTTTGCATTACCAGCAGAGACAACACGAGCAGTTAGTCTAGCAAATTTCATTAAGCTTTGCTTAGTTAGAACTTTAAAAACAGGAAAGATGAGCTTAGTCAATACTGTAACAGATGTAAATACTGCACAGTTAGCCTATAGCAGTAGTACTCTGCAACCTTACTATCAAACAAATGATTGCAAAGCACTAAGAACCTTTAGTCGTGCTTCACGAGGGAGTTCTATTAAGCAATATTTCCATTTACCAATGAGTAAATGATGGGACAGAGAGGTTACCTGGCATAAATAACATGTATGTAAATAACAGTCTGGAAAGCTTTGGATTTTCACAGGAGTTGATATTTCTTTTCTTTGCCAGATAATTATAGAATCATTCTTGCAATATATCACCTATTCATTTCAATGTTACCTTTTTACTCACTTTCTCCAGTATTCTTTGTTGTTTCTAATGTTCTACTAATATATTCATTTATTTTGCACAAAAAATCATCTTTTTGCTTGAATTTATGTACAGCGTCTAACACCATGAGATCCTGTGGTGTAACAAACTAATTGAACAATTGCAGTATTGCATTTCTCCATTTCATAGGCAGTGTTTGTAGAAAAAACAGCTCTGTGCTTTTTTTGCACTGTAAAAAGCAGTTGCTGAGGCATCTTCAACTGAATCAGAAAGCAAATTTCTGGGAAATCTCTGGGTGATTGCATGGAGCACAGTTTTGCTCCGTAGTGTGGCTGCAATCCAGAAAATTAGAAATAAAAAAGAGAATGACTTTGAATTTTTTAAAGGAAATATTACAGTTTGAATTCAATGATGATATTGAAGAGAGCAGTTTAAAATTATTTTTTGAGATTGCCAAAGATGATTGCTCCAGTGTGAACATGCTTGGCAAAACGAGATGCATTTTGCAGTAGTGAAGTACTCTGCCTAGCTGTCAGGATGTCTGGGTGCTGTTCCTGCATTGGCTGCAAGTGCAGGGTACTGAACCTGGCTCTCTTTGCTTCTCACATCCTAGGTTAGCAGTGATTAAGCACATACACAATACGTGAGAGATGCTTAGCTAGAGCAGGCTATCATACCTGACACCAAACCAGAAGGGCTAATTTTGTTGATACAGTTGGAATATGTTTTTCTTCCTTACTATTAGGTATCTTAGGTATCCTTCAGTGGAGAGAAAAAAACAGAAAAAAAAAAAAAAGAAAGTGGTTATTACCTCTTTTGTCTCCATTGCCATGGCTATTTGGTCTACACATGCTGTATTTCACTGTGACATTAGCTCTTCCCTAAGCAGAGCTTTTGGAAGCATCAACAACCAGCTTTTCTTTTTCAGGAAGGAGATGGAACAATGGGACCGCGCAGTGTCTCTGTGGTGGCAGCAGCTGTTCAGCATGCTTTCCTGTTGAGCCAGGTCTTTGGCCCCTCATCGCTCTAATAACCACCCTCTGCTCACTCTGCCCTCTCTCCAGTCTTGCTGCACTAACTTCCCAGTCATCCACAAAACAAATGAGCAGTGAGCTGCCTGGCAAAGCACAGAAGATAAAGGTGTTAAGAAGAGGTCTATATCTTTCATGTCCTTTTGAAGCAAGTATATCCTCTGGATCCACGTGGCACTATGGCAGTTTTCTGGTGCTGCTGCAGACAAGAGGAGTTTATTCTGTTCTGTGTGTTATCTTGCGGCTGCCAGCATGCAGCTCAGCACAGCTGAGACCTTGTCCCAGGGGTTTTCACATGGAGAGTAAGGACAAGGCAGCCCAAGTACTGTTGTTGGTCACTGTCCAGAAGCCTTAAAAGGTAAGGAACATGTAAAATGCTTTGATTTTCAGTTTCAGGTCACTGGTTGTGCTATGCAGAAGCCTGTGCAAGGTCCACAAACTAATTACATTTACAGGATATTCATTTCTGCGATGAAATTGATATCTCAAGCAAGATAAACTAAGAAAATAGTCATTACTACAATTCTGTGTGGGGGAACTGTGTTAGGAAATTGACGTTATGTAATTGGTCTTGGGGTGTGTGAATTCTTGTGCTTCTGGGCGCTTTGACAGCCACTGCATTGGTTTGAATTTTAGTGGATAGAATAAAAGTCCTGCTTTTTTTCCTGCTGGGATGCAGATGGATGGTAGCTTGAAATAGGCTTACGGTAGTGAGCTGCGCTGGGCAACTCTGTTGAGGTATTAACACATACATCTCAGATGTCTATTAGCAAAAGCATATGGTAGGATGAGGTGAGAGCAGCCACCTGGAGCCTGAATGGCAACTGAAGGCCACCTGAGAGCACCTGAAGCTCTCAGATCCCCAAAGCCAGGCCTCATCTGAGGTGATGTATTTCCACGATGCAGTAGAGGTAGATAGGCTGGGAGCTTGTCCCTCCCCCAACTGCCTCTGGGAAGAGGGGAGACCCCAGGGCTGTGAAACCATCACAGAGCTTCCAGTGCTCAGGAGAGGGGCTGCTGTTGGACCTCTGTGTGAGTGCCTGAATCTCTGTATTGTGTCACCTCTTTCCAAAAACGGTTGCCATCCTGTTCCTGTAATTTTCTAGCTGCTTTTTGTTGCTTTGCTGTGAGGAAAGTTATAAGTCAATAAACTTGCCAAAAGAGGTCTGTTGAGAAAGGAAAATAACAGTGAATGACCAAGTTAGAGGCAAGGAGGAAAGCAAATGTTAGTACATACTGATCTGTCAGTAGATGTTTGCTGCTCTGAACAGTGCAGCAGAAGTGATGCTGAAGTGAATATGCTGTATGCTTTCCACATATAGAAGAATACAGTGTCCTTGCTTTCAAGGTAGAAAAACAAGTGAAGAAGTGCAACGTGAGCAAAGCGTGAAGTGGCTCCTCTCCATGGTAACATGTTGCATAAGTAACATCTATTTCGTGGAAAGGCATATAGGATGCTCTTGAGCCCCACAGGAAGAAAAAGTACCTTGAATAGTTTTCCACATATACTCTGAGATAAGCAACCGAGCACACAATGATGACACACTTTCAGATTGTGATTCAAAAAGTGATGTTTGGGTTGTGGGGTGTTACTTGTCTCTGTAGGAGAATTGTACTTATCAGAGCTTTCCATGGTAATCAGATAAGCTTTATATTAAAAAAAAAAAAATACTAGCTCATAAAAATGAATATTATGTTTTAAAAGTATCTGGGTAGCTCGTCAAAAAGACTTTTAGCGTTAATGGGAAATTCAGATGTTAACTTCATATTTCAGTATATTGGACCTAGAAGAAGCTGACCATTCTCATAGAATAGTAATATGAGAATAATGGGAGAAGCCAAGGAATGAGCATGTTTATCTTGTTTCTGATTTCTGTGTAGACTTATATGTACATATGTAGTAAGTTGAGGGTCTTTTGTCATGTGGTGGGGGAATTGTCCTCTCTTCCCCCCTCCCATGGGAAGCTAGCAGAGAAGTGAGAGGGAGGACCTCAACTGATATAAAAGAGAAACCAATTTATTAGAAAAGGTAAAAGAATGTGATATAATACAACGTAGAAGAAATCAAGAGTAATAAATCAAACAAATGGGAAAGGAAATATCTCCTAACTGTATTGCAGAGCTTGGTGGGTGGAGCAAAAAAGGTGCAACATGATGTCACTAACTCACTTTGTCTCTCCCTCCTGGAAACCACTTAGGAAAGACTGGAACATTCTGGAAACTATAGTTCCTGTAGTTCTTCCTTAGCAACTGTCCCAATTCCATCAGTTCACTGCATGATCTCATGATATGGAATACTTATGGGAAATCATGACAACATACCTGTACAGTGTACACTTATCTGTACTGTACTAGTTACTCTGTACTCTTGTGCGTCTGTTAGGATTTTCCTCTGAAAATTCTGTCACCTCAGGACAAAACCCTGGAAAATGGATGCCAAGAAACAACAAAGTCAGAAAGCATGATTTGTGGTGACTAGGTCACTCTGTGGAAAGAGCAGCCCATTCATAAGAGAGCAGCTATCAAGCTCTGATATCTGCTGGCATGGCAGTTGAGGATCATCAGAGGGGGAACCTAAATGCAACCAACTTGTGATGGCGTTTTCTGACCTCTTCCCTTGGGTAGCTACTTAACATTGTCCCTTCAAAACGGAACAAACTATCAGGAGAAAAGATTCGGAGAGGGAGTGCAGTACTCCTGCTGATAGTTCAGTGTTTGTATGTGTATCCATCTGAGGGTGAGCACTCCTCTTTCTGTATCACTTCATGAGGCATAACAGCTGGTTCATGCTCTGTCAGAAGCATTAATGGGAAATCAATGCTTGCCAAATGGAGTAGGGAAAAAAAAAAGCGAAATCAGCAGCAAAACGATGTTGAAGTTGAAACGTTCAAATAATAGAGAATAAGCAAAATTGCAGAAAGTGTTTGAATGCCTTTTTTAAACACCAAAGACTCAGAAGCAAAGATTACTGCCGTTAGAGCTCTGAGCTGGGATGTGGATAGCTGCAGAAGAAAGGCTATTTGTATTAAGGCTATTTGTATTATTGTTGGAATGAGAAAAGTTATTGTTCCCTCTTCAAATGACCACCAGTGTCACTTAATGAGTGATAAAAATGTTTTTTCAATGTTTGTCTCATTTCTGTATTAGTCTGCATTTGTAATAGTGTCCATTGTTTATAATACATAAGATTTCAGCTTGAATTTCTTCCCATCAGGGTTGTCATATTTTCTGTAAAGCAAGTTGATAAAGGTATGTATGAAAATTAATATATACCAGAGTTTGTACTGAACAGCTATTGTCATTCTGTGAAAATTAATGAAAGCACTAACTAAATATGTTTTCTGAACCTAATCCTTAAATATTTTTGCTAGCTTTGTGGGATTATTCTCCTTTGTTAAGACTAACCCATAACTTGCAAAGCACAGTAGTGGAGTAGATCTTCTGTGAAAAGACATGTACAAATTTTACTTTGCACTATACTGTAGTGTCTACCTTTCTTAAAAATGCGTATTTTAGAATAGATGTGCATTCAGTAATGAAATGTTTCAGAAAATGTGTCTGAGGACAAGAATACCTGTCCTCCCTCCCATATTTACACAATAGAAAATGATTTAAAAAAAAATTAAAAAAAAATGCAAAACAGTCCCCAGGAACTATCAGTTGGTTCTCCTTGTTGCCCTGTAAACTTCTTTAGTTTTCAGTATACAGAAGCTTAGAGGATGAACTGACCTTGCACAAACTTAGCCAACCTGAGCATTCTTCATCCAGATGTGTGCTTCATTATTTAAGTGATACTGCAGTGTTAGGCTCCTTCACAAATGGACATGGCAAACCAGCGTCTGGTCCGCAGATTCTTATCTCCTGTAAGCAGAAAACAGTGTGCAGAAGGAGAGCTGATTCCATTGGCTCTGGGGAGATTCTCATAGATTTGAAATGTTAATCAATGCCGTTCTGAACACTCTTAAACTTCTGTCCTGAAAGTGGTCCTGCTTCATCTTTGCAGATGTTTAAATGTTCAAGATGTTAAATATTTTTGTTAGATTTGATGACAAAGAAGCTTTAATCATTTCAGTTTTTATGCTGCTCTTTTTTTTTATTATTTTAAGTAAAACAAAACAGGCTCTGCACATTTATTTTTACAAGTTACATTGTGCTAGCATGTCATGAATGAGACTTCCACCCCTTTCCTTCTGAGTTTCTTCATAAAAAGAGAAAGTCAGCTGAGGCACCTGAGAGAACTCACTCTGCGCAAGGAAGAGAACAAGCAGAAATAGCTCAGCTTAATCAGTGGAAGTCACAAAATGAGGGGATTTTAAAAGAACAGTTTAAAAAAATCTACTATGAGTATTACAGAGAGCAAGAGGGATTTATAATAATGCTTGTTTCCCACCTAAGTTGATGATTGTTGATGAGTTTCATTTTCCAAACAGAAACACGTTCCGGGAGGCAGGACAATGGCAGACCCCAATGTCTCTCTCTCTCTATTTTTTTTTTAAACAAAACAGCTTAAGTATTTCACACCTCACTAAGTGCCAAATTTAATTTGCTATTTTTTTATATAAAGACTATTTGCACAGTGAGGAGGCTGTTGGTTTAAGCAGGGACTGAAAGACTTTGAGCATTTAGAAGCGTGCAGCAGAGCATGCCAAATTAAGCTGGTAGTCTAAGTGCAGGCAGTTTCTTTGATTTTTCACTAATTTATTGCATGTGTAATTATTTAAAGAATTACTCATGGAGCTGAAAGAAAATTCTCTGAACTGACTGGGAAATGATCCGTTTAAGCTTAACAAGTATGTATGATACTGTGACAATTACAGAATCACAGTATAGTTAAGGTTGTAAGGGGCCTCTTGAGGTCTTCTATCCCACTCCCACCCTCCTCCAAAGTTATCTGAATGAGAGCTCTTCTAATGAAGTGAAAGATACTTTATACGTTCCTGTGTATGTGACTGTTTGGAAGGAATTTTCTTCATTAGCTGACTGCATTTATAACTCTTGACGTTTCATTCTTTGTTCAGTCAGGAGCTGACTGAACAGCCAGGCCCAAAGAGCTGTGGTCAGTGGAGTTAAGTCCAGTTGGCAGCCAGTCATGAGTGCTTTCCCCTAGGGCTTTGTACTGGGGCCACTCCTAGTCAATCTGTATCAATGATCCTGATGAGGGATTTGAGTGCACCCTCAGTAAGTTTGCAGACAGCATCAAGATGGGAGGAAGTGCTGATCTGCAGTAGGGTAGAAAGGCCCCTACAGAGTGGCCTGGATAAAGTGGATCGGTGGGCCGATGTAAACTGTGTGAATTTCAATAGGGCCAAGTGTTGGGTCTTGCATTTTGGTCACAACTGTAGGCAATCCTACAGGCTTGGAGAGGAGTAACTGGAAAGCTGCCTGACAGAAAGGGACCTTGTGATACTGATGGACAGTCGGCTGAATATGAGCCAGCAGTGTGCCCAGGTAGCCAAGAAGGCCAGTGGCATCCTGGATTATATCAGGAATGGTGTGGTTGAGCAGCACTAGGGAAGTAATCCTCCACCTGTACTCAGCACTGGTGAGACCCCACCCTGAGTACTGTGTTCAGTTTTAGGCACATCAGTACAGAAAGGACACTGAGATGCTGGAGCAAGTCCAAAGAAGGGCAACAAGTCTCGTTAAGGGCCTGAAGAATATGCCCTATGAGGAATGACTGAAGGAACTGGGGCTGTTTAGTCTGGGGAAGAGGAGGCTGAGGGGGGACTTTAATGCTCTCTTCAAATACCTGAAAGGTGATTGCAGTGAGAGCTGGGCTGGTCTCTTCTCACTGGTGACAGGTAACAGGATGAGGGCAAATGACCTCAAGTTGTGCCAAGGGAGGTTTAGGTTGGGTATCAGGTCGTTAAGCACTTGAAAAGGCTCGGTAGGGAGGTGGTTGAGTGTGTTTAACAACCATTTGGATGTGTTGCTCAGGGACATGATTTAGCAGTAGCTTGTTAAGAGTTAGGGTAGTGTGGTTAGGTTGCAGTTGAACTTGATGATCTTGAAGGTCTTTTCCAATCTGAGCAGTTCTATGACTCTGTGATACTAAGATATTCTCATGGATATTAGTGAATCGGCCCAATGCACTTGATTATCCTTGTGCATCCCTTCCAACTCAGTGTATTCTATGATCACCAAAGCTATGGACTAGCTTCAGCTGAAAACGTGGGTTGGTGTTGTCTATTTCTACACTTGAGATAAAAAAGAAAGATTTCACAGTTAGTTTTTTCCCTGTGTATCTTAGTTCCAAGCATTCATTACTCTGTATAAGTAGGTCTACAGGGTCTCTTCAACACTCTCAGTTATGTAATATCTGCCTATGGTTTGTTCAAGCTTTCAACAACCACACAGCCACAGTCAGCTTGCCTCAATACCCTGCTCACCCAACTAGTTATGTGAATGCTGGTTTAGGTTTATGCTAACACAGCAGGGTTGTTTCAGTTTACCTCAGAATGTAGATGGAATAGTGTGTAATCTGATGTAGGTCAAATAGTTGTATGTGTGGGGGTGCAGTTGCAGGTACTTCCGTGAGAAGAGAGCACCAAAACCACTTGCCTCTGTGTGAACATATATTTCAGAGATGAGACAGGCTACTGGTATGAGGAAAACAGCAGAAAGCACACTTTACTTGCCTTAATAGCACTGTCAAGAACTTTTGGTTTTCTTTCTTCAAAAGCATTTGAGAAGCAAACAAAGGGGACAGCTTAAAAGAAAAGTTGCTCTAATGGGTGAGATGTAAAGGCAGGTCATTCTGAATCTAAGCTTTAATTGTATCACCACGGATTATCTCCCATCTGACACAGACTCTTAGCTCTTTAAAAATCCAAGCACAAGATGTTTAGCTTAAAATTATTTAACAATATTTTTATTCTGTTAAGATCTCTTTTTTCCCCAGTGTAAGTAAGTATTCTTAGCCCGTAGCTCGTGCTGCTGGTGCACTGCTGGAATGCACAGAGTAACTCTTGGGTTTTAGGGGGAACCTTGTTGGTGCCTGAGCTTATTCCTGGAAATTTTAAGAGTATGTTTTGCCTCAGAAATCTTTATTCAGTTGGTTCTGTTGTGGACCTATTAAAGACCAATTATTTAATACTTGTTGAAGCAAAATTCTCTTTTTGAACATGCCAGTGGAAAATGATTTTTGCCATAGGTTTACAGTTGCAATAGGGGTTAAACACATCCTTGTGCCTATTTAATCTTCTGCAGGAAAAAATAAAACAGAAACAAAAACCACAACACCTGCACTTAATAGGAATTCAGAGGCTTTTTAAGAAAATAAATCATTCCCGTCTGAAACAGTGCCAGGGTTTTATCTCTAGAAATGCCCTCTCTTCTATGTTAGAAGTACCCAGTTTTCAGGGCTAATCAGCATGGAGCTGTGTGAACAAAGGGTAATGCCTGACTCTAGCAGAATTCATCAGCTAAGAAATCTGTAATTTAACACCTCAACAAACTAGGATTTAGTAGCTTCTAGATCATGCTTGGACGATTATTCAGGGTGTTAGATTTTACCCTCAAAGCTTCATAACTATAAACATAGTATGATTAACCAAAAAATCATGCATGAAAACTGTTAGTTACAGATGCAAGTGGATTGCTGCACACGATGGGCCTGAGTTTCTGGGCTGCTTCTACTTAAAAAATTATATCCTCATGCCTGCTCATGTTTATTGCCTCTTTTAAAATTCCTTTAACAAAGTATCCCCAAAGTCCAGCAGCTTTTTATGTGAATGATGTCCACTTATTAGCCTTTTCTAAGCTTTTATTTTTAGTTGAGACATTTTTAAAACAGTATTTGACTTATCTGAATTGAGCTGCCCATAGTTCTTGATCATCTTTGACAACTAATTGTCTAACTCACGCTGCATTCAACTTTGTCAGCATATGTGGTTTGTACACTTACACAGCAGCTGTGCTGTTTTTGTCAGCAATGCTAGAAATAGATGTTACCTGCTAAACGAATAGCTCTGCTGGGGGAAAGCAGAAAGAATATTGAGAATGTGTTTATTTCACAACTTTGTTGGCACGAGCACCTCCACAGTAAACTTGTCTTATATTGCAAATGTAGATTCTATAAGAAAATTTTAGCCCTGCTTAAAAGTAGCAGTTCTCTGAATTGTCTGTCCAAACATGGAAATGCATGAGTTTAGACATGCACACAATGGCTCTGTTCATTGAAGTAGTGCATAGTGAATGATTTTTCTTGACGATCAGAAACTTTGAGCCAGTGTACATAGTCCAGCTATGATCTGAGAGTACCTTGGTTACAGTGCAGGAACAAACACCAGTAACAGTCTTTGTGCAGAGAGCATCTTTAAAATGTTTTTCTGGAGAAATTTCTCACTTCCAAGAGCCCCCTGCTGTTGAGAGTGTTGCAGTGCCCCGGTGCTACTAATAGTCACAACAGGAACTTTGCAAATTAAAATCACCCTTTTTTCCTTTGGTGCAAAATGGGGACTTTCAGACGTCCTGCAATATTACTTTGCTCAAGAAGAATTCTAACGCCCGTATACCATTAGAAATATTTAAAGTAGACAATCTTAGGGTGTTTTATGAACATTTTCTAAAGTATGTTGCCTTTCTGTTGCTCTTAGATGCTTCTCTTGCATGATCAATCATGTTTTCTGTACCTGAATCTTCACACCTGCAGACTTAAAATCAAAACTTCAAAAAATGCCTTCCCCTCAAATACATCAATGAAAATTATTTAGCTGTCTTTTGGTGTCATTGAGAGCAAAGTAGCAAATCAAGTTTTTCTCTTAAACTTTCTGCTATAGCTCTGTTAATCTGCTTTTTGAGGAGACAACATTGGTTTTGGAGTCCTTTAAATGTGATCTTGTCCTTTGGAAACATCAGGAACAGGATAATCTTGTGTGTAAGCTCTCCTCACTGCTGCTATTGAGGAACTCCATAGGTATAATTGTACTGCAGAAATAGATGGTACAAGACCAGAAAGTACTGGAATAGAACTAAACAAGGACAGAGAATAACTGTTGTGCATTATCCTCTGCAAATCAGAGTTTCCAACCTGTGTGTCATTTTTTACATGATGTTGTGTTAGGGGAGATACATGAGTAAAGGAAAACATAAAAACTACCACAAGAAAAATTTGAACATTGCTGAATTCCTGGGATACTGTCACCAATGTGTATGTGTATGCATACATATATATGTATATTCTCTCTTTACGTTCATTAGAATACAGGAGAAATAGGAGCATTAAGGAAGAAAAAAGAGGATAAAATCTGACATCCTTCATCATGCTTCTCTTAATTTTTTTTGAGTTGGCATTTTCTGTGATACTGTATAAAGTGGTCTTTGGACAGTTGTGGGTATATTGCAGAAGTAATATATTTAATAATATAGGGGAAATATGTATTTTTGTTGTTCTGTGTGGTCTTCTCTGTAGCCTATCTCATCCTAGATTCCCTTAGGTGACAGCAACAGCAGTGTTTCAGGTCAGCAGTGGTAGCCCACACAACCAGGTACGGTGCTAAGTGTAATGCAAAGTAAACTCCAGCTGTTCTTGGCCTGCAGATGATCTCAGTTGTGATCTGAAAAGGGAGGATCAGAGGGTTGTTCTCCCATAACTGTAGGCGTCAACTTCATGAGAGAAATGTTTAAATGTAGAAGAAACATAGGTGGGTTTGAACATGTCCTGCGACATAGATAGAATGGTCTTTAAGAAATAATTCGTGATAGAACATTTTTTTGTTGCATCTTTCATACTTCCTTTTTTTTATTATTTTATTTTCCAGTAGATTAAGGAGAACAAAAAGGGACAGCAGCCTTACGTAATTCTTAATTTTGTTCCATATTCTTTTAAATGACATCTGCTTTCCTTTACAATATGTTTATCTTTTCTTCCCAAGTATAGGATCTGCAGGCTTTTAATGCACAAAAATAATTTTCTGCTTTTAACATCAGAAGTTGGCAGACATCTTCTTGCAGTCATTTTTTTTCTCCCATAAAGGTGCTGGAACTGCTTATTTTTTAGTGGCAGTAATTTCCTCAGATGAAAGTTATAAGTAGTTATCAGAAATATCTAATATTTTGATTATTCCTTATAAGAAGAGACAAAGCACAAATGCAACTGGTAAAACCTGAAATGGGATTACTTAATATTTAAATTAATAATTTAAATAAATTATTATTATGATTAGAGTATAATTTGTAGAAAACATCCATCAGTCTTTGCCCAATATTCCATTCATCTGAGAGATTGCTGAAGCAGTTACTCTCTTCTTTTGAGTGATGGAATGGACTCATTCTGCAACACTGTCATTCTGCGAGTAGTGCGTTAGTTTGCCTGTCATTCTGCAGTTATCAAAGGCAGTGAGAATCAAACCTTTTGTTAACACACGAAAGCTTTACTACCCAGAAAAGTGTGTCAGCTTTTTTTTTTGATTTATTTGTTCAGAGTTTTTCACTTACTGCCTTCTGGGTCAAATGACAAGTATTTGGAGGCAAAGTGTAGCTTCAAAGTTCTCTTTTCTAAGGAACCTAATTATGTAGCTTGTCCTACTAAAAAAATATTTCTGATCAAGGAAGTTTACTGCATCATATTTCTCAAAGGATGAACCTACCGAATCTCTAAGCTGTTTTTCTTCACTAGCCCAATTCATCTAGTGAAAATGGGGGAAAGGAAAGTGCAGTTATCTACAGTTATCAAGGCCCCAAAGGCAGACGTTGAAAGCTGAGAGATTGGCTTCTCCTGTTGCTGACTCTCTCTTTGGGAAACAGCTTATGCTTATCTTAAAGAAATAAAAGGTGTTGTTTTTATTATTTTTTTAAGAAGGTTTTTCTTTTTTTAATTAACTTTCAAATGAGTATGTAAACTTAACACATGAACCAATACTCAGTGACATATTTTCCCCCTAGTTTCTTCCTTCTCTAACACTTCTAATAACCCTAGTTAAGGCAAATATATGCTATGTTTTCTTTTAGAAGCAAGTCTGCAGTAGCAACTGTCCTTGGCTAACACTTTAGGAAAACAGTTATTTTAAACTTCTTTGCATCTTCCACTAAAAATATCATAACAGATAGAGAAATAGAGAGGTAGAATTCTTCCTTAGATTAGCATATGCCAGATCTGCTTGCTTTTGAAGAGCTGTTATTGTCAGAGGTCCAAAATGGGCCAAATCAAATTAGCACTAATTAGCACTTCATCATCATTTGTGCTGTAAATAGCACATTTACTGCAACTTACTACTGCCTCATTGTGGTAGCCTGTGAATAAATCCACAAGTACCTAGCAGATGCTCAGACGTTTAGGGGATATAAACCATGCCACTAACTAGGTAGCCTAATAATCTAGATTCACAAGAACTTGATATTTTATTATTATTATTTTTAATATATATATATATATACTACTTCCTGCTGCCGTGGTGTGTGAATAATGCATTAATATTGAGGCAGCGACTACATATACTACAGGGTTAATTAGCTTCTGTTTTCTAAAACAATGCTCAGAATTTCTCTAAATTTTATCTAACAGTTGCATTTTAATAAAACTACTTATGGTTGCTTAATATAGTTATACTAGTTTATATAGTTTATAAACAAGAATCTGGAAGTTTTATTTCCAAGAGAGGGCTGTTTCACACAAGTTTCTGCCTGCGTGCTTGCCCAGATCCCCCCTCCCATTTAGAAAGCCTAGAGTGGATGTAACAGAAAAGAAATAATGTGGTGGGTATCTTCACAAACCAAGGGGCTGCACATTCTTTTGCAAAATTCAGCAACACTGCTCCTTGGCTGTATGAACAGCTGTGGCAACAGCCCTGAACGGGAGGAGAAAGTGTTGATACAGTGGCAGATGAGATGGAGCAGGAGAGAGTAGGCAGCATTTGGTTGAGCAGTTGGGTAGGGATGAATTTAAAGCAACAGAGACTTGGCAGGAGGGTTTTGAAAATGGTCAAAGCATGGAATAGAAATAGTAGCATGTCCCATGATGCTGACAAAAGATCACTGAAAGCCTGATTGGAAAGGGCTGCATAAGGACTCTTAAACATGTTTGATCTGAACAATGTTTCTAATGCTAATGAGTCTGGACATGCTTTCTAGGACTACTCTAAGCTTGTTTTTATGTTTTAATCATACTAAAGTTTTTGACAGCAAGAAAACAAATGAACTGTCTCTTTCTCTTCCCAAAAACCATGACAGAGCGAAGAGCTTTGGTTTTCTCTGATTTAGAAAACTTTTAATGCCCAAATATTTAAAGAAAAAAAAACCAACCCTTTTCTAATGCATCATCATGAGGAACAACCTCTATGTCTTTTAGTGAACATCTTATCCAAGGGGATAAACCTTTCAATAGTAAAGGAAGAAAACTGCCTTGGAATGAATGGGTTCATCGGACGTCCATCTACTGCACTTTAAAACAGTAAATGGTCTTTCTGACATCTCTTCCCACCAAATATCTGTTCTCATTTTCAGAGACTCTGTCTCACAATTGTATACATTAGGGAATGCTGCTTAGAAGTAATAAAGCATGCTATGGATGTGATGATATAAAAATTAATCTATAATGCCACAGAGGAAGCAAATGCTGAATGCTTCTCCCAGGGATAACAGGGGTATTTAATCACCAAAGCTTTGGGTTTGGCCTTTAAAGTGTTTGATTACATATGTTTTGGAGTCCCAGCCCCCAAGGTATTGCAAACAGGTTTGGAAAGACTGGGGCAGGATTGTTGCATACCACAGGTGTTTATTTGTCTGATAGTCACTAAAACATAAATGAAAAACATTAAATACCAGACTTTGTGTTTACAACTTCTATTATGATTAATTCAGAAAAAATGCTTTTTTTTTGTGTCTGAATTTTAACTGTGAAAATGATAATATGAGAGATAATGATGATTCAGTATTATCTTTTCACTTCTCTTGACTATGAGTAGCAATGCCTGCCTGCCTTAGAGTTTAAATAGGTTTTGTTATCTGGTTATTATTGTTATTTATCCTATGTTTTCACACAAAATGTAAAACAAACTTGGCATAAATTCTTTACATAAATGCTATTTTTAAGAGCTTCCAGGGGTAAAGGTCAATCTTTTCCAACGTTGGTGATTCTATGATTCATTAAGTCCTTCTGAGCAGAGCCCCCATCAAACACAAACACCAAAGAAGATGGAGAAATGCTTCTGTGTATGCTGCATGCAGGGTGGAAGGGAACAGAGCAAGGAGAACGTCTATAATTTACTATCATAAGGAAAAAAAAAGAATTAAAACACATCACCTAAACCAAAGCCCAGTAAAACCTGTGGGAGGCTTTCTGTTAACTTCATTCTCACTAGGCCTGGTCAGTAGATTTCTAAAACATAAAGCATTTCAAGTTTGTTGAAGAGATTTTCCATGCAGTGAACGCATACAATGAAATCTTTTATTCTCTCTCGATTTGTCCCTGAAGAATACCCTAGAGCTTAATGTCACTTAACTTTATACAAACTTGGATTATAATCCGAACTTTGAGGACAGAATCTTGTCTTTTTTTGTTTGTTGTGACACAATTTCTTTCTCATTTGCTGCTGTTTTCTTGGTTATCTGCAGGACAAAGGATTCTGAAGCTCAAATAGAACTGCAGATGGAAATGGAGTATGAGGGCCAATTTCTCTCTACCCCATCAGAAGTGCTTACTGCTTCCCTTCTGTGTCATGGAAAGTTGCATGTGCAGAGTTGCCTTTAAACACAGATGCTGGTTAGTGTAATTTTTTCTCAGCATGAATGTGCAAGGTAGAATTACTAGTTAGAAAAAGTTAAGGTCTGTGTTTCAGGTAGTTAGATGTGAACATAACAGCATGTTCCTAATTGGTTTTGTCATGTTATTTAGCACCTTGAATGCTTCTTGAACCAAGCACCTACACGCAGAGGTACGTAAATCAAAGACAACAACAACTGTGCAGATCTGTGTTCGGGGGTACCAGAGCCTCTAGGGGACTACGAGTACATCAGTGATGCGAATGGTTCAGAAAGTGGAAGGACTCCTTACAGTTCCACATATGGAACTAGGTAGGCGCAGGGCCCAACCTGTCCACAGTGGAGATTGCTCACTCCTGTTCACAAAGGAAACACCTTTGTGAAGAGAAATTATCCACACTTACTTTCTCAGCATTACAAATATTTACTTAAAATCACATTTAGTGTTTCCTATGAGTGGAAGAACATGTCTTGAACAATTAATGTTCATCTCAATCCTGTCATCAAGCCACATAAATGTTTTAGACAGTGTACTACCTAAAGTGTAACCTTCTCTGTTGTGCAGAGCACAGGAGAAATAAAACGTGTGTAACCAGGCCCAGGATTCTGCATCAAAATGACTTGTTTAAACACAGTTATGTTTTTTTATGTATTCAGCCATAATCAGCTCAGAAAAGCAATTGAACAGTTTACTGTGGCACTTTCAACATCTTGCCTAAACAGTGATGCTGATATCTTTGGCAAGTGCTGAAGCAGCAGCTGGTAGCCATGAATATTTTTGCTGCACAGAAAAGCAGCAAGCTGTTTCTCATGGTACTCAAAGCTGTAGGCTCCTGAGCAGTACTGTCAAGGTCTCTCATAGGAAAAGCATT
This sequence comes from Callipepla californica brunnescens, assembly GCA_023055505.1. NCBI lineage: Eukaryota > Metazoa > Chordata > Aves > Galliformes > Odontophoridae > Callipepla > Callipepla californica. The sequence continues at coordinate 5,617,033 of JALIRH010000016.1, forward strand.
TGTGCTTTTGTGCCCCACACAAGGCTGTCAGTGCCATCACAGCTTTGGCAATACGCTGCTTCTGTCACCAAGCAATTCCGTGTGTTCATAGAAACAAAGGGCTTTATCATGTGATTGCTGTGAGCGTGTTGCATTGATAAAGTGGTTGCATTTTGTTTTTCACCCACTCATTTAAGCAATTCTTCACTTTCTTTGTTTCTTTGCAGTTGAGAGAGATGACTTTAGGAGGTTGCAGATGAAAATACTGCATGGAAAGAAATTTTCAATGAGGTCACTTTGCTGTTTCTTCAGATAAGGAGAAGGTTAAGGACAACTATTCAGGCTTGCTGAGGATGTGGATCTCTAGTAAAAGGTAGAGATTCTCAAACATTCATTAAATGGCTTATACCAGGAATGTCATAATACTTTTCAAATGTTTTTTGCCATCCACTTTTCTCGTTTCTCCCACAGTTCAATAGATTGGAAAAAAAGAAAAAAAAGTATCTGTTTATGGGGAGGCTTTTTTTCTGTTAAAAGTATTTAGGTAGATATAAGAACATTAGCACACCTCAGTGTTCTGATCCTGATTTTATTTTCTATCTGCTTTGCCCTTATGTGAAAGACTATGCTATGTTTAGGGCAATGGAAACTAGCTCCAATTCTGTGCTTTTAAAAAATCCTGTATGTGTTTGGAAGCTTGCCACCACGTAGTCGTCTCAGGGTGACTTGGAGTCATTTGTTCTGGAATACCTGTGCCTAACATCCAAAGGAGGTCATCCAAAGGGGATAAAGAGACCCATGGGTTGAGAGGGCTCTGCAAATGAAGTCAGTGAGATTTATGAGAATCAGCAACACACCTCTCTTCTTTGGATTTCATACTAATGTCACTATTCCAATTGAGGGTTCTGTCTTGTGATATGCCCTCAAATATATTCTTTTTCCAGAAATATCTGAGTATATTTGTAGATGAATTTTAGAAAAATAACAACAGTACGGGTATGTTTGATTTGTCTCCAGCATGTTGTCTGTCCATCCACTGCAAAGATGAAAAGACACTGATGGGTAACAAAACAAAAAAATCGTAGTCTTGAGGTGGATGGAAAGCACCGTTCATGTAAACTTTTCTGATTAAATTAGAACTGGTAACAGCAATGTCTTTATGGTTTTGGTGTTTTTTTTTTTTTTTGTGGAGGAAAAAAATAGAGGTAGTTAAAAACCTCCTTCCGAGCCTCCTGCAGAGTGGGCAGAAGGAGAGATAGTTAGAGGATTTCCAAAATGCTTAATAGTCAGTGACAGTGAAAAGAGTTGAAAGATGTAGAAATCCTGTTCTACTTACAGGATCTGCCCTGTCGCAGCAGAAACCTGCAGGGGACTGGTGATGCTGCATTAAAGTATTTGCAGACTCACTGGAATACTTTTTGATCCTGAAAGAGTATAATTTAAGAATGTAACTTCTTCAGTACCCATCTGCCACATAAAATGCATAATTTTAATGCTGTAGACATAATTCATAAATAGAAATCAAGTGAATCTGAACCGTTGATGTATACTCTAATTGGAGAGAATGGATCTGTGATATAATGAAGTTCTAAGGAGGTCACAGCTGGAATATTACAAGAAATCCACTTTTTCTTCTTTGTCTGAGAAGCACTATCTATTTTAATTCTTCTTTATTGAAATATAAATCATGTGAATCCTACCTTTGAGTTATTTCTTTATGTCTGCTTTGTTGGCTTCATAGGTTATACAAAACACAGCAGAGGAGAGCCATGAGACTGCAGATCAAGTATTATAGTACAATAGTGTAATCACTTTTCTCTCCAACACGTTAGGTGTTGTCATCAAGTTTTATGAGTAAAGCTGTTATTTTTCTCAGAATTTCCTGAAGCTATTCATATTAATTAGCAGTAGTATAAGGTTCTTCATAAAGTTTGGAAATATTTTATTGTGGGGAAGTTCTGTGGTAAATGTACCCACTTAATACTTCAAAAAAAAGTGATACAAAATGATTTCTATAGCTCAAAACATTTTCTTTATCGAAACATCATTTTGCAACTATTGCAGTAGGGCTGGATGTTGCAGTTTTTTCCCTTTAAGGGACTGGATGGTGAGCTGTGGTTTGCAGTTCACAGGCTAACTGAGCATGTCTGAGCCCCCCGTGCATCAGAGCCCTGTAACTGCTGATGCTGTGGCAGTGTCTTGGGTACACAATTAGGAGTTGTTCTCTTTGTTGTCTGTGTTGTGATGTGACATGTTTTCCTACAGTTCTGTGTGCAATTGTAGATATTTCATCTGAACAAAAAAACCTTTTTAATCGAAGGTCAGATTCCCACTGACCTCAGCAAATGCAAAGTGGATTGTGTATTAAATAACAAAATTTTGAAAGAAAAGTAATACAGAGAGAGAATCCAGCTGTCAGTGGTCAACCCTACAAACAGATTTCTGAAAGATGAGCTCAGCTGCTCTCCACTAAACTTTCAAGGTAGAAAAAAAATATGGGCTAAATAGTCCCTGAGCTATGCATGATGGTAACCCGGGACCCTGCTTCCCAGGAGCAGCTCCCCAGTGAGCTGGCACTAGTGTTGAGAATGTCATTCCACACAGTGCTATTTCTAGTCCTAATGTTTTGCTCCATTTTTTATTTTTTTTTTATTTTTTTTATGAGATTGATGAATAGAGGACCCTGAATGAAGTGGTTTGGCATTTGTTTTCTGATGTGGCAAACAAACACTGCTGTGTTCAAGGCCTCCTTAATCCTTAGCAGCGTTAAACTAGCTGTGTTCTGTCATTATGAAACACTGGAGAGATTTTTTTTCATTAGCTGCAAAGTAGAATTTGACAAGAAAAGCTCTTGGAGAACAACAGGCATTAAGAGACATCTTATACATTTGAATAGGGCATTTATAGGTTATTTTTATTATCAGCCTTTTGTCGAGGGGCAAAAAGCTTACTCTTTAAAAACTCCTGGCACTGTTACTCTTGTGAGATTTGCCTTCAAGCAAGCCTAAATTCTTCACCCCTAAATTCTTTATGGACTCCTGCTGGGTGCTGCATGACTTCTTACATTCAAAAGAGCAAAGACATCCTGCAGTACTGATTGTCTGAAGATGGGCAGCCTGTTCAGCCCGGCGGGACCCTATCTTGTGTTGCCCTGTTCCCACTGCCAGCAGGTAGGCATCAGCAGGCGAAGGGCTCTGAGGTAGCTCTCCTGTTCACCCATTCTGTCTCACAGAGGGTAGCTCACACGCAATATGGCTCTGACCATGCACAGCTACTTCACTACTGTAATCTGAGCACCCTGCATTTTCTAAGTGGTTTTTACTTCTGTATTGTGGTCTTACCATGTGAAAAGAAGATTATTTGAACTCTCAGTGATACATACATACATAGAGTTATTTTCTAGTGATTTATTTACTAGTTATTTACTAGTGATTGATTAAGCATGTGCATTTGTGTGTCAAAATATGTATCTCAAGATCCATATAAGTGAGAAAATATGATGTGTATATGCAGTAAAGCATCACAGCTTTGTGCTGGTAGTACTTACTCAGTATGGAGCCTGGACAAGAGAGGTTATAGTAAATGGTGGCATTTATGAAGAAGCAATTTGTCCATTTGTGTCACTCAGTTCAACAGCTGCATCTGAAATCTGTTGCCCTTTGTTTGTAGACTGATCCTGGTATTTGAAACGTTATGAGTGCTGCACTGGTCAGGTGTCCAGAATTTGAAACAAAATCAATTGTAATTGCTAGATGTATGGGGTTTTGTGGCCATAAGATTCTAATGACTGTTGCAAGGAAAAGCATCAGGAACTTTCACCTAATGTTTATTTGTAGGCATTTCTATACAGTCTTAAAATAACAGTAATTGGTGCAGAAAAAACAGGTACAGCATGATCTCTGCTACTACAGGAAAGTAACTATATAGATAGATAGGAAATGTTAGGAATAGAAAAAATGAGATGTGATACAAAAATGCAAGTCATGCTTTTAGATAGAAGATAGTTGGTTTCGCTGCACTGGCTTCTAATGGCAATTTCTTCACAGGATGCTGCAGAAGTGATGGATTGAGGAACACACATAATGACCTGTTCCAGTCAGAAACTGAGCGCCTCAGAAGGAGTTGCCAAGCAGATCTATAGAATGAGACGTGAGTGTATACAAGAGCAGTGCTTGTACATTTTGCATGTCTGTCTTCCTGTCAAAACAAGAAAAAAAAGTGAAGACCACGCATTTTGGAGGATTCAGTATCTGAGATTTTTCTTTAATTTATTAGCAACAGAAATAGTGTTCATTTTGTTTCTATTTTACAGGGAAACCCAGATAATCTTTAAAAGACATTATAAAATGAAGTCCACATAGGCTGTGGGTCTGTGCAACAGCTGTTCATGTGACACTGTATCTTATCTGCATGTATTTAATCTTTCCTTTTTCCTGAGCAGCTGTCTCAATCTATCAAAATATTTGTAAATGGATTCAGTTTCTGGTGAAATTTGCTTTCACTAGCACAACAGAGAGACAGGGAAGACTTATGCCCTGTGGGAGGGTAAAAAAAAGACAATTTTTTTTTCCATTCCTGGTTGAACAGATCAGTCCCAAGGTGTTTGCCATGAAGCCTGTGTGAATCTAGTACTCTCACTTAACAGCTACCTCATTTCTTGGAAGTGGTGTTTCATTTCATCAGATATTTCTCCACAACTGAACAAGCATAAGCAAAATGGTAGGTGATAGACAGTTGTCCATTTCAGTAGAGGAGGAATTCACCTTGAGAAGAGGGATATTTGGAGTCTTGTCCTACTTTTACCCCTGCCTTGCTGTGTCCTTATCTTATTTTCCTTCTTGATGTAGTGGGTTAATACTTCATTCATGTATTTTGGAAGCCCTCTGTAGTCCGAGGGTGCCTGGGGGCTGCTGTTTGATGACTTACTACTATAATGAAACAGATAAGCTGGTAACAACTTCCTATCACTTCTCCAGTAAATTGTGTGTGCATTAGGACAGCGTCCCTGTAATTGACCCTGAGTGTACAGGTAGGGGAGGAGAATCACCAAAGCTTCTTGGCCTTCCAAATCCATGACTTCCTTTCTTGTGAGATAACAAAGATAGCTGCATTAAACTCACCACACAGGAAGAAGAGATGTTAAGTCTGGATAAAATGGCAGTGAGGGCAGTTACCTCATTAGAAGGCATCTCTTAACAGCTCTCTCAAGCTATCCTGAAGGAAATTAATTCACTGAAAGCACAAGACGTGAGATCATTTTTAGAATGAAAGCATGCAGATATGTCAGCATTGCCCACTAACATGCTCACGCAGGCTTGTCTAACAAGTTCTGCACCTGCAGTCCGATCAAAACTGTGCACCCAAGGTTGTAGAAATCCACATGCTTTGATTGCACCCTGAATGAAGTAAGCCTTACAGCTCTAATCAATATATTGAGCCTTGGCTCTGCCTATAAAACAGAAAATCCATACGTCAAGTCTATTTTTAAGCCCTGAACTATAGCAACAGAAGTTAGTTTCATGTATTTGATAAAGCAAGGTGATTTCTGTGTGTGTAAGACTACCTGGGGTCTCACGTAAGGGCTTGTAGGAGGAGGAGCTGGCTGGGTTGTGTAGCTCTGCTGATGTTTCAGCCTGGGCTGGAGCTGCTTTTAGGGTGACTGAAGCAAAGAATCATGGTTTTGTGCAAAAACAGTACCAAGTATTGACTTTACTGTATGTTTGTCATACTTTCTGAACTCATTCTTCATCCTAAATTAGGATACAGGTAAGGTGCAGTCCTGTTGCAGAGCAGAGCAGTAGGCAGCCACCCTATCTCAGCTGAGACTCTTATGCCTGTGTCCCAGGACTACTATTGCTCTTGGTATACCCAGCTGTGTCTTAAATCAGGCGCTGGGGACGTAGCGAGACGAGCACTTGCTGTCACATTAATTTAGCTTTGACCACTGATGTCAGAGCTGTGTGCAGGGACTTCAGTATAAATGAGTCTGACCATTCATTATTTCACTTATGAGTTCTCTGGCATTCTGGACCTCGTACTCATTGGTTAAGTGGCCAGATGTCCTGAAGTTGTTGTGTACAGCTGGACAATTAACTGTCTGCCACAGAGAAATGGCAAAGGCCTCCCTGTTTTATTAGGATAAAACCGGCAGTTTTATTGACTGGCTTTTTGCCTTAATCTTATTTACAGTGTTACACTCGACCCATTTAATCATTTGTGTAGCGAGCTGGATACTCTGTGAAAGCAGTTCTGATTTCCAGCCTGAAGAATAGGTAGCTGTATAATAGAAATGGAGGGATAATTACTTCTCATATTAAAATGTGAATATATGGCAGCTCATTGTAACAGCTGACAGCTCGTTTTGCTGCAGGCAAAATACATCTTTGATAAAGTACACTGCCAAAATGAACACCATGCTATCAAATCACTGCTTTTGCTACCTGTGTACAACACATGGTTTTAGGTGATTGTACATAAAAGAATCCACTACAGATACCAGAAACACGAGTCAAATCAAGAAGCCATGAAGCCAGGAAGATGTATCAGCCTGAATTGAATGAATCTAATAACTGATAAATGAGGGATCCCTATAGCTCTGGCTGCCAGGCTGTTTCTCAGGCTGTGGTCTGTGGGACATCAGAGGTTCTATCAAAATAATTGTGAAAGAAAGAAAATCCCTTTTAAGAAAAGCCAACGCACATTTCTGCAAGTTGTGAGCAAAGTGTGCATGGTCATCAGCAGCGTATATGTGTATTTTAATTGGTTGCAAATTAACTTTTTGTTGGCAGCTCAACCGAAGACGACCTTGGGAAAATGAGATATTCCTTTCCTTCAGAGGTGCAATTTAGAAACAGTATTGTGGGAAATGCAGCTATTCTCCTGTCCTGGCAGGCATAGTGGACCATCTCCCAGAGGAGCTCAGCAGAGGTGCTCTGGGGCTGCTCCACAGCCTCCCACTCAAGTGTTTACCTTAACAGCTGCACTTACCCACGCTCATCTCCGAGCCTTTTTCCTTTATTGGTTTTATTCCTTTCCACTAATGCTGAGAAAGTCGCGTTTCTAGGACTGCCGTCCAGGAAAATGTCACGTAAATATTGCTAACCCACGAAAGCAGCAGGAGCTTTGCAGAGGCTCAGCGCTCGCCCTGCCCTGGCTCCGGCTCTGGCTGCAGCTGCCGGCGCGGGGCAGCAGGTGGGGCTGGTGCTGCAGCAGCGATGCGGGCTGCGCTCCGGCAGCACTCTGGGCACAGGAGGGATGTACAGAGCGCTCCCGCGGACTCCTGCTCTTCGCTGCTGTTCGTTATAGTTTAGGGAAAGGGAAATGATAAATGCGAAGATCTTCCACACAGAAATGTGCAAAAAACCGGTCTTGTGGTCACAGCAGTATTTAGGGAGATGAATTACAGCAGGAGCCGGTCATGGGTTGGGAGCCTGGTTTGAGAGTCCAGCCTGATCCACAGGCTGAAAGAGATTTTATGGAAGCAGTGCAAACATTTGCTTGCTGAAGTTATGAAGACTTCTTCAAAGCTTCAGAGCAAATGGTGATTTAAGAGACTAACTGCCCTTTACCAGCTTAAAGTTTGATTTAGAGAGAGCTCTTTTTGTATGATTCATGAGGGAAAGCTCTGCGTCCTTGCAAGCTCCCTGGCTGTGTGTTACCAGGGCTGCTGCAGTGTGCTGGAAGGCTCACAAATGTCTCCATGCTTCCCTACCTGGGAGGGTGCTGGAGATGCACGAATGAATGCATAACAGGGCTACAGGGGAAGTTAATTGAAATAGTTTCAGATGAGCAGACAACTTTCAAAAGAAACAAGGTTCTGGGACATATTTGGGTATGTGCAAACTAAAGGGTTGTTTAGCAAGCTATTTTATTTTATTTAGTTTAGCAAACAAAAAGGCAGCATTCCAATAAACTAAATGGGAGAGTATTAATGTGTGTAACAGCTTATTTCAGATTCTTTCTCCTGCACTGGGAATCCATCATGATCCAATTGTATCACTCTGTTATCTCATTCTATCTATTAGGCTTGTGCAACCAAACCTTTAATTAATGTCAGCTGTTGTACCTCAGCTGACTTCATCAAGCTGTGCCAGCTTACACCAGCTGTACACACTGGCATCCCGCTCCAGTCCTGCCAACTCTTCGACCTTTCCTGGGAAAGCCCTCCTTTGTTCAGCCAGTTCTTGTCTTTCAGAGCTGAGTCTTACCGTGGTTTAAATCCCCTTTGTTCTCATGAAGTCTGCGCTGTTCTTAGCCATGATGGTTACTTCCCAGTATTCAGTCTTCCAATGGATTATTTTTTCTTATTATTTCTTATTGTTTTTTTTTTTCTTTCTTTTTGTTTTCCTGGTCAGGTACTTAAGCATCTCTGTCCAATTCAGGTTTCTTTAGGTGACCTAACAGGAATATAACTGTTTCAGCATTTTATCTAACTCCTTTGTAGCCTACAGTACGTGGCTGAAAAGGCTCATATAAAAATCAGAGAAAGTTCAAAATGATCATCTTGTTATTTTTCATTCTGGCTTGGATAAATACTTTTTTAGCAGCCACAAACTTCTTTAAACATACTAGACCTTACAAACGGGAGCATGATACATAGCTCCACTTCTTTGCATATCAAAGGTGCTATATTTTTGAATAGGAATAAAAAGTCTCATGATTCAGCTACTTAAGTGTTGATGTTAGTCCAGCTTTCAGAAGAGCTTTACTGCTGCTGTTTGGACACCACATGAGAAAACTACTAGTCCCTGAAAATGTGACTGAAAGGAAGAGGGAACATTGCATTCTTCTTTAATGATTTAGGGATGCCACAATGGCATTTACTCTTTTAAAAATCTTGAACTAAGTGGATCTGTAGTGGTTTCTATTTAAATGCCAATAGCTGCTGCTAAGTAAAAGAAAACACTGTAAACCAGTGTCTCCGGGGAACTGCACAGAATGAATGTGTTAAAACTATCTAAGCTGCTATGTATTAGCATGAATTCGTGGGTTAAATCATTATTTGTAATTCGAGATGTCCTGAAAACCTTCTGAAAGAAACGGCACATTATTTTTGTTTTGCCTAATGAGCCTGGAAAAGTAGAAGGTCACCTCAGAGTAGAATTTTTCAAGGATAGCAGCATTTCTTCATCCTATAGTGAGTGTCTGATAAAATGACTGGATCTCAAGATGTGTTTGCTTCACTAATTGAAGGTTATATTAGCATGAATGGATATAACTTCAGTCAATGACTACTGTTTCAATTCAGCATCAGTTTTCTTATAAAGCAGATAGATATTTTTTATAATACAGCCTCATCAAATCCAACACAGAATGGTAGATTCACATCTGTGAATAATCTTTCCCATTTTAAACAAATAGAGTGAATGACTTAAGGGAAATAAAGTTCATATACAATAGAAAAGACGTAGTAATGTGTGTGTGCATGTTTATGAAACACTGCACAACACTTTCTACAATGAGTTAAGGATTTGTTGATCTTAGGAGATAAAGAATCAATTGGATTATAATGTGGAGCTTCAGTGAAGGTTTCCAGGGTCTTAGAAATGAATGCACTGTTTATGAATATGGAAAAGGTTTCCTTGTGGGATTCAGAAATGAGGTGACAGTGCAGCAGCTGGCCATCAGAGCCGTGTGACTTTTGGAACAAGGGTATATATCATCCATTACTGCAAGCAGAAGTTTAAAATGTGGCATATACAATCATTTTTAAGTTGGCTCTGGTGCAAAATAACTGCTGAATCAATCCAGAAACACAAGAGGTAAAAACTTATATTGTTTAGGTTATATTGCAAGCAGGAATTTATTCCTTTGAAGCTTTTGCTGCTGGTCAATGTCAGAATGCCTCAACAATCCAGTGCTTCTAGCCAGTTTAGTCATTTCTTCTGCACATAATACTAGTACTTCCTAGGTACTTCGAGCTTTCTGCATCTATTTTAGTGTTGAGAAGCACTTTGAGAAGGGGAATGACTCAGGTTTATAACAATTTTAGATTCTGTTTGAGCAGCAAGAGGTTAGGTGCATTTTTAGAGTATTTGGAAAACAAAATATTTTGAAATGAATCTTAGCTGATAAAACCATTATCCGTTATCAAAATTCTCTATAAATGTACAAATGCATAATTACCTAGAATAGCTGTCTAGAAGTTACAGATAGCAGTCACCACAATGAGCAGTTACCAAGTGTGAAAGTGAGTTTGTGTATAAAATAGCTCTGGCAGGCCCCTGGACTAAAATCACTTGATTTCGTGTAGCTTTGTTTAATCTTACACTTCCAGAGACACCCCCCCCCACCTATTTGAAAGTTGCCTCCTTACTGATTTGGGACATAACAGAGGCTTAGATTAATGACAGCTGAGATAGCAGCATAATGTAGGATCTTTGGAAGGGGATAAATTACAGCCTCCTTTCAGTGTCAGTTTGTGACGCTGGGAGACTCATACACCGCAGGCTGGGTTTCTTGCAAGGACTGTAAATATTCATCAGGGCAACTGGGATAACTAATTGCTGTAGGCTTTTTTTTTCTTCCTATATTTGAATGAGAGGGAATTATAATCATAAGTATAGTTGCAATTTGTTCAGCAAAAAACAATTTGTGACTGTACGGGAGAATGCTGAGCAAAGAGATAACTGTGAAGGGATGCCTCTCTGTTTCTGAGTAATTGGGCAGCAGGATCCCAGTGCAATTTGTTCATTATAGAATCTTCTTCACAAAACTTTGCTGAAATTTGTGGGTTCCTGAGTTGTGACACCCTGCAAAATCAGCATAGGGTTTACTGCAGTTCAATTTCTACCTATCAACACGTTTCTTGATTACACTTAAAGTTTTCAAAAGAGATGCTGGAGTTTCCCTGAAGTAAAATTATTACTTAAATCTCCATTCACTTGTTTGCGCACAGTAGCGCTGCTCTCTGTGGACAGCAGCAGACAGTCTGCACATGCTTTGTTCTCTGTCCACAGCCCTGGCATATGCTCAGTGGCATTGTACAGACCAAGACATTGGTGCAAGTGCTGGTTTCCCAAATGCGGTCAGGTCAGAAAAGTGGTTTACCAAGCTCTGGTGACTTATTTCTTATTGTTGTTTTTTACCTTGTTTTGCTATTTTAGTAATAGATCAGAGGAAGAAAAGCCTCCTTACAATCACAGTGTATGCTGTGCATAAACCCTAATTTACAACTGCAGGGGAACACTGTATTCTGGATTACCTGTCAGCTGTAGACAGTGCCTTTTGCTCCAGAGTTGCAGTGAGGAAGAAATAGAAGTCTGCCTTTCTCTGCTCCCAGGTACTCTTCTACTCTGCAGTGCCATGATGAAATATTAATTACATTTATCAGAACAGGATTAAACGTGGAATGAATGATTAATTATTTGGCATTGGGATAGATTAAAGTTCTGTCCAGGGTTTATGTATTCATTAATTACTTGTTAAATCAAAACCACACTACTGTCTTTGGAGAAGCTGGAAGAAATTCAGCTTTGTTGGTGCAGTGTTTTGTACAATTGGTTTGTTATTTGGTAGCGGTTTCTGGAACAAAATAATTGCCAGAATAAGAGATTATTCTGCCTAAGCAAGATGAAGAAATCTTTACATGTGTAGTGCATGGTTTATTTCCTTGCAGGTTTTACCCTTTTATTATCTGTTTGATGCTTTGAAATGGTTCCTGTCATAGGATTTAACAGCTTTGATAAGTTTTTACTATCACAACAGAAGGGAATGACTGGAATAAATTTACTTCTGCCCTTCAGCAGCGGGGAAACTCGCTACCAAGAGAGCAGCTGAGCATAAGCCTTTCCTGCCAGATGGTTACCTGCCCAGGGCCTCCACCAGTGTGTTCAAACCACACCAAAGTGTTATTACATGCTACTTCTGTATTCTTTACCTGGGTATGATGGTAGGAGGATCATATTTATGATTATTCCTGAAAGAGGGTGTTTCTGAGCTGAAGTGATTTTTGAAGAACTTTGTGAAGACTCCACTTTATCTTGTCAGTATCGTACATGTGGAGATTGTACACTATGGTATTTTCACTGATTTTTTTATTAGGAAGATGCCAAGACTAACTAATTACTGTCCTTGCTTGAATCTGTTGGCACTTTATACACATAGTGTCACAGATTGAAGGCTATCAAGTGGGGGATCAATTTTGTCCTGTTCTGCTTGCCTTAATGCCTTTATTATTATTATTATTATTATTTTACCACTGGTCGTGTTATTCTTCATCATTGCTTATCATATTATATAACATCTGTATTGTTCTGACTGGCAGAATAGAGGGCCTTGTGTTCTTTTGTGCCATTTACCTCTTCTGATACTTTTTGACCAATGAAAGTCATCGTAAGTGTGTATTTGTTTTCTTTGTATGATGAATCCCTGTTTCTCCACAAAAGTCCCGTTCTCGTGATGTTCAGTATTTAACAAAGTGAATCAGAACATAGTTAACAGCTGTGTGACTGAAGGCTTGCTAGAATGGCTAAGTAAATACTGATCCTTCAATTTTCTACCTTCTCTGTTCTGATATTCTTATACTGCAATCTCCTGGCACTTCTATGAACATTATTGATGAGGGAACACTTCAATTCCTTTCAAAAGCAGTGCATATTATTGAGAGTGCAGAATCAAGGGCTGTAGGTTTTTAGAGTTTGTAAAATGTGTAGGGGTTGATTAAAAATGTAGATTCTGTTCAGGTCTATGTATATGTTGTGAAATAATGAGGAAAAGAAATGGTCAGAATTGGTCAGAAGCCCAGGTACTTCTAGAAATAAAAAATAGAAGAAAAAGGTCAAAATGAATGAACACAGTTGAAAAGATTAACCTCCCCCAGACACCCCAGCCCACCCACCAGAGAACACAGCTGTTTTGGGCATTGCAAGGACCACATGCAGCAACTGCAGTGAGCCTATTTTCCTTTCAAACAAGCCCTGAAGTTCCAGGACTTGATGAACAGTATTATGACTGCAGCACTACTGAGAGACACTAAAGAACATGTCAGACTGAAGATGTGGAATAGCACACTGAATCAATAAACAGGCTTCTGACTGACTGGAAGCAGTGGGGCAGATTCTCATTTGTTGCTTACTTAAATAAATCCGTGAGTATCAAGAATCAAGTTGTGTTTCCCAGTGGTACTGCATCATGGAAAGGTATTCCATAACCTAAATGTAGGTGATATTCTGGGGGAACACACCTTTTCTGCAAAGCATTTTCCAAGTTTTGGAGGCTCCAGGATTTGTGAGATGTCATATTTATGAGTCAGTTCCCACTGCTGGCCATCATAAATTAAAAAAATATCTCAGCATCAGTTTTTGTATCCTGGACCAACTGTGTTGTATTGGTCTAAGTAATAACATTCTTTATTCTTAAGCTAAGAGCATTTTGTTTATGTATTCTCTCCACAAGGGAAAATATACTTCTGCTATCGCTGCAAAGCACAAGGGATGGTTAAATCTAATAAGTTAATCTAGACTTCTAGAAACAAAATTAAATTTTCAAATAAAGGCAAACTGACAGCTAAGGCATAAATCTTTTATTTAAAGTAGAAAATAAGCCCATTCAAATGCAATCAGAGAAGACAGATGTAGGTAAAAACAAGTAGAGATAGGATATATGGTGCATAAATTTGCTGTGTCTGTATGATAGATCAAACAGGGTGACCTTAAAAATGTTCCTAAAACATCAGCTAAAATATGAAATTTGCATATATTTAAATACTGCTTGTTAATGTAAGATGGACTAGAAAGAATGTTAAGACTGAACATAAAATACAGCACAGGTGTAAAGTGTGCAACAGAAAGGTCACATTAGCCATCAAAGTGCCTGAAATGTAAATATTTACTAGCTTGGAGCTGGCAGCAAGTTCTATAAATGAGAAATATTACATTCCACTGTTTAATATGTCATCTCTGGTAAAATATTTATCTGGAAAAAAAATCTTGATTCAGCAACATTTATAATTAACTAAATGTTTAATATCATACATCCTCTTAGATCCAAATTACCTTAATGGGTCTGCTCAGAGGTAATTTTCTTAGAGGCAGAGGCACATCTCTGATGAAAGATGTTATCAAGATCACAGATAAGGATACTATGAAATTTTGCCTTTGGATTGGTGAAAGGAGGTGTTCATACTCAGATTTCTCAGGTATTTTTCTTTTTCTGGGTGCAAACTTACGGTAGATTGTTTGGTTTGCTTAGGTGTGGTATCACTCCTTAGAAGGTGGCATCTATTGCCTATTCAGAGAGAAAACATAACTTTTCACAAGGTCCTGATATTAAATTATAAGGAGCTCTTTCATGTACATACCCTCCTTGGACAAAAAGCTGCCTGTGGTTTCTTGATTCCTGTTCTTTCATTTTCCCCTGTCATTCTTCCTCTGTCACCCTGTCATCACAGCAGGGCATAAACCATGCTGCTTCCCAGTATAGGCTGTGTTTTGATCCAGTCCCCTCAGGTGTCTGCTGAAAGTCTCCGTCTGTTCTCATCATATTTTCAGAATGGGAATATCTCAAACTATGTCAGCAACAGCACGGGCACCTCTCATTCAGCTCTGGTCTCCTTATAGAGTTTGAGACTGGCTGGTCCATCTGGTTGTCCCTATAAGTAATCATAATTATCTCCTGGTTCTTAGTAAATCTGGGTTTTCTAGAGATTTCCACTGTAATTGGATCAGTCGTTAATGTAGCCCAGATTTCTCACAGTATTCTGCTGAGATTACATCTGTTCCAATACCATGACCCAGTTAGAGCCCAATATCTTTGTGACTGTGAAAAAGAAAATCAGTTAATAAAACGTTGCATGTATTTTGACACACAAATGCAGTTGAAGAAGTGCAGTTAATTCTGATAGTATCATCTAGCCTCAGAGAACAGCACGTGGATCTGCAGATGACTCTAGCGTTCTAAATGTGGACATAGATACCAATGGGCACAGGGGATGTATCCTTTCAATTTGCTTGTTTGATGTTTTCTTCTGTTGTTTTGTTAGCTCATTAATGCTCTTTTCTGTGGCTTTGTGAACAATTTACTTTTAAAGTGATAAAATTCTGAATGATCTTTTTTGTATTCATTTCTAGGAAGAGTGTAAGTTCTTTGACTCATTGATTAGTGACAAATGCCATCTATGGAGAAGTTCTCTTAATCTTTGGGTTGTCTCTTTTGAAGGTCACTTCCATTTATTAAAAGATTGCAACTGTACACTTGAATATTTCATGAATTGTCAGTATTGTTTCTGGCTTTTGCAATACTTCCCCATAGAAAAAAAAAAACACACAAAAAACCCACAAAGGTCAGATAACAGATTTTTAAAAAGTTACCAGAAAGCTACATACTGACCTAATAATATGTTGTCAGAGGTCAGATTGGATTGTTTCTGTCACATCTGTATTGCATAATACTGGATAGATTGAGGTGTGAGTTGATGTATGTGGTACAACATGGGAATACAGCTTTCACACTGTCAGTCAGCTACTTGTGATTGGTAGAGCTGTGTGTATAGCCCTCTGAGAACACCTGCAGATGTATAAGGTGAAAACACAAAAATAAACAAACAATAGCGAATAGCCAGAGGGGCTTGCAATGATTTTGTCTAGAGAAGATTCCCTTGAATGTGTGGCATGCTACAGTTCTGGGGTCACTTTTCTCTGCTCTCAATTGCTGAGGAGTGTCATTGTCTGAGGAAGGTGGAATTTGGTGCATAATAAAAGGCATAAGTCTCTCACTGTTCCTTGCTGAGAGCTCCTCCTGCACGAGGCAGGGGTCTGTCATTCAATAGCAAAGGTCCTAGACTCAGTCTTCACTGATGATCTGTGTTTAGCTGTGTTAGATTTGCAGTCTCACCCTGTGAATGTTGAAGAGAAGGTCCTTCACACTGAGGGATTACTAAATCCAGGTCATCTACAAAAGATTTGGTCTGCAATAGAGACTTTTCTATATGTTGTTATAATAAAACATGCCTTGGCAGGAGACATTTTAGAAATACTATTTTTAAGATCACAATATTAAGAGTAAAATTTTAAATTTGTCCCGTACTCCCAGCACTCTGAAAGTTGAACTCTGCTTCCAGAAGTCTATAAACTTCAGTAATGTACTTTTTACTTTAAACATTGACTTGGAACACTTGGCTGCTTTTTAGACTGGTTGGAGTTACACAATCATTAGGACTTGCCTATTTAGGGCAATGAGGCTCCTTCGTTTGCAAAAGGCCTGTTCAAAAAAGATGTCCTGTTCCAGCATGGTCCTTCTGTAGATTAGCCACAGTAGAGTACGTGTATTGGAGCAGCCAAAATACATGTAGACAATTAGCTTTTTTACCAGAGACTAGTTTTGTTAACATTCCCTTGATTTGACAGCTGGAATAGATGAATGTCATTGCTGACCTTTTCAATTTTACAGCTTCTTCACTTTCATAATTCTACCTCCTGCATCTGCAGCATGGAAATGAACTTTAATAATGTTCCCCAAACTCTTGAAAATGCAATACTTACAGTTAAATTTTATAATACTCTAAGTAATAAGAATCTTTTATATTGCTGCTTCTTAAACTGCAAAATAATTATTAGCGATTAAAAGAACTGGACATTTCCTGGCTGCTTCCATGGAGCAGATCTGAACAATCAGACATTAAGTGTCCACTTTTCATTATGATTTATGATGACTGAAAAAATTATCCTTCCCTGAGTTTTAATTATTGCTGGAAGATATTCTCTAGTTCTTCTTTTAATGCCTTTCATCTACATTTAGAGGGTTAAATGCTCTTCACTTTATTGATACAAATAATTCCACTAGAGCTAATAAAAGCAAACAGACAGCAGAAAATAGTTATACAATCTAAATTCAAGGGGCACAATTGCTCGACATGGTTTGACAATGTAATATTTGAGATGAGACTCTGCTGTTCTTAATTATATGCTAACATAAACATAGATTATGCCCAAATTTAAGTTAAGGAAAGGAAAAAGTGAGAGAGAGTAATACAGCCATTGTAGAGAATGTGAGGCTAAATAAGTTGCATTTAAAAGTATTATCACGAGTCTTTTAGTCAGGTATATAATGTGATGACTAGTCCAGTTTTAACTATCCAGAATTAAAGCTAAAGTGTTTAAAGATTGGGATGCAAGGTGAAATTGTGTAACATATTGAGGCCAACTTTAGAAACTGCCAGAATCCAAATTGTTGGTGATGTTACTTGATGGATTCTACGGGGAACTTGAGCCTATTAGTGACTGTGTCTGTAGGACTTCTGGAGAAGCTCCCCAGTAAAAACCTCCTGCCAGACATCCCGATCCAAGGGGAATCCTGGTAAAGTTCACAGCGTATTAACCACTTTTTAATATATTCTTATAGTCCTCTTGAAAGGCTTATTTCAAAGCTCTCATGTAGCTAATGGTTTGAGCCTCTTCTGAGAGTTCAAATATCCTAATGAGATTAACTCATTAAATAACTGCCCATCACTTAGTTGCTGATACTCTGATTCATTTGTCACACTGGGAAGAGAGTGTAGCCCATGCAAATGGAGACTATTTCTCTTTGAACGTTTTTAGATTATTACATTTTCCATCCCAGTATCCTTTTCTATCGTGTAAGTGGATTGGACTGTGCAATAACAGTCTTTCTCCCTCCAGGTTGGTCAGGCAAAGGTGACAGGTTTTGCTGCCATGATGTTACCTCCTTATTTAGGAATGAGACTTAAACCTCCCCGTGACTAATTAATTAGTTGTCTCTCAGGGATGTATTTGTCAGTGCTCACACAACCAGAATGGCACAGTCTCCCTCCACACAGACAGAGGAAGTAAGAAGAAAAATAACATCACCTTGGATTTTACAAATTAACCAAAAACCATAAGGGAAGGGAATACATGTGAAAATTTAATGAAAAGCAGAAACCACAGCAGGTAACATGGGCTACTGCTAAACTTGCATAATGGTTGTACACAGGAGCTATTGCTCACTTTAAGATGGGTAGGGTGAATCTTGCTCTTGCTACCTTGTTTGTGTCCCCGTGGTCAGGGAAAGCCCAGGAGTCAGTGGTTGTTTGAAGAAGAGCCAGAAAGGAACTTGTTTTTGGAAAGGCTTGTGTGGGTAGCAGATGAGCTTGGCACAGAAGTGGTCAGCAGAACAGCCGGGAAGAATCTGGGCAGCATGACCTGGCTCTGCTGCTGCTTTATGCTGATTGCTCCAGTTTTAAAAAAGAAATGCTCTGTCCCTGGACAAAGCACACGAATAATGCCAAGGCCAGGAGATTCCTCTGAAGAACTGGCTGGCTGCTTGAGCTGCTGACAGGTTTTACCTTTAATAGACCTGGAGTTTCCAAGCATGCTTGCTTACAGAAGTGCTAAAAAGAAACAAATGGCTGTAGCTATGATCTTGTACAGACATAGGCAGTGTCTTACAGGAGCAGCCCTTGGAAAAATGACAGCGAGTCCCACTTGCAAAGATCTAATTTGAGGAGTCCCCACATAACACAACTATCAGAAAGGCAAGATTTGAATGGTCTGAAGAGCTTTGGACCCAGCAGTTAATGAATTCATGTTTGAAATTCAGACATGCACTATTATGATGGCTAAGACCGTGCTAGTATCGTGGTGATACTTGTGTGTAATCAGCAAGTTATATATAGCTCTTAAGATATAAATCATTAGATGTTAAGCTTTAAAGAAATTTCATGTGATTTTCCTTTCAGACTGTGGTTCTCAAGTGTTTGTCTACACTAAGTCTTTATGGTTGCTCTTTTCAAAAAAAACTCTGATTTCTAGAAACCCAAAGGATGCTCTTTAAAACTTGTCAGCAGCGTGAGTCTGTCTTGCTTTTCAGGTTCTTTTGGTGAGGAAAGCTGGTCAAAAGTTATGGATTTGAAAATGCAGTGTGAAAGTTTTGACTATTGGTGGAGTGAAAATATAAACAAAATCTGGGAATTGTTTTTTCCTGTTTCTAACTCATTCTATGGTTGGTTGAAATATTTAAAATAATTTCATTTTGACTGCTAAATTAGGATAGAAAGTAAGAAAAAAGGGAAATGTTTTTGCCTGATCTTTTTGCATGCATTGACTGTGTGTACCAGTCATCTATAGAGGGACATCAAAAGGTTCTTAATTATCTGTACTAGGACTCAGTATACACCCATCCCTATGACAAAAAACATCCAAACTATCGAACCTACTGGAGGAGACCATTGTTTGGTTTTGGGTTTTGGTGTTTTCTGTCGTTGATTTGTGTTGGTTTTTTGTTGTTGTTTGTTTGGTTTGTTTTGATTGTGGTTTTTATTATTATTGAATCAAATAAGTCTTTGCAAAAATAAAAAGAGCAATGCATTATTAATATAGCTTTACTATTAGCTCAGTCAATTTTTAGACATACTGTTTGATCTAGATTACATGTCAGCCTTGACTGTGATCCTTAGTATCCTATATTGGAGCCCATATTACCTGTAATTTCATTTTTTTTTTAATCGTAGGATAATTTGTTGTACTGTAGAACTGTTCTCCACATACTTGGAATGTAATAACTGCAATGAATATGTGGAAATGCCTCAAATTTCTAACAGTTGACCTTGTTTAGGCCTATTCAGATGAAATGGCAGTTAACATCTGTCCAGATGCAGTACTATTTGTAATTGAAACAAAATTGAGAGCAGCAATACTTCACTGCTAATTTTTACTGGCTGCAGTCTTCCTTCAAAGACAGCAGAAGGAAATGGAAAAGGAAGGGAACAGCCAAAGTCACATCTGTACCTAACTGTGACTAACATTATCTTTTATGTCTGATCATTAGCATACCTAGGAAAAAAACACTTGTGTTTGGTGCCAGCTGTCTGCTTATTACAGCAAAGGAACTGGGAGAAGACACTGGGAATGAAATAAGCACTTAAAGGGATACAGTGGTTTTGCATTATTAAGGTCTGTAGGTATTACCAGAGTTGGTTTGGGGTAGTGGGCAGGAGGCATTTTGGTGTGGAGCTGGGAAGCACGTGGTAATTACTTGGTTCCACTCAGTTGTGATTTGCAGAACCTACTGTCAAAGGAAGCCAAGGCAGATGCAACACTTTGTCAGCGTCCCTCCCAGTGGTGTTTATAAAGTGGTATGGGCTGGTGAGAAATTGAGGGAGGTGATCCGTGGCTCACCTGCAGGTTGATTATAGCAGAAGAGACATTTTGGCCATCTGGGTTAGTGGACAGAGAGCCTGATGTTGTGCACAAATACCTTGCTGATCCAAGCAAAGGGAAAAAATATTTTTGAATGAGGAGGGTAAAAGTGGTTGTAGGCTCAGGGTCTGAGCTGGCAGTGGTGATCCAAGTACTGCATTCGGTTTGTTCAGTGAAGAAACGTGTAAGTCTGAAGGTTGATCAATGCTTAATGCAAGAGATTGTGGTTTGATGCTGGTTAAAAAAAAAAAAAAAGTGATTTTGTGCTCCTATCTGTGCTTATCACAGATATAAATGATGGCAGATTTCAAGATTACATTCAGAGTTACAGTGGAAAAGAATGTGTTCAGTACAGGATGCAGCCCATGATGTGGGGCGTGCTTGCGAAGTGCATAATAATAAGATCTTATGTTAATAGCCTAAACCATTGACTATGTCTGCTTTGATATGAGGAAAGGCACTACAGACTGAAGTTACATTCACAGTGTAGCTGAAGTCAGGAACAGATTCACCGTGTGACTGTTTTTAGCCAAGCAGCTTCTGAATTATGTGTCTTTAATTGCTTCAGATTCCCGTTATTGATCTCTCATGTCAAAATAATTGAACTTTATGGCCAACTTCTGATGCTTATTGAGAAATCATATAATTGCTTCCAACCATCTGTGAGTCAATAAAAGTTGAGTACATACCACTACTCAGATTGCTTGGTGCATACATTTCTCTCCAAATAAACACAGGATCTACAATATATTAATAAATCTAGCGCAGCACAGTTGTGAGTTACATAATTATATCTCCTAATACTTGTAATAATATAAAAAGTTATGAATTATAGATAAAATATACCTAATTCAACCCCGACCCTGCAGCACAGGGAGAGTGCTGTGCCTGCAGAGAGCCACCAGCACAGGTGCACGCACAGCAGGGATCAAAATCTTTATGGCCATGCAAACACTACAAAGCACTGGGAGTCTGTGTGTTTTATCACACTAAGGCTGACTGAGACATGTCCTAGAAGTTCACACCTGCCTAGAAAATCCTATCCCATCTCTTTCTTTCTTAAGCTTTGCCTTTACTGGTTTGATGCACCAATGAACTGTCTGGAGCCTGTATCCTTGCTCTCCTTCAAAGAGAGTGTCAGAGTAGACACGCTCATGCTGTGTCTTCTTCAAAAACCTCATACATCTACCATTTCATGAAATCCCAACATTTTTGCTGCCTACAGGATGGTGACAATTAAACAGTTCTACTACTTTTGAACAAGGTCCTTAAGAAGTGCCCTGATAACCTGAAGCTTTTTTTCTAGATTGGTTTCATGAAGAATTTTCACACCTCATTGCTGATGGTAATAGACTACATAGTGTCACACACACAGCTGGCAAGATACTTGAGTGATAAAAAATGTTTTATGTGAAGGTAATGAAAGCTTTGTCTTGCCTAGTTGAACAGCTTTAGCTGCCAATTTCCAGACCAAAACCTATCTGAGAAAGGGCATTAGCTTTACTGCATCTTGTTTCCTATGTAATCACTGTGCTGCTAGTACTGGTTTTATTCACTCCTGTATCTCTTTTAATATTGTTTTAGTAATTCTCCTTCCTTAAGGAGAAGGGAGCATTAATCAGCCAAGGCATTTAGCACCAATTTACATTAATATATAGACAATGCAGTGATTTAGAATTCTATACACCTTTTTTTCAGGTTTTTCACTATATTTCCTAATGTCTTGAGAGTACCTTTCCTCATGACACTTTACAACAAACCTTTGCAAAATGAATAGCTTTCATTATGAAATCAATGATATTCCCTCTAAATTTCAGCGGCAATGTCAAAGAAAAGCTACTCTAATTACTAATGCTGAAGAGTTTTTAGGACCAAACTCCACTTTCCAGATGTCAGAGCGAAGCTGTCATCACCTTCTTCAGCACTTTTGCCCTCCCCTTGTTACTGTGGTTCTCTTTCTCAAGAAGGTGATTGTCAGCTGTGGCTTTTTCTATTCTTAATTCTTTACTCTGCTTTCTGTTCTGATTCAACCTTAAAGCTACCCTTTTCAGCAGAAACAGTCTGAAGTCTGCAATCGTGACTCTGCATAGCAGGAGCCCCTGACCACTGCCTCTTCTGAAGCATAATTATACAGGCAAATTTTAATTCTGAAGCATAGGAAGTAGTTAAGAACTGGCACATTTATTTTAATTCCATATATATATTTTTTTTTAAATTTATTTTTAGGACTGTCTACTGTACAGATAAAAAGCAGTGGCTGTGATCAGCTGAGCATTGGCTAGTCTGGGTTAGTGGACAGAGTGCCTGCTGTTGTGTAAAAATATGTTGCCGATGTGGGGAAATAAAAAAACAAAGGGTAAAAATGGTAGTGCTGCCTCTGCTGCTGATACGCTAGCCCTTGTTCTTCCACAGCTTGCAAAACCTAGAATACTGTGACATGGAATTCTTGTTTTGCCTGTTTGTAAGGTAGACTCATAGGTTTGGTCAAAGGCTTATAAACAGATTAGAAGTACTTGGCATCTCTTCATTAATGCAGGTAGTGTTTGGTCTAACAAATGTAAGTGTATCTTGCAGAGAGAGAAGTTTCATCTACTTTCATTTTTGAAGTTAATACTTCTGTTTAGTTCTGATAAACAAGAAAATGCAACTGAAATCCTAAAAATTTGTCAACATTTTGATATTCTCTTGATTAAAACCAGTTTAACTCGTTCCATTCTTTTTTAGTACAGAAATAGACATCTGAGTCATTGATTCGTTTGCCCTCTTTGAGGTTGTTGAAATGTAAAAGAGATGAGTTAGCAGCCCTTGGCAGTGGGGGCATTGATGGAGATGCTGACAGGCTTTATTTATAGGGTGGTTGTACTATAATACAATTCAATCAGGGAAGTTACTTTGACTTCTTCAAGTAATAGCTGTAGTTAAACAGCTTTCTAAAGCTCCTTGTAGCACCATAGTGCTTAGATGATTGACTTTTTATCATAACAGAAGTATCATAGCAGTAGTTATCCTTAAGCTCTGTTTCACTTCAAAGGCATAGAATTGTCTTATCTCATTCCCTGTCTTAACTACTTTCAATGTACTGACAAGCACAACTGACCAATTAATAGAACATTTTCTAGCCTTATCTCATTCGTTATCCATGATGCTCTTCCATGTTGTAATTACTTTTCAATTTTTCATGACCCAAAACAGTAGATGTACATAATGAATACAAATAGCAAATTGATTAAATGTAACATGCATTGTAGCACCGAAGAGATTGTCATTTGTTATTAATGAGAGAGATTTGTCAGGTTCTTGTGAAAGGGCTTGTGGTGCTCAGCAAACAGACCTAATAGCTGCAAGACTGCAGCTGACCTTCTGCTCGTTAACTGTAATGCAAGAAAAATATGGAAGGCACATGATTTTCAAGACAATTTCACATTTCTCTATTTCACTTTTTTGGTGCCATCTCAATGTTTTCAAGATTAATTTAAAAAAATACAAGTCAGGCTAACAGGTAATTTTGTGCTAAATGGTGAGGCATTGTAAGGCACCGGATTTCAAGGCCAAAGCCATTTTGTTGGTGCCAAAATAATGATTTTTACACAAATGAATCTGGGGCCTTTGCCTGAGCCATTGTGGCCAGCAATTCAGTAGTCAGGGAGCTCATGCAAGATGAGCAAAAAATGGATGTTCAGACATTTTTGCCTGATTTATCAACACACAAAATATATACCTTTCCTTTCTCATCCTTACTGAGTCAGTAAGACATCAGTTAACAGACCGCTCCAAAGCCTTGTTCAGTTCCTCCTGATCAAGCTGGTTCATTTTACATAAGTATCCATTGACTATGCACTAGGAAAGCATTTTGGCGTACGCAGGGAGAGTTTATCATTTTAAGAAATCTCTTTCTTGCCAGCATTTGACAAGAAGTTTATTTGAAATCCAAAAGCTTTTTGTGAAATGAGTCGTTTTCTTCATTGTACAGAGAACGTCATTGAATTTATTAATGAATAGCAAGGGAAAGTTCAAAAATGAAAATGGCAATGCAGGAAATTATTTTCCATCCTTGAACCATGGGAGGTCTTGTTCCCTTGATTCCATCAAATTCATGGCACTCCCTTTGGATACAGATAGTCTTTGTTACAGTTGAATAGCTCCAACAGCATCAAATAAGCTTTGCATCTGCAAAAGTCTGCCTCCTGGTCAGTTTGTTCTAGCCATGGGCCATACTCAATTACAAATTACAAAAATAGCTTTTCTTTCAAATTATATGTTACAGCATGAACACGTATTATTTACTTAAGTTTAACAAATCAATTGGAGATCAAACCATGCAAACCTTGATATTCAATTTCTCAGAATTCTGCTTTCATAAGAGATTGTAGGGATTTTATGGGCATTTTCTGAAACAAAATTTTTGATCATAAAGCATCTGAAGCATTAAATGCTATGCACTTGTTATACATCTCAAGGTGAGGAGAACCTTTGAAATGTATTCTGAAATTAGAGACTATATTTGCATAATTTATGCACTGAGTATTCATAAAAATGACTACAATTGAAACTCACCTGTCATCAAAAGTAAAAGTACAGAAACAATGACCAGGACTGAGGCAGGGAAATGGTGTTATGGATGTTATTTCCTAAATATTTTCTAAGGAACGGTTTCTACCAGTTATGGAGGAAATTAAGGAGAAGTGACAAAGCAACAATCATTTCCAAGTAATAGTTCTTTTTTCTTTTCATTATCTGTGCTGTCTGCCCTCAGATCTTTTGCATTGTTCGGATTTCAAAACATTTCCTGTTGTAATAGACAAGCAGGAGACATTCCACATGGTAAGGAGGAGAGCTCTGCTCCTGCAGCACTGTCTTACTGGGGGCACTGGGATCTGCTGCTAGACCCTGGCCCTGAACAGCCAGGGGAGCCTTCATTACTTAGGGATAATTTTTCTAGGTTCAGAACTCGGTTTGAGTAAACCTGTGAAAATTGGGCTATAATTTAGATGTAATGAACTGGTTATTCTGTTTCTTTTCTTGCCTCCTAACTTCCCTAGCGGGACAGGATTAATACCACTTGTCTTCCGAACCACTTTTGGCTCATCAAGCTTTTTCTCTCTGCCCTCTTCTTGCCAAAGGTTGTCACGGGATCACCTGTTTCATCTTCTGAAAGGATCTCATTATTGAACATGGGTCCTGAGTAGGATTTACACCCTTCCTCTGAAACACAAGAAGCTTGTGTCAGTTCTTACTCTTTCACAGACGCATGTCAGCTTGTCAGGGACTACTGTTTATTATTAATTTAACAGAGGAAACCTGACAGGATTGGTCTCTTGGTGATACAACAATATGAATATTTAATAATGACATGATGATACATTTCTATTAACACAGCTGGCATTCTGCACTTAAGCACGATGGGATAATAGTTCTTTTTATGACTACACAGTGATTAATCTATTTATGTAACAGGTGAATGTCCAAAGCTACAGTGAACAGTACAGAAGAGGCAGTGTCTTACAACCAAAGTGGCAGAAATCCCTAGTGATTTTCCCCTGAAGTACAGGTATTTGTGGACTCTGATAGCTCTGTTTTCTCTGAGTTAGAAGATTGCCTGTACCCTTTGTGTGTATTCTGTCCTACTATTCATTCATACTTTACTAGACTGAAGAGGAATGAAATAGAAGCTCTCTGTTTGCCATGAAGTTAATTAGCTGCTGGGGCATTCTCTTCAATAATTCAACTGCACTCTGACCAAGAGGTTAGTCTGACCCTGCTCATTGTCACATAACATCAGTGTTGATTGTTGCTGCTTTTTACCTATTGAAAACTCATCTTCCAGTACGTGGGTGCCAGTATGGACTGGTACATCTCTACCCTGTACAGGATTTCATTACTTCAGGGAGTACATCTCTTTTAAATAATAGAATCATAGAATCCTTTGAGTTGGAATGGGCCCTTAAAGGTCATCTAGTCCAACTCCAAATCTGAATGGCAATTCTGTTGAGTTTTAAACTGCTAATTTATAGCTTTATAACAGAGAAAGAGAAAAGGAGTCATGCAAGAGTTTAAGCTAAGGATGGACAAAAAGAATCAAAAAGCATAGGGACGCTCCATCATAACCTCTAAATTAATTCTTTCTGTGGAATGTGAACATCTCTGTAGACTGCATAGAGAAAGGGAATGAGGAGTCTGACTGGCAGCACCTCAGTCTTCCTCCTGCTTGCTGTGGCAGGTGATGATAGGAGGAAGGCTCAGCAGCACAGCTCATCAGTTCCTGCCCTCTTGCATCTCTTCCAAAGTCCTTAAAATATCTCCTGGGGAAAGTCCATTAACCTGATTCCATGTTAGAAATGAGGGGAAGAATATGAGTTGTTCCACTGACTGCTGTGGGAGATTGTGGAGCAGGATATAGATTGCTGAAAATTGAGGAATCTTAAACTCCGAGCAGTTACTGAGGGGAAGAGAAAATGCAAACTTTTTCACTCTCTCTCTTTTCCATTTATTAGCATTTTCTTATGTATAAAGTTATGCAGTTGATCTGTGTGGAAAGCAATATATTGTTACCTTTAAAAATACACCTATTTGATTTACCTATAAAACCCATTATTTTGTAGTCTTCTAAGTAGTATTGAACATAAGTTTTTGAAACTGGACTTAATTCAGGTCATAATTGGAAAATTGTTTAAAGTTTTGGGGTTTTTTTTCTGTGTTTGAATTTATGTAAATGACAAAACCAAGCCAACAATTTGTAACTTTATGATCAAAAGAACTGCTTTTTGTCTGCATTTTTTTTTTTTTTTTTTACTTTTCTGTTCAGATCTTTTTTCAGTAACTCATGTCAGGCCTAGATATATTGAAGCAGAAGTACTTATCCAATTAAATAAGGTACTTTTCTCAAAAATCTGTTCTGCTCAGTCAAGTGGAGGTAAACTGGGCCTTGTATGGCAAAGACAGGCTTGTTCTCAGTTGTGGAGCTTAGAAATGGAACTTGTTCAGTGTGGAAAAACAGGTTGCTTAGCATATAGGTGGGTTGATACACTTGATACAAGACCAGCTATATGCTACCTCTGAGCTGCTTTGAAATCTGGGGCCCACGGGCTTATGCTAGCAAGGCGTCTAATATATGTGCAAACATAAAAGCAGTCTTTCCCTCCCTTTCTTCTCAACTTAGAGGAATATTCTAATTAGTTATTGCAGGCAGGAGAAGAAGGACAAGAAATTTGGAGCAAGGGAAATGTGTGACTGTTGACTTTGCAGTAGTTCTGTCAAAAAAATGTATTCTACTTTTAATACATACCATTTGGAAGCAAAGCCCCTTTTAGAATGCTTCAGAACTCATGTCCTTTTTAATTGCCTGGAATTCATGGTGGCTGTGTGAGAAAGCCATAAACATATACAATCATAAAAACACATTTAGACAACCCAAACAGAATCAGTGCCATATTATTTTAGTTTATTATTCCTAGTGGAGTACAGATTGGTCTTCCTACTTTGATATTTATTTATACCAAAGAACTACAAGAACATAAATGCCACTCTTGGGATAATCCTAATGCTGGGGCTGAACAGAATACACATTGCATCTGTCTCATTTGCAGTAAAATGAAGGCGTGTTTAGGTGCAGTCCTGCTAATGAAGGACAAAGTTGAAGGTCAAATGTAGTCTTCAAAATGAATGTGTCACCGTGAAACTGAGAGAACTGCGTTAAGAAGTTTTCTTAAAATATCAAATAATGAAGAAAGGGAAAAGGAAAATGTAGCTCTCTGGTTTTATTACTCCTTTTTCTTTGAAGCCACTTAAGGATTCTGCTCAAGACTTTAGTGCTCATATGAAAAATTAATGATGGGTTTTTGCTAGACAGAAAGCCTTCTTATTTTGCACATGATTAACAAAGAAAACTCAGTGCAGAAGTGAGATGCGCAGCAGGGGGTGGTTCTCTCGAAGGCCAGCTCACAGCTTCACACCAGAACATTTATTGACATGGGAAAATACCCACTTTTATCCAAAGACAGTTAAACAGATAGGATATGTGCAGGGCTGTACATAAGAATAACAAGGAACAGATTCTCAACAAAGGAAAATGTCAACCAAAATAAACAAACAGCCTAGCGGCAGGCTGACCCTGCCCCATGCCTGTGGGCTGTTTTGAGTTTACTGCAGAGCCAAGCAATGTTAGTCTTTTGCTAGCTATTGTCAGGAAGTAGGTTATCAGCTGAAAGGCTGGAGGGTGGCTTCAGACACCCTTCCTGTAGCAGAAGAAAAGCCAAGGACATGTAGGCAGAATATAGAAGCCAGATCTGAACTTTGCTCACGTACTATTTTGGTTTGATGTTCCTCACCTACAAATATCTCATTCTGGGGGGGGAGGTACTTTTCTCACAGGTCTTTCCCCATATGTAACATCACAGCATAAGGCCACGTGAACTTGTCCAACTTGAAGCAGCCTGGTTTAACTCTGTTGTTCCTGTGTATTTCTTTGAATGTTTAAATCTTATTTCTGTCTAGTCAGATAACTTGGTGCATCTTTTGGGCATTCAGAAGGGCCATCTCTCACTAGCACCCACAGAAGAAAAGCCAGACAAACAAAATATAATTTTTACAAGTTTTCATGGAAATGCAATAAGCTTTATTCATTTTATTCATTACTTGTTTATATTTATAATTTGCTCCCAAGTACAGGAGGACCTTATTATATTTGTGAAATACAGTAGTGCAGTACAAAGAATTGACTGGAGTTATGAATCTCAGGTCAGATTGTGGGTTTCAGATGTCAAACAGGAATAAAACAGATCACCTTGAATGAACTGATCCAGAAAGCTTTTTTTCCTTTTCCTGTTAGGCAAGCAAAAGGAAAAATGATCCTCTAAAATCCTACCATTGTGAACTACAGGCTTGGTTTGTCTGAAGGCTCAAAAATGAGTTCTTAGCTGCAAAAGCACTATGTATAAATGTATATGAAAGGTGCCAATGAACAGAAGTGTTTTGTCAGAAAGTTGATTTCATTAAAGCTTCCTTCCATGTATCAATAATGAAAGTTTCCCATACTGTCTGGAGTGCCTCTTGCTTTTGAGGAAAGTAGATGGGTGAAAGTCAAAGTTGGTAAGAATTGAAGGAGGCAAGGTAGGGTCTATTTTCAATAACAAGTTGTTATCTCAAAATGATAGAGAATGAGTTTACTAAATTAAAAAAGACATTAAGCTTCAAGTAGAGCACCTGACAGCAGCACTTATGAGCTTTTCTAAAAGGTTTCATGTTGTGTCTAATTTGGTTATAGTTTGTTTCCTTGAGCAATTCTTTTGAAATTATCTACAGTGGTGGCACTGAAACGCAATGACCAGTGTACAGATACAGACCCAGATTGGCTGAATGATGGAACTGACCAACTGCCATTTTCACAATAATTATGTGGTTTTTTTCTTGTGGATTTTTAGATCCCTGCAGGAACAGAATGAGTGGAGTTTTTATTTTGTTATCATGAATGTTTTGATATTGCAGTAATGATTTTTTGATATTTGATAATAAAACCTTGAGATTACAGTAGTGGAAGCCTCGGAGTAGCTTTCATAATCTATTGATTTTGTGTTTCATAGTGGTGATTTTTTTTCTTTATTGCCATCAGTTGTTTGGTTTCTTTAATTATTTCTGTGTTTTTGTCTACCAGCATGTGCTGCTACTTACACAGTATATACAGATAAGTATGTTTACACTACCCTATCAAGTGTTATTAAACAAATGCAGAGCAGCACAGCCTGTTTCATACTACAACATCATATACAGTGGGAGCTTTGCTTCAGCAAAAAAAAAAAAAAAACAAAATAGAAAAAAAAATCAGAATCGGACCCTATCTAAGAGCATCCAGGGAGTTTTTGATTGGTGAGATTATATTACAGTCTGTAATTCAAGATTTAGGTAATGCAATTCATACTGCTTAATTGTAACATCTCTAAAACAGGAATTGTATTCCCATATGTCATCTGCAGAATGTCCTGAAGATGACATAATTGTAACTGCAGCTGCAAAGTGCAGAACCAGAGGCTTGCCTACAAGAGCTGTGCCCTCTGCTCCTTGAAGCCTCTTGCTGATGTTTGCCACCAGGCATTCCTAATGCACCCTCACCAGCTAAGATGCAGTTGCTGCACTGGCTTGTCCAAACTTAGCCTTGTGCTGATGAACAGCAATAGTGATGAGTGTTGGTTTGTCCTTTGGCTGCTGCTGACTGCTCAGTAACAGTGGGGATTTGTGTCTCTTTCCTCTCCGTCACTGAAGGGAGGAATGCAAATAACTCATAACAATTGTGTTTATTGTTGCAAGATAGTAATTTAACAGAATAATAATCATAACTATGGCACTAACAGCATTTATGATGGCAGGATTCGTGTAAGACCAATTGCAGTGTATTTGGGGTTTCTCTGGTTGCACAACTAAGGATTTTCCCCTATTGGAGTGTAATACTCATTGCATGTGTTGGCTGGCAGCAGATGATTGTGAAACCTCAAGGAGTCTTCCCTGAGAACAGTCAGGGGGAGCTCCCAAGCCACAGCCTGCTGTGGTCCCAGAGCTCCAAGAGGTCTTGCTTAGGGTCACTTTTTATGGAATCATGAGATGACTGACTATCAGTGAGTAATTTTTCATTATTTGTGTCTTTTTCTATTTTTTGCTATGACATACCCAAATTGCTTAGCACATTACTGTACTTCATCAATTAGCCACATCACCAGAGCTCTGGATACAGTTGGAGAAGACCTGATCATCCCATGCCTGTAGGCTATAGATAACTGGGGGATGATAGGTAACAGGAATGATGATGTGAGAACTCACAGACCTGCCATGGAAAATAAAAAGCAATGAACTTGTGTGAGAAAAATGTCCATGAATTCTTGCCAGTATACGTATATTTTTTGAGACATTCAATGCTTTTGTATTTTGGATGAAATTTTCTCACAAGCTAAAAAGTTTATTTGAGGCTGTAAGAGAGACAAATAAGGACAGACAGACAGACAGCAGTGGCATGACCCTCATTTCCTTAGGAAACCAATCTAAAAAAGAAAATGTAACCCCAGACCCTTTGCTGAGGGCTTTGAAAGCCAGGCTAGAACACATGTATCCCAGATCAGAAGAGACATCTGTGGAGATTACTCTGTTCTTGTGGCTATACTAAAGCAGTCGAGAAAATAAACCAGTTGTGAATAGCTCCTAAATCCTTTTAAATCAACACTATTATTATAATAATTATTAAGAACATTAGTGTGCTTAACTTTTCAAATTGTAAAAATGGTCAGTTGGTACAACTGAAGCTGGAGAGAGCTGCCTGGGGGGCAGAGTGCAGATGTGCATGCAGAGACATCCCTGGCTCTGACCCTACTCTTGGAGTACTGAGGAGTGAGCTGGCGTCATATACTGTGCTGGTTAAACCAAGAGAGGAGGCTGGCACCAGGATCCCTTCCTCAGATCAGGCCTAGAACAGAGATCAGAGAAGATTTCGATTTTTGTTATGTGCAGCAGCAGGGAGGTACAGGTGTGGAGCGAGCTCAGAAGACGAAAGCCATGCATCCTTCCAGGGCCATGCTCACCTACATGCTGTAGTCACTAAGAGGCTATTGGTAAGCATTTAGGTGGGTGTTCAGTATCTGCATGATGTGACTTTAAAGCTTTATTGAAGCTCTCCAGTCAATTCACTAGTGACCTTGAGAGATCCAATTGTGTGTGCTGGCAATTGTGTAGATGATGTATTTCCATACGGGGCACTAAACACTTCTGTATTGGAAAAGTCATTTGGTCTGTTAGAACTTGCATGGAAAAATAGAAATATTTCATAAGGACAACCTGGCAGATTATTCTCAGGCTATTGATTCCACATTTTGTTCTGCAGAAAACCTGCTGCTAAACAGACCTCCCTACTGGAGAGACTGAGCAAAACAGCCATTAGAGGGAAAGGCTCTGGGGATTTATTGATTAGACGTGTGAACACTAATCATGCAATAGCAAAGATTGAGCATGCTGTTGTGATGACTATTTGCATAAAAAGCTAACATTTGAGCGTTGGGAAGCTAGATCCTGTCAGAACATTAACGGTAGCTGTCCCTGATCTGGTTGTATCCCTCACCACATCCAGGAGGACAGCCTCAGGCTTCTCATTTTCCAAAATCTAAACAAACAAGTAAGTTAGCAAATATATTTGCTGTTATAAATAGATACTGAAAATGAAACTCCTATCTCCAGCAAACCTGCAGGATATTGTTTTGCCTCTCAAGCATACTTGAAAACAGCATCAATTTTGGATTTTGAATGGCTAATGATATTGTGTGATTCTTATAATCCAGAACAGAACTCAGTTTAATTAATTTCAATCAGTTCTCGCAATCAAATTCTTGTAAACTTTCCTTCCTCCTGACAAAATGCTAATGCTGTCTTCAAGTATTCCAAACTCAAAAATGAGGAGGCCCTTAGAATGATGAGCAAAACTTTTGTATGGTTTATTCTTTCCCACTTCAACTTTCTGATTTTCTTAATGCCGTACATCAAAGACTAAAAATAATAAAATAATAGAATTTTTCTACAATCCTTTTAGACAAATGCTGAATTTTACACACATTTATGCACACAACTCCAAACTTAATTAATTTAAAAATATATTTGAAATTTTAATACTCGTCATCAAATTAGGCAACCCTTACTAAGCTGTCTTTGCCACAAAACTTACCTTATGAGATAGTTAGCAGTTTCCATGTAGATAATTTCTGTATTTTGTCAATGTAGGGTTAGTCATGAAAAATACCCACGAGTGTATTCACTGAGGACTTCACTTGAAGAATAATGTAGATAACTAGAAAATAAAACTTGCTAACAGAGATGGTGTAGGTCATGGGAGGGGGTCCTAACCAGGCTCTGAGCGGGGCTCTGAAGCTGCAGGTGTTTGTCAGACAGAGGAAAGTCAGTCAGAGAGACAAATGGAATTAAATTGTCTATTTTGTATTGTGTGGTCAGCCTTTGAGAGAGGTGCAGCCTTTGTGTGCAACTTTTTAAGCACCACTGGTGAAAATGCACGGTTAATAGTGGTGACTATGTGGAAAAACTTCTGTAGCTGAACCCAACCAAACAGGGTTATTGTGCTCTATGCATCAGTTGTAGCTTCCATGGAAATAAATGGGAGGCATTATTTTCAGAACATCCTACCCTTGTGTATCCACTTTGCATCCTAAACCTCACAGCAAAGCATTCACTATCCTTTTAGATGCATCTAGAAGTAGAGGCTGAGACAAATAGTAACTCAGTAATGTTTGTGCTAGGGGCTGGAGCCAGTGAAAAATCTGGTGTGTGTTTCCATACACGTGGATGCAAACTGCACCAGTCCAGAATTGCTGGAGCTTCCTGTGCTGTTATGCTCTGAGGCATTGTGGAAACAACCAGTTCTGAATGAATGTAAGACACTGTATTGCCCATGATGTAGCTCTTCAAGTGCAATATGGCTTTGTTCACTAAGGTAGAAATCAAGATGGCCTAGACCAAGGTCTCCTTCCTTAGATTAGACTCCCTATGATTACAGTACTTTGTACCTGGAGACTGCAAGTCTCTATTCCTTGCAGATGGAATTCAGCAAGGTATCTTAAGCGCCGGTACCTCCACAAAGTACTTTACCAGGTAGGGTTCTGAAACATATCGCTCCTTAAATGCCTGCTTGGCCTGCTGAGGGAGTGGAGGATTCATTCCACATCTGATACGAGGAATCAAATTGTCTGTTCAGTGGGATAATCTTTCTATTGTAGGGATGAAAAATCTCAGAGGACTCATGCTCAATGGTCTTGTAATTAAATGTTACACACTTGATGAGCATTGCATTGCAAGCCTCAAGGCTAATTTACATGTTACCACCAAAATGTCTTATTTCAGTTTGCTTGTAAAAATACTGTACAGGCATCGTTGCACGTCATTGCGAATGGTTTGTTTCAGTGATGCTTGGGTAAGCTTCAACATTACTAAAAGCTGTACATAATTACTGCTGAAGAGCTCTGTGCAGAACCAATAATACATCCCCTACAATAGCTGTTTTATTACCGAGATGGCTTTCCTGATGTGACCGACAATGCTAGGATCACAAACAAGCTGCCTGCCAGCTAATAAAGAATAGCATTTTTGGGAAACAAGGTAGTTTGATTCAATTATGGTATTATGTGCATAATTAGAGTGTGTGTCACTTTTCCAACAGTTGCCCATAATTCACAACAGTAAGGCAGGGTAGGAGGAAGGAGACAATAATGAAAGTAGATAGAAGGAAGTTGTATGAATAGCGATAGGTATGATGTTGTTATGATGTATTTACTGGCACATTGAAATGCTTTATGTAGTAAAAGTTACTGTTAGTAATTTGGGGCCACGACTCATGACAGTGTATTCATAATGGATGAGTGATGAGAGAAAAAGCTTCTCAAGCCTCCAGGATCCATATAGCACATGTAGCTTTATCAGTTCCTTGCTTTGAGAAGGTCATCCCACAGGTAACATTTCAACAGAGGCATATCAGATGGACTGAACTGAGGTTTCTTACAATTCTCAACTTCTTTATGCTTATTTGACTGACTTTAAAGCAGTGCTAAAGCACTGCAACCATTTATTGGAATATATTAATAGCAATAAATTAGAATTTCACTCACTGAATTCAAGCTCTTAAGAAAAAAATAACCATATGCAGCAGCAGAAAAAAGGCAGAGAGATATTAGATGACTTACCAGTTTGCAGCACGTGAGTGGGAGAATAAGAGACAGAATCCATGGCCCCTGTCCTTTCTTCCAAGTCATCTTTCTTGTGT
Source organism: Callipepla californica brunnescens (assembly GCA_023055505.1). Classification (NCBI taxonomy): domain Eukaryota; kingdom Metazoa; phylum Chordata; class Aves; order Galliformes; family Odontophoridae; genus Callipepla; species Callipepla californica. Next base: position 5,651,932 of record JALIRH010000016.1, read on the forward strand.
TTGTGCCACAGTAAAATGATTTTGTATATGTCCTGTCTTGGAAATATGAAAAATATATGCAATATGCAAAGCAGCTGATGGGTCTGCATTTTAGAATCTATCATCATTTATGAAATCTTGAAGCCTAAAGGGATTGCACACAATTAATTGCAAACAATCCAAGAGACTGCAGAGCTTTACTGCCAATTTGTAAATAAAACCCAGTATGCAAAAGCACTTAGGCCAGTGGGGTGAGGTTCCCATCGATAAAGGACAGGCAGTGTACAAATGCAATGCAACAATTCTTACACTTCAGTCTTCAAGAATTATGCTGACCCTCTAAGAAGATGGAGTAATGCAGAGTCACTGAATGCAGCTAGGCTTCTCCACTGGTAAATATTTTACATAATCTAAATGAAGAAATCCACACTTGCATGAAAAGCTGAAAGAATAATTAAAAGTCATCAAGTGCAAAAAGTCCTTTTAGATTTTAATCTTGGCAAATACATAACAATGAATGATGTTGGTAAACTGTGAATCTGTCCAAACACAGGACTGCAAGCAAAGCAAAACTCCCATTATTTCTTGATTCTGACCGTCAAATGATCTTCTTATGAATATGCTCATCCTGGTGGCTGGCCAATACCTGACTGGATTCCTTATCCAGTGCTGTCTAGCTCCCTTTGTATCACTGCTGTTTCCATCCCACATCTCACTGTTCCCCTCTGTTACGTTCAATAAACATAATACACTTGGTGCCACTGCTGATCTGCTGAGCCAGTCAGTGTCCAGCTCAGTGACTCAGACTTGGTCTTAGCTTCAAAAGAAAAATGATGATGTCTGTCTTTCTAGATTTGAACCCCTCCAGTGAGTAGTATCACAGATGTAATGCGGATGCTCGGTAATTACTGAAACAGCAGTTTGTCACAAGCTGCTGGGGGCACTGATAGACTAGTGCTTTGTGGGTATAGTTATGGGAAGGAATATGTAAGAGAATATGGTAATTCTGACAGGCTCAGCTTGGAACTGTTTGGGTTTTCTGTTCAGGGATAAAATGCACATGTGGAAGCCATGCATATAGATAGCTAGGTGCCTGTTTTTATCTATCGTTCTTTCCACCTCTATGATATTTAATATACATGCAAAAAAATATTCCAGTGTAAATGAGAATCTGGGCCAGGCAGTAGCCACATCTACACTAAGCGCAATTTGTATCTCCTGTGAAGTTCACATACATCAGCAGTTTCCTAAACAAGTAGATTTGGCTCTTGGGAAAGAACAGAACAGCCTGCATATCCCAGCCACCCTCCACACCAGTGCCACTAGGGGGTCCTTATGATGCTGAATAAATAAAAAATCCCTTCTCCACAGCCCTGAGCTTTGTAGCTGATCCAGAGCTTACTGCGGCGTACAGGCACTTCCCTGTTCTCTATGAACATGAAAAAAACCACAGAAATCTGAAACTTCACTCTTTGTGTAAAGCAGTTCTGCTTTTTATTCTTTTTCTCCTCTTATCTTGTAGTGCAAATGCAGCTTCAGAAACGAACAAAAACATCAAAATCCACAGATTGTTAAGCAAATTCAAGACCGAGAGAGGATGAAAGAAAAAAAAAAAAAATGGACCTGGACCCTGATAGGCTTTGGATGAATCTTTACAAGAGTTGCAAAGGATGCAGTTGCAATGGTGACCCATCTGCACATGCAAAACACAGGCTCAACTTGCTGCACAGCTGAAACACAGTATTTAGAGGTGAGAATGCTTTGTGTGGCCAAGCATTATTAATGGTACTATGTTTCATAGCTTCATAATATTTACATTATATTGTTCCAATTACTGAATTGAAGATGTTTTGTTTTCTGAGATATATATCTCTCCCCCAAAGTAAAACACTGTGTTTCTATTCAGCATTTTTTTCTAAGTTGTACTTGGCTAGAAATAGTTTTCCTTCAGTGAATCTGTAGCACAAACAGCTATGTCTCTCCAGTCTTTATTAATTCAGACATACAAAATCTAAGCATCTACATGTTGTGGTTGTTCTGTTTGTTGCACAGCTGCAAACTGATTTCAGCAGAAAATGTCTCGTGTCTGCAGATACCCTATTTTCTCTCATGTCACTCAAGCGAACTGCCTTGCAGCTTGCCCGCACTGAGGTCGGCGCGCAGAGCCGCAGGAGCTCACAGAACCCGCTGGGGGCTGACGTGCCAAGGCACCCGCTCAGCCCCTGGGACCTGTGGGTGTGGATGCGAGCAGAGCTTCTGAGCACTGCTGGGAGCCAAACGGGCTTTTGCCTGAGTGAGTTCTGGGGGGAGGGGCACTCGTTCAGAGGCACAACATCCTTCAATACTGGATGTGTTCAGAAGAGAGGAAATTGGCAGTGTTACAAATTCAGAAAGCAGCAGATGAACATGTAACATACTGATCAGGGTGAGTTCACCCCTCTTTTTGATCAGCTACTCCAAACACAGAAAACCCCCTGACCAGTGCAACCGTAGTCTTTGACCTTCTTCATTAGAGGTATTTTGAGGTACTGTGAGCAGCATGGATCAGTGTTCACATGCTTGTTTATGGGCTAAACGTATCATTATTAGATTCATACTTTCCAACCTGAAGTCATGAAAGATTGGTTGGCACACAGGGTTTTGCCCTCCCTTTCCATTCTCTCAGCCTCTAAAGTAATCTGAACTGATCCTTTTCAACTGAATTTTTTTAAGTGCTACCTTATCTCTAGTTGCTAGTGTCTTTAAGAGCTTAACTCCATACCTCATACTTCTGTCTTGTGAAAGCAAGGAAGAGACTTCCACCTCCTGCACTGTTGCCAGCGTCACTGTGGTTTCCCAGCACTGAGGAACCAGTGTGTACTGAGTAATACTGTTGCTATTCTGGGTTACCCATGAGTATGAAGATGTGAATGTCACAAAGATTTTGGAGTGCAGAACAGAGGAGAAGGGAAGAGTATTATTTTATTTTGCCTTTATCTTCTGCCCTCCCTTGACGTCTGCCCCACACAACTTGCCTGTGTCATAATGTGCACATTTTTCTCCTGTGGAGGCTCTGCTTCTTTTGGAAAAGGCCTCCACAAGGATACCAGCAGATTAAAATCCCTCTTGGTCTACTTGTTTATACCAGCCCTACTCAATTGCCCTGCAAAAACAGAGAGGAATATTTTCCTTGCTCTCAAGAGTAAAGTCCTCCATTATCATGTCATGAAAGGAAACAGGCTGTATGGTAGCTAAGGAAAAATGCTGACTTTAAACCTGAGATAAGGTTCTATCATTTACACTAATGAGCTCACTGGTGGGGAATTTGTAAAATCTTGTGATAAAAAGTAGCTGTAGTCAGTATTTGATGGAATTTTCTTTCTTTTTTTGTTGGCTGAAAATACACATAACTATTAATAATTTTCTCAGCCAAATTCAGAGAGGAATAAATGCAGTGAGAATTGTCCCAGCCAAAGTTCAAAGTAACCAATTATTTTAGGGAGTTATTCTCTAACCACAGGTTGATCTAAATTCTGCTAGGAAGGCTGTGAACACATTTGACTAGTTGAATAATGAGTTAGTTACTCAGGAGGAGGAGACATTAATGAAATATTAATATTAAAATTTTAATTGCTGATGACTTGTGGTTAAAAGTTGAGGCTCCAGATCTAATAGTCACTTCACGTTAGATTTTGATTTTTGATGGAAATGTACTCTGATATTGTATGTCCAGTAACTGCTATGAAAATGGGGATGTATCTAATAGCCTTTGCTGGTATATTCTGCCAGAGCACTGACAGATACCAAAGAAATCTTTTAGTTACTGTAGGTTACAAAGACCTAGACTGTTCTGTTCAGAACCAGAATGGACAAATCCAGCTGGAGAAAGCAACCATGAACTATGAAAATGGCTGTGAAGCTGGTTTTGCATGCAGGAGATCACAACTACTATCATATTTCTAGGAAAATATGTTTTGCACAAAAATATTGCCAGATCTGCAGCTCTTGTTGTGCATCTCTGTCTTCATATGGTTCTTATCACTCCAAGATTTGAATTTCCTAGTGCATAGAAGATTGTATCTAATGTCTTCTTCCTGTCTAGCTTCCCTCCATGCTGTGCCCATCACTTGTACCTAGTGCAGATGAAATGCTGAAGTGTTGCAACTGTTCTGTGAAAGGAGCAGCCGCTAGAGGGGGGGATGTACGCTGTGAAGTCCCCATCAGTACCCTGTAACTGAGGCTTCCTCAGTAAGTAAAAAATAAAATAAAAACAAAACCAGAATGTTACCAGTTGTTGGTAGGCCGCCCTGGTGTATCCTTTCAGATAAAATATATTGAATGAGGTTATTTTTAGTATTGCAGTTTCAACGCTTATCTTGAAACACAGCCAAAATTAAGGGCCAGGAAAAAAAATCATTGGCTGAATTACACAGAGAAGATTGGATTACCTGTTCAAACAGCTCTTAGTTCTGCATTGAAATAGAATCCCCAAATACAACAGAACTGTTGCAGAAAATAAAGCTAACCAACAGCCACTAATAGCCCCTAATTATTAGGAGTTTCAGTTAAAATGTGGATAGTGTTGGTTTTAATTCTTTTAAATCATAAGAGAAAGCAAGACCATGGTATACCCATTTACAATTACAGTGAGCACATACATTGTCTCAACACATGCAGGCTTTAGCTGAGTGTTTTCTGGCAAGTTGGGTTGGGAATTTGCCCTGTTAAAATACAATTACCCATTTGAATAGCAAATAATTTTCAGTCTGAGTTATTTTTTTTGTAACAATTCATTTGTTTTGACTGAAGTATCTGGCAAGTAAAACAGGTCAAGCTCCTGACATTGGCATCTTTGCTTGCTTAGGAATTTTTTGTACCTGAAGGAAAAGCTGATGATATCCTATCCAAGTAACTTTCATGGCATCAGTATATACAAAAGAGATCTGCCTCTAAAGAAGACACTCTCTCAAGGTAAGACTGAAACCCAATGTTACTTTTAAGTAAGAAAGAGAGAAAAGCTTTAGCAGCACTATGGACATATGGACAGTTAAGCTGTACAAACCAGAATGTTTAATGATTGTCTCGAGGATAGATTTTTTCAAATATCTTTGACATTGAGCTAATATTTTTCTCACTTTTAACTTTATCCAGTGCAATGTATAAATGGGAGATTAGAAGTCACTGTATTGCAGGCACCCAATGAAAAGCAGCAGATGACATTACCCACATTGTCTTAATAAATTTGTTCTTCAGAAAGTTCAGAACCCAATATTCATGCAGCCCAGTGATCCTTCGAGGTCAACAGTTTTATATTCATTTACTGCTGCAGTCCCCACTTTGGTTAAGATCATCTAACAGTTTCCCTGTTAACCTCCTGTTCACAGCTACCTGTGAAGATCAAAAATTCTCATTTCTGAGACTGAGATTTGCCAAAACTGCAACTGGAAAATGTGAATTTTTGTTTAAACATTTAATCACAGTCTTTGTAAACATTTTAAAATACACCAAAATGCTGGGAAAACACTAAGGTCATTTTGTTTGATAGTCTCTGGGCAGAAGTAAGATCTGAAAGTAGAAAATCAGAACAATTACTCTATAGGAAGTAGGGCATGATTAGGTTCGGGAACCAGTCTATTTTAATTGGATCAAATAAAATTACAGAAGATTTGGATATGAATCTATGCAACTGTCTATCTGGCAGTTATTCTCAGGTCCATGCCTCAGAAAGCTCATGCACTTTTCAGCTGTTCACACTACTGGCTGGGTTTTACCCTCTGTGCTTGCTTTCTCCTACAAGTAATCATGAGAGAATTTCCTTGGCCCACTGCTGTTCCCCACTGGCACCTGAAGCAGCCTGCCTATGCCATTCTGTCTTTTCTCTGCTGTGCAAAACCTGTGCTGGCAGGCACACAGTGCAGCGTGTCTGCAGCCATTCTTATTCCATAGGGAGTGTGATGACAGATCGCTGCTGCTGGGTGGGACCCCAGCAGCTCATCTGCCCCTGCTGTGCGCTCTCACTGGACTCGACCTGCTCTTTGAGATACCTTAATTGCTTGCTGTGGAAGCTGAAGGTGACACTGTAAGCAAATCACCATAAATGCATGCAAATCTCTCTAACAACTGCAAATCAAACAGTTGTAGTAGTGCACAATATAGATCAGCAAGAGCTCTTTTGCTCTAAATCTCATTTTCACACATCTTCAGACTTTGTACAAAATCCCAGCAGATGCTAGGGAAGAGGGGTTTCTGAAGTTTATAAGGGCAAATATGAATCCCCAAATTGCCTTTTTACTGTTCAACTAATATAGCAGAAAACAAACCGCATTTTAGAACTGTGAACAAACCACATTTCATATAAGTTATCTGGTTACAGGCCAGACCTTGTATTTTTAACTCAAGAGGAATTAAATCAAAAGGCAAGTAGTCCGTGAAAGGGTGGTTTTATACACAGTCAGCTTAGACTCTCAATAACTTGTTCTCTTGAAGGAAAAAATAAAGGCTTCCAATAGATTTTTCTGTACTTGTTTTCAGAGGAGCTTACGGTTTCTCCCATGGAGGCTTTTTTTATAAGGGACGCTTAAGTGCCTAGTGAGACTGAGTTTCCAAGGGTGATTTCCCTAAAAGAGGATTAGGGTTCACTGGCAGTGTAATGCAGGGCAGGTAATGCTGCTGTTGCTCATGGTTTAAACTGCTTCATGGCTAAATTATATTTCAGTTTCTAGAGGTATCAGTGCAGTACCTCTGAGCTTTCAACTTGCTTCTGTAAGGTAAAGAAAAAACTAAACAAACTGGCTTTTTGTTCTTCCTATATTTTTTTCTGGACTAAAACAAGCGACCCTCTCATTGTCTGAGAAGGATAGTAACCAGTCCTCAAATGGATCTTCACAAATTTATGGGGATCATTCAGTTATTCTTTTCCCTCCAGATCATTTCCTAGATGATGTTTCTCTTTAAACACAGGTGAAGCATTAGGGGAGTTTTGCATACTGACAGTCCATTCTGAATCTGTAAACCAGACCAGCCAACCAGCCACATAACCAGCTCAGGGCTAGTTACCACAGTGTGGATGGTTCACACATTTTCTCCATACCCACAGAAATATTTTTGAAAACAATGCCAAAAGAAGGGCCCTACTTGAGAAATACCTTAGTTTCAGTCTAATACCAATAATAAATACCATGTTTTGTTAATACATTGACATAGCTGCCATTGTATCTGAACAACAATTGCCCTATTGTATTTCAGTGACACTGATTAACAAAGCAGTTTGCAATCAGATGGAGTCATGTAATTCATGGCCCTCTGTAAACATCTGGATTTGCAAATCTGCACTCCTAGCTTGGGAGCTCTCTGGCACACATCACTAATTAAGCCATGTTCTTATATATCAGTACATACATCCTCCTGCTGAGTATTCTCTCTTTGTTCCCAGTACAAATAAGAGCCTGTTATCAATGCAGAGAAAACCAACATAACTGCCTAGCACAGTATGTGACATTTAATGAAAATGAAGTAATACCTCATTTGCATGGCTGGCATTACTGTATTAAAGCCAGAGCTGCAGAGGCTGGGTGCTACAACACCAATCAAGTGTGCAAGGCTGAGAGCCCATGGGAATGATGGTGCCTGGCACAGGAAGCTTTGCACTTCCCCCTGCCTGCCTGCCTGCCTTCTGCTTGTCGGGTAGGGCTTCTGGGAAATCAACAGATTTTTGTTCCTTTTCCCAGGCCCCCCAGTTCTTGCTCTCCCTGTTACCTCCATCCCTCAGAGCCCAGGGAGCTGGGAACCAGATCTCGCCTTGCTTCCCCCAGAGGAGTCCCCTGGAATCATCAGGGGTGAACTCCAGCTGAGGAGGGAACCCATCAAAACAGTGCTACAGAAAGCAGCACTGCAGCACAAGAGATGTGTCTGTTGTGCAGAGGAAGTGCCTTGAAAGAGGAATACATCGATATTTCTTCACACACTCACAGAAGCCAAGCAGACACAGGTATAGCCAAGCACTCAGAACTTTTACCAAAGTTGTGCTCCTTCAGTTTGCATTCCTCTCTGCCATTTCACCAGTATTGACAAGGAAGCAAAACCCTCATAGCGACTGGTTCTGGTTTGCTTTAGCTTGGTTTTGCTTAGACATATTTAGAAACAACGATTTTATTTGAAGAAAGTTTCTGATTCTGACCTTGGCTCCCAGTTCAGCAGCGATACATCAGAGACCAGAAGCTGCCAGCGGGACGGCTCCTGGCAGCCTGCGTGTGGCTCCTCCCCCTCCTTATCATTTCACGCTTCTCAGGAGAGTTTTTGTTTCTGTTATCTCCGACGCCGCTCCGACCGTCTTCCTTTCCCCGTCTCCCTGCTGCAGTCGCCCTGCTCCCAGCCGCCTCGGTGCTGCTGCCCGTCCCGCCGCGGTACCCGGCTCCTGGGGGTACCCGGCTCCTGGGGGGGTACCCGGCTCCTGGGGGGGTACCCGGCTCCTGGGGGTACCCGGCTCCTGGGGGGGTACCCGGCTCCTGGGGGTACCCGGCTCCTGGGGGGGTACCCGGCTCCTGGGGGGGTACCCGGCTCCCGCATGGGCTGAGCGCGCCCCGACCCCCGCACCGCCCCGGGCGCGCCGGCGCATCAGTAGGAGTAAGGTTTTATTGGCACCCGTTTGCAGACAGAGCGATTTGCCAGGTTAACAGTGAGAACAGCCCAAAATAAATGAAAGCCTCTCCCCGAATTTGTACTGGTTGGCACACCCAGAGCCCAGCTCTGAATGGTATTTAACTTCCAAAGAGGATGCTACCAACTCCAGTTGATTTTAGTGTCTGAGTACAAGTTTACTTTTGTCACTTAGAAAACTTCTGTTGCAGCGCTCCGTTTCTCACAGTTCACAGTGAATCGCTTCTGCTCCAGTCCGGATTTGGCGGCTCGGGGTCCGTCGGGCCGGGGCCGGGCGCGGCTCTCCGCAACCAAAGGGCGCGGGGCGGCAGCGGCGGGGCCGGACCGGAGCCAGGAGCTCGCTGGCAGCGGAGCGCCGTGCTGCTCGAAGAGGGCTCGGTGAGCGCGGAAAGTTTCTTGCTTAGAGCCGGGACCGCGCCTCTCGCTCGAGCCCCTGCGCTCCTGCGGAACGAGACGGCGCGGTCAGGGCATCGTACCGTAACGCGGGCGGGGCTGCTCGCAGGGATCGCCGCGCGCCCCGACGGGCCGCTCCCCCGCCCGTTACCGGCTCGCTTCCCGCACCCTCCGCCCCGCGTCGCCCCGGTCCCACGCGGCGCCGCTGCGCTCCTACCTGCGCGGTGCGGTGCGGTGCGGTGCGGCTGCCGGGCACCTGCTGCTGGGCACCTGCTCCCGCGCCCGCGCCGCCTAACAAGCGCGGCGGCGGCAGGCGGACTGCGCGGCCATTGGCGGCGGCCGTGCGGGGCCGGCACCGGTTGGGTCGGGCGCGGCGGGGGCGGGCGCGGGGCGCTGACGCCAGCGCGGGGCCGGTGGGGAGGCGGGGCCGCGCCCCGCGCCGTCTTTGTGCTCGCCGGCAGCCCCGGCAGCGCCGCCGCCTCCCGCCGCCTCCCTCAGCCCCGCGCGGCTGCGGGCGGCTTCGCTCGGCCCCGCACCGCACCTTCCCCGCACCGCGCGGCCCCGCTCCCCTCCGCGCTATGTGCGCCGGCGCTGCCGTGCCTCCTCGCGGCCGCTTCCTTCCCGGCGGGGCGCTCCCGGCCCCGCTCTGAGCTCGGCGGGGCAGGGCGAGCGGAGCGGTGCCGTGCCCGGACGTGCCGTGCCCGGACGTTGCCGTGCCGTGCCGTGCCGTGCCGCGCGGCGCGGAGCGGAGCGGAGCGAAGGGAGCGCGGCGCCATGCGGGGCCCGGGGCCGGCGCTGGCGCTGGGGCTGCTGCTGGGCGCGGTGTGGCTGGCGTGCGGGCAGAACGAGACGGAGCCCATCGTGCTGGAGGGGAAGTGCCTCGTGGTGTGCGACTCCAACCCCACGTCCGACCCCACCGGCACCGCGCTCGGCATCTCCGTGCGCTCCGGCAGCGCCAAGGTCGCCTTCTCCGCCATCCGCAGCACCAACCACGAGCCCTCCGAGATGAGCAACCGCACCATGATCATCTACTTCGACCAGGTGCGCTGCGGGGCCGCGGGCGGGAAGTTGTCGGGGCTGTAGGGGACGCGCCGCCCCGCGGGGCTCTGCCCGCCCCAGGGGGCAGCCGGGGCTCGGCGGAGCGCTGACGGTGCCCTTCCTTTGCAGGTACTAGTGAACATCGGCAGCAACTTCGACTCGGAGAGGAGCACGTTCATAGCGCCCAGGAAAGGAATTTACAGTTTTAATTTTCACGTGGTGAAAGTCTACAACAGGCAAACCATCCAGGTCAGCCCGCGGGAGCAGCGGCGCGGGGGGAGCGGAGCGGGACGGGGCCCTGCCGCGCCTCCGGGGACCCCGCGCTGCCCCGAGGCCTCCACCGGCAGCCAGAGCCGCCCCGGGCCGGGAGCCGACGTCCCGAGGGCCGGGAGCGCCCCGCACGGAGCACGGCCCGCGCTGCTCGGCCGACCGGGGCTCCTGGGAGCGGGGTGCTGCGGGGCGCCCGGAGCACGGCCCCATCCCGAATGTCTGGGCGCAGTGCCGCATGCAGACGCGCGGACGCCCTGCTCGCATGCATGCCTTTGTTGCGTGGCTCGATGCGCGCACACCTCTGGGTAGGGATACGGAAGTACCGGCCCAAAGCCGGGCAGCAGAACCCGGGCAGAAAACGTGCAGCGATGCGCATTGCAAAGGTGAACGTGCAGCTGCACTGCTGTAGTGCTTCCCGCGTTAGGTTGGGCAGGGAGCGCGTTGTTAATGCGGGGTGCGGAGTCCTGGGATCAGCAGCGTGAGCCCAGGAATGCCTATTGACTGCTGTGGTACGATGCCTGCGGTGCCTGGCAAAGGCAAACACCCCTGAGCACACCTCAGATGTGCTGAGTGGCGGCTGTGGCTGCGCTCCGCACGGCTCTGAGGTTCCGCATAGAGCCGCCTTTCAGTGAGTGTGAGCAGAGCTCTTTCTTAGCCTGAAAACACACGGACACCCCACTGAAATCCTTCAGAATAGGATCAATGCCTTGTTCTATATGCACCGGGGGGTTTTGATGCGGCTGCCGCTCTGAAACAGCGGTGAAAGCCCTCTTCCCTTGGAGGGCACACCTCGGCCGGGCTCACATCGCTGTTTCGTTTTTATGGGCTGGAGTTGCTGCTGCCAAAAGAGGCCCTTTCCTAATGATGCTTTCCCCTGCGAGGTGAGCCTTGCACTGACGGAGGGCTTTGTTTTATCTTGCTCTTTAGGTGAGTTTGATGCTAAATGGGTGGCCAGTGATTTCTGCCTTTGCAGGAGACCAAGATGTGACCCGAGAAGCTGCCAGCAACGGGGTGCTGATACAGATGGAGAAAGGAGACAGAGCTTATCTAAAACTGGAGAGAGGGAACCTGATGGGGGGCTGGAAGTACTCGACATTCTCTGGATTTCTGGTGTTCCCGCTTTAAACCACATCTCATCCAAGAAAAGGGAGAGCTGCAAGTCAGAGAATCTCCTGCAAGTTCCCCGGCCCTGGAGCTGTGGACAGCAGACTTTTTACGTGCAAATATTTAAGAAGCTAAATCCTGCTTAGGTTGTGTACATCGCTTTGAAGAATTACTCCTTATTTCCGTTGTGTTGCAGCCAACAGGCGGGAGACACTATAATTGATCACAGCCCCATTTCTATTCCTCTCTCCTCCCACAGAATTAGTTCCCATCTCTGTGTCACTGTGTAGTCGGCCATCGTTCCCCACGGTTTCTGCCTCACACGAGTAGACTTTAGGTATTTCCATTGTCCTTTCCAGCATATTTTGTAGTTTTGTTTTTAAAACATGTTAATCTCGACTCTTTTCTCTGAGTTTTAACTTAAACAAAAAGAAAAAAGCAAACAAACAACAAAACAAAAGCGCAAAGTATTTTTGAACACATGGATGCTATGGTGCAAGAGAAGACGTGGCTGCGCGCGGGCGGACGGAGACGTTCCTGCGTGAAGAACTGTTTGCAGCGAGGGCTGACCGCAGTGTTTCAGTATTTCTATGTAACTCTGAGTGATTGTGAAATTTAAGGCTGCTAAATGTTTTGACGCTTGTTTTGCTCTTGTAAAATGTGGCCCAACTAAACGCCGGGAAGTATATTGAACTTTTACTATTACTCTGTAATATATGTGTGAATATTGAAAATTAATTTTTGCTTTAATTCAATAAAGTTTAAATGGGACTTTTATTTTTCTTAACCCGCACTGAGGTTCCTCACTGCAGGCGGCCCCGGGCTCGAGCTCCCGGGCTCTGTGGATGCGTCTGTCTGTACTGCAGCCTAGAAAGCACAGCGCGTTTTACGCGGCCGTCTGAAGCGGTTTTACGACGTACACTTCGATGCTAGCAGCATTTCTTTGCCGGTATTATTTTGTTTACGGGCTCTTAAAGGCGGAAATGCGATCGTTTTTGCAGCACGCGGCCAGATAACTGCTTTTATTGAAAGGTGCGGACGAGGATTTCGATGGGAACAAAACGCGGGGCCGAGCCGAAGCGGGGCGCGCCGGCCCTGTGCCCGGGGCCGCCGGTTCGGGTCCCGCCGGAGCTCGGGGCGGCCGAGGGAAGGGGATAACAGACGGCAGGCGGGGCCGCCTTCTCCCGGAGCTGCTCCTCGGCCCCGCGCAAGGGCCGTCGTTGCTTCCCCCGGGCCGAAGCCGCAAAGCCGGGCTGCAGAGAGCCGCCCGAGGGCCGCAGGTGCCGCTGATGCTTTATTTTTTTCCCCCTCTTTGTCCCTCTCCGCTCAGTAACTAACCCCCCCAGCCCTCAGCTGCGAGTTGTCCCCCGCTCGCGAGCTCCTCGTTAACTCGCTGCAGCTGGAGCTGGAGCGCGGGGCTTCGCCTCGGGGCCGGGCACAGCGCAGGGGCTCTGCGGCCACGCACCGCTCCCCGCCGCGCGTGGGGGGTCCGCGCCTCTCGGCCGTCGCTCTCCGGTTGATGTAAGTAACGTCTGATTGAATTTATCGCTGATTAGAGCCGAGCTTCGGTTTACGCAACGAGGAATTACGCCTCGTTCGGTTCATTAGCGTGACGGGTGTTTGGTTTATGAGCGGATCGCTAATGGTAATGACCGGAGCTGATTGATTTCTAATGCGAATATAATGACGCGGATGTAGGGGAATTAAGGAGGAAAAAAAAAAAAAAAAAAAATCCACGTTGATAATCGTTGGGTTTTCAGGGAGCGCGCGTGGGGGCGAGGGGAGGAAAAAGAGAAACCGACCGCCCCGCTCCCGCGTGAGCCGTGCGGGGATGGAGGTGAACGGCTCCGGCGGGAGACGGCAAGTTCGCTCCGAGAGGAGAAGCGCCGTAACTCCGGGGCGCGCCGCGCGCTGCCTTCCCCTCCTGCCCGGCCCCGCAGCTGCCGAGTGCCGGGCGGGCAGCCCAACCGCCCCGCTCCTCCGGGACGGGCGGAGACAGGTAGGGGCTCGAGAGGCGGGGAAAGACGGACGGGGCGCGGGGTGAGGGCGGCCCGCGGCGCGTTATCCCCGACGGCGGCCTCAGGGATCCGCCGACGCGAGGGGTTGAGCGGTCGGAGCGCTGCGGGGCGGGGGGGAGGGCTGTGCCGGGAGGGCCGCGCTCGCCCGCCTCGAGGAAAGGCCCCGCGGTTGCGCGAGGGGTGCCGCGAGCCACGTGCTGTGAGGAGAGGGCTCGGCGAGGCCGGCGGAGACGGTCACTGCGCGCCTGGGGCTGCGCTGCTCTCCGTGAGCTCCTGAAGGCTCGGGGTATCCGTGCTACGGGCGGTTCCCCACCTCCCACCGGGCTCCCCGCGGCTGGAGGCAGCGGGCGCTCCGTGACCGCGTGGGTGCGGGGCTCTGCCTTCCTCGCCTCAGCAGCTTCGGGCCTTCTAGAGGAAGATGATGCCATTTGTCCTTGTGCCGCTTCAAATCTGCGTTGGGATGATGAGTGAAGTGTCTTTTTAAGTCACGCCGATCGGATTTAGTTTCTCACAGCGTGGGATTCTCGAAATGAAGCAGCTGCCGTTCTGAACTCGGGCCTCGAGGCTGAGCAGCCCTTGGGAAGGTAGTCGCGCTATCAGAGGTTCTAACGCTGCATCACACCTGGGCTTGCAGAGCCCAGGGCTCTCCTGCTTCTCGTGCAACAAAGCATTGTGTGGTGGGAGTCCTCCTTGAAGAATGCAACTCCTAGCGCTCTCGTATCAGCAGCCTTTTAATTCTTTCCCCCTTAGCATATCAGGTTGTGCACCTTTTGATCTTTGCCTCTTTCTGTGCGGTGCCCCTCTGCTGCCTTTTTGAGAATAATTCTGTTTTGGGGAGGCTGAAACTCTGCTGATCTGTCAGAGGATGGAGGCATGAGGGAGGGATGCTGGAGGAGTTTGAGTACAATAAGGACTGAAGATGTGATCGTCATTAACTTACGCTGCGTACAGTACGTTAGAATAAATATCAGCACATTAACTTCAGTTATAAATCCCATCAAATGTGCTGGAAATTTATTTGCTAGAGGCATCAAGAAATAAGGTGGTGCTTTCCATTTTTATACTTGACTGTGCAGTGCTCTTTCAAGGACTGGAGGATCGCAGGACTCCTGCTTTGTTTTTCAATTAGAAGTCCCTCAGCTCATAGTGGAAGTTCTCATTTCGTTCTTGCACTTAATGCTGATACGTTTTAATATGCTTTAGGTATTTTGGGCTCAGGGTCATCCGAGTCAGGGCCATCCTTATTGAGCTTCTACACAAGCAGTGTTTCCTAACTCTGTCAGTTGCAAATGGCACTACTTAAATACTGTAGTGAAAATGAATGTAATCCTGAACCTTTTGTACTAATAATGAAAACAGGCAGTAACTGCATGGCAGTTGTTTTCTGAGCTGCTGTCACCAAAGTAGTTCTAATTTTCTCTTTATGCTATCAAGTAAAAGTGCTGAGTTTAAGGAAAAAAAAAAAAAAAAAAAGGTAAATGTGTCATATTATTCATTCTAACATCTTTCCTTCGACATTCCTCATGGAACACTGCGGGGTGCTGGTCAGACTGCCTGGTCTGCTGACCTGATGAATAATACCTCCATTGGAGGAATGGAGAAACATTGTGTTCTTTCCCACGCAGATGTTCCTAAATTCATAACTGTTAAAATCTGGTCTACAGAACTTGAAATTCCATCAGTTCTCCTTCGTACTCAACTCCCCATAACTTAAAATACATGTATTTTAAGATACATGCTCGAATTATCCACTGGTGTTGATCTGTCTCTCCCTTCTGAATGTCTGTGTCATTTCTTCTACCAGGTTTTGCACTTCCCAGTTGTCAGCAGCTGAATTCCCCTCCCGTTCTGTCTGTTGAGTTGTAGGGATAGAGAAGCTTCTGATCTCTCTCTTTTTAATCTGGTTTTATTGGTCCTTTGCTGTCTCCTTTCAGGTGATTAATCTCGCTATTGCAGTCTTTGGAGCTCCTTTCTGAGGGCTCAATTGTTCTAAGGACCTGGAGGATTGCAGCCTCTGGTTTTAAAATCTCTTTCAAAATGGCACAACCAGTTATACCTGTGATAACAAAATGAGGCTCAGCACTTATTAGGTACACAACAGAAATAATAATGGAAGTAGCTGTGTGCTTTGTTGTGTGACCAACATTGTGCAGTGATGTACTGAGCACATATCTTTACTGAATTTCCTGCAGTATATTTCCAGGTCCCTACAGGGGCTTGATTAAGCTAATTGGGAATCTGGCCAGTAATTCACCACTATTAATATGCATAAACTTACCAACTTCACATTTAGCTAATCATGTACGTAAAAATTGCACAAGTCTATGGGGACTGCTAACCCACTGATTGAACACCTGAAGGAAAGACCTGGTCAGCTGTGGGAGCACAGGTGAGGGAATTAACCTGTGTGACCAGAAGGGGATGGAGCCAGGATCGACCCCTCCTAGACCCCATTTAAGGGCTGAGTGCCACTGAGGAAGGATCTCTTGTTGGAGATCCCTCATTTTGGAGTTCTTTCCCTGTGAGCCTAGATCCTTGGAGAGGGGTGAGTGTTCATTTTCCTTCCTTTTGTAACAAATTGTTTGTGCTGGTCCCTTTGCCTTTACAACAACTCTGATCAGAATTAAATTATTTTCTCACACTGGGTGAAGGCAGCATTGAGCCTGGAAGCACTGGTTTAATGTGGCATTTTTGATCTCGAAAGTCATATTTGTTTTCCTAACTTTCACAGTGAAAAGACTTCATTGACTTAAAGGTACTTTGGAGTGGTACATTGAGAGAAAATAACCTCCTTTAGGAGGAGGAGGAACTTTCATTGTTAGAGCAGAGTGCCAGGGTTCAAAGCATAGCTCTGGATTCTGGTGTGTTGTTAAATGAGGCTTTTCTGCTGACGAAAATTTGCATAGCTGTATTGCAGTGCATATTCTTGCATCTTATTTTACCCGTGGGACCTTGTGGCAGAAGTCAGGAAATGATCCTGTTACAGGAGTGCATACCAGCCCTATTACCTTTGCTGTGCCATGCAACCGCTGTACCTGTGTGAGGCAAAGGTGGTGTGGTTAACTAGAACTTTGCAAGAAATGCAGCCCTAATCCCATTCTGCCATTTCCTTTTCATCTTTCCTGTGTAACTGACTGAATTCTTTTGGTCTTCTTTAATATTACATAAAACTGTTGGTTTACTGGAGGTATCCCAATGCAAAGGAATGGCATAAGGATGCAGCTGTCCAAAATATTATTTAAAATAATAAAAAAAAAACAAACAACAGCACTTCTTAGTCATCTTATTACTGTAATAACGAAAGGTCAGGGCTGTCTGGTGGTACTGGTGATGGTCATGTCAAGTTGCATCAGTAGAGAGGATTTTAGTTGCCTAACCTGCTCTAGTCCCATGAGAAGCTTTTCCTATTTAAAATATTTATAACCTTTTATTAATGATACAGAAAATGAAGAAACAGGGTTAAAAGTTAATTATGTTTTCATTTGGATAACAACCCTTATTTTTTTTTTTTCTTCAAACAGTAGATGGTTTTAAACAGAAACTATCTCCACTCTGTCCACTTGCAGTCTCTTAAATAATACTGAAGACTTGAATCATTGTGTGGGTGGGGGGAGGGGTAATAAGTGGTTGAATTGTTCTGTTTTAAAACAAGTGAAATGCATACAAAAAATGGAGAACAGTAACAAGGCCAGAAATACAGTACTTGTTTCTTATGTTTTTTTGTGTATTTTATGGCTCAGATTTCAGGATGTCAGGTAGTGCTGACTCTTCTGAAAGCAGGTGGGCCCACGTTTGTGTTCTCTAGGCAGCTGGTCAGTACCTCCAGGTGTGGTTCTGGCTGCTTTATGGCAGTAATGGTGGTAGTGCAGCCACATCCCTTTGGTTATACTTCAGCAGCTGGGAAGATAAATGAGTCCTGCATAACTGTAGATCAACTGCAGGATGATAATTTTAGTTTAATGTTTACACGTGTTTTTAATGTTCCCCTTATTGTAATGTGTTTTCAGCAAAGCAGGAGGACGTTGCAAATACAACATTGGGGTGTTGTTTTGAAATTGATTTAATTAGTTCTGGTGTTGTTAGTGCAGTTAATGTCAGCGAGTTTCAGAGAAGGGAGGGTTCTTTATTCTGGTTGGCTTCTCATGTATTCTCTTAATTTGAAGTTGTGGGAATATATTTTATATTTTTTGAATAAATCTGTCACATCTTACCTTCATAGTGACAACATATCATATCACACTGTGTTCCCATCTTTCTGTAGCTACACTAATGTCTCCTTAACAGTATTGCACTGAGGCTTTTGTTCCTAGTGCAGCAAGTAAGCTGCTACCTGGCTCAGACACCTCTCACTCAGCCTTCCCCCTCTGCGATCTATGCAGATTTCCCTCCTGCCAGGTTGCAGCAAACCTTATGTCTGTTATGGCCGTTTTCAGGGTCAGAGGAAGAATGCAAGACAGTCCTTTCTGCATCTGTGCAGCAAGAAAGCATTTTTGAAAGCTGGAAGGGATTATAATGTGTTAGGAAGCACTGATCACTTTAGAGAAAGCAAGGTAAGGGTTGGCTGCAGGTGACCACTCACAGGAGGGCTTTAAAGCCTCTGTCACAGCAGTCTTACCTCTGTGCCCACAGCAGTGGTCATGTGCTGTTGAAGTACGATCTTTTAGATGTTGAAGCATTGTCTGTGTATGTCTTCTGGTGGGGTTGTTCATATTCAGTGTTCCCTCTGCTAGTTGTGCAGCTCTCCTGTGTTATCTGGATTAAGTGTAATCCTTCTTGTGTAGCCTAACCCTGTGGCTGTGCCACAGAAGTGGCCTTCTTTGCTGTGCTAACTCAGTTTGTGTCTGTCTTATTGCATATCTACTTCTGTCAACTCAGAAATTAACTTAGTTCTTTCCTTTAGTACCCCTTTCCAGTTTTCTCCCCTACCTTTGCATGTTGCTCATGCTGTGCTTTTCCTTTTCAAACTTAATTTATTTCTTATTTAGAAGAGTCCTGTTGATGTATGGTATCAAGATCTCTGCTGGAGATTAGTAATATGTTAATTCTGTCTGAAGTTCAGGCTGCCCACATCTCCCATTGGTTCCTCAGGAGGTGGTGGAGATAGGCCTCTAAACAGATACACTGAGATCTATGGTTTTTGCAAAACACAGCGCACTTGACATGAAAAATGTTTATTCAGCTGAGAGCAACAAGGTGCTTCATGTTCTTAAAGTTAAGGCACTTCAGTATAAGCCTGCCAACTAGGTATACTTCCAGGGTGGTTGATAGAAGAGGCCTATTTTATATTTAAACCAGCAAATAAGTGTCCTTTTAAAAACTGAAACATCCTTTTAGAAGTAACTGTGTGCACCAAACAGCTGCTTTTAAAGTGGATCTTGTGTGTTCTGCAAGAAGTGGGAAAGATTCTTTTTGTGTTTAAGCCCAAGTTAGCAGCTTTGTTACTTTTACTATTATTTAAAAGTTGTTTCATTCAAAAATGAAATTATATTAATGCTCGTTGGTGTACTGCTGTGCTGTTAAACACAGTAACAAAGGAAAAAAAAAATGCTGCTCTGCATTGTAAACGTAACCAAGAGTTCAGGTCTGATTTGTGTCTGCTTTCCAAACAAGGAGATGAATGGTACCCGTTGCTTTGGCTGGTGTGCTTTGTTTCATTGCCTGTGCAGGATAGAATCGTAGAATCACCAAGGTTGGGAAAGACCTACATGATACCCAGTCCAACCATCACCAATAGTTCTCTCTAAACTACATTCTTCAACACAATGTCTAAATGTTCCCTAAACACCTCCAGGGTTGGTGACCCTACCACCTCCCTGAGCAGCTCACCCCAGTGCCTGACCGTGCCCATGGATTAGTAGTTCCTAGCATCCAGTCTGGTGCAACTCGAAGCCACTCCCTCCAGTCCAACCACCAGTTACAAGAGCAAAGAGGCTGACCTCCAGCGCACCACAACCTCCCTTCAGGTAGCTACAGAGAGCAATGTGGTCTCTCCTAAGCCCCCTCTCCAGACTGAACAATTCCAGCTCCCTCAGCTGTTCCTCATAAGACTTGTGCTGCAGACTCCGCTCCAGCTCTGTTGTCCATCTCTGGATGTGCTCCGGGGCCTCAATGTCTTTTTTTGTAGTGAGGGGCCCAAAACTGAACTCAAAATGAGGGCTCACCAGTGATGAGTACAGGGGGACAATCACTTCCCTGCTTCTGATACAACACTACTTCTGATAGAAGCCAGGTTGCCACTCAGCTACCTGGGCATGCTGCCGGCTCATGTTCAGCCAAGCATCAACCAATGCTCCCAGGTCTGTTTCCTCTACATAGCCTTCATAGCCTTCCAGTCACTCTGCCCTAAGCTCATAGCGTTGCTTGGGGTTGTCATGACCTAAGTGCAGGACCTGTCACTTGGTCTTGTTGAACCTCATCCCATCAGCTTCAGCACAGTGATGCAGCCTGTTGAGTTCCCTCTGCACGGCCTTTCTCCCCCCAGGCAGATTGGTACTTCCAGCTGACTTGGTGTCACCTGCGAACTTACTGAGGGTTCATTCAATGCCCTTGTCCAGGTCATCAGTAAAGACATCGTAAAGGACAGGCCCCAATACTGACTCCTGGGGAATACCACTCATGACCGGTTGCCAGCTGGATTTAACTCCATTCACCACCACTCACTGGGCCTGGCCACAACAGTGGCTCTTCCCTTTTCCAGTCATACGTAATGTAAGAGCCCAGAATTACCCTGTTGCTAGTTCCTTAACTCCATTCAGGTTCATGGCTGAGTGTGAAGTTCCTTACGCTTCAGAGCTTAGTGTTACAAGGGAATGAAGTACTTCTGACTAGTTAATAATGAAGATGCAGTAGGAGGTATTTTGTTCAGGGCATACAAGTTATTGTCCTACTCTTGCCCAGAAAGCAGCGTGTATTAGATAGAAGGTGTCTTCCTTGCACTCTAGCTAAATCAGTGTTATTTCTTCTGGAATACTGCTGCTTCCATTCCTAGAGATAAGAAAACATAGTTCAGTGTCAGTAGGTAACTCTTTGTCTTGGGCTTCCTGACATTGTCCTATAGTTCTTAGCTCTGTTAGGAAAGGAAGTCTTTTGATATCTCTGGAAGTTTAAATTGCTTTGGTGGCAAATCTGGTTCACTGAAGAATCTGGGAAGGAAGAGTAGATAGCAAAGAAACAGAAAATAATTTCAGATTATCTTCATATTCTCCTATTGTTAGGATGTCAATATCATATATCGCCTATATGGCAAATATACCATTGATTGAGATATTTCTTTTTTATTTTTATCTAACTCCTAGGAAATGTACTAACTTTGCACAGGTTTTTTTTTAATTATTGGGCTCATCTTTGAAACGTAGACAGGATGCTCAGAGATTTAATTTTTATCATCCACTTGAGCAGGATGAATATTAAAGGATCACACTTTTTTTTTTTTTTAATCCAGTTCTGTAGAAAATAGTGCCCTTTTCCACTTTTTAATATGGCACTGCTGTGCTTTGAGTGCTGTTACCTCACACTAGAGCACTCACACTAGAGAGCTGCTAAGAATGCTAGATTAAGCAGGACTCTCCGTAACTGTGGGCTCTGGTTTAACACTGTTCACACTCCTTTTGAAGAGTGTAGAGTGGATTCAGTTACTGTAAACATGAGTTTTCCAAAATGGTCTATAGGAGTAGGAAGAAGGTTAATGAACCAGTTACAGAGGGGGAAAATAACAAAGCTTCTCTAATTGACAAAAGGTCTGCAGGGAGTCAGCTAGACTGCACGCAGTTGAGGCGAGCAGGCTGTGGTCTGTGATCTTGGATGGTGGTTAGTTATTGATGACTGTATTAGGCATTCTGATGTCTGAAAGACAGCTGCAGTGTGCTTAGCTATTAGCGGTGTTTTGTGTGCTGGTTTTTTTTTTTTTTTTTTTGCTTCTGCAGCAATCAGGCCATCAGACTTGCAGGGTACCAGGCGCGAAGGGAAGCACTTATTCACAAAGTATGTCAGCTTGCAAGCTTTAGGTATAGTTCTTCCCTTTTCTCCATGCTGTGGGAACAAGAATTGACTGAAGTCCCTTGGAGTTTGGGTATTTGCCCCAGCACTGGAGGTACAGCACAGATCCATCACTGCACCCTGGCAGTGCTTGTTTGACCTTAGAGCAACTCCTGTCCCTGAAGCTCTGCTCTTGAGCTCCTGGATTGACTGTGGCCAGAGAGTGTTTGTCAGAAGGGACCCAGGCTCTCAGTGGGAACAGAAGACAGAGGGTGGATAATGAGCAGAGCTGAAAGGTGAGAGGTGTCTTGTAGTTCAGCTCTCCCTTGGTCAAATTCCTGCTCCTTCTTGATCTGCCTAGTTCTTATGTAGAGTCAGTCCTCAATTTCCTTTCAATTAGAGCTCCATCCTACTTTTCTGTCCCTTCCAGTTTGTGAGTTTAATCGTCTCTCAATTCTATTTCAGCTGCATTTTTTTTTTCTTTGCTTTCATGACTCAGGACTTTTTTCCTCTTTTCCTCATGCTATGTCATTTCTTCTGGCTGGAGCAGTGTCCTCCTTTTCTGAAAGGAAACATCAGTCCTGCAGAAGGATTAAAGGAGAGTTTTAAATAAATACCCAGGGAGTCTCAACCCTTTGCGAAAACTGGAAGAAAATGGCAGTGAGTTTCAATTATTTCTGAGCTTTATTTCTGTGGAACATAGTGTAAATCATAATATTAACAATGTCTGTAAAAGCAGGAAGAAAAGTCAACTGCAGGAGTCACAAAAACAAACAAACAAACTTAAATAAAAAGCACTATTTAACTTCAAAGCACTGTGGAAGGGGAGGAAGGGCCAGAATGGGGAACACAAATCAGAATGACAAATCAGACCTATTGTGGGAGAAAACAACTTTGGGAAGATTCGAAAGTGAAGCCAGAAGGTGGAGGAAGTCCCCCAAAGCAGCCAAAGGGAGGCACACCTAGGCCAGTTCTGAGGAGGTTAGGAATGGAAGAGGTACAGAATGTTTAGGAATTCTATGTTGTGTGCAGAAAGAAAAAATAATCACAAACTTTCCACTGGGTAAAGGGGATCAGAGAAGCACAGTCATTTTGACTATTTTTTGGAGACATTGTTTACAAGATAAACAAACGACCCTGCAGCTTTCTCATCAAGCTTCCTCTCTTTTGAGTAACAACAAACTCAAAATATGAATCTTAAAAATCTCCTTCAGTCAAAACACGGACAAAATAAAGCACGAATTCTCCTTTAAAGTTGCTAAATGTCAGAGGTGAGATCGCAGAGTCTCTTCTCCTTTAATGAACATGATTAAAACCATAGGGCTTCATTTCCATACCACTTGAAAAGCAAATAATGACATAGAGAACTACATCAATAAGGTGCTGTGTTTTTAGTTAGCACTGCGTTTCCTACCAACTCCAGCCTCTGTTGGTGGGATAAAGACCTGGGTGACTTCTGTCTGTTTCCCCAGAATGGAAATGTTTCTGCCACCAGTGGAGAGCATCAGCCTGCGGCGTGAGCACGGTGCCTTGAAGGCTTAGAATTGTCTGCTTGAAATAAAAGCAGAACTGCATGAGATTTTGATGAGAGGACATCAATAACATAATGACAAATTACAGACAGAAATAGCGCTGCATTTGTTTCTTTTGTTGTAGGGATGACTCCATTATTTGCCCTGAAAACTGTTTTCAGGTTATTAGAATCTGCATAGCTTTGTGTGTGTTGCTTTTTGAATTTATTTTATTGAGTCAAAGGATAATTTGCATCAGTTCTCATGTGTAGGAATCACTGCTTCATTGCATAATAAAACTGTTTCCTTAAACATTCTGCCTAAGGCCCGTGCAGCGTTATGGATTGTTACATTTAAAATAAGGAATGCTGCTTCTAGTTTAAAAAGACTAAAAATGTGATGAAGTGAATGAACCTTTCCTTGAAACTCGTGAGACAAAGGTTGCTGCTGCTTGATCCCACTTAACTGAAACCTCAAATAAAACTGTGGA
Source organism: Callipepla californica brunnescens (assembly GCA_023055505.1). Classification (NCBI taxonomy): domain Eukaryota; kingdom Metazoa; phylum Chordata; class Aves; order Galliformes; family Odontophoridae; genus Callipepla; species Callipepla californica. The sequence goes on from JALIRH010000016.1 coordinate 5,675,343, forward strand.
TTTTGGTTTTGATTGGTATTTCAGGTTATTTCTGATTCACTTGTTACTTTTACTTGCATTTAGCAATAACTATTTATTTTCTTTTGCTAGTAAAATAGTAGGCACTAAAGGCTAATGCACGTTACTAATATTATGGCATTTGAGACCTTTTTTCCTTGTCAAATAAGCAGATTCTTGGTTTGTCTTTTCACAACTCAGGTGTTTAATTTAGCTGTTGTATTTTCACAGTGCCACCTCAGGCTGATTCATTCATATTTCACTTACTTCCAAATGTTCTTCCACAGAAGCGGGGAAATTGGAGGTAACTGTCCCAGGGCTGGGAAGCAGAGAACACAGTCTGAGCACACCCTGAGAGGCCCCAGTGTTTGTTGGGTCTGTTTCCCACCCTGCAGAACCCTGGTGTAATTCCCAGCTGATGGGATACCGCCTGGTAATAGCAACTGCTCCTGCAGAATCCTGCTAGCCATAATAAGGTGCACATTGTATACAATAAAAACAGCTCAGCTTTATTACCTGGCTTGCATGCCTGGTAATGAATAGAAGGAAGGCTCGCTCCCTCACGAACAGCAAAATTTAATATAGTCTCTTCCTGGAGTTGCACCAGTGGGACTAAAAGTTTATCTCAGCATTCCAAGGGCAATAAAAATCTAAATTTAAACTCTGAATGTCTTACTGGGGCAAGAGTACCCAGAGGCTGAGTACTCTTCAAACTTTGTTTAGGTCATAACTGCTTATGTAAAGTTAGTTTATACCAGCTAGTTAGGTTTTATGTTTTTGAGCACTATCTTCATTACGAAGGAGAGACATATCAAATGGAGGGGATGCATATGAAAGTTCAGCTCTGCTTTACTGTTGCATTTAATTTAGTTTCTTACTGCTTAGCACATAGCTACGTGAAGAAATCCCTGCCTCTTAACCTTCATGTTACAGATGCCATTGAAATCCATTCTGATTAATTCCTGTAGTTAGACACCTCAGATATTTGGAGTTTATGGTTCATGTGAAAGGAAGTGGTTAAAAAGATAACCTGGTGAAAGCTGGCATTAGAAATCTCCTGTTAGCTGTGATCACAGATTGGAAAGATTGACTATAGAAAGCAAGCAGGTGGTAGTGGGCTCTCAGATTAGAGATCCGCTGGCTCAGTGGTGACTTGTTCTCTTTGCCTGTAGTTTTAAAGGTGGGGATGGGAAGCAGAGAAACTCAAATGCCGTTTCTGTAGCGTGAATGAGTAAGTTAGGATGAGGAAATCAACTGGAGTTTTTCCTGAGGTTGTATCTGGTGGCAAGGACATTTGTCAAGCACTCTGTGAGATCGTGAGTTGCCACTGTCGATGTTCCAAGATCCTCATTAGCTATTTTCAAAGCTGAGAACATTGGCTTTAGCCACCACAGAGATTAGATGGATGTGTGGAAGAGGGCAGTTCCGAGGACAGAACTTAAGAGGGAGGAGCGTTCTCACTTAGTGCTGCTTAGCAGCCATTTCCATCTCTGCATGTGCTTCACCTACATAGGAACACAGCCACGCTTCCACGGAGCAGGGAGGAAGGAAGTGAAGAGAGCAGGTTTAAAGTTCTCACAGTTTCTAGGTGACTTTGTGTAGTCATTGAAGATGTTCGTGAACCATATGAGCATGTTGTTTTATTCTGTTCATTTTTTGAAACAGTTGTGCTACGGAGAGCATCCTCCATGTCTTTTCGATATTTGATGCAACAACAAAGATTAGGAATTATAGTGAATTAGACTAAATGATATAGACATACCCCTTGTCATTCAGGAAAGATCAGAAAAAAATGTTTTGGTATGTTGGAAAACTAACGTGTATGTGATGTAATCTCCAAAACTGGCAGTCCTCAAAACTGTGGATAAGCACACAGAGAAAATGGGCATATTTACAAATCACGTCACATGAATCTCCTGATAAATGTTCTAACTTCTTTTTATTTCTTCTGTCTTAACTGCCAGTCCCCCTTTTCCATCAGCTGCTGCTTTATGTATCATTTCTTAATTTTGTCTGCCTTCCTAGGTCTACTCAGATTTCCTTTCATCTTTTGATATCTGCTTCACCATGATTACTGCACCCTTCTAATTTCCAACATTAGCATTGCTATTTTTTTTTTTTCAGCCTTGTTACAGTGTTTTAATGCATTTATAACCCTTTGTTTTTTGCAAACCGAAATCCCCACTAGTCAGATTTCTTTTGGTGGACTGATATGTGGGATTTCCTCTGAAGTCTTCCAACCAACAGAGCTTCAGCTGACTCGGCGTTCTTGGAAATTGCCACGTTCTCCATCTTTTCCTTGGGTATCCTGCTCAACACATATATTCACATGCATTACTCAGAGTTCTGTTGTTAATTTTGTTATAATGTCTTTCCAAGATTGCTCATCTTCACCATCCTGCCAGTGCTGTTTTCGGCAAAGAACAACTCTGTTATTCATAAGCTCAACCTGTGTGAGTCCATTTATTACTCAGCAGATCTGTTACAGTAACTATGGACATGTTAGAACCTTTAGAACAAGAAGATGCTGTATTAGATTATGTTAAGATTGGACAAACACCTACTAGTTTCTGATCTTTCTCAGATTTATAGATTTCTGTGAGAAAAATTGATTTTTGTTTCTCCTCTTACAAGCGTTATTTTTACTGTAACCTTAATTCTGTAGGAGTTAAACAAAATACATTTTCTTGAAGAAAATGGAATAGGAGTTACAGCCTTATGAACTGCTCTGGAATATAGGAGCTTCCTTTAAACTCTCAGAAGATGTTACTTCTGGGAGCAAAGCACTTATTTCTTCTGTGTGACACTTTGTTGTTTGGCTTCCTTGGAAGAGCCGTTTAAGGCGCTGATTGTTTGTGATGGTGATAGCAGTTGCTGCAGTCTCAGTGAAATATAGGACTGTGATTTGAAGATGAATACATGGCATAAATTATAGCACAAGTAACTTTTCAGTGATGTGTTAGGCTTCGCCCATTTCACAAAGGCACATAAACAATTCTGTGCTGCTATTTTAAGTTGGCATTACAACCGAGTGCTCATCTTTTCTTTCTTGCATGGCTTGCAATTACTTTTTGTATTTCTTCATAAATATTACGTAGTCTTTATACTGTGTATTCTTCTCTATCCTTTCGTTGATTTATTATTACTCATAGGACAGTTGCAGTTGCAGCTCCTTATGTTTGCAAACTTAATACAAAAGAGCAAACGTTTAGAATTGTGCATATGCAACTGTGTGCCTAAGACTGCCTGGTTAAACACCCTACTGACAACACACATGTTTTCAAAGACTTGATCATAGCCATGGGCTGTATGCAGACATGGTGCAATGCAGGATGCTATAAATGTGGTCCTCAGGAAAGGTATAGAGAACACAGAGTTAATTATTACTTGCCATTAAACATTGTAGAGATTCTAGAAGAGGAAAAACAATCAGCTTCGGCATCTTTACCCTTTTTAAAAAATGTAAGTCCTTTGTAGGTCATTAGTGGTGTAACCGTGCATGTATGTGTCTACTTCAGAAAACAATTCTGTCCGTAATCTCATAATGTCGAATTCTACCTGGCAGCTTTATTTGAGCTTAATTTCTTTTTCTTCTAATGCTGTTAACTGGAGAGTTATGAGACAGGCATCAGCTGAAAGCACCAGGGGAAGGACAGGTATTGGCAATGGCATAAAAGCAGAAGGGGAGGAAACAGAATAGCTCTTGTAGCATTTATCAGTATTGTACTGATAGTCTGTTCAGACACAACTCTGGAATAAAATAGACGTTCATACTGTGATTTCTTTCAAATTTCAAAGGTTGGAGCTACTCATCTGCAGGGTTACAAGACAAAAGTCTAAACCTTGCAGATACCATAGTATTGCTGTTTTATTGAATTGTTATAAGAAGATGAAACCTTAGAAACTGTTTCCTTAGGTGTAAATGTTCTACCTCTGTCCCTTTGGAGGACATGTGGATGTGGGCAGTTGACTTTCTCAGAATGCACTTGTTGAAATAGTTGACGTCTTTACATGCAAAAAGAAAACCATCTGTAGCCAAATATTCTAGACAAATAAGAGGCAAAATGCTTTTAATCTGGGACTTGAGTGACCATCCAGTGAAGGTTATGAAAGGCTCTTGTTGATTTCCATAGGTTCTCTACTGTAATTTCAGTGAAGGAGCACTGTGTGCAGCCAGGTGGAGAGTGAGGGGCTTGATCCAAGTGCCATGTTTCCTAACAGGGGGATGACACCAGGCCTTGCTGCACAGAAAGCTGTACAGGCAAACCTGTGAACTCCAATTTACAGGATAAAAAGGAAAACAAAACAACAACAACAAAAAAAAAAAAAAAAAAAAAAAAAACACCAAAAAAGTGGCTAATGCTCTTGTTGGTTTGACATGAGCAGATCTGTGGTCTATTGCTTCTTTTCTATTGGAGGCATTAAATTTAGAAACTTTTTAAGTCAACATTTTCTTTCAAACTGATATGCTTCAGATTTCATCTGCAGCGCTCATAAAAGAGCTTTCTCCTTTTGTATAAAGTAATTGTTAAGCAAGGAGAAAGAATTTCAGAGAAAATCGGAGTTTGTGAAAGATGGCATTTTATACTGTCAAAAAAAGCACACCTTAAAACGGGTTAAATTTCTTTATTGTTAGGAGGAATTCATTAAAAATGAAATGCTTTTCATGCATTTTGATGTTATTGAAGTCAATCAGACTGTTTCAGTTTTAATTTTTACACTGGGAGGATTACAAATGAAGAGAACCAACATTTGGAATTGAGAAAATGAGTCATAATTTTCAATTCTGATTGGAAAAATGAATTAAAATATTTACTCATATAGAAAAACTGTATTTTCATCCAAATACTTAAATCAATGTCTTTATTCTTTTAAGAAATCCTGTTTTCTGAAATTAAACCGACACTGAATTTTCGGTTGGTATTTTTTATTGTTGTAACTGCAGAACAGAGACAGTTAACTGGGATCATTGATAGAAACCTATTTGGTCCAAAGATTGGAACACTGAAGGGGGTTCGGATTACATTAGAAAGTACTTGTCATATTCAATGTTATTTCCAGAGAAAATGTGATGGAAAAAATAGGGAATACCGTATCGGTATTCTCAGTTGTGAGCTCTAGATGTTATTATTTTATGGATTTTACATCATTCATTCTTCTACAGTCAGTCACGTATGTTTAGATTTAAGGAAGCTCAGTGAGAATATTTTAGAAAAATACTAACTTTTAGTGGAGTGATTTATCATGATTAAAGTTAACAGTAATCATTTCATTGCATTGTTAAAGGCAAGTATCGTTTGGAAATATATGGTAACTCTATAGCAGTTACACTCATGTCTTTTACTAGGGTTTGTTGTTCTCACTAGCTAGTCCTTGAAGGGAAATATTTTGTGTGCACGTTTCTGTTGTCTGCTTTGTGTCAGAAAATGCATGTAAAATGCTACCAAGTCTGACACCTACTTTGTCTCCGGTGTTTTCCTTGTGTAAAAGACTACTCAGCTGCATGGAAATAGGAAAAATGTCTGCTGCTTCAGACAAAACTTCCAGCCTTCTGGAGGTTATTATCAGCTGAAGTCAATGAAAAGGAGTAACTAGGCTTATTTCATGTCAGATAAACAGGTAAGAGAAGGTCTGAGAACTGAACTTAGCTCTCAATTCTGGTGCAAGTTTCTAGCACATAAAATGCATAGATGAAATGAGATTTGTTTCCTCCCAACCTTTTGTCAGAGATTTTGCCATGTTCCTTTTCCATCCAATTTTATGGACATAACTGAGGTGTGGTTTCCACTGTCTTGAAGCCTGAAGAACAAGTTTTTCTCTCTTTGATAGCTGCTGTAAAAGAAGAGACTCTTCTAATTATGAACAAAGAATGTAACATTTATCATTAAAAAGGTAAAACAGAAACTCATTTACAAAAGAATAAGCTTTGTCAAATGCACTCTTGTATTGAAATATTTTGGAAAAATCTCTCACTGAAGATTTTTAAAGACAGAAGCATAGAAAGATAATTTCATTTTTTGACATGTTTTACCTTTGCAAAGTTACTGGGCTGTTGACAGGTACAACAAGACGTGCTACGCTTACATGCTATTAGTGCAGTAGGCTTTGAAAAATGTCTAATGCATTGGCATATCTGACAATTTAGGGTATTAGTTAACAGTAAGACTCTGTAAATAGAGTGAATTTCAGCTACAACTGCTGACTTGAGCATTCAGTCAACATCTGCAGTACAGGGCTGAACTATATGCAACAAATAATGCCATTTTATGCTGTAGAGATGGAAGCTGGCATTATATGCCGTGTATGGCTCAGTCTGAGAGCAGTGGTAATTGCAATATATTGAAGTTTTGCATTGTAATAAAAATAGAGACCATTAGTGGATACCATTTATGTCATTAGTATTTAGTGGCTGTGTGTTGCAGCTTTTTTAGTGCTCATAAAACTGTCTCTGCTTGCAGATATGTGACAGCACTGATATAAATTTAAATGTTTGGAAATCCATAAGACATAAAATATAGATAGTAAATAGGGGCATAACGCTATAGACAAAAACTTAATAATTTGGCACACAAATGTTTATATATTTGCATGTCTAGTGCAGCGATTAGCATAATGTGATCACATTTATACCATGGAAGACCTTGATTAAACAGACAACCACAAATAAGGTAAACCTTAAGCACAATATACAAAAGCAGCAGAGAGTTCTTTTAGGTCACAAAAGAGAGCTTTGATGTTGGAAGGTGCATCCTCTAGATATGCTTGGTGGGATACTGGTTTTCCTTTTGATACACTTTACTAGTAATGACACCTGCTCCAGTATCTAGCATTACAGCTATTCTTAAGAAGTGATTATTAAAAGTGTGAAATGTGAAAGTGAGAATAAAGTGGTGAGGGAATACTGAGATTGAGTGGTGCTGCTTAAAGGCCAATGGAGCCAGCCAGCACAGGGAAATTAGCCAATGTTCAGATGAAAGCAGCAACACCTTGTCAGGAACTTGGCTGGCTGAGGAAGGGTGTCTTTGTAGAGAGGGGATGGGAGGAGTCCAGGAACATGGCCTAGGGGGATTTCACTGAATCCTGAATGCTACATGCTAGCCAGAGGTTACAGACTGTATGGTTTGGAATTCCCAGTGTAGTATAAGATTTTTGTTGAAGAAATCCAAGAAATTCAGAAGTCTGTTTGATTTCCATGCAGAAGTTCTCTGGGAAGGCCATCTTCTCTCCTTGATTTCGGGAGTGCTCCAGGTTGTTTAAGAGGTTCCCACCACGGCTGATTTGCCTCTAAAAGAGGACTGATTTACTGTCAGTTTTTTTTCTCTGTGAAAGTGATGAATTTGAAGCAAGACTTGTCTTCTGTACGCTCTGTCTGCATCTTCTTCAGCTCTGACCTTTACATCCTGGAAGCGCAGTGGAGTTTGGTCACAGAACTCTTGGGGGATTTGGAACTCAAACAAATTACGCCACACTAAGAGAGAACACAAAAACTATAAAAAACACTTCAGTCATTTGGAGTGAAGGACAGGGAGCGCTGTTAGAAAAAGCATCTTTCCAACTCTATTTCCATTCCGAGGAATGTTTTACCAACATTTTGAGTCTGATACATGTACTATGTTTCAGCAACATTAGCTTCTGTTTCAGAAGAAAAAGAAACCTTTGAAAAATGTGAATCTCTTTACTAATCAGTTATGTCTGAGCAGGGTGGGAAAGATGATGGTGTAAATGATGGTAGGTATGAGCACCTGCAGAAGGCTTGGGGCTCACATTAATACATGTCGAGGTTAGGCAATTAGATGCTTTTCAGGAGCTCCAGTAATAAGCAGCAGTGAGACTTACGACTTCTGTACAGTAAAATGTAAATATTTCAGTGTCTCTTACAAGCTAAGTATGGGAAGTGTTACAGTAAAGTCTTAATGTTCCTTTGCAGAATACATTTTTGTCTGTTTATCTGTCAAAACACACTGAAATGTAAGTCTGTAAAACGTTGTCAATCTTTGAAGCGTTCAGCACAGCTATTTATATTCACGTAAATTCTGAAATCTTTCTGAAACTTTGTATTTCTGATTGCAGAATTCAGTGTTGCTTCTTAGTGCATTGAATACTGATGGCTTTGAACATACACACAGCGATAATGTGGCTCTGAGCACTACCCTGCTGAGAGACATTTCTGAAGGAAATTATATTGAGGGTTTTGGTAGATTTTTAGAATTAGGGGAAACCTTGAAGTGCATAAAAAAATTGCTTAATTTTCATGCACACCACTAAATTGCTTGTTGCTTTGTTTATCCAGCAGATATATGAGAGCAGACCCCACTTTCTGAAGCCATTCTGTACTTAAGTTTCTACTGGAACCATGAGGGGGCTGAAATCATAATACAGCTGAACAGGTGAGTGTTTAAGTAGAGACTGAGGCATGCCTGACTGGATCTGTTGCAACCTTCTTAAATGCACGTGAAAAGGAAGCATACATATTAGGATGATTTTGAGTTCTCTAAGTGCTGTTGTGCCATAAGGCAGAGGACTGTTTGGAGTTCTAGCAGAACTGGGTGACTGCCAGAATGCCCAACTTCAGGCAGCGTGCACTGGAGTAGCCCTATATGAAGTCTGAACGTAGCATACCCTGTGTTAAACAGGGCATACAGATGTGATGTTTTTTAGTTGGAAATGAATGCTGAAAAGGTGGTAAAGTATCTGTGGGATATGTAAACAAATTTTCTATTCTCAATAATGCGCTTTCTCTTACTGTGCTCTCCTAGACCTACTTTTTAGGTTTACTTTTGTTCTGCTAGGTGATACTTGCTGTAAAGTTGCTCTCTTGTACTGCCTCATATCTTGCGGGTAGACGGTGTATCATCCCTGATTCTTATGGGACAGTCAGCCTTATTAGGTTACCCAAATTGCTACAGGTCACAGCTGAGATGTATTGGTGGAATTTAATAGGAAAGCTTGCCCAATACAGACTCAGCTGTTCTTACTGCTTGTTATTGCTTTCATGAGAGGAGCACAGGAGATTATTGAAAGATATGTTTATAAAATATACAGTGCAGTACAGCTACACACCAGCTTTATGCCAAATTAGGTCTCGAACTTGAATGGATTCAGGCATCTACTGCAGTGTAGATTACAGTTCTCTGTGTGACCTCACACATGTAGGTTGGCCTCCTCCTGGCTTATTTAATCCATCTGCAAAATGGAGAAAAACAAGTGCTTCAGTGAAAAAACAGGTACGCATCTGGGCCCAACTGTCCTGGGTAAATAAATTACAGATAAGGTAGTGGCTCAACTGAAGGGATAATAAAGAGGAAATGCAAGTCTCTTTGTCTTCTACACACATTTATCATTAACCTAGTGGTGTACTGTGTTTAGATTTATTGGCTATGTTTAGTCTCACTGGACTTCCAGCAGAACAGATGTGCAGTCATCGGCTTTTCCTGCAATTCAGTACACCAGGAGCACTGCGTGGTTTGTCTTATTGGAGGGAACCTAGGCAGTGGGTTTTAGTGACTCGTGAATGAATCAATAAAGCATGTTCCTGTAGGTTTCTGAATTGTCTCATTCATTAAGAATGGAATTGGGCAGCAGAAGATTGATTTTTTTTTTTTTTTTTAATTTTTTTTCCCAGCAGACCTTCATTTAAACACCGGATTTTTGGAATCACGAGGCTTCACCAAAAATACTATGTAGCATTTAAACTGCAACAGGAATTATGGTAAATAGTTTAAATGTCTCTTTTCAGAATGCTTGTGAGAACTCAGAATAACATGAGAGCTATCTTTAGCAATCCCAATCAGGTGACTTAAAGTGGTGGAAAGGTGCTGAGCTCCCACGGCTGAGGGATTGGCTCACAGAGTGTCCAACATACGCAGGCAAGAGATACTAGGACAGAGAAGCATTCACAAAAAAGTGTTACCCTTTGTCTATGGATGTAACTGAGGATCATGTCTTTGTATATCATAAAGGCTTATGACAGCTCTTGACAATTGTGATGTGGAACATAGCTTCAAACGCAGTCATGCTTCAGAAACATCTACATGATTACTATTGCATGGGTGTGAAGCCAGTTTAATTTTTGGCAGAATTGTTTTGAATTCACTTTTCTTTTGCTTAGTCACCCTGTTTCTGTGAAATTCTGAGAGAACTTACCTTTACAAATGTGTTTCATGTTGGAAATAGTTTACTTACTTGGCACGTACAGGCTACCTGGGTTTCACTACCACAGGTAGTGCAATGTTCATCTTGGAACCTGTGCTCCTAGTATGCACGTATGCATTTCCAGTGTTGTGAACCAATGTTAATTTCATGCCTGGACAGGGGCAGTGCTGCATAAGCAGTTCCTATTTTTTTTATTTTTTATTTTTTTAAGTCCAATCAGGTAAATATTTGGAACTGTCAAATCCTGAAGGAGCCAGGAAAACAGGGATAAACCACAGGGCTGAGCCCAGGCAAAAACCAGCTGAATCAGAGTCAACAGTCAAACTTGTAAGCACCATGCTTTATTAAGAACCGATAAATTGGCAGACAGTACTTTTTACATGGATACTGTTGTAAGATGTTGGCTTGCAGTAAGTTGCTACATATTCCAAAACAAGCCTAAACCACATAGCTTATCATAATGTATGTTCTCACCTGCTATATATTCTTAGCTTGCTTTACATGCCCACAGAAGATAATAGTGTTAACCAGTAATTCTCTTGAGAGGAAGTTGCATTAATTTTCTAGTAATTACTGTTTAAGAATTGATTTGTGTTACCTACATATAAAGCATTCAGGAATCATTCACTGCTTGGTGTCAGCCTGAATCTAGATTCTGCCCCCTTGTTCTCTCTTTGGGGACAGACATTCTTCTTAGTTGACTGTGGGAGCATGTAGAGTTATCCCTGAAGGGTGCCAATAAATATTACACATAAAAAGAAGATATGTGCAGTAACAGATGGTGGTGGTACAGTGCCTGAGGTGGGTGGTTTCTAGTTCACTTTTCTCTGTTACACAGTCATAATTTGTGATACTACTTTCACAGTGCTGCGTCGCAAGCCTCACTGGTCTGGAACTTGTTAACAGGTGATCTTTGCAGGACACAGAGGTCTGGATAAGACAACATAAATCCGAATAGTCTTCCAGAGCTTAGTAAGAGGTGGGCTGCCCTGTGTTTTAAGTGGACATCTTTCTCTTCAAAGCGGAGTAGAGTGCTGCACGTGGAACAGGAGACAGCGAGCTGCAGCTGCGTGCTTTGTCCCAAACTGGGCATTCCTTGGTTGAGATGAACGTCTGCAGCTATTTCTGAGGAGCTTTCCTAAGCAGCGTTTTAATACTGTCTTTGATGTCCAGAGAAGAACACAGCTTTTGCCTTACAGAATTCTCTGGAGAAAATAATAATCTAATAGCCCTAATTAAAGGTCCGTCACATGAGAGACTGATTGTTATTCATTGCTGTGTTTATAGAAGAGCTTACAGTTTAGACAGCTCTCACTGGAGATGAACTGAAAGCTATCACTCTGGGGAATATTTTTGCACTAGCTAAAGGTGAATTGCTGTATGTTATTTATTTTGACTTTCACAAAATCCATTGTAAAGGAGGCTTGGAAACCAAAGGTTGTATTCTTTCTTACTCAAGAAAAACATCTATTAAAATTAGTGAGTATTCTGATTGAATGAGGGTGGTGAAGCTAGTCCAGAGTGTATTTGTTTTAAAAAGAGAAATTATTATTTTAAAACGTTTGTGTTTTAAGTGAGAGGAAATGGAAAATCTGGAAAGCTGGTTGCTTTAAAGTCCCTCAAAGCTACGGGTGCATTCTTTCCATGTTAAACTTTTCATCGTTTCCCTGAGAGAGTGCCTCAGAAACAAATGTACCTGGATCTGTTCAGGAGGAAGAGAACACAGCAGATGTACTTGACATGGAATACTGGGGAGCCCTTCAAGGTAAGACGTAAATGTATACATGCTATTGCTTACGTATTTCTGAATGGTAGAAATGCAAAGACCTCTGATGTCTCTAGCTACCTCATGGGACCAAAATAGAGAATACCAAACCAGCAAGCAGCAGAGGAAAGTGAAAATCAGTGTATGGAGGTAGGAGAGACAAACTGAGAAGCTCAATTGAGCTTCTCAACTGTGCTTTGGAGTGTGATGTAACAAATGCTGGTGTAAACTGGTAGTAGAATAATACATTTTTCAGCTACAGATTAAGATACCAAGCTTTTCAGGAAGATGTTTTTAACTCAAATATGTATATGTATGTATATATACATGTGTATATATATATATATATATACACACACACACACACACACATGTATAATACATATATAATATATAATATGTATAATATACATGTATGTATATATATATATATATATATATATATATATATATAATGCAGATTGATATGGAAGTGACTGAGTAAAAATGTGATGTAGGAGGTCAGACCAGAATGTCTTTACAGTTCTTAATATTTTAGGATCTGAAGGAAAATTAAACTGAAATCTGTCTGTGCTGGGGTTTGGATAGCACATCTCTGTAGAGTTGTAAAGAGTTCAGGCTCAAGGGGCGTTAAAGTTCTAAATGAGACTGTGATGTTTGCATGAACTTGCGTCTTATGCTAGAGGACAACTGGCCTTATAGTCCTTGGTTGTGTAGTGAAGCCCAGCAGTGGACACAAGCAGTTAAAAAAGATGTGTGTTGTGGATGAAAAGGAGATTCAATGAATATTAAAAAACATTAAGCTGTCACTGAAGGACAATAATATCTCTTGGCTTTCTTCCAGAGACGTGCAATTGAAGCCCTCATGTAAATCCTAGATAAGTGAGGGTCTAAGGGAACAGGGAGTAAATGCTTCTTAATGAGCTGGGACAAAGATAAGTGTGATACTGACAACGTGGTCGTCTTGTCCATCTAAGGCTCCTGTTCAATCCCTGATGAAATTTGAACAGTACAGTAAAGAAAGACAAACTAGAAATTAAGAAAAAAAAATCCAGAAACATTTTTTACTCCTGATCTTTCTCTTCCTCCATTAAGACTCACGTGGGATTTGTGTAAGCCTAGGAAGTGTAAACGGAAGTGGTCCCCTATTAGTGATAAACACTACTGCAAAGCTATAAGGTGCAAAAGGATTAAGGGCCTTTGGTGAAATTCGCTAGGATGAAATAATGTCACTTCTGTTTGAATACTGAGTGAAACTTGTCCTTTGGAGTGATAGTTTGCTAGAACAGAAGACCCAAACAATACTGTTAAACTTTTTAGGCTATTTTAATGTTTTTTTCAGGCAGAAGTTTCAGTCGTAACAATTGTTAATTTAACTTTCTGTATAGAAAAATAGAGCATTTCAATTCAATAGATCATGTTAAGGAAAAAAATACCCAAACCAAAATTCTTTTGGCATTTTGTTTTGTGGAAACGTGAAGTCCCTTAGGCGTTTGTCATGTCTTGATCACCTTCTTACCTGCACAGAACACTGTGTTACCACCCCGTTCTGCCTAACAGGTTCACAGTTTGGCACAAGAAATCGCTGACAACCATTGCAATTAAATAGTATTTAGAGTATGACGATAAACCACAAAAATAAGACAAATATTCTCACAGAGATTTGACAGCTGACCTGCAGGCTGTACACTGCATTTGCTTGCATACTTAAGCTATTATTATTTCTACGAAGATATAGTTCATTTATTATTACTTTATTGATGTTCAGTTGATGTCTTATTAAGTCAGATGTTTGGGAAGAATAATTTAATGGGACGAGTCAGACGAGAATCCTCCAGATAACTTGTAATGAAGTAAGTTTCACATTACTGACAATTCTAAGTTCATAAATCAAGGGTGGAAAAAAAAATGCAAAAATTCTAAAATAAGCTGTGGAACTGTGAAGTGGTGGTAATCAGTCATGTAATGTGCTGGGACTTCTGTGTGACAACGTGCATTTGGCACTAAGTCACCTCAGTCAGGATCACTTCAATGTTTCCTGCTCTTACCAAAACATTTAATACATAGGCAGGTATCTTCCCCTTGTATCCCATTATTATGCTGCACCATTCTGTTCGCAGACATTTTGCCTTGCCTGGGAAAACTGTTAATTTAATACACTAAGCTGACCCCGGAGGCGCTGCAACGACACGGCGGCAGCAGCCTGGAGTGCTGCAGTATATCCTGCTGTTAACAGCTGGGGAGACTGGGCACTTTTCTAGACAGTTGTCTGAGAGCTCTTTAGGGAGAAGTGAGGAAGCTGGCTCTTTGACCACACTATGTCAAGAAGGATATATCCCGTCCCTTAGCATCTTTCCTCTTTTTCATGGAAGACAGATTTCCCAGTTGCTCCTCTGATTCTCTTGAAGACTTAACAACAACCACTGGTCTCTCCCTCGTACAATAAAGAATGAAAGGAGTGAAAACCCTTAGGGTAAGAAAAGAAGGAATATGTAGAAGGAGAAAATTCTGTTTAAAACGGTTCTTCTCTTAGGAGAAAAGAGGTGGCATGTCATGGAAGAAATGGTACAGCCTGCTGTAAAACCTTTTCAAAATGTCCTTATTTGTTTTTCTTTACCACTGCAACTGCACACTCATTTTTACTTAATATTTAACTTAACAGTTCTGTTTTGTTTTGTTTTGTTTTTTTTTAATTGGATCTCCAGCATCCTGCCAAGTACTTAAGAGATCCAAAATAATAACCATTTCTTGAGTAAAAACATCTAAGCTATCCCAGCCTGTAAAGACAGACCGAAGTCCAAGGAGGTATTTGATATCTGTATATTCTGCTCAATCAGAATTCTAGAAATTCAGCATTTCTTAAAATAATGCTGGTAGTTTAAGGAAGTAGCACATCAGGTCAGTGCATATGAAGAAACTTAGTAAATAAAATTAATTTCCTGCTATTTCTCTTAGTGGAAGTGAAGGATGCACAGAATTCTGAAAATGTGGCCCCTTGGCCATAGTGCCACGTGTAAGTAGGGGTGACACAAGCATTTAAATATAGATTTTGAAAAAAATATATTTTTTTAGTCCATGAGCAGTGAGATGGCTTAGACAATGGCTTACACGTTCGCCTAAAATTATGTTCCAGGGATCTGATCAATATTGGATGGCTGAAGGGTTGCAAACTAGAAATTTGGCTTAATAAAAAAACACAAAAAGCAACAAAAAATATGCTGCTTTTCTGATGAAAAACAGAAAAGTTGCTAGGAAGAGTGTGTTTGAGTGTTTATGTTTTGCTGGGATTTTTATCAGGGATTTTGCTGGGATTTTTATCAGTGTGCTGTAAATAGCTAACACTCTGCCTTTTAAATAATGCATTCTTAAGTAAGTAGTGAAACTATAACTCAATGAAGAAATTGCACTAATCATATTTCCTCAAAAACTGAAAATTGTGTCCTCTCTGTAGTTAAAATGCTATATTTCAAACATCTGCTGGCTATTACCTTTTAAATATATTTTCATAATTACAGATTTTTGAAATGAACTTGCTGTTGAAGAAAGCAAACGCCGATCCCATGCACAGGACATGTATCAATCCAGTTTGAATCATTCTTCATTTTTTTTCCCTGGTGGAAGTGTTGGTAAGTTCCTGTCCATACAGTTGCTGATGCTTTTGAAGGAGGGGGGTATATATTAAGCAATTGCTTGAGTCAGGATATGTCCGTTCCTCCTTCATCTGCCTCCCGCAGGTTGCACTTGGAAGAAGGCCCAGCCCTGCCCTCATCTTGACATTACCTGCGTGCTGCTCAGCTTACTCATGACCATTCTGTTAGCACGGTAAGAAACCCTTCCTGTGTACTGTTTGCTGCCATAGCTGTAGGAGCACTGTGAGAGACAAACAAATGCCACTTTCTAATTTCAGAATAAGAGAAGTCTTGTGGCTACTTTCACAACTGGGGCACAACTGGGGCTTGTCTTTTTGCTGTTAAATGTATCTCTTGTTTTGCAAGAAAATAAAATATGAATGGACTTCAAACACAGCTCCTTCTTTTGCAGCTGTTATGCAGACAAAGGTAGGGTTGTAGTTGTGAGCATGTATCTATGTAAGAACTGAAAGGTTCAATAGGCATTTAGGGTGTTTGGTGCCCTATGTACCTCTGGTGTGTGTAACATAAAATGAGAACAGGGAATGTAGCAAACATCCTGCAGAATTTGTCAGGACAGTTATTCGTCTGTAGAGGTTATAATGCTGTAGAATAATTTACCCTGAGTCCAAAGACAGTGATGCTTGACAGAGAACCTAGGCATTTTGATTCTTAGCCATCAAAATTTACCACTGAAAACAGACTAAATGTGCCTCTTTCTTTAATATCTCCTTGAAGGAAAGAGTCATACGTATGTGTACACACAAACCTGTGCACCTGGTAACTTCCAGTCTTGCTGAAGGCAGATCGGTGGTAGGGAGCTACATCACGGCTGTGTTTCTCATGAGAAGATTTAGATTATTTTTTTGCTGCAACAGCTGTATATAACCTGAATATTACCCTCATTCATTGTCTTAGATCAACTCTACCTCTGGTTGAGTTGAGAATCCCCAAATGATTGTGATATGTACAAGATAAAGATTTTAAAGCTATATTAATGTCATTTCTTAGGTGTCATCGCCTCTTTTCAACATCAGTCTGTTATGAATCATGCAGAGAAGGAACAGAATCCATGACAGCCTGCGAGCAGTAAGAAATTTCAACTGGATGACTGCGTAAGAGGTTTGTGAGACTGCCAGTAATTTTTTTATATTCAGAGTTAAATAGAGCAATAAGATGGAATTTAAGCTTTAGTGCAATGGATTGAGGCTCTTCAGTCAATCAAATTATAGTTCAATCAGTTCATTTTAATCACTTCTCTGGAGAGAAGTAAACCCCTATGTTGAAGAATATGCAGCCATTTTATTGACGGAAAGTTTAATTGTTTTCATTTTTCCTTACCGTCTGTAACACACTAGACTTTTAATCAGTGGGAACTGAAGTTATAATGAAGTAAAGTCCACTTTCCACAGTTCACAACTAGCTGAAAATAATTGGGTTGAGACTCCCATCCAGACAGTGTAATGCCTCTGGCATTTTCCTGAAAACTACACTTAATTGCTTTGCTGATGTTGTTAAGTGGTCCTGAGGGGGATGAAGTAGTAAAGCTGCCCACATATGCAGAGAAACAATACACCAAAAAAATGTCTTACAAGGTCCTTAAAGGAGGACCAACTGGTGACTGAAAGAAAATATATGGCCTTTTTAAATTCTTTTTCTATACCAGAGAGAACACACAAGCTGACAAAATAAACCATGGAAATTCTATGAACACTAACAGCATTTTTACTTAAAAAGAGAGAGCCTGGGACTCAAGTACAGAAAGCATCAACTCTTGCAATAAAACCTGCAATTCGCTTGGCATTTTTTACACAGAACGCCAGTTAGTGTGCTGCCTTGCCTGTCTGCAGCACCTTGAGTAGAGCAACAGTCCTCCTGTCCCTGCAGAGGGAGGACAGCTTGCGTTCTGTGCTCCAGTGTGGTGGGATGGGAGCCAGCTATGAGCTGAAAGTCTTGTCCAGGCATCAGTGGGACCAGCAAGTGCGTTGGATTCAGCTCTGAAAAGCACCAGAGAAAGAATAATGCTTTGGAAATTTTCTTAATTTAGTGCAATCATGGGGAAACACTCCTCAGCTGATTGGTGTCTGTGGCCTAAAATGATGAATGAACTGCTAGACTCAAGCACATCCCAATGGAGAAGTATGTTACTATTTAATAGAAAAAAATACTTATTTAGGACAAGTGAATTAAGTAGTGGGAAAAGGGAGTTCAATAGTGCTAATTTTGTTTTATGCAGATGTTGGGTTTTTTTAATTAATTGTTTTTTTATTTATACATGCTGGCACAACAGTCTGTCAACAGCCTGGCCTTCCTCAGCTGCTGTCTGTGTAAATTTCAGTATGACCTTTCCTTATTTTATTCTTGCTTTGAGCTGAGCAACTTCCCCCCTCAGCACATAGACAAAATTTGGGCAGTGAATTCTAAAGCAAATATCTTTATAACCTCTTCTAAGTAAGTCCACATCTGAGTTAGAGGGGCACGGGATTCCCTGTCAGCTTCCAAGTTGATAGCTAAGACTTCGGCCTGCAAAGCAACCCAGGAATCTTTTTCCACTGAGGTATCCACAAATCATTACATGACCAGAATACTTCAGTATCTGGCCCTATGTTAGCCTGACTGAGCCCCATAATAAGGCCTTAATACCTAGTTTTCCGAAGACAGGATAGTAACCTTCCATGCACCCTGAAACCTCAAGCCATGTGCCAAGGATCTCAAGCTGTCAGGTTGGAGATCAGCCCTGGGAGTAGCCTGTTGTGTCTAATTGAGTCTGTCTGCCTGCCTCTGGGAGAACAGCTCAGCAGCAGTTATGCTCTGCTGGTCATAGGGTCCCATTGAGAGGTAAGAAACATGGTACAGAATGGTTGTAGCAATGAGGCCTATGTTTTGAAAAGCCAGAAGACTTACTTACCTTGGTTCTTGCAGTCCTTTAGAATCAGTAAGAATGCAAAACCCAAGCAAAGTCTTCATTTGCCTGTTTTTCTGATAAACTGCTCATATGGAAAAATGTGATTTTCATGGTTGTCATCAAAGACAGTGTACTCAGTTGTGGAAACATGTCAGACACCATATGTCAGTACTATGCCTTTGAAATGTTGGTGTCTGAATAATTTTTTGACTAGCTGAATGGCATATGTTTAAATGTAAACATCTGTTCTGCATTTGTACTGTACTGTCTGTATTCTCTATACTTTCTCTTGCTTAAGACTTTGATTGAAACCCAGGAAAACTTTGGGATTCACCCATTTCTGAAGAAAATACAGCTTTTGTGTTATTTCAAGATGTAGCTAATGTGTTCTGCCTTAATTGAGAAGGAAGGCATTTAAAAGAACATTTTGATTTTTCTATAACCAAAACAAATGATTCCAGGTTAGATAAAATGTGATTTGGCTGTAAGTGTTAAGTAAGTGCAAATACTGTGTTGATGGTAGGCAGGTTCTGTTATTTACAGATTTACTTTCAAGTAGTCCATGTAAGAGTAGTGCGTTTAACAATGACAACAGTAAATTGGTTTTATCCAGAAACTTTTCTGATGCAGTTAAAGAACTTGCAGTGTAATTAATGACTTAATAAAGGAATGAAATAATGTGTTTGTTAGGCTATTTATTATACATGGATGAAGCTGAAGAACTATTGTCACAACAAAGGGATCCAAAAGCAGTTATTACAACTCATCAATCAAATAAGCCACTGGAGTACCATTCACAGTGCTATAACCAGCCTAAAAGGCACAGTTTGATCTGAAGTAATGAACAGTTTCTTACCATTATGGCAGAATGACGAGAGACATTATGAACCAACTGGGAATACCTGGAGAGTGTGGAGCTGAGTGTCCTAATGCAAAAGTGCAGAGGAGCTTATAAAATGTTACAAAATGAGTGACGGTGTTGACTATGAACTTACCAGCGTGATGGCTACTGAAAGAAGCAACCACAACAGAAAATTGCATACTTCCTCAGTAAATGCTTCGTTTAAGCACGTGACTGTGCTCTCACGTGTGCCTCATGAACACTGTTTTTCACCTTTTGGTAGCAGTAAAGGACAAACCTCACCTCTTTGTGTACTTACGCAAGGCTCATCTTAGTATGTTCATATACAAAGAAACTGGCATGGATATTAAATAAAACCAACAAACAAAGAAAAATAAAAGAAACAGCAACCAACCAAGTCACAAAATCCACATCTCTGCTACAGTAACTGCCAATGTTCTCAAATGGACTAAAGATGACCTCTGACATTCATCCAGTATAGTTTTGCTACTTAAACTGGGGTTCTTAGAGATTACTGCTTGGCTGGAAAGAAATGAGGTACAATTCTGAAGTGCAGTGGTTATGAGTTTGTTATATACGTCTGTGGTTAAGGCACCGAATCACATCACAATACCTTCATAGGTAGTAGAAATGCTGTGATTTCAAACATCCAACGTTTTCCATAATGCACAAAGATCTAATTAAAAATAAATCGGGAATTCATGTTTTATGTTTAGTTGATTATAATCAAAGATTTTAAAAAACAAAACAACAACAACAAAAAAACAAAACAGCATATTTTATAGTTGGATTACTGTAAGACTCACTCCAACTTGATCAATGCGCTTTCTAATTTCTGCTGTAGTTGTTCCAAATTAGGCATTATCTTCTGGTAGCATAAGCTGCATTGTTAGTCTCAAACCAACCTTACTAATAGTTGCAGTTGCGTCTTTTCTTAAGAAGGTAAAGAATATGTTTTTCAGGTTTTCAGTACTGCATATGTACTTCTGTACGCTTGCTAGACTCCCACTGAATCTCTAGCTTAGTTATCTATTTATTTTGTCTTGTTCTCAAAAAGAAATTTGCTTTTTTGATTAAGAATTAGTTTTGCCTCACTCCTTTCCTGCCCCACTGGCTGGTTTCAAGTTTTCTTTTAGGAGGGGCTTGACTTTGTAGTACCCTCTCAACACAAAAAATTGCCAATAAGTATTCTCATAGAAATTTGGGAGGGGGGTATTAGCCTGGATTCCTTTTCTGCTCCTCCAGAAGAGGTATATTTGTTATTTTGTTACCTCTCAGAGGTCCTGAGGTGCAGGTGACTGGGAAGGGGCATCTTTCCTTTGCAGCAGTGAAATCCTCACAGCCTCTTTTATCACATAATGTGCACCCTGCAACAGCCTCTGAAGGAAGGAAAGCAGAAAAATGCTGCAGCTGCCATAAAGAGGCAAAAATTCAAACTAGCTCCAGATTTAAATTTCAGAGATATTCAAGCATCAGCATTCTCACATTCTCAGCACTACCTTTTCATTTTCAAAAATACAATGCCGATAAGAGCTCACATTTCAAAAAGACCAAGCGTTTTTCATTTTAGAGTTTAGGCACCAGCCTTCTGAGGGAGCCTGGCTTTGTAACATCCCAAAATATAGTTCAGTCAAAAATAACATTCTTCTAACGGAAACTTTTCTCCCATTTCTTCACTTTATAAAGCTGGTCAAAACAAGCCCTGTTTTGCCTACAGGATTCATTACTGTGTTACCGCTCTTTATATTAGAGTAGGTTTTCAAGGTAGCCCTCAGAGAGATTGTATTTCTACTCTGTAATGATTTTACCATTGGAAGTTTATCTAGAAAGATGCCTGGAAAACAATGAGGCCACTAGGGAATTCTTTTTTTCTTTTTTTTTTTTTGGAAGAATCTAACTCTCCATTGTAGAATAATCAGAGGGATATGTTAAGCTTGCTACATTATCTTTCAATCTTTTGTTTCAGTACTACATTACCAAGTTGCTTGCACTGTGAGAGGTTAAAACACTTGGGTTAGCGCAAAGCACAGAGTCAGCGAGCACACTGAATACAAGTCAGAAATAAAGCTAGGTTTTGGAGTGCAGAACTACAGCTCTTTCAATCTGTCAGACAAGCAGATGTTGCCAAAGGTGAGGAGGAAAGGAGCAGTACTTTTTTTTTTTTTAAACAAAATTTTATCCTGGCTGACAAACCATCTACGCACCACCTGAACAGCCAGACACAGCAACTTGGTTAGATGCTTTCCAAACTTGCCCTCTGCCTCTGCCTCAGGGCTATCAGATGTGTAGCTGAGGTGGGGAATTTTTCCACTGTCATTCCCCATAACTTGAGGACATGCTGCTCACTGCAGTAAGTAAATGGCTGGGCGGTTTTAGATCATGAGAGAGCTTTATTAATTTGGGACTTTAACAATATTATTCTCCACTTTTCTCTATTTTAAGGAGAGTTCTGCCCTGTATGAGAACAAGCTGCTAATGAGCAGAGATTAAACATCTCATCTAGGGAGAAAGACTTCATCCCAGATAGTTGTTAAAAATCAGGGTACAGGTTAATTTAGCCGGAAAGATCCAACCAAGACCTACTGCCAAACATATTGCTTTTGATAGTTGTGGCCTGCCATATCCCTCCAGCTACCTTCCGATTGGTGGGAATTCATCCCTGGGAGAATCCTGAAGTCTGATAACTTTCCTATCCCATTATTCAGCAAATAAGTCTCCAGCCCTATTGTGCTGGAGAGAAACCCCAGGTCTCTAGGTGGTCTCTGTCATGTGGTCCAGTGCTCAAGTAAAAAATGTGTTTCTTGCTCTTGTACCAATATTTAAGGAAATAGCATAGTACTTTGCAGATAGGAAATCAATGTATGGTTTCAAGATACGTGACACCAAGAAGATCAGGAGAACTGTACCTACCTCTTCCAAACATTGTGTCATACATACACCGTTTCCTACAGATTTTCTTTGTGTGTGCACCATATATACCTCCACTGTGATTCCACATATCTCCTGTAATAGAATTCATCCCAAATAAATGCAGAAAAATTATTCTTCCATACCTTGCATAGCAAAGGAGGTTTGACCTTGAACACTGCGGGCACATTTTCATCCATGTAGCTGCCATAACTCTGTATGAGCATAGACCCTGTGTGCAAATGAAGAATTGGACAGCAAGGTTAGCACAAAGAAAGGAAGGGGGGCTGGGAGGGAGAACTACTGTCACTGGGGAAAGATCATTTGAGAACAGCTCCTACACAAGACTGTAACAATATAAGGAGGTGCACCTCAGAGTATAGATATGAACCCTAATAATATTTTTAACTTAACAACATAATCTCATTTTAAGAATTCTTGTGTTTGCCTACTTCCAAAACAACTGTGTTAGGATTTTTCGGTTACAAACAAATAAAGACTGAAATCGGAACTGTACATAAATAGTACATAACATTATTATTCCCCTTCCTTCCCCCCCCCCCACTATTTTCATGTCAAGTGTAACCATTACTGACCCCATGGTCAATTACTAACAAAATCTCTCAGAAAACCCTACTTAATAGGGAGAAACATGAAAACCTCAAGAAACAAAGGTATCTGATTTCCAAACAGAATGCCTATTTAAGACCAAACCTCATTAGGGAGAAGTCCTCCAGGCAAACATCCTCTCATTATTTATTGTCATGGTTTACTGCAGATTCCTCAGTGTAATTCACAGTTGGCTTTTAAATAAATCTCTCTGTATGGTAAATGTGATATTCCTTCATTTAAACAGCAGGGTTAGCTTAAAACTGAGCAAGACCAAAATTTCATATTTCAAAACTCATAAACAGCTTAGAGAATGACAATAATGCAATGACAACAAGAAAAAATATGACTGAGAACATATGGTTGAAAAGTAAGGTAGCAGCGGTTATAAAAGATGATAATGAAAGTCAGACTGCAAAGCAAAAGCAATTAGCAAACAAGCAATGATAACGAAGAATTATTTATGGTGAGGAACTTCTCTATAGTGGAAGGATGGTTCTGTGTTCTAATCAACAGTTAAGGCCTTAAAGCCCTGGATTTAATGCTTAGCATCCCAGCCTCAGTCCTGATTTTCAGAGGGTCAGCTGGGCCATAGTCTCAGAAGTTTTGAGGTACTCTGATCTTTGGTAAAATTAGTGCAAAGCTCCTACAGCTCAAGTGATCACCTGTAAATGAGCAGGAGACAGCTAGAAGCTGGAAAGCATCCCTCTCATAGTGCATACTATGGTTTTCTTTCTGATATATTCCAGGAGATAGAAGTCTGAGATTTCCCTTACGTATTTTACCACATCAAAGGGTTAACTAATGATCTTGCCTAAAATGAAAAGTGCATGACCATGATTTCCATTTCTTATTGCAGTAAAATGCTGAGAATGGTTAAAGGAGCCCAGAGTACCTCAGTAATTTGCATCTCTGATTAGAACAGGGTGAAGTTCTCTTCAAGGAGAACGTCCTCTGATGTGATCCATTTTTCTCCTGTAGCTAAAAATTCTTGGGCTGATTCAGCATCTGGGCTGATGAGTTGGCCCCTGGAAGCACTTACCCTGGCTGCTCTTGAGGAAGCTGGAGGGGCAGTGCAGCGGAAAGTTTCTCTCCTCACCAGAGGATACGCACACAGACCAATGCTTGCCAGGACAATGCCTTCTACATCCCTCACTTGGCTCAGAGCACGGTGCCTACCGCTCCGCATAAAAGATCCTGTCTCTTAAAATTCATATTTATCACTTTGCTTAACAGTTTTGTTTGGTTTTTTTTTTAACAAACATAAAGCTGATCAGAATAAATAACATAACAAGTGAAAACAGTTGTTTTTAATCTCAGTGTGTTGAATGTGGATATTAACGTGAACAGACTGCCTTTTTTAGTACACCTATTATAGTGTCACACCCAGTCTTTGCTGAATGCATACCTGCAAGACTGTGTGAGTGTGCAATAAAACCCTGAGTTTATTAAGCATTTTTTCTATTCTGCTATGTCAGTCTAAATTCACTTTGAATGCAGGAATGATGGAATTGTTCAATATATTGTGTGCAGAAGGTCATGACCTTTGCAGTCAGGCCCTGAAACACCACTGTCTTTTCACTTCTGGGGTAGCTGAAATGAATTACAAGGCAGAGTCGTAAAAGCATAACATTTTACTAAGTAAAGCTGAGATCTCTGAATATGCAGTATTTAAGCATTTTGTCTCCTCTTACACTTCCAAATTACTTACAACCTGCGTAAGATTTCAAAGATGAAAACAGCATATTTTTTTACTGATTATCTTGTTTCTAAACAAGGTCTCAATTCGACAACAGCTCAAAAGCGTCAACAGCCTTTTGCATATAATAAAAATGTCACTATTTCTTCATCCTTACACGCATGTAAGAAACATCTTAGAATTGCTATTATATTATCAAGTAGGAAGACCTGGGTAAAATTGGTTTTAATGCTGCGGATACGCCACATGGAGCCACTCTTTTAACCCAGCCCCAGGAATGGGTGAACACAGTTTGAGGGGGACAGTCAATGAAAATCAGTGACAAAAGTAAAACCTCACCTGCCTACCTCTGCACATGAAGATAGTTCTTCTGTTAGCACACAGACTGACCCAGCCAAATTGGAATACCTAGTGTAAAGTTATCGTCACTTCTCTGCATTTCTGCATTGATTAAAACAGGCAAGAGCTCCAAACAATCAGCAATTTTCCTTCCACACACAAGTGGCTGTACAGCATCAGGAGGACACTCAGGATAACTGACGAACCAAAATTCAAGTTACTGAAATTTAGGACTGCTGGCTGTTATTCAGTAAAGTATTTTAACACCAACATTTTAATAAAGCTGCTGTAAATATTCAGTGCCCATGGGTGCCAAAAGTTCATCAGATTCCTCTGTTAACCAACACGTTTAATGTAGGGAACTTGAAGACTTCCCTGGAAAGATCCTCCGAACAGATGCAACTTCAGTAATCTTTTGAAAAACAATGCCCTATTTCTCCATACCTTGATGGTATAAGGCCTTGAGGAAAATGTACTAAGACAGCAAAAGGCCTAAAAGCCCAAGCTTAACCTCAGCATGCTAAGGGAAGTGTTCTGCCTCCGAGTTGGGAAAAACCAGGCTGTCCCACTTGCAAAATGTTCCCTTTGTTCTCTACAGGAATCTTGTATTGCTGATAACTCACTTCTTTCCAAGAGTTTCAGGTTTAGGATTCCCTTTGATGCTAGATTCGCTGCTGGGAACAGTAAACCACTCAAACTTTGACAGAGCTGCAGTTATCACCCATTGTCAGCTATTCTGTTGTTTCCACTAAAACTCATTTATGTCACTGTTTCATTTTGGATAGGTTTCCCCTCTTGGTCCTTTCTGATTTCAGTCATGCCTTTCAGGAAAGTTACAAATCGGATAGCCAGAGGAGCATGCAGTGTTTTGACATAAGACATATGAGATTTCCTCATTCCTTGTAACATACATGACTGAAATTGCTCAGCCACACCAGCGATCCTTTGTCAGCTCTGCCTTCAGCTGTGCTGTTGCTGCTGGAGTGGCAGCTGCAGTGAGGCATGAGAACACAGAATCTGTCTGCTGTGGGGCTGAGAGGTGTCTAGGTCTGCACACGTGTTGGCACCCAATGTGACGGAGGTTTTCAGCTGCTCTGGAGCGTTTAACTGTTACATCAGGAGCTTAGTCTGGTAATGGTAACCTAAGCTACAAGCAGCAGGGAGGTATTTGTGCTGTGCTTTGCTTAGAGAAGCATTCGGAGCTTGTGACACTGTCTGACACTGACTGATTAAGATACAGGTACTGCGGTGCTGTCAGGAAAGAAGAAAGAGGACTTGCAGTGCTGTTGCTGCTTGCAGATCTCCAGCAGAGCAGCAGCAAGGCACCAGCACACAGCAGCACCGTGCTCTGCCACCTCTTCTGAGAATTACTGCCTAGCCAACCCTGAAGTGATTCAGTGCACAACACATTTCGAGCACAGCCTGCCCCTCCACACGGACTCTGAAGGCTATCAGGTGATGAGAGCCTCATGACTGGGGAGGGGATTGTGATGGGAAGAGTAGAAGGAACTTTGAGAAGGACAAAAATCTCAACACCAATGAGTTTTATCAGGGAACAATTGGGAAGACTGCTGCAGCAGCAAACGAGACCAGAACCTAATGGGCAGAAAAACAGAGCTACCAAACTATGCTACAGGTACAGACAGGTCTTCGTTTTCTCAATGTCTTAAACTGCCAACTTTAGAAAGGACACATTCAACTCTCACTGAAACCCCTGTTTCTGGGTATCCCCAAAGCTCGCTCTACGTTACGGGTGTGAACTGTGAAAGGGATTGCTTTGCCAGGCAAAGGCATTTATTACTTATGAATGCTGACTTGAGGATAGGCTTTTCAGTTTGACTTAGTTTAATTCTTAGAGCTTCCCCTGGCAGAAGGGACAGGTTTATCCCAAGTACCCTCTCTTCACAAGTGTTGAAATGATTATTTCCCTCTTCTGAGGGGGATGCTGAAGCCCTTGGAAAGAGTCACATACATTTATATCCAGGGTGTCCAGTCTTAGGAACGCCCTTCAGCTCACACCTACATTTTCTGACTTTCGGGATCACCTCTCCTCCTTACAGCCTGTTCTGGCAGGAATACAAGCAACAAAAAGAAGTCTCAGCTGTCATCAGAAACCTGAGATCTCTTCTGACTATAATTCTCATTCGTGTGCCAAAGCAGGTGTGTTTTTGTCTTCTGTGTGGTGCAAGTGCCCTTGTTCGCCATGAAGCAGAGGCTGGAGGAGACTGGAAGGATTCTGCTCTTCCTTGCACCAGGGAGGAAACTCCTGGAGGCCCAGGAGCCTCTGTACTCCATTACAACTGGGCTGTTTTAATCTCAGCATTCTCAATAAATATTTAGTGAGCAATTCACATTTTCCCTCCTGCTCTGACTAACAGAGCTGATTATTGCTAGGGTCAGGTGATTACATGAGCTAATTAATATTCACAGGCAGCAGTAGGAAATAAGTACAAACCCCATCTCCTCAGCTTTAATTACAATATCAGTGTTATCAAATTCCATGTGGATACACCTCCCAGATCAGCTCCAAACAATTTCAGATGTGTATACTAACAAGATCCACATCATCTGTAACTCATGATCTTCTGTCATTACAATATAATTACTCTAATGCATCTTTACTGTGCAACACCCGCCAAAAATAAGAACCATTGAGTATACCATGTAATTATAGAATAAAGATGTTAATGTAAGCTTCCAGTTTGCAGTGAACTCTCTGCATTTTTTAATTCCATTATTCAACATTTGTTGGCAACTTGACTCGAACCTGCTTCCCTTCTGCTCTGTATTTTTATGAAATACTTATGCAATTCTAGCACTGCAAAATCCCAGGCAGCACTGAAACCCCAACAGAAGTACTGCATAAGATTCAATAAGGTGGCAAGAAAGCAGCCAAACCTTTTTGTTTTTAGCTCAGGGGATATACATGAGAAATAAAGAAGCAAGTCAAGGAAGAAACACTGCAGTTTGCACCTTGCTGAGCTATGTGTCAAAGTCTGGGCCTTCTCTAAATGTGATAGAAGAGGTCAGGAGAGATATGATGAAGAATTGGTATTGGCTAATTAAGATAGTGAATAAGCCTTCATTAAATGCTGATAGAGGCAGAAACAAAGGTCACCTAGTTAGGGAGAACAGGATAAGTTTCAGCTGGCCTTTGTGGCAAAGAGAGATGTCTGTATTTCAGAAGACAAAGGATAGTGGAATAACTTGTCAAGGTCCAAGCCATAAGGATTACCTCTCCTAAACGTAGCTCTGCAAGCAAACAGAAAGACAAGAATTCTCTAGTGTGCTTGATTTCCAGAAACTGATCAAGATAGGAAAGAACAAGATGGATAATATAGAAAAATTTGGGGAAGAAACATTCCTCCTCTGAAAGGCAAAGGCCCTTCTTGACTCTGCCAGGTAAGCCATAAGAAAAGTGCAGCTGCTTCTTGGGAGCAGTACTTCATCTCTGTTGTTGAGTGGAAATGAAAATTAAGAGCTGCTAGGCTGATCTTTATCTCTATGTTTCACCTGTCAGATTTATACTGTATGTCTTTGCTGATATTCAGTCATATCCCAGTTCAGTCTGTTCACATATTAACTTTGTTTTAGGTCCCACATGCTTATATAAGGATCATAAATACCTGGTGAAAGGTACAGACAACCCTTTCAACAGATGAAACTATTCTTTCCTCTGTGGAGAACACTCAAAAAGAAAATGGAAAGAAACAAAACTACTTTAGAATAAGTTTTTTTCATTAGCAGCTAACTAGAATATGGACTAGGCAGTTCCTAAGACAAACTCCTTCCCTGACAGTCATTTTGCACCTACACCTTAAAGAGTTACCTTCAGAGACAGCTCTCAGCCCAATCCCAGGCAAGGAGAGATAGAGATGATGCAGTTTCAAGTTAGAAGCTAGCACATAGTTCTATTTGAATCCAGAATTCAGCTGACTGCTTAGAGTGCACGTATAATAATAGGGGCAATATATATAGTCCATACAGGGAAATAGAAAGAGGATGGGAATGGACAGGATTTGTGGTTTCACAGGGGGTCATTTCCAATTTTAAGGAGATTTGTCTGCCCTGTTTCTAGGGCAGAAGGCAGGAAGTTCCTAAATGGAGAAGGAAAATATTGTTCTACTTTAACATCACACTGGCACTGTTGGATGATTCACAGGCTCTGGAGAACACAGACATTACCAGCTCAGCACATCTATATACCAATCACCATTTGTCATACGCGAGTACTTCCCACAGTCCTAAAAAAGGATTTGTTTTGTGTACTATTTGCTGGAAATGTAACAAACTTCATACTGAACAGCAAAATAAAAACAGTACTTGATTGTTTTATTGAATATTTGCCTATTTACTTGGGAAAACTTCACTTCAGAATTCTTTATGCAATCTAATAAAAGGACCCCCACAGCTGTCTTCTTTCTGGAGAAGAGCTGTCAACATCCAGTATCATTTTCTGCATATTGAGTGAAGTATTTGAAAGTCCCAGTTCCATTTTAATGTGTGAGAAGCTCTCCCATTTGTATGCAGCTGGAGAGAGTAGTTTTATCCTCATTTACAAAAGCCACATGATGGATTTCTTGCTTTAAACAAATACCACCTCAAACTTTTCTTCCCCAGCATACACCTTTCCTCTCTTGTTACGAAACAGTGCGCTCAAATCAGTGCACAGCATTGATACCTCACTCATCATACAAAAAACACCAGCACCATTTCCTTATTGATCTCCCTGTACACGATCTGCTGAAATAATTCCCAGATTAACTGTTCATTAATATAACTTCTGCAGAACAGTTGATGGGGAAGCTTCCTGATCCTGCAAACACTACACCACCTAGGAACAGTCCTACTGCAGCCAGAAGGTTAATGTTGACTACTTAACACTCAGTACTCTTTCTTATGTGATTACCACATTTGTTTGTTTTCTCAGGTACTTCAGACCAAAGTGTGCCCTGGTACAAAGACCCAACAGACAGATCCCAGGTAAGTCTTCCTGCAATTGACCTGTACATGCAGCTTGCCACTCCATCTACTCTTCATGGAGGGATATTGAGCATATGCTCACACAGGCACTACATATTTCTTGATTTTAGTGACATTTTCTCACAACTGATTTCTGGTGGATTATTAGAGTTCTTTAATATTGTTGTAATTATTTTTATTTACCACACAAAGAGCAAACTTCATCTTAATTAAATTCATACTAGCGATTATTAATTAAAAATTCTGGTGGCTTATTTTCATGTAGGCAAAAGACAGAAGACCATTCAAAGGAAATGAAGTCATACTCATAGCACTATTCAGTGTTAACTCTGATGCAATGGAACATTTTTACAGGTAGCAGGCAGCATCTTTACCATGCACAATTTCATAATATTTTCAATGTTTCCGTCAGAGGAAAGATCTCCCAGTGCAAAGGGAGATTTTCTGTAACAGACTCAAAGCTTAGAACTGTGTGCACACCATGACTGAGCATGTGAACTTCATCACATTTCACACTAAAAAATTCTTTTTAAGTATAACTTTCTCTGTTTTATTTTCTCTAAAGGTTATGGAATGTTTAACAGAACCAGCATAAACCATAAACTACCAACAATTAACTGCCAGACATTATCAGCTTCCCACAGCAGGTATGCCACATATCACAGGCTAAGCAACCACCTCAGGTGGTAAACCTCTTCGTACGGCAAGTTTGGAATGATGCTAGGAGTTCATGTGAAGCAGCTGGCCTGAAGAGCAAGAGTGACTAGATTAACACCCCCAGCAGAGTCCTGTCACTTACATTCAAGATCTCTGTTCCACATTCGTTTTGAAAGAAAGTTAAAACAACACTAAATGTTCAAGTTTCCTAAGGGAATTAAAATCCTGAAATTTTAAGTTTGAAAAATTAGGTTATTTTGGTGCTGATTATTTTGCCTGAAACAAATGGAACAAACTGCAGAAATTCTGGATGAGCCTTTGAAACTCCTACTGTGAGTGCAACAAATCTGAGAGCCTCGGGGCTCCTGGGGTCTCTTGTTTATCACGTACAGATAGAGTAGGAAGCTCATAAATAGGGACATCCACATCTTAACCAGCACTCTTGGTATCAACAGTACGCAGTGTTGGGGTTGCTTCTACTGGCCAAGCTTTCCTTGTGCTGCTGGGCTTCCACCTCCCCAGGCTATGGGTCAGAACAGTGGTTAATGAAATTAACAAATTCTTCACAGTGGAGAGAGTAGACTAAGCTGCATAAGACTCAACATGAGCCAGAGATGTCAGAAATTTACGGATTCCTCATCAAGCAAAGACGTTTACAAGGTTTTTGAACTTCAGGCTGAGCTGCAGGCAGCCTGCAAGGTGCCTTGGAATCACAGGTCCGTAGCGGAGCAACAAATAACAGAGACCTGCTTGTGCTTTGGGGGCTTGAGGAGAAGATCCAGGGAGCTTCCTGAGAAATAATTTTGTTTTCAGTAACATCAGTTCCTAGTTAAGCTTTGCTTACTGGCCTTTTTTTTTAATTTCCTTTTAAGTTCTTGTACTCCTCCCCCCCACCCCCGACCCCGTGTTTCCTCTCACGTGTATCTCTGTTTCCCTGACTCCAGCAGTATGTTAGTTTGTATGGGAATATCGTATCTTTATATTTAAGAGAGAGCTTGGGAATCTGTAAAATCATTTTGGTTACTGCAAGATCATCAGTGCTACAAGAAGGATTACTTTAGTGCCTGAGAAGTTTTTGCATACATAATATCATACACATAATGCGACCATTCTATGTGAAATTGTTTTATTCCATTATAGGGCATGAACGCATTGCAGAGTAGCTGATGTATTTTTCTGTCTCCTCGGGAACATTTATCACTATGATGAGCATACTGCACTGACTCCAACTAAGCCCCAGACCCCTATTGTGCTAGGCACTATAGCAACAGACGGTAAAAGGCAGCCCTTGTTCCTAAAGACATTTCTGTCTAAATGGACAAGACACTGCCAGAGATTTTCTCTTTTATTCTTCAGTTCATAACAGTTGCAAAACAACTTGGACAGTGTCAAGAATTATAATGAATAGCCTATGATGATACCAGCTGTGGGATGAACCCACATGTAGGTGGGAAATCCCAAGCCAGTAATAGATTATGCATGCAATCCTTACCTCACAAAATTAACACTGAAACTCCTACCAACTCTGACAGGAGTTCTGACAGGAGCTAGGATTTTCTCTCCCTGTTCCCATGTCACCAGATATACATCTATATGGCATGATGAGCATCATGCAGTGATAACTTCAAATTAGCTTGGTACCAAAAGCAGCGTTGCAGTATTGACCTACTGTCCCTATCAAGAAATACCTAGGAACAACTTACAGGCAATGGGTTTACAAGGTGCCTGGATTCAGCTATCTATCACAAAACAACCACTGGCAATAAAATGAAGGATCAGTTATTTTCTACAAGGCTACATGGCCTTTATCTCCATTTGGAATGAGTGCAGTGCCTACTTAGATGATTCCCTTAGAATACTGTAATTTTGTCATAGAACTGTTCTCTGAGTTATAGAAACTAAAGATATTACTGAGGTGGAACTTATAAACAGAAGCATCTCTACTTCTACTGTTAGGGAACTTGCTATGTTATAGATACCATTTACTTTAATTGCATAGCTTTCCAGCCCTTACAGGAGACTCAAGAAACCTTTTTTTAATCCCCTCTAAAAGATGCAATGCATATTAAAGCAGAGATGGTTATGATTTCACACATGCAGGCCTGTTTTCTGAACATTCTGACTCTGAACGTAATATATTAGAAGTTTGAGCAATTCTCAGCTTGCACCTGCAAGGTTATCACAAAATTAACCATCTTTATTATTTTGCAGAACAAGCAGTAGCACCTCACTAAGGGTATAATCACCTCAACCAAAAGACAGAAGCTTTTACTTAATGTGCTAAAAATATGGTTGAGAAACCTTCAATCTCAG
Organism: Callipepla californica brunnescens; assembly: GCA_023055505.1. Taxonomy (NCBI): domain Eukaryota; kingdom Metazoa; phylum Chordata; class Aves; order Galliformes; family Odontophoridae; genus Callipepla; species Callipepla californica. The sequence goes on from JALIRH010000016.1 coordinate 5,708,160, forward strand.
ACCGTGTGATAGAATACACTGTGTTGGCTGAGCAGACCAGCAGCTGCTGCTGTTCAGGCGCCTTCAGCCTAACAGCGTTTGTCTTTCTCTCCACCAAATTTAGAGATGATGTCAGCGTGGCCAACCCTGGGAGTTCAAAAATCAGAAGACAAACCAAAATAGAATCACAGAATTGATATCAAAGCTACAAAGGGTATTGAAACTGAAGCGTATGATTTGGGGGTCATTCTTTAGATTTTTTAATTCATAGGAGGTACTCTTCTCCCTTCCAGTTGTCTGCTCAGTTTTTCTGGCTGTCTGATATGCCCTATTTCAAGAGTGAGAGGCAACACAGGATAATGGGAAGCACAAAAGATTGGGAATCTATTTAAAGTTCAATTCTCCATCATATGTAAAGCCAAAACCCTGCAAATACCTTATCTGAATGCCCAAGTTGACTCATGCAAGCAGCCTCAATGGAAAGCAGTAGGGGTCCTCTCATACTTAAAGTTTGTCACTTACATAAGGTATTATCATTGCACTTCAGAAATGTTATCCTCTGTCAAGTTAATAAGAAACACCTAAGAATGAGTTGAGTCTGTCACTGGTTTTCTGTGATTTTGGGCAAGTCCTATATTATTTTATATCCCAGCTTCCCTCTCTTCATAAAAAGAAGGTAACATTTATCTTTACAAGCACTTGGAAGCATCCAAACAAAAGGTAATAAAATTCAGAGAATGTATAGACTGCGTCCTTCCAATGTAAATTGAATCCTAGATAACACAGCTGGAAAGTAGGCTTAAAAATCTGTTAGAAGTCCTTCGTAATTTAATTTCTAAGAAAGTCAAACCCATAGGACTGGGCTTGAGCCACTAGAGATCAAGTTTGACTCAACAACCAAGAGTAAGGTTTCATCTTTCTCAGTGCTGAGACTATTTCTCATTTCACAGTCTGGACCTTTAACACTTCAGAAGTATAAGCAGGATCCTTTTCTGGAAACCGCAGTTCCTCAGACCTAGACATCCTCATACAGAAGTTTATCAAGATCTAAATACGCCTACACTTTTTTTTTCCCTTATACAAAATGTAGAATTTTATCTGGATTTATATTTAATTCCTCCCAATTTGGATTTATTCTGCATGTGAACTTTCTGATGTGTTAAGATGAAACAGCTTGTTAGAATAGTACTCCCTAAAAATAATGGAAGGCTTTCATCTTTTATTAAGCATTAGAAATGACTAAATACTACTCTCGGAATGGCTTAATTTGAAGAGGCAAACTGATATATTTTGTTAATTAGACCATTAAAAAACTCATTTAGGTGTAAATAAGTCTAGGTCATTAAATCTTAATGTACAGCGTCAAAGTGAAACTTCAGTTCTCACACTTTCTATTAATGTTAATTTATGACCCTAAAAATTAATTTTAAATAGAATTAACATCAAAAGAACTTCTTCACCCCTCCTCTTGTTAAAGAAAATAATGTACTGATAGTAATAAAAGTGTCATTTCTGCTCTGCCCTCCATTTGTATATTATCTGTCTACAAGAGTTTGTTTACACTTGGATATATAATCTCTGTATTTTGAAAACAGTTATCTATGTGAATACATAGAAAGCAGAGAAAAAGATAGTTAACAGTGATAATCAGCAACACTGCCACTAATTAGCCTGTCCTTGTTATCATGATATTTCAGTGAAACCATGTAATTAGTCCAACACGTGATTCCTTCCTGAAAAGGAAATACCAAAAGGTTGAACTACAGTAGCGATTACCATCTGTAATGCTGTAATGCAATGGGAAATACAGCAATAGTAGTGGGGTGGCACAATTCCAGGCTGCAGCAAATGAGAACAAGCCCAGATGCACAGTCATGGATGCAGAAACAAAGGAAGAAAGAATGCTTATCTTTGGAAGACCCCCAATTGGCAGGAATCTCCAGTGAGATACCCTTGCTTGCACTGCCAACCCTTAAATGAGGTCTGGGAAGGGGTGGATCCTGGCTCCAGCCCTTCCAATCACTCAGGTACATTGCCCTGAGCTCCCTGGGTTGGCCCTGCCTTCCCACCAGGTGCAACATCACTGCTTCAGACCATGACTTAGCATTTCTGCTATACCACCACAAAGCTAGATTTTCAGTTTCTTATAACTCCACAAAATAGGAACTATTAGGACTGAAAGTTTCTAGGAAATTCCAAAGGCCCTCAGGCTGATTTTAGAAAATTAAAAAATAAATAAATAATAATAATTAGAAAAATTAACAAAGAAATTCATCTACTTATATGAGCAAGGAAGAAGCTACCTCGTTTGATTATAGAGACACGTTTTATAGGAGCACTGATGCAAAAAGACTGAAGAAGACAGAAACTGGAAATGGACAGTAGTTTACAAGAGAGTCAGGCTGAGTAGTCTAGAAGATGGATGCTATACCAGAGAATCCTATAGATCCTGGACAATGGAAAAAAAATGAGACTGGATTAGAGTGGAAAAGTGAAGGGGGGGGGGGGGGGCACTGAAAATAAATAAATAAATAAATGAGTGTAGGGAATAGGAGAGAAGGACTCCTGTTAAGAAGAAATCTTAGGTCTTAAGAAACATATCTTGAGAAGAAATTCCAACAACACCAGAATCCCAATGCTACTGTGCAAAGCAGTAATTTCCATGTAATTCCAGGGACCAAATTCCAGACAGGGACCAAAATTAAAATATTCCTTGGTATAAAAATCAGTAATTCTTTTCAAACTTATCCTTTAATGAAAAGTTAAGTTCTCTCCTCTCCAAGTGCTAAAAATTAAGTGGACGCAGAAATGTGTATTCTCTGTTGTAATAGCCAGGGAGGGTTATACTAACTCCCATCAGCAGCAATCCTGCTCAACATTTACAGGGCTGTTCTGTGACTCTAACATTTGACTGTATTTGTTTCTGGACTGAGTGTCTCGTTGACTTGTAAAGATGCAAAAATAAGTGTCTTTAAAAATCACTTTGTTCTTGCACAGATATCAGCAACAGATTCAGATTTTAGACTTAAGATTTTTTTTCTTCTATCTGGGTGTTAAGACACTGGAACAGGTTGCCCAGTGAAGTTGTGGATGCTTCATCCCTGAAGTACTTGAGGGCAGGCTGGATGGGGCTTTGATGGACCTGGTCTACAGGAAGGTGTCCCTGCCCGTGGCAGGTGGGTTCAAACTAGATCTTTAAACGTTCCTTCCCACCCAAACTGTTTAATTTTCTATGATAAATGAAGCATTACTGCAGTTAAATAGGAGTGATTGCTTTCACTATACATGTCTTTTAGAAATGTGTGTGACATAGATAATCGAGCACGACACAAGAAAATTCAAAGAATATTTAAATATACCTCAGGGAGCCACTCAGTTTTCTTATGGCTTTACAGAAGAAAGACTAATTGCCTTTGCACAATGCAACTGCTTTATTTCCATCAGTGCTCTTAATTTTTCATTTGGTAAAGATTTAATGTAGTCTACTTAACTAAACTTATAATAAAAAGCAGGTAATTAAAGATTAATCAATCAGAACTTATTGGACAGTCTGAATATATTTAGGTTCCACCATTTTAGCTATGCTTACTTGTTCCCACTGATTTTCTGTAATATCAGCAATACACTAGAATTCTTGTCCCTGGCATCAAGGTGGTGTAATATCAACCCTGTTCTAGCTCCAAGTGCAAAGCACAGCACTATATAAGCTACTATGGGAAAGTTAACTCCATTCCAGGCAGACCTGGTACATTCTTTTGGCAAATATAGTCAAGCTTGCTGTGTTAAACATATCTGTTTTTACTGAGAGCATGTGAAATGGTGTACATACCACCTCAATGCGCCCTTCATGAAATCAGCAAAATTGATGAAATTAACTACATGGAAAAGTACAACAGTTGGCGAGACTGTCATGGGTTCATTACATGTACAGTGAATTAGAAGGTACAAGATGCAGATGAACGACTCGTGTCCCCAGCTGATTGAAATCTTCATGTTAACAGCATGAATAATCTGTTTGTAATAATGAAAAATGTCTGAATGATAATGGAATAATTACAAGATTTTCGTTTTAGAAAAAAGGGCTTTCCTGATTTCCATTTCGAAAGTTCACAGAATTTCCTTAAATAAAAACTACCACTGTCCTGGAAATTCTCTTACTTGGTTTTCAGAAATGTTATTACTTATCCAATTATCTAGTGGAGCTATGTGACAGACAAGCTGCACTCAGTAGTCTAACATCAAATTTTACACCGCTTATTGCTTTCTTAGTTGACTTTTTTGACAGATTGCACTTGGTGTACAAAAGTCCAGGTGGAAGTTGCTGGATTATATGATCTTCCTTTATAATTTATCTAAAATAATCTTTAGCTTGCACTTGCTTCCTTGCTAAATCTGAAAAAAAGTGAAGCTGACACTGATCTGTTGACACACTGAGTTCAAGTTTCTTCTTACTTATTACACTGTGGAGCACTTAAATGAGAATTCTCTGCTCCCCTTGGACAGGTGAAGATTGATTCCAGTGGTCTTGCAATCAGACTGTAAATCAAGGGAGTTGAGAGTGACAGCATTTCATTGGTATGACCAAGAGAAGAGCCAGATTATTCTTTGCCAAGCTATATGACTATGGAGAACCGTTCTAATATTTCTTATTCACTTACTACTTCACTATTGATACTGTGATGGGATTTGTAATACCATTAGTCCGTGATGCCAAGAGCAATCTTTTTAAAGAGTGTGACGCTGAATACAGTCTATGGCAAATGATGCCTTCAGTTAGAAAGTATAAATTCGACAGAACTCTTCCAGAGCCTTTTACAGAGGATGTCTTGACCAAAAAGTGACAAAAGAGAAAACACTGCTTCAGGCTCTGTAACATAGCAGTGAGACAGAAAAATCTCTACTGAAAATTCTTTTTTGCACAATGATTGATCTCACTTTCATTTAAGTCACAAGAAATCACTGAAATCAGTAGGAACTACAGTCCCGTATATATTAGATGTCATAGGTATAAAAAAAAAAAAAAAAATTAAGATATTTTTACTGGGTCACTTCGCTCCGCTCCTTCATTTTATTTTGGCTTTAACATTTATCAGCCTTACTTGTCCAAACTAACTCTTAAAATAGAAATATTTAGTGAAGTTTGACAGAAACAAGCATACTAGAGTAGATATTCAAATAGCAAGTAATACAGAATTTGTCATAATGGGTCCCTCTACTATTTTACAGCTCTTCTTAGACTTTATATGACTGTAAAACATCTAAATGACAGTAAGAAGAAGATAGAAGTGTTCCTGCCTCATCATATTTCTCTGACTCATGAAATTTGATCATCTGTACAATCACAACTACAAATGGTAAACATAAATTATCCTGCCTAAGGGCACATTTTCTACTGAAAATTCCATGGTCTACCTATTCTCTAGATAAAATATTTCCATATTCCATGGAATATGGAATGCAGAAAACACCGCTACTGCCCTTCTGAATACTGGACTGCTTCCTACTCTTCTCAAACAAAGCCACTCTAGGATGAGAATCTCACTGGTATGCATTGGTAAAGGCAGTTCACATCTTATGAATCTTTATAACCTCTGAAGTGCTTTTTATGCAAATCTCACTTCCTTTGCTGCATTTTTATTCTATATTCCAATTGTCTTAATCACAATTGGCAACAGTTGTACTGGAAAGGAAAACAGCTCTTGATAAGCATCTGTCATATCATCATGGAGTCATGAAAGAACAATAATAAATGGGAAAGCCTATGCTTCTGGTTATTATACTGATTTGCTAGAAACTTGGCCTCTTCTCTGTTTCATTTTTGTTGGCTTTGGGTGGGTTGGATTTGTTGCGGTTTTGATGTTATTGTTTAAAGATACACCACAAAGACACAATCTATTTTCAAGGGGGTTTGTTCCTCTAGAAATACTTGTATCTGATCATAATTTCGGATGTCTAAAAATGCATCTCCAAGTGTGATCCAGTTTTCTATTGTAATGCTGCAGATAGATGGAATTAAAATAATGCTGATGAAATTGACAATGGTTTGTGTCACTGTTGGTTCACTGATCACTATATATTCCACTGCAATCTGTATGCGTGGCTTTAAACACCATACACGTATAAGTATTAAATTTAATGGAATTAAATGATGACATAGAAATATGGAATAGATTATTAATGATTAAGCAATTATTACTCTTTCTTACAAGTCACAAGCTGTTCTGTGAGGCACTTCAGTCTTGCAGGGGAAAATTCAATGTTAAATTCTAAATTAACTAGGTACTTGTAAAATCACAGACCACCTTTTTCATCTCCTGTTACTATAGACTGTTTCTAAGCTTCTCAGCTAGGTTTTTCCTGATCAAAAGAGAAAGTAGTTTAAAGGAAAGCTTTTCCTCTACCTTTATTGGTCACCTTTAAGTGAATATTTGACTGATGAGACCTAGTCAAGTTTTACATTTAAGAGACACTTAATGAAAAGGTACATCGCTCTTAAATTGTCCTTAATTGGTTCGTGTGATGTCTGTGTTGGTACTTAGCAGAGGATTGAATTTCACACTAAAGGTTTATTTCTGCTAACCCTTCACTCATGCCGACTATCCCTTTCTCCCTTGTGCATAGCCTTATTGATTTTTCCCAGAGTAATTTTCTTTCTCAGTTCTACAATTCTAAATCTTTCTCTGTAGTTTTTATAAAAGAACAAAATCATTTCTTCTAGATGTCTTAGATCAAGTAAATTAATTTTAACTTTCTTTGGTTTTTTGCATGTAAGCTATAGCAAGCTATCAAGATCATCTGACATTCACTGTATCTATCCTGCATATAAACTTTAAAATGACACATTGTGCCCTTTCAAATGCAATTGCCAGTATTTCCCCGACGTATGAAATAAACGTGATCTCAGTAACTCTGTTAATTATTGTCACTGCCTGTGGGCCAAATACCATCTTATTTGCACTGCAGTTTTCTTATACATCAGAAATCACTTTTCTTGATTTTCCTATATATTGTTTCAGTTACTACTATGAGAGCTGCTTCAAAAGAAATGCCTTCTGTTTTAATATGTTGGCCCACAGTATCAGAGGAAAACGGTGGTGGTACTGCAGTAGAGACTGAACCTTGTGATCAGTGCTCCACTACAGTTTGTTGCTATGTGACAGATGGCAGCAGAGGGGAAGTCCGGCAGAACAGCTTTTGACATGGAAGCGCCCATGAAGCAAAGGTATGTCACCAACTTCATCCATGCAGAAAATATGGTACCCACTGACATTCATCAGTGGTTGTTGAATGTTTATAGAGACCAAACTATTTGTCAGTCAAATAGTCTTAATTATGTTTTTTGTATCTGTTACAGCTTCCAGGGAAATAAGTAAGAAACTTTACTTTCAGAGCAACTTATGTGCTTTCAATCTACTACCACCTACCACTGGAGCACTGAATTAAAAAAAAATAAAAAAATCAGTAGAAGCATTATTCTACAAAACCTAAAGATAGGTTTATTTTTCAAGGTATTTCAACAATTATTGAGTTGATTCAAAACTCAAGAGCTTTTTAGACAGCCTGACCTAGGCTTGATCTTCTACAGACTACTATAATAGTTCTTACATTCAGAAGAAAAACTCTATCTTTTGCACATAAAAATAATTTTTCTAGTGGAAAGGAACAATATGTCTGTTGATGAATTATAATTTCTAATCCCAGGAGCAAGAACAAAATCTTGTATAGCATCTGTACCTTCAGGACAGAGGCAGGGACTTCACAGGTGAAAATAAACAAGTAACACTAGTCAGAAAATTCAGGCTTCGAGTCATGTTTCACTGAAGATCTTACAGACACACAGACAATATTGTGTACTTGATCTAAAGTAAGATGTTACAATGCTGTAACTGGTACAAGGATCCTACAGGAAAGGCATTTTCCATGTGTTAGTGTCAAAAGAAGCCCGCCTCTTACGATTTGACCTAACATGCCACAGTAAACGTTTGACATTACTGAACAAATGGCCACATAACAGGCAAGGAAGAATGAAGATAAGTCATCCTATCCTGACCAGAAGTCAGGGAGGTTGCACTACAGACTGTGTGTCAGTGAAGGACACTTGAAAAGGGAGAAAGAAAATACAATGACAACAAGGAAAATAAAACCCAGTATTATGAAACGAAAGAAAACCAACAACCAGAAACCCCTACTGAAACATCAAGAAGCAACCTGCTCTCACAAACATACATGACATATGTTCCCACTAATTATACTGATATAAAGGAAAAAATAGAATAAGTAGCTCAATCCTGTTACAGTAAGAAAGACTAATAATGAAGAACAGAATTTAAGGTGATCGCTGTCCCAAAGCAATAATATGTTGAATGAATTTTTTTTTTTTAAATTACTTTGCATAATGACATTAGCTACCACCTCCCTCATTTTAACTCATCCATTATTACAAAAATATAAATTGAACAGTACATGCTCTGAACAGTTGCCTCCCCTGCTTTAACAAGAACCTAATGTATTAAAATTTAAAACATTCAGATAGCTTTGGAGTTTCACATATGGACAGCATTTAAATATTCTAACATACAGTGATCCCACATTCAGCACTTTTATTAAAAAAAAAAAAAATCAACGCCATTCATTACCTTTTCAGAAACCAGTTATCTCTGACTAGACTCTTTTAAGTATTCCATGCAGGGAGGGTGAAATGTAATATGAACTATACCAAAACCACAATCTGCCTAAGAGTCACAATGCAAAATACAGCAATTGCAATACACAGTTCAATCACAATACTGATGCAATTATCATTACTGATCTCTGTAACACTCACCACCACGATGCTTGATATTCCCAGAAGCCAGAAAGAAATATGTGGGTTGAAACCAGCAAGTCAGATGTTTTTTTAGAAACTCTTTTGCCAGATACCTAGTTTCTGTGCTTATGTTTGGCTAAGCAATGTACTCACTTTCTCCCATGCTTGTCTGGCTATCTCACATTGACAACACCTGTGATAGAATCAATTGATCCAAACAACAGACACAGCTGTTTATTTAAAACAAAGGCCGACCTCTTGTCCCCTTGTACTGGGGTAAAGTCAGTCTTCTTTGCAACAGCTGTGGCCAGTCACACCCTGCATTATCCCCTGAGCTTCATGGCTGTGTCTCCTTCCATTGTAAAACTTCACCAGCCACTCCTACACCCTGTGAAGTCTAATATTATTTTTAGAGCTCTTTGAGTCTACAGGTATTTTTGCTGAGAAAGGTTAACTGATAAATTAAGAAAAATCAGTAATAAAACTTTTTTAGTGCGTTCCACAAAAAGAAAATAACACATATGTAGTGCAGTAAAACCAAATGTTAGAAGTAGGACATGAAACCTTCTCCATGTCAGAGACTGCTACCAGCAAATGTATCAATAAAATAAAAATGGTTATATTAGTAATAAAAGTTATGATACGTGCTATTAGTTTTCAAGTCAGTGATGGTAAAAGTGATAACTATGATTTGAAATGCTTTTTATTATTTTAGTAAAGTCTAAATAACTATTTTGTGGTCATTCCACTAATTCACTAACTGATAGGAATAAATTTCATTTCAATATGAGTTGTGTCACTTGAAATATGCCATAAAGTGGAAGAAGAGAATGAGTTGAGGAAATGTAAGTGTATCATTTTGGAAAATTATAACCACCTCCTCCAGCAGAAAGTGTCATGATTAAGTAGTAATGATCACTTTGAACCATTACTGTGTGTGCTTATCTGCCAGCAGAGATTTAAGCCACTTTCATGTCATGCAACAGTAAATTATTCTGGCAATTCTATTAGCACTTTATTTTCAAGAACTCTTTATTATATTTTAGGAAAAATAGCTCTTCTTAATCAGAATTACAATTTTAAATAATTTTGTATAGTTTACTTAATAGAATATGATTGTCTATTATGTCAAAACCTACTGAGAATTTTTAATCAGTTGAACATTAACCCAACAGACTTTAATACCTCAGACAGAACTGTGTCTACTGGGGTGAATGCAGATGCATTGCGAGTGTTATAAATGCATAAATTAAAAACCTGTTTGAATCTGCTTAAAAGATGACTGAAATTCTCTTCCCGGGGAATTCCAACTTGGTATTTTACCTTCTATTCATTTCACTGGTGCAAAAAAAGAAATCCGAATATTCCCCTAAGAGACTTAAACATACTGATATGCCAAGAGATAGCTGAAGGAGTGAGTAATTGACTGTAGAAATTTTCACATGGTTTAAACTCATTCTGTGTTAAAAACAACTGAAACAACACAAAATGTTAATGACATTAAAATAAATGATTGTGAAATGTGAGAGAATGAAAAGCACACACATTGGCAGCCTTGATATGAAAGCTTCATTCAAATTTCTCAAGCCACAATTCACAGCTATTGTTCCTTGTTATGTCATCTACTGGAAAGAGATTGCCTCTGTCATCTCTGCAATTCCTCTTCTACAGCCTTTGGCTGTAGGTTGCTATTAGGATCTTTGCCAAATAAAGCATTTAACACAATCTTTCTACAGAGGGCTGATGCCATAGGTCCCAAAATACCTTGACAACCCTCTGATGAGTTCTCTCCAGTTTGCCAAAATTTCTCTTGACCTGAAGGACCTGAAACCAGATGTGATATTTGAGGTGCAGCCACAACAGTAACGAGATGACATATAATATAGCCCAGTATGTGATTTGCCTTATTCACAGTAAGAGGGCACTGCTAGCTCACATTCAGTCTTGCATCCTTTGTAATTCCAAATTTCCAGCAGAGCTGGAAATTAGTTAGTGGGATCCCAGTCTTTATGAAGGAATAATGGTTTTCCATGCCACTACAAACTTTGATCTTCATTTTGCTGATCTTTATGAAGTTTATATTGGACAGATTCTCAAGTTTTCTGGATCCCTTTGCACTGAAGTTCTATCTTTTTGCCACTACACACCTGCAATTTAGGATCATCTGCTATCTGGCCAACTGTGAATTCACTTGCTTCATAGAATCATTTAGGTTGGAAAATACCCTTAAGATCAAGTCCAGCCATCAAACTAACACAACCAAGACCACGACTATACCTAAGCACCATGTCCGCACATCTCTTAAAAACTTCCAGGAATGGTCAATCCACCACTTTCCTATCATCCAGATGACTGAGATAATTCACATAAACAGGTTTAGTTTTTACCCCTGCATACTCTCACATTAAGGCACTGGTTGGCCCTGTTAGCCTGATGGTCTAGCTAATTTTCGTACTCTTTAACAGCCCAATCATTCTCAAGTTTATTTTCTAAATGTGATTACTGTGAAAAAGAAGACAGTGCAAAAAGCCTTTCTTGAGCCAAGTTACAGTGCATCCTCTGCTACTCCCTTCTCCACCACTGCCTTTTTAGATGAATAGTTTTCAGGCTTGTGCAGTATGACTTACCATTCTCAAGTCCTTGTTGAATGTTCCCAATTATTTTCTTGTAATTCATTGTTTTTGAAAAAGAAAACCACCTCAAAATAGCTACTGCCTCTTTGTTCAGCCACATCCTTATGCTTGGCAGGGCTAGATTCTTATCAGTACTTCAAACCCTGTCAGGTAGGTTTTCTAATTATCAGATTACTGACCATTCTGGTCTCTTTACTTGACTTGTATCCATTCTGAAAAAGTTCCCTGGTGAAATATTCATGATTTCTTAGATGCTTCAGTTTAAACAACCTTTTCTCTGATAAAAAAATGAATGAAAAAAAGGATTTTTTTGCTTGTCAGTATGATACTGATATCATAATCTATCATATTTCTTAAATATTAACAGCATTTGTCAATGCAAGTAAAGAAATGTAAAAATACAAAGGAGAAATGGCTGTCTAAATCTTCTGAATTGACACTGTTACCTGTATCTAGAAAAGCCAGTATCATCATCTCTTGTATGTAAATTTATGCCTCCCTACATGCATATATACAAATTCTGTTCATAGCATATCATATTCACATACACACACAGAATTTCTCAATTTCAAATGTGCTAAGAGCTATAGGCTACCCTACCCACCACAGCTCCAGACCGGTGCAGATATGTCAAGATGTACAGAAGAGGAGCTTGAGGAATAATAACACAATGAAAAAAAAATGTATCTACATCCTCAGTTAGGCAGCAGGCAAGTAGGCATTTTCAGCATCGTAATTTTGGAGATAGGCAACTCACACCCACCTGCTTCCTGAAGCTTGCCAGACAACTGCAGTTATTTTGCACAATTCTGTCACTTCAGCAAGCCAGCATGCAAATCCTCTCTGTTGCACCTTATGTGGACACACCTGCCCAGTTCAATGTCAAGGCAGAACTGAACAATGAGAGTTTCCTGCAGTTAAAAAGAAACAGAAAGGACTCTACATTATTTCTTTAATTAATGCTTTTCAGTAACCAATGAGTACTCATTAGTATTAAAATGTTTGGTTTGTACTCTTATTCCAGAAACACATGCTATATGCTGAGAAACATCAACTTTCCTCATAAGGAAGGTTTTACTCGTCTAGCTATAAACCCCAGACCTGAGTTTATCGAGCAAACAGATCTTTCTTACAGCTACACAAACACAACTGCTAAAGTAAAACAAATCTTATTTAATATAAAATTGTATCATGAGCATTAAATACACATTAAATGAGCTTTTTAAGGCTTTTTTTTCTGTAAGTAGCAGATGTTATGAATAACAATCCATAAAATCCTCTGAATTCTAAAAAAAAGTGTATTCCATAAAACTTTCATTTAAATCTTTAATAGAGCTCAAACACACTGAGTGGTGATAATGGTGAGATACTACAAGTAGCAAACCGTTAGAATTAATTGAAATGAGATTTGATCATTTCAGAAGACCTCAGATCTCCTCACAGCAGTTAAAATAATTTAAGCAAAATGTAGCTACCTAGTGAATTATCACAATTTCTGCTTCATGAACTGAATTGTATGTAAATGACATATAAAACCAAACCAAACCAAAACATGCAACATCTGCCCTTTAATAGGCAAGAGAATTTAATGTGTTCCTCTTTAGAAAAAGAGACTCAGTAGCAATGGTCTTATCCTTTTTATCACCACAGTATCTTGGGAACAAAAAAGAAACAACAGAAAGGAAATTCAGGTTAGAGGGAAACCAAACATCTTTAAAAAATCATCCCAATAAATCTTAGTTATCAGTGAATCAGTAGTGTTTGAGGATGAAGACAAGAGCAACTTATGAAGTACTTCAATAAAAGTCAATTAACCACTCGTCTTCTGCTGTAGCCTTCTCTGCCAACCATGAAACATGCACAAGAACAGTTTAAACATTAAGGGGTTAAATGAACACTGCAAGAATAATGACCCACTGAGACAATAACAATCAGTAATGAATATGTAAAAGCAAATCTTGTACCATTTTGTGGCTTTAAAAAATGTGTTGCATAATGTAATAGGTTTTCCAGTCATCTCCCACTAATAGGCCCATGCTGGGAGACTTCTGGAAATATAGATGTAAAGGATCTTTAAGTTGGGATATTGTATATGAATGATGGCTTCTACTATATAAGTCAGTGAAAAAATCCAAATCTCTTGGAGTCAAAGATGACCAGAAAATATGAGGGCTGCTCTGAAAGTAATGCCTCCTGTTTTATTATGTTGACCCACAATGTCAGAAAAAAATGCTGATGGTATAGTAGTAGAGGTTGAACCTTCCCGGCCATATTTCCTTACTTTTTTTTTTTTTTTTTTTGCTGTGTCACATGGCAGCAGAGGGGGAGTCTGAGAGAATGGCTTTTGACACAGAAGTGCATATGAAGCAAAGGTGTATCACTGAATTCCTCCATGCAGAAAAAATGGCACCCACTGACATTCACTGATGGTTGTTGAATGTTTATTGAGACCAAACAGTGGATGTGAGCACAGGGAGTTGGTGTGTGGTGTGTTTCAGCAATGGCAACAGCAACTGTGTGGCATGCAGGCTCTTATTCATCACTGGCAGAAATGCATAGTTAATGGTGGGGACTATGTTGAAAAATAGTGTTCTGTAGCTGAGAATGTGCTCTACAGTCAGATATAGTACTGTTGTGCTGTCTGCTTTTGTAGTAGTTTCCATGGAATTAAATAGGATGCATTACTTTCAGAATGCCCTAAGTATTTTGGTTGTTGGAATTTTAACATGAAAATATCAGTTCTCTTCATTAAAGTTATTGAACTGAAATGTACTGCAAGAAACCCAATGTTTACAGTGTTTTTGAAATACCTTTTGTTTAAAGATAAGAAAAATAGTATAAAAGAACTGTGTTGCATAGCAATTAATTTCTGCTGTTCATCACTTCACACGTTAATTCTACACCTTATACTTGCAAGCAGCAATCTCAGGAAGTCACGGCTCTGCCAGACCTGTTTCTGATGGAGTCTATTTCATGAAGTTTATACAAAAGTCAGCCACAACAGTAACACATCCTTTCAGTCACAAATAGATTGTCTTCTAGTCTCAATAAAATAGTGCTTTAACTTTGAAGAACAATACTATACAATAGAACATGAAAATAAATCTGCCTACAGGATGAAATATTTAAAGCGGAATTTCACTACATAGCCACCTGATTAACACTGATAATTACTTTGATGGGTTGTCCTATGCACAACATCTAGTTTGGAATATGTTAAAAACTCTAGGCATTTCCCACCTACAGTAGCTTTTAGCACCTGAAATATGCATTTCATCAAATATTTACCACTTGCACCCATAAAATTCTCTTGTTTTAACTGGGTATTGGTAGACTGACACATGCCAAGATGCTGACTTTCCAAATAATCAGCCTTCGAGATTTTCAGTTGTATTTTCACCTATGCTCTCCTCATGTCTTTAATTATTTCTGTATTCGGTAATACACTTAAATTATATTTTATCTTGTTTGTTATCTGTGGTCTCAATCTAAATTCTTATCAAGTGTCTGAAAGAGACTATATGGAAACAACATTTATGAACCAATTTAAGTATTTGCTTTAATGTTTTGAAACAGTCAAATTCTTTAAGAACTTCTGAAGGCTTATGAGCATTCATCACTCATGCCTGAAAATGAACTGCACAGCCATTTATTCATGATCACTGCGAACACCACAGTACCCAGAGACAGTGCAACTAAATAAACAGTAGAGCAAACAGACAACAAGACTGTAATTAAAGGAGGTTAATATTGTATCAGCTTTTGCTAATCTATTGCTTAGTACAGCAACAAACACAGGACTCATGTCTACACAATCCCCACTGTCGAACCAGGCAGGTCTTACTACATACAAGAACAGTTTGAGACTCATTTAGAAAAGTGCATGTGAGTGAACTACTGGAGTGAATGTTTTGCTCCTTTGCAACTGAAGTACCATATTCTTCCCTTGGATGTTTCAGTGTGATCTCTGTTCTGATTCATAATAATACTTTTTGTCACTCCTATTTAAATCAATTTTACTACATAAACATAACTAAAGGAATCAGTTTCTTGACACAATTTTTACTACACTTATTTTGTAGAGTTAATTAACATAAAAGGAAGAGAACTTCAAGGACCCTTCGAACCCCTACCATGCTACAATTCTACCAAGATACATTCTGAAACAACAGTTGGAGTATATTCACTAAGTAGTATAGTTTATCCATGACTATATGACACAAAGCACAGTCTTTTCCTGATTTGACTCCTGATCCTTGGGAGCCTCTCTTTGTAGTCTGTACTTGAGTTATCAATTAGTAATTTCTAATGGATAATTATTGTGCCAATCAGTATTTGCAAGTGCTCAGTTTTTTCATTGTAGTTATATCTTCATAGTGTAATATAGCGTAGAATTTGTCATCTGACATAAAATTACCCTGCAGTTTGAGAATTTATTATGGTTGACTTCACTTAGGATACGTTTCACCTGAAGAACTTTAAAGGTGTAGTGAATTAAAACACTCCTCTGGGTAATACTTGTACAGGCCTCAGCAGGGAATAGCGGTATAATTAAAAGAAGCATGCCACCCCTGTAAGAAAAAGAGTAAAAGCAGAAACATCTGCAGTTTTTCTTTGAATAACAAGATTCTGATAAGAACATAAAATAATGGAAAACCATTTTTAAAAATCTTTCTTTTTCCAAATAATAGAATGAAGAATTTGATCATTTGATTTCATTCTGAAAAGAAAGAAGTCAGAATATTTCTTTGGAGGACTGAGAATTTTAAGCCACAGTTTCTCTGGGTATGGTAAAAACAAACAAACAAACAAAAAAACAATGAATTTGTTTATCATGTTGTTTCTTGTATATCCCCCAAAATAGGACTTTCAAATTGAAAGAGAGGAGATTTAGGTCAGATGTGTGGAGGAAATTTTTCACTCAGAGGGTGGTGTGGCACTGGAATAGACTGCCCAGAGAAGCTGTGGATGCCTCATCCCTGGAGGCATTCAAGGTCAGGCTGGATGGGACCACGGGCAGCTCCAACATCAAGAGGGATCAAACTGTCTGTCTTTAAAGTCCCTTTCCAACCCAAACCAATCTGTGATTCCATGACTGTTCACTTTTAGAAAGTGCTGTCAGAGATTAGGGTAGGAAAGGTATCACTGAAATATCTTTTAAGTGAGTGGCATGCATTGTATCTTCGTTTTCTGTAGACTTCTTCAATAAACCTGGGATTCAACACCACTGAGTAAAACTTTGCAATGTCCTTGCTTATAGTTGCTAATACTAACCACTTACACACGAGGCATGGCACCCCATATTGCTGTCCATCACTGCCTGAAATCAAAGACTGACTACTATGCCTCCTTCTGTGGTCATTCCACACAAGGTCAGCAGAGGAACCTATCTGGAGGGCTGTGATGCTACCACCTTGGCATAGATTGGAAGGAGTTTGGTTTGAAAAGGCAAAAGCCAAATCCTTGAGTGAAGGTTCTTAGCACAGACAACATGGTACTTCAGGCAAAGGAAGCAAGAACAATACTCAGTGAAAATACTATTTGAAAAACACGTTACATGTTATGGAAATTATAATGACATGAAATCATACGGGAATGAAAACAATCTAATGAAATATAAAGGCAAAAGAAAAGGAATTCGAAGCTTCTGTGTGTTGATCCTCGCTCTAGTTAAGCTCTGGCCTTGCAAATTTAACATTAATGATGATGCTGACTGTAGAAAGTGCTGCATACTGCCAGATGTTCTGTTCAGCTTCAATAAGAAGTTAATTAGAAAAGGTCAAAGAGCAGGGTAAACAAGCAAAATCTTCCCCTCGTGTGTTTTACTACAAGTCTCCTCCCTTTGGGACAGAAAGTCCTGGCTTTCTTGTTTATGACATAATTGAGGACAATCATAACATAAATAAGTGAAAAGAAATTTTTGGGGAAGGATAGAATATCCAATAATACTGTATCTTTCTTGAAATACTGAATCATTTTCAGAAATACCAATATATTTCAGGGCTCGAACTAGATTTACATTGGATATTTCTCATGTGCTTTCTTAAAAGAGATGGAATAGGTTTGTACTTAGTATTCTTATGAACATAGAGTAGTCAAAAAGTAAGCCAAGCAGTATCACAACGTGTGTATCCCAAAAGGAACAGGAAAAGTAAAAATATAGATATAAGTGTATTCAGATGAATTAAAAAATGTTTTTCTTTTACCAAATTCTCAGGCATTTCCTATATAATTTAACTATGAAGTTGTTTAATAATAGTAGGTATCACACATACACCAATCCATAGGGTTCCAAACATGAGGCAAAAAAGTAGTGTTAGTAGTAGGGAATGCACTTTCTAGATATTTGGAATGCAGGTTAATGGTGTTGATTAATTTTTACATATCAATGGAGAATAGAAAACTGTTTTCAAGCAAATAGCATTTAAGAAAATTGCTGGCAAAGTGGTGCAGGACAAAGTGAACTTGAATCATATTCATCCCTAGACATTGATGTGTTCCACTGAGAGAACCTGATTAGTCTTTTCTGCATCTTTCACCTTGAGCTATGCTATAAGCTAATCGTAGAATATGCTATCATTTGTCAATGGACAGCTACAATTTTAGAGCATAAGAAAATGATTTTTCTTCCTCTCACCACTTGTTTTCTCCTATTGATTTCTTCTTTATTCAAGGAGAATGTATTTGCAAGATCAAAGCAAATGATTAGGTTTGTAAAACCTCTCTGATTATTGAATTAAAATTCAACTGGGAAGAAGAGTGAGGACAATTGTATCAGCAAGTAATTCAGATTCCAATTCTACACACACTTTCTCTGAAGAATGTTTTGTCTACCTCATTGTTTTCGAAGAAAAATGCTCCTTCAAAATTATGAATTTTGGGAATCCTTTAAGGCAGTCAAGGTTGGTTAAGGCATGTCCACTAGGAATAGTGTAACATGCCTACTTTTTCAACTTCTATATAACTATATTCACATACCGTTTGAGGAAAAAAATACCTACCAGCTGTTTGTTTTTTTTTTTAGTAAGAAGAAACAACAAGGTTATGCTAAGCTTCTTCTGTAGGTTTAACTGTTGCTAGGATTCTGCTACTACTTTGTTCACCTGCCATTTTTAGTTTTTCTCTTCCCAAAGGAGCAAATTATATCAACTATTTGTTTTCATCTGCATAAGTTTTGGAAGTACAAAACCAACTGACCTTATCTGCTTCTTTTACAGTAGAAACACTTCCTAGCAAGACAAAGAGCTAGTGACAGAAATGGCCAACCTGTCACTATATAATATTGAGTAGAATTAAAACAGTGCTTCCAGAATTGAAATCTTTCTGAAGATGGATTACTTGTTATTTCCTAATATTAAATTAAATCCACTTACTTCTAATACAGAAGAGAGAGACATAGGATCATACTCTTCATTTATAAAATAAATAAATAAAAAAAAAAAAAAAAAAAAAACATTTCTGAGTGGGAAGAAAAGAATAGGAATTATTTTCTGGTTCATCAGAGAGGAGAAAAGCTAAATTGTCACTGGCTTAATTACAGAGTAAGGCTCTTTTCTTAAATAGCTGGGAAATAAGTATTTTGAAATTCTTCACAGACGCCTATAAACACTAAAGAAAGTTCAAAGAAACATCTAGTTACTGCATCAGGAATAAAGTCTTGTACAAATCTTTGACTGTGTACCCTGGGACAAACTTCACTTCTACACATACATATGGAATTATACAGGGAAAGAAAATACAAATGGCATTTTGTTGAACTTGTTATAAGATAAACTCTGAAATCAAAGTGAAGTGGTCAATTTGCAAGACACCTTTTCCCTCCATATATTTTTGTGAACTACGGGACCCATCCATTGTATAAGTGGAAATTAGATTGTGTTCCTCAGTAATGAAAACTATGTTCAGTGGAAAAACCAATGAATCTTTTTGTGAGGAAGCTCTGTGTCAGCCTGATCCAATGTCTCTCAAGTTCAATAGAAATGATGAAGATCTTCTGTGATCAGCCAGGAACATATAGCATAGAAACATGGTTTTGTGGCATGAAGGAAAGGAAAATCCTTTTACTGAATAACAGGAAGAAAAGTCTGCAAGACTGTATAAACTCACTGAGTTCTATTCTCTGTTTTGTCTATCCTTTCATCATTTATACAGCTCTTTAAAGAAAGACTTACAGGTTCTGTGTGAGCAGTGCTTATTATGGCTTGATGAAGTTGCTTTGTAAAGGGAGATAAAAAGAAGATAATAGTGGAGGTTGCAGAAATAGCTAAATAGGCAATTATTTCTCTTGATATCACTAATCTTGCATTTGAAGACTTCTTCAGAAAACACATTTTACCAAAATTATCTGAAACTATTAGCAACATGAGCAGTTACTTAAGCTAATGTAGCAGAAAGCTTGCCCCTGAAAATGAAAGAAACATGTTGTGTGTATACTGGTCTAAGACATGCCCAGTCTTTACACTCTGTAGAAACTCTCAAAGCAGACAAATCTTTAGTTGCCACCTCTACAGAAGTAACAGTTTCTACTGTTGCCCTTTCCTTGGGTCAGGCTGTGATAAAAAATGGATGCCTTAACTTTAAGGACTAAAAGGCAGACAGAATCATCTTTAACATTATCATTCTCTAGGTCTGTTTTTATTAAGAAGCTCTATACCTTCTAAATCTCTGTTGACCCATCTGGGATACTTAGAGGCAGAAAAATAATCTGATAAAGTATAATTTTATCTTCTACCAGTACATAAAATTTTATGGGTATCATATAATAGCATACCTAATAAAATCTAACATAATAAATGGCAAGCACAGATAATGTTGTCACTGACCAAAGGCAAGAACCAACAACTTCCCCTTCAGTTACTGAATAAGTCTATTTATCAGCAAAGTCCTGCTGAGTATTCAAGAAAGCTTTATTCAGACTCACATGAAGAAATTTCTCCTATATTTTTCATAAAGCATATTTTATTACATATTAATTCCATATAGCTTTTTATTTCGTAGTCTAGAGCAAGACATGAGAAAGTATTTTTTCTGATCCCAAGGGAATTCTGCACTGAACTTATACATACTTTTCTATACAACTGTCTACAAGAATATAAGGAATGAAAGGTAATCGAACACAAAAATCTATTTTTAGAAATATGCTTTTAACACCTAAGAAAGCTGAACAGAAAGGAGATGACAGTAGCTTCTTGGATTTTACCACATTGCTGGGAATCCTGTTGCCACTCAAGCCTGTCTGGGACAAATTTAACAGAGCCAAAGGCTATTTACAAGCTGTAAGAGATGAGAATCCCAATACTGTCTCTCTGACTTTTTATTTTCTGAAACATTTGATAAGTGGAAATTTCCATTTTGATGCTGATCCTTTGTCAAGTAGCTTTCTTTTATGTTTTCATTTTGTTCCCTCCCTCTTCCCACTGTAGAGCTTATTCAACAGAGCACAGTACTTTTTATTATTGAAATAAGAAAAAAAGACACACAAAATAATCCTTGAAATATTGAATTATATACTGAAAGTATGTTAGAGTGATGTCATTTCCTGTCTTGGAATTAATTTACTTTTATTTGTAGCATTAGCATTTGTATATCTACATATTTTCATTCTGTAGAGTCTTCTGCAGGAAAGGTTCAGAAGTTCATTTTTGAGTCAAGATCTATATTAAGATCTTTTAATACGTCTTTTTAGGCTCTTTTCATATCAAAATATTTAAGACGCTTATTTATGGTCTGATTTCCCATTCTCATATTTAACTGGAAGAATTACAATTGCTGCATTAATTCAGGATCATGTGAGGAGACTCATAAAAATGGATAGCATGATCATATCTGGAATTTACACAGGACCCTATTCAATAAAGCATATTCTGCTCTTACTGTAATATCATCCTCCAGAGTTTTAAAGTCTTTCAAGTGGAATAAAGATGTTGCTATAATGACAGTGAATGTAATGAGATTAAATGTAGTTGGGAGTCAAGGTAAATGGCCTTACATCAGAAACAATGTAGTAACACAGATTTTTATAATGAAGACAAAGGATATTACCAGCACATTTTTGCTACTTTTCTTTGGCAAAGTAAGGACACAGCAGGACATGCCATGCAATATGGATTCTGTGTTCCTTTCAGTATTTTACATTTAATAAAACCTGCATGCTTTTAGACATCAAAGAATAGGAAGAAATATCGTCAGTAAACACTGAAATCTGCATTAGAAATATATAATCTCCCTAAAAAACTGAAAATCTGTTTTTTAACTTACAAAAAAATAATAAAATAATAATACTATAAGGAATTGCATCAGAAGTGGACTCTGTTTTGTATGAAATCTAAATAGTACCAGCAGAAAATTCAAGGCCCAAACTGAGGTCTGCCCAACAAAGGACATGCATACAACTTTTCCCTGAGCTTGTACATCATTATGCAAATGCTTATTACAGCAACACAGCCCAAATGTTTCTAAAACTCATTTTTACTCTGTTACCTCTAATTTTTCTGAACGAATTTACTAAAATTTAACTTGAGTTTCTATCTTTAAACACATGAAATAAAAGAGATGATCAGGAGCGCTATCACAGAGGTCCACAAAACTACGGACTGTTGTTATATAACCATGGATATAATATTTCATGGATACCATGAACTGCTGACATATAACCACAGATATAATATCTGATGGATATAATTATGGAAATAATACTACCCCAACCATGATATTATCTTTAACATTAGCAGTGTCTAAGATGCCATCCTACACTCAAAAATCAGCAGTAAAACTTGATGTTTTGGGTACTGTATCCTCCTCATGAATAAAAATATTTCTAGCCATAGCAAGTTGAATACCAGTGAATTATCAAAGAAATACTATTCTATTTCCATAAAGAAGTTGGTAGACATAATTATCATGAAAATTATTGAGTAGTTGGTTGCTCTGATTTTTTATTTCAGCTATTGAAATCAATAGTTACTGAAGGTGAGCGTTTTCAAAAGAAGCAAATGTATTTCAATGAGAATTGGCCATTAAAATCCCCCACTTACCTTTAAAAACAGAAATTTTAAAATTCAAAATTCTTACAGCATCACATTTCTTAAAACTAGAAATTGAATATATTCCCTAGAAATGCACCAATGGTTGGTTGTACATGGAAATCAATTTTCTCTGCGCGTGTATGGCTAGTTAGCTCTGCAGGTTTTACACATACATTTGATCGTGAAATCACACAGTAAAATCTCTAGGGATTGTAGGTGGATTGCTGCATATGTTAATCAATTTTGTAGTTTAATGTGTCTAAATATCATTGTCTGCCTGATTAGAAAGCAAGTATTTGGTTAGCTGCCTGCTCAGCTTAAGCACAAATGGAAACACCAGTATCAACATGGGTGAAGCACACAGATGAACAAGTGCACAGCAAGGTAAGCATTAATTCAGTAACATTTAAATTATCAAGGTGCCAATGTTTATGATTTTTCCAGAAGACCTTAATTAATATATGAAATCATTTGATTGTGAAAGGAAAGCAATAAAGCAATAAAACAGAGCTTAGCCTTAACAAATTAAAATCTCATAATGCTGCTGCAAGTATAGAGGAGCATGAAATGAAAACCTTCCCATTCAGGTAGTACACAGTGAAATTTAGCCAGGACTGACAAATAAACGTTAAAACCCTGTCTTAACTTATTCTGAAGCTGTTTTTCATTAGCAAAGTAACAAACTCCAAAACCCTGTTATAACAATTCTGTCGGCCAGCAAGAGATAGCTGGAAGGTTTGCTACTTCTTCAGGAGCTGCAAGATACTACATGAATTTAGTTGTCTATACCTGGCAGAGGGCAACCTGCATGAGGTGGTCCTGCTTGAGCAGAGCAGTTAGACCAGGTTCAGAAAATTTGTTCTGCATATCCAGTTAAAGTGTTTGTATGTCACTATGGTCTACACCAGATATGATCCTAGTAATCAGTTCACTGTCATCAAACAGTCCACTGTTCAACATTTTGCTGCATTAGTTTTCTTAACTACAACATGATAGCTGCATTGCTTGGCATAGTGGATGTAACCAAAACCAAGGTATTTTGAGAGGAAAAGTGTGGCACAAGCATTGAAACTCAAATACATGGACAGAATTTTCAGCACTTTATATTAAGAGGAGTACATAGCGCCCCAAAAATGGCTTGTTCAACACGCTATTAATATTATTACCACAGGCCAACTTCAGCAAAACGAAGCGATACCCACTGTGTAGCAGTATGAAAGTTCCTGTGTCCAAAGTATTTTACTTAAAATGAACTACTAATGCCAAAGTACTCTATGTTGTTATGTCTCCTTATTAAAACTGGGCTCCTGCAGAAACCCTCTTCCAGTGAAATTATGTTGTGATCAAAGCAAAACTGAGGAAAGGAGATTATAAAGGTCTGCCCTACACTTCCAGTGCATGTTCAAGTGACATGTAAAGTCAGCAATGTTTATGTATAAAGCTCATCAGAAGAACAAAGATTCTATCTTCTATAGAGAGCCCTTACTGTTTGCAGTCTTTCACGATAACTCTTGTAGTTTGAAGCTGTAAATTAGCGTAGGTGTTAATAAAGAAGGAACAGCACAATTTAGGAATTCAAATAGAGTCACAAAGCTCTATGAAATATTTACGTAACAAAAGCAAAGGAGATAAATGCTACATCTTTACACTCTCCATCTGAGTAAAACAGAGTACAGCTGTAGTAATATAATGTTTTTTCTTCAGAACAGGAGATCTAAGGGACAAACCTCTTGTTGAAAAAATTAAACTTTATAAAAGCACTTTGCATGTGCAAGATTTAAGATCAGAATGTGCAAGATTTCCACTGTAAGTTGCTTATTCCTTGGTACGGCTCTTGTCATTCCCCCCAGAAAACTTCAGAAATTTAATTAAGCAATATAACTGCTGGGAAGGTCAGAAGAGGAGCAGATGATGGAGATTGTTTTTTGGATTTTTGGTTGTTTTTCAGATGCCATGGAAACAGTGATCAAATATATGTGAAGATTAAATCAGACAGAATGTGAGGTTGGAAGTGACTTTATTTGTATCACTAGCATTTGCCTCTAAGAAAATTTCAGCAAACAGACCCTGGTATTACTCTGTTCCAACTGACTAAATGCTTTAAAACTCTGGCATGTTTTATGTTTTTTGTTTATTTTTCTGAGTAGAAAAGAGCAGCAGTAGTCTATTCCACAAAAATTAATGCTCTGAGAGCCAAATTTGAGTGTTATCGGGAAACCAGAATGTAGAACGAGAATTCCCAGTCATCGAGTTTTATGAAAACTTTAAATAAATAAATGGAATAAAGTAGAAAAAAGGAGAGAAAGGGTTCTATTCAATACCTCCTGCACTGCTTGATGGGAATTCAGAAATAAATGTCCAAATATTTTCTTCTTGTTTAATCTGGTCAGTATTTGTTCTTTTCTGTTCTCATATTCACTACTATATCTGTTTTACTGGAAGCTGTGTTTTTAAAAAGCTGTATTTTTTATTTTTTAAATTGTGGTAGTTATCAGAAAACAAGTAAGAAAGTGATAAGTCCCTCTTCTTTCACTTAGAAGAGAACAGTTCCTACAGAAATATTCCATATCAACTCCGAAAGTGTTGTTGTAAGCAGATCTCAAGGAAGATACAAGCAAGTTTGTAAAAGTCACCTGCTGAGAATAATACTGGCATAATTTTTAACAATTTAATATTTTTAGAGAGATATGCTTGAGTTTGCACAAATATTTTCTCCTTACATTTACACTCTTTGCTGCATAAATGTCAGTGGTTTACAGGCTCAGGTTCAGCCTGGTTCCACGATGACTGGGGTGGGGGTCCCACGGACTCACTCCCTGGGAAAGGGAAAAAGAAAAGGGAGATAGGCCTAAAAACAGAACAGCGGCAACCATCTGAGGAGGAAAGCTAATTTACTAAAAAAGATACTGGAATGCAAAATAACATTATAATACAATATATAAAATGAGAGAGTGAGGGAGTGTCCAAAAACTGAAGGCCTTACTCTAATGCTGAAGGCGAGACGGCTGGGAACACCTGCTGCTGGGTCGATCCCAAAGGGAAAAAGCTTGTGTCTTGTGACATGTGGACAGTTTTTATCTTTCCCTCTGAGTGGGAAATGGAAAAATGCAAAGCAATGCAAAGTCCTCTGGGGTACGTAGTTGTTCTCTTCTGGGACAGGTATACCCAGAGCTATCAATGATCCATGGAGCTGGAGCATTAACTCTTTAACTCCCAATGCACTACATGATGTTATGATGCATAACACCAATCACAAAAATCATGAAACCATGACAGTAAAGAATGGGCTGGATGGTCAGGTCCAAGAGTAGTGGTGAATGGAATCACATTCAGCTGACAGCTGATCACGATTGGCATTCCCCAGGGGTCAGTAATAGTGCCTGTCCTTTTCAATACCTTTACTGATTATGTGGATGAAGACATTGAGTGCACTCTCAATAAGTCTGCAGATGATATCAAGTTGGCAGGAAGTGTTGATCAGCCTGGGGACAGGAAGGCCCTAGAGAAGGACCTGGACAGCCTGGTTAGCTGGGCTGAGGCCAAAGCAATTAAGTTCAACAAGATCAAGGTTCAGGTCCTGTACTTGGCCACAACAACCCCAGGAAACACTACAGGCTTGGGGCAAAATGGCTGGAAGATTGCATGGAAGAAACAGACCTGGGGTGTTGGCCATCGATCAAATTAATATGAGCCAGTAGTGTGAAGTGGCCAAGAAGGCCAATGGCATCCTAGCTTGTATCAAAACCAGGATGGACCAACATCCTTTTGTACTCAGCATTGGTGAATCAGCATCTTCAGTAATGTGTTCAGTTTTGTGCCCCCCACTGCATGAAAGACATTGAGGCCCTGGAGCACAATCCGAGAAGGGCAATGAAGCTGGTGAGGGGTTTTATAGAGCACAAGCCTATTGGAAAAGAGCTGAGGGAAGTGGGATTGTTTGGTCTGGATAAGAGGGGGCTCAGGAGAGACCTTATTGCACCCTACAACTGCCTGAAAGGAGGCTGTGGTTAGATGGAGGTTCGCCTCTTCTCCTGCATAACTAGTGATAGAACTAGAGGGAATGGCCTCAAGTTGTAGCACTGGGGGAAGTTCAGGTTGGACATTGGAAAAACCTTCTTCTCCAAGAATGACCAGATTTTGGAACAGGCTGCCCAGGGCAGTGGTGGAATCACCATCCCTGGAGATGTTCAAGAAACGTTTAGATGTTGCATGTAATGGACATGGTTTAGTGGAAAATACTGGTCATAGGTGGACAATTGGACTGGATGATCTTGGAGGTGTTTTCCAACCTTAGTGATTCTTTGACTCTACGAATCTCAAACTATGAACAGATTGGAGAGAAACTGGCAGCATAAAGGGAAACTAATATGGTGCGGGACAAGAATTTAGTGAGATACAAGGCTAAAATTTGACTATGAAGACTGGTTCTATTCAGCATGCTCCCTCAGTATGTCAGAGAGACAAGATCTTGTGTTCTACAGAATAAAGTACTCTCAGGAAATACTTCAGTAAGGGTCAAACAAATCTTCATAATTTGAAAATGAAATGGGGAGCTGTAGATCTCACTCTGAACATTTCAATTCCTTCAGCTCTCTTGGATTCCATCTTGGAACAATTTGACTTTGACTTTCCTTTGGGCAAGTTAGTCACTGACATGCTCTTGAAAACATTTGCAAGAATCATTTTAGACTTGCTTATAACTGTATACCTAATGGGAGTGTTTGAGTTTATGATCAGAAGTATTCATTTCAAATAAATGGCAGGAACCACACCAACAAAAGACTTGTGTGCTTTGGAGGGCTTGTACTGTACTTTAAAGTTTGTTAGAATGAGACTATAAAATGAAATGACAAATCCGAACGGAATTAACATAATTTTTGCATACCTGAATTAGTCCATTAAAGATGCAAAGACTTGAGGTCCCATAACTTTATGGTAAGACCCTGGGAGTTTTGCAGTGCCTCTAATGGTGGTATTTTATTCAACTCCCAACTGATTGATTTTTGAGACTTTTTTTTTTTTTTGAGATTTTTGTTTGTTATTTGTAGTTAAAAATGAGAAGTTAGCATTTAAAAAAATTCTGCAAGATATTTCTTAACTATGATTAACCTCTTTTAAATCAAGAGATAAAGTTTATAATTTCCTTTTTTCCCGCTCAGCTTGAAAATGGAACAAGAATATTATGCTAACTGTAACCTTCTGAATAAGATCAGAAATACTTGGTGCATTCTGCTAAAGCAGAAATTACCACAGACATTCATTTATGAAAAAGTAAATATTAGATGTGATTTATCTGACAGCTACCTGTTCCTTGAGTATTCAGTCTCCAACAGCGTAATAGGACTGACTGATAAAATTACTTGTAGCTATGTATGTTTCAGCTTATTGCTGGTTATCCCCATTGGAGGCCAGAAGATCCGCACTGCTTCTCTTATGTAGTGATTCAGTCTCTTATTTTAGGCACTTAAGAAATATTTCAAAGATTTCTAGCAAATTTTCATCTAACCTCATGTATACTCAGTACTTCTGTTTAGCTATAGAAAGGCACCAACACCCTCTGAGTCATATTTCAAACAAGATTTTCTAAGTACAAGGACAACGGTTATACCCACGTTAAATTTTAGGAAACATCAGGTCAATAAAAATAAGTTTTGATTAAAATATAGTCATGATTTATTCAGGTTAGTGTATCTGACCTTTCCTCTTATTCCAGAAACTTCTACTGAATTAAAATGAAATCCTGGCAGCATGGAAATGATTCTGAGATTTGCTATGCATTTTAGTGATATTACATTTCACTCAGCCTTTTTATAGCAAAGCTCTTATAACAACTATTTATATGCTCTCTACCAGGAGGTATCTTTGGGTGTGTGGACTTGGTATCTGCTCTGCTGCTCAGCACTGTTATTTGGATATGAGTATACAAATCTGCTGGTCCGTCCAGCCAGCCATACACTGTCAAGACAGATAAAGATGACAAAATAGTACTCAGTCCCATACTCTTTAATCTCTGTGTTACTCTGGAACTATGGAATGAAGCATCAGCTATTTACCAATCTGAGAAATGCCGTATCATTTCATTTTATAAAACAAAAAATTCTCAGACATAAAACAGAATGAGGTAATATTCACAAACTGACCTTTATGACTAATTAATATAGATTAGTACAACATGGAAATCATTCCATGTTTTGTATAGAAAACATATTGCACTGTATAATGATATTTCTACAACTGTGTTATGTTTATGTATCTTTAGGTACCTGCTTACATACCAGTCCCACATTAATTATACAGACAGGGTCAAATAAAAAGAAAATGGGACATGGGCTGGAATTCTAGATGGGAATTCTGATTTTTCAGCATCTGCAGTTCTTTACAGTTCTGACTCTGTTGTATGATAGGTAGATACAGTCAGTATTGTTTCAGCAGCCATATGATCCAAGAGAAGTGCAGAAAAGAACATTACATGTTCAGATGTGAAAAGCTGAATGATTGTATTTCGAATTTGTCTCTTGTAGAACACCCACGCACATAAAGCTCAGAAAAAATAATTTTCTATTATGAATAAGCACCTGCAAGATAGCACAATTCTGCATGAGTTCTGTTATATCAACAATAAACTAGTGGATAACCTTTGAAATCTATGAAGCATATTACAATAGAAAACTTAATTACTGTTTGTGTGATGATTCCTTCCATGAAGCACGAGCCAAGCAAGTTGTGGAGAATAACTAGCATATCCATAGTCTATCAACACCACCTCCATTTCTCATGTGAGAAATTCCCAGTGGTATTTCTGCGAGGAAGAAGAAATATATTTACTGGGCTGATCCAGCCCAGTAAACCATTGACAGTAGGTGGTGTAGAGATCCCACTCCCATAAGAATTGATTTTATCATCTGTAACAGTAAGTTCTGGAGCTCTGAGGAGAGGGACCTGGGTGTCCTGATGGATGACAGGCTGGCTATGAGCCAGCAGTATGCCCTGGTGGCCAAGAAGGCCAATGGGATCCTGGAGTGCATTAAAAAGAGCGTGGCCAGTAGGTCGAGGGAGGTGATCCTCCCCCTCTACTCTGCCCTGCTGAGGCCTCACCTGAGCCTCAACAGGCTTCCTGGTACAAAAAAGACAGGGATCTCCTTGAAAGAGTCCAGTGAAGATGATAAAGGGTGCAGAACAGCTCTTTTATGAGGAAAGGCTGAGAGACCTGGGTCTGTTCATCCTTGAAAAAAGAAGACTCAGAGGGGATCTGATCCACGTCTATAATTATCTAAGGTGTGTGAGAAAAAGGGATGAGGCCATACTCTTTTCAGTGGTGCGTGGTGATAGGACAAGTGGAAATGGCCACAAACTGAAGCACAGGAAGTTCCACACAAATGTGCGTGGGAACTTCTTCACAGTGCAGGTGACAGAGCACTGGAACAGGCTGCACAGAGAGGTTGTGAAGTCTCCTTCTCCGGAGATGTTCAAGGCTCACCTGGACACCTACCTGTGCCACTTGGCCTAAGGAGCCTGCTATTGGCAGAGGGGTTGGATTTGGTGATCTCTTGAGGTCCCTTCCAACCCCTACCATTCTGTGATTCTGTGAAGTTTTAACTGATATTGATTTTAGGTTATACAGCAAGAATCAATTCTACCGTTGAGAGGGCAATTAGGAGGTTGGCAGTACCATATAGTGAACTGAGGACACACATCTGAAACTGCTCCTACAGCTGGTAAAAGAATCACTTTAATCCTTTAGAATAAAAATATTTGCAAAAATAAGTAGTTGTTGAGGTTTTATGGAGACAAAAGTGAAGTGCTGTCAGGAAGAAGACTTCTTGTTCAGCCTCAGTGTTAACATTTCAGACTCCTAGCAAGTCAGAAGTTTCTAAAATTATTTTTCTTGAAGCAAGCTAAGAGTCCAGACATTTTAAAATAAGGAACACATTTACAAGCGTTTTCTCCACAACTGCATGGATATTTTAACCTTATATATTTCAATCAGAAGGAAACAATGAAGCCCCTCTACAGCTAAGACAACAAAGAATCTTAACGCCTGTCTTGTTATTTTATCACTGATCAATAGACCTAAATGCCACGCATCCATCAAACTACAAGATTTGATAGCAAAAGCTGTGTTAGCAGGATGAGCTACTCTCAAGTTTTATGCTGCTAGAAATGTCACAGTGGAGGAATTCCTAACCCTACGTCCATCCTGAATGAGGGTTGCTTTGGCATTTGTCTATCACCTGTGACTACAACAACATTTCGCTTCGAGACAAAGAGAAGAAATCTCCTTGGACCTTTATTTTCTGTTAATTATGAAATGAGCTTTTGACTTAACTATCCTGATCTGCAGTCTCATTCAACTGCAGTCTCCTATGCTGATTGATAGCTATTTATTCTATAATATAGAAATCTCCTGGGTTCCAGATCCAATTATCAGTGATCTAAAATGGAGGAAAAAAAAGGAGGGGTTAGAGGGGAAAGATGGGGAAGGAGGTAAAGAGGGTTTATCTCAACATTTACTTATAGAGATGTTTAAAGATATAGTTCTGTAAACCCAAAGAACTGCTGTATGTAAGAATATTTCCCCACTGACTCATCCGTTTATCAGATAGAAGCTCACAGACTTGCTGAAGAATGGCCACTTTCACAGACTTAGCCCAAAGACACATGTGAAAATAACAGAGGAAAATGCAAGTGCAAATTACAAGGATTCTTGCAGGTTGTCCTGTTTTACTTCATATTACTGTTTTGAGTTACCAGTACGGCCCAGCTCAAAAAAAGATTTAATTTTTAAGAGCACTAAATATGCTTATGCAAATGCCCCATTTTATTATAATAAAGTTAATTATATATGTATGTGTATGCAAAACTGCAGCCTAGTTGATAATACATACTATTTATTCTGATGGAGTTCTCCTTATGAAAATCATTTAACTTGTCGCTCTTCTCACTGGATAAATAGCAAGACAACAGTAAGATCATGTGATTCTTAGTAGAAAAAAACTAATTCTATTTGTCAAAGTCTGCCATTTTGATTCATATTCTTCTCAGTAATGTTGCCTATCGTAAATAATTTAAAAGCTCATATATATTCCAGAAAAAAATGTAAACACTAGTAATAAGACAGAAAAGAAACACATTAAGTCATATTCTAAACTGTATTTAAGGAGCAAAGGCAAGATTACTATCAAAGGTAGCAGTTTTCTCATGGTTTAGGCAGGAGAACCAGGACACAAAAAACAGAGTAGTAAATCACAGCTTTTGTAGCCAGCAAGAAAACATTTTGCTACTTTCAGAACATCCTGTATGTGATGGAAAATCCCTCTCAAGTGTCCCAAGGGGGCATGTACAGTTTTGCTTCAAACTGTTGACAATATGTAAGGTCAAATGTCCTTTACCATTTGTGCATCCATGAGCATACTGGCAGGGCTGAAATGGCTCTGAATAGCACATTTCTTCTACTATTCTTCATTGGAAGACAGAACTTCAGTCAGTTTACAAGGATTTAGAAGAATTCTTCCAAATCTAAAAATATCTTTAAACACAACCTGATCAATTTGGAGAAATCACTCATAGGGCCATGAATGTCTGCAGTTAAAAGCCTTGATCATCTTCAGCAAGAGATTTTCATTCCTAGACAAAATGAATAGCTTGTCCTCAGACCTACCAGCTGAGCTGCATAATACATAATAGATTTCCTTTCATACTGTTTTTCTATCTTGACTCTTAAATCTTCTAAACAGGAAAGTTTCTTTTGATATGAATGATGGATATTTGGACAAATCTCAGCAGGTTGCTGTCCATTAAATTTTGCATTTTGTGTTTCTGTGACAGTACAGTTGTAAGGACAGTATACAAAGCAAACTTGAGTGCAGTCATCATTTTACACTTGTAATGGGCAAGATACTTACTCTTATCATATTTCCCTCACTGCAACATTTTATAACTGTTTTGCTCCTTTGCGGCACATCCGTGAGACGCATGTGCTTATTCATAGCATTTTCATTTAAATTCTTCACAGATAAGAACAGTGAATCATAATTTGAGTGATTCTTTCATTAATTTGCTTTAAATTAATGTTTTATGTAAATGACTCAGAAAAAGGAATATTATCCAAAATTATATTACACCCTTTGAAAAAGAGTTATTATCAATTTTCTTTCAAGAATATTACTTATTGCAAAATTGTCTTCTTTGAAGAAATAGAAACTATTTATCTGGTTTTTTGGTTTTTTTTTTGTTTGTTTTTTGCTTGGAGGGATAATTAATTCAGTTGTTTAGAAAAAGCTTTTCACATATGTAAGGAGGGTATTCAATTCTTTGTTGTTTTTCCATTTTGATGATATTAAATTAGTTTTTTTCCCCTCACATCATGATACCTAATTTTATTTCCAGAACCAGTGTATTTGAAAGCAATGAAATTAAGTGTACAATTCTTTCCAACGGTATGAATTTATAAAGCTATTTCAACATACTAGATGAATCTGTTTGATTGCTTCAATGTTCTTTAATGCAGTAAGAGATAATAGTAGTTTTCTCATTAAATTAGTCCTTGAGCTACTACTTTGTTAGTTTTGAATATTTCAAGTGTAAAAAGAGATAGATTTTGTTGTTGATGTTTATGCAAGAGTAAAAGATCTTTGTTTGTAAAAGAAAAAAATTAACATAAATGTAGCTTTCACCAAAGCTTCTCAAATACTCAAAGGCATTCCTTTATACAGTTGACAGCAAGACAGTTGAAAGACCAAATTCATAAACATCTGTTTATAAAGATTAACGGTTCTGCGGTGCATTGAGAAATTTGGTTGTTGGTGATGTATAGATACCATCATTAGTAAGAAAAAAGTATTTCATTCCTAAGCATAAGAGGGTATAAATATAGTAAAGTTTCCCAAGACCAATAGGAGAGTTTTGCAGCTTAAAATGTTGCCCAAAGAGGTTTTGCTGTCTCTGTCTTTGGAAGTTTTGAAGACGCAGCTGGATAAAGCCCTGGAAAAACCTGGTCTCACTTCAATATACCCAACAATGCTTTGAGCAAAACTTTCTACAGGAAGTTACTTCCTATCTTAAATCTTGTTATTCTATGAAAACTCTTTGTTTTTATTATTTACTTTTACATTTTAACAGTATTTCTCATAACATTATTTTTTATATGCTAGTTAAATGAAATGATATCTTTAAAATTGTTGTTATGAGACTTTGTCTTTTTCCTTTGATGCTATAGTCTACTGCACATCTACATACAGTACAGCTCTACAATAGTTGACATCAATCTGTGATGTAGATACCTATGGTCTCAGACTATTGCGTTGCATGCTTGTTTGTTTTTTTCTGATTACCACTGCCATTCCTTTAATACCAAACTTCGGTTAATAGCCTGCAGTCAACATAATTTCTGGAAGTTTTCAAGGGTGTTAAAACTGTAAAAGTTTGAAAAACATTGCTCTAGAGAACTCCAGAAACAAAGCAATCTACTTTGGTAAGCAGCCCCTTACAGGCAAACTCTTAAGTCAAATCCCAGCTGCCTTTGGACATGTGAAATGAGGACACCAATCTTCCAAATAACTCTTATGGTCTTCTGCAGGTAGACCACTGTCCAGAGTGACAAGAATTCTCTCTTGATGGGCTTGTCTTGGAGAAAATAGGATCAATTCTGTCACAACAGGATAACAAAAATATTTTTTTATCCTTTTAAGCAAAGA
Organism: Callipepla californica brunnescens; assembly: GCA_023055505.1. Classification (NCBI taxonomy): domain Eukaryota; kingdom Metazoa; phylum Chordata; class Aves; order Galliformes; family Odontophoridae; genus Callipepla; species Callipepla californica. The sequence continues at coordinate 5,742,295 of JALIRH010000016.1, forward strand.
CTCTCTTTTATCACAAAATCTTAATTTTGTGTTCTACAAGAAGCATTAAATCGTAAGTGCATACAGTTAGCCTAGAAATTTGTTTATATAGAATTATGGTTGAATAAATCACCAATTAATGATAGTTTGGAGAATTTCATCTCATCATCATTAGTTATACACTGAAATCGCTTCCAAATTTTTGTCAATGAAATTATCAAAGGTCATTTGCAGCAGATTATCTGTGCTTGGTTAATTCTTTTCTTCCCTGGGAGCCTAAACATGATTTGATAGATTTCTGACAGAGCTGGAAGGGACCTCAAGAGGTCATTTCATCCATACTCTGTCCCAGGGCAAGATCAAGCATATCAGTCTTGACAGATGTTTGTCTAGACTGCCTTTTTTAAAACTTCCAACTACGAAGATTCCAAAACCTTCCCAGGCAGTCTATTTCAATGCACCGCTATTATTACCTTTAAAGGATTACCTTTAAAAGCTTTTTCCAGTAACTAATCTGAATGTCCTTGCTGCAATATAAAACAACACTGCTTTCTCATTTACCACTGATATAGAAAATAAATTATTTCCTTTCTTTTACAGCCAGAAAAACACATACTTAAAGACTTTTTTTTTCAGAAGACAAAAACATACTGGAGATCCAGAAAATACAGTTAAAAGTAAGGGCTGAGATAACTTAGCTATTCAACAGTAAAGACAGAACAGTAAGAGTTTTGAGAGAAAGCTTTAAACATGTAAAAATTCTTCTAGTGATCCAGACTTTTTAATTTAATACTCAGGAACTAAAACTAGTCACAGTACTACAGATAAGCAACACAGTAAAAATATGTTTTCCTTGTTATTCATCTGCTGATACATTTCATAGGACACCTCCTGTATTCACTGCAATACTATTGATAACTCACAGTAATCTTACAGTCCTCTGATGTAAACTGCTATGAAGCTATTTGTATTCCCGCCTAATCATAATACCTTGAATGTGTTGGACCACATCCTTATTTTTCCAGACAATATTTGACAAGATAATTTTGAAATCTTTCTTGCACTTATCTTCTATAGACATCCTTCAGGTAGCAGACATCTACTCACTGTCTTAATGCCTTGCACTTATTGAGTAAGGTTGAACTAAGATATCTTTCGGTTGCTCAGAAGTTTCTTCCTAACTTTTTTCTAGAAATAGCCTTTCTTGGATCTCCTTTATTTAATGAGTTGGCATTGTCTGATGACTGCAACATGATTGTTACTTGATTATCTACCTAGAACCTGTCCAGGCAATTATTAATTCCTTGCTGACATTGGCTCACTCCCTTCAAAGTAAATGGCAGTGAAATCACAAACTTGACTCTTATCATATCCAAAGTTATATCCCTGAATGATCTACTGCAAAGCCACCTGTTCTGTTCCTTACAGGAATATATATAAAACCTAGGACAGATTAGATACATACAGTAATCGATTACATAAAAACCCTTCAATTTTATCAACAGAGTGGTTCCAGAAAGGCATGACAAGAGTTAAACAGTGAAAGGTATGAGGAACTGGTTTAGTTTTGTTCCTTGTTTTTTAGAAAGTTTCATAATTAGTGTTGGGGCACAAGGGGTGCGGAATTCATTTCACAGTATCACACTCAAAAGCAAGCTGAATTCCTCTCTCTGCAAAACCAACCTCAAGCTACCTTGACAACAAGATACCAATAACCCTGTAATTTCAATTGTTCACTTTTTTGTGTGTGTACTGTATCTCAGTGAAGTCTCATCTTTCCAGCCCAGTGCCATAGGCTAATAGTCTGCAACAAAACTCACCCTCAAAAAATGTCAGATGTAATGAAAAAAACAACTTCACAGATGAGAAAGTTGGCCTTTGCTAAATCCTAAGGGCCCTAGCACTCAGGTTCTGTAGGTTCTTCTCTTTCATTCTCCATCCCCAAATTAGAAATGTTTGTGAAATTGAAAAATTCCTGCTTCTTGCTACTGAATCACTCATTACTCACAAAAGAATAACAGATTGTCAAAAAATGAAAATTTTGTTGCCAGTTGAGAAAAAGTCCCCACCAACTGAACCCAAAAACTGACCACAAACCGTAATACTCTGCTGAGGAATACTGTTTTAAACCAGTAGCAGCAGATGCACACTCAATCTGCCAGCCTAAATGGTTTGTTTGCCTTCTTATATTACACTGTTATACAGTACTGAAGGAACTATAAAATATTACAGATCTGATTCTGTAAAGTTTTGTGCTGTTATAAATTAATTCCAAGGCACGGGGCCTTTAATTTAGCAATAATCTGATGAGTACTAGGAACCTCACTGAAAAAGAAAAAAGGGAAAGACAGGAAAGCTATCAAGAGAAATTCAGAAGATCACACTTGCTTTAATTTTAAGTGTCTACTGTGTATATTTGGACACTTTTGGTCACAAATTAGGAATATTTAAGCAAATCTTATACTAAATATATGCTACATTAGGAAAATCAGGGGTAACATTACAGAGCCTTCCATTCATTCACTACTGTAAGTCACAAAGGCAGTATTTCTGTCCTTTTGACTCTGAACTTCACCACTAATAGTGGATAATATCCAGGTCAGAAACAAATACTCTGATTGAATTCTGATGGTTTGACTTGTTAACCACCAGACCCCAATAAACACAAAATGAAGCTAACACATTGCCTGTAATCACTTTTTAAATGGCAAGGACCATATACAACTAACACTGACCAGATTCAAACAGTATCCTGAAAGCAGAGGTACAAACACTAGCTCTTGTTTAGGACTGTTTTGATGAGAAACATTGCCACTTCTGAGAACAGAGGAACTACCAACAGATCTACAGAACAGTATCACTGTATCTTTCTTAATATATAGGAGTTGGCCTCTTTTCTTAACCAACTAGTATAAATTTTTGATAAAACAATATCATTGTATTAGTGTATTAGCTTGGAGTTAGTTCTTTATGAACAGCTCAACAAATATCTCATTGATATATGCTGCAGTGTAACACAATGTACCATCTTTATTGAATAAATAATATACCACTGCTACGAATGTGATGGTTTCCATGTTACATTTTGTATTTTGGCAGGCTGTTAAAATGCCAACTTAGTGCTTTACGCTGACTTTAGACCTCTCCAAAAGCCTTTCCCAATACATCGCAGAGCTAAATCCACTGAATCTCACCCATGAAACAGAGAGTTAATTTTACAAGCCACACAGTACATAGCCAAAATAAGATTTTGTCACACTGAATGAAAAAAATCCATACATGAACATTTAAGGCGTTTAAGAATTTCTTAGAACCTAAAATAGTATTTTTTACTTATAGTTATTCTGTTCATTCAGATTTGAACCAATATTTTTTCATAAGAAGTGGTCAATTAAAAAAATAAAAACAAGTCAAGACACTTAGCCTTTTTGTTTAAAAAAGACAAATGTGAAGCTGGGTGTGAAAGTTTCAGTCAACAAAGGGTGTCCCCAACAACATAAGTGAAATTAATAAAATAAACTAAAAGGGTGAAAACTTCATGTGTCTCCCTCTTCCACCCAGTATACACATACACACACACACACAAACACAGATTGACAGAATTAAGACAAAAGCCACTATGTTGTACATCTGTGAATTTCTGTGATGGCAGGTCTTTAATTGCAAGTGTTAGGACATTTTATTAGCTCCCAGAATGGATTTCCTGGAAGACTGAGGAGCTATTGCCTCTTGCCATGATTAGAGTGTTTTGTGACATTAGCAGTTCAAGAACAGCAGACCTTTTCTTCCTCTGTCATTATCATCCTCCAGTTAAACTAGAATTGCATTTGCCCACTAAGTGCTATATATCCCATATTTTATCCTATAAATATGCAAAGGACATTTTTGAGTAGTATTTTACAGTTGAAAAAAAATAAAAGTGGAGCAAAATAAGAAAATCTCGATACATAATCTGCATTAAGGATTCCTCAGAATAAAGGTGGTTTTGTGTGTATAAGTCCTTGCTCTCAATTGAAGCAAAATGGGTGACTTGAGTCTGCACTTACTTAAGTACTAATAAGTAAGTAAGTTAAGTAATTGTGAAATCTGACCATACATATAATAAAGCAAGCATCTTGTCCTTATTTTGGTATTATCTAGGAGCAGAACAATTCTGAAATTGAGTTTTATCTTCTTGCTTTTGTAAGCTTGAAACCACCTCCAGTACTATCTCTTTCAGTGTTTAATTGGTATGTAGAACAACTGAACAGTTTTATTCACCAACATGAGTCACTCACACTGAGGTCTCTCGGTTATAGAAGAGTAACAATGAAAAACGTCATTTTTCCAAAAGGCAGTTCTTAGGAACATATGATATCTCCAATAACATGTTCAACACATGTTTATTAAGAGTAATAGATCTCAGAAGGCCATTCTGGGTTTCAAGAGATGATTTTGAATATTTTTTAATGAAGATGTGGGTCTGCCACTGCTGCCTACAGAATTTGAGATGCTATCATTGAAAAAAGATATAACTCCTGCCAAAGTGTTTGGAATATTTGGATTTGTGGGTAAGTACCAAGTTCTAATTCTTACATTCTTTTATCCATTACATATGTAGAGAACTTTAATTTTCATTTCAGTTCAGTAAATTATTTTCTGTCTACAATCTAAAAAAATAAAATGAAGAAAAAAATAATGCTAGTTTGCTCTTGGCTTTTTCTCTGTCAAGCCTAAACACAGAAAATGTCAAGTTTGCTCACTAATTAAACATGTCTGTCTTAGACCGCACTTGTATCTTTCATCATAATTGTGCAGAGTCCCAGGGAGACATTATACATTCATGTTTTCAAATATAAGATGTAAAAAATACAAATATAAATTTAATGGAGCAATCTCTTAATGAGATAAGCAATTATGGCATAGGAGAAATGAAGGAATTAGCCTCCTGAAAAGTTCTCAGAATTTATGGGCCTGGGACTTCAGAGTCTGGTTAAGACATGTTTTCTGCAGATCCTCTAAAAAGAAGTCAAATGAAATGTGAGTTATTAGTGGAAGTCAGGGAAAATATGCTTAAAAATTGAGTGCTAAACTGCACAGTGTGCATTAGATTCATAATATAAATCATAAAATATGGCATTTTCAGGACATGGATTGAAACTGTGAAGGAAAAGATTTCTTATATAATTTTTGCTCATCTGCATCCACTTAGAAAACAAATTAAAACAACAAACAAGCAAAAAACAAACAAACAAAACAGTAACAAAATCTGCTAACCATAAAGACATACTAACAATCCAAAACCTTAGTAAAAGAAGCATTTTCTAAAAGTCTAGTTCTAACAATGTCTCAAGCTTCCTGCTGTCCATGCAACTAAGGGTTGTTTTGCTGGAATTTTTTTTACCGATGAGGGTCTTCTAGTCTTTTTGAGAAAAGACAAATTCAATTTTCAGTTTTAGAATAATCAGTTAGGTTCTGCTTTATAAATAAATCCCAAGAGTACATACAGCCAAATTAGTAATATTAAGGAAAAAAATAATTTTGCAAGGAGTCACGAAAGGCAATACAGGAGACAATTATGTCCCATATTTGTATAGACTTTTGAAGTTAGGCTTGATTTATATTTTGTTTATACAGTCTGTTCTACCCGGTTTCATAGAAGACATATCAAATTTAGGGCAGCAAACCACTGGAAAATGTTGCCCACAGTGATGGTGGATGCCCTACCCTGGAGACATGCAAGGTCAGGCTGGATGGGGCTCTGAGAAACCCAATCAAGTTATAGGCGATCCTAATCATCACAGTGGCGTTGAACTATATAAAGCTCCCTTCCAACTCAAACATTTGTATGATGATTCTATGAAATTTAAATGGATCTTGGTGGGATGGGAATTAAGTGCTTGATTTCAAAAAATACAGTAAACTGTCAGAAATGGAGACCTATTTTCCTATGTATCAGACCAAGAGTTGCCATTTTTGCCTTGTTTGCTGTGTCAGAGAGACAAGGATGTGAACATTTCAATGAGAACTATTTACAGTGGTAAAGTAATTCTGAATTAATTAGTAGGATATTTAATTGAACCATATAGACAGAAGAATAAATATCTCTTCGGTTGTATTCCCTGGAGTTCCTTGACAGTTCATTAATGCAAAAGTGCAATCTTGAAGGAGATATAATATTTTCTGTTTCAGTATCTTGTCATATCATCTGCTTCTGTTTTGGTAAACAGAAAATTAACTGCGTTTTTCTGAACATGCAGCTAAATGTGAAAGCTGCTAAAATAATCTCTTCCAAAACAACAAAGCTTTTGCTGATCAATTTCATTGACACTGAAGAAAAACAGGTAAGCTTTTCAGAAACCACCGAAATCCCATTTTCAGAAAGAATATGTGCACTTAAGAGTCTTGCATTTCAGTACAAGTTATTGAGGCTACAGCTCCTGAAATATACGTGTTTTGGAAGAGCAAATGTTCATGTTTTCCCCCCAGCCTTTAAAAATATTTACCTATTGAAACAACATTCAGAATGCTTAGGCTGGAGAGAATTCAGTGATCCTGAAATATTTCTTTTTCTTTTGTGCCACCACTGAATGAAATGAAATTCCAAAGGACGCAAGTAAGCAACGGCAATGGTAGTATTGCTCCTCCAACCAAGAACAAAATATAGCTTTACCATTTTAGCCTAAACTGGAATAGATTCCTCATACTCCATTGGAAAACAAAACAAAACAATCCACATTAGCAGAAGCTTTGCAGAATTGGCAGAAACACTAGCAGAAAGCTTGTTCTATGGGGTCAAGTACAGGTCTGTTTGAAAACAACATAGAACTCATCACTAATTTCTTTGGTCAGGACTTCACCTACCACGTTCCCTCTGCACAAAATAAATGGTTTCCCCCCGAAGAACAGGGGCATATATACCTGTACAACCAAGTATAGGTAGTTTTAGGTAACTAGAGCTTTCAGGTCAAATACATTCTTGAATCTTTGCTACAATCTGCAACCTTGGCAACAGTTGCACAGCCGACACAAACACATAAAGACAAGATATTATTTGATGAGCACACAATTTAAAAGTGAAAAATAAAGAGTCATGGCAAAGACTCTAAAACACAAAGTGAACAAGATAAAGAATTACACACATTCTGACCAGGAATAAAATTATTTGGCATACAATATATGATATGTATATCACAGTAGTTATTTCAGTAGACTCTTCTAAAGTCCTTTCCTTAAAGTTGGATCATTGGTAAGAATTAACCCATGAACATCATCATCATCCTTAATGACACTTTCTTACCCAAGAAAAAATAAATCATTTTTCCTTTATCTTTTCCCTTCTCTAAATCTCCTTCTGTTGGTCTAGTGAAGAATAAAGCACCCTCAGCACAGCACCAAACAGTATTTTTACAACATTTTTCCAAACCACCTCCTTACCAAAACCCATCTCCTATCTACTCTATAATTCACTCCAGCGTTGCTTAATTCACTCCAGCATTACTCCTGTAGATTCACTGACAGTTTCTGATTGCGATAATTAAACTAATCCCTAATCTCAGTTTCTGATAGAGGACTCCTCTCCATTACCTTCTTCATAAACTCAATTATTCCTCCCAAACGGAGCATCTCTGAGATCAGCAAAGCTGTTGTCCAAACTCTCACAGTGCTTTAATCGTGGTCATGTGGTTAGCCATTCAGCCTACCCTTTCAGAGTTCTACCTATTCAATTCATTTTCTTTTAAATCCTTTCCAGAGTGGCTTACCTCATGCTGATATGCAACACTAAAGAAACTGTTGAGTAATTTGTACATCCAGCCACCTTTCTTTTGTACTATGTGAGTCTCACACAATTGCTAGGTCACTGTCCAGTTTCTCACCCTGCATCCAAATTCATTCTGAGTTCTGCGAGCATATCATTCATATCTGAAAGGATTATTTTTGACACTTGCAGTGGGAGATGTTACTTCAGATTTTCATGGAGATGATTTTCTCTCACCTGCACAATATTATTTAACAATGTTTTATGCTCTTCAAAGTATTTTTCCTCACATGAATCACATGCTTGTCTCCTCTCAGGATTTCTCGAGTTTCTGATTTAATAACCTTGGCTGGCAGTGCAAAATCTCCTATCAATAATATTCTTCAGACGTCTCTCCTGAAATACTACTACTAATTCTATCCCGCTCTCCTGTTTTCATATGTTCGATTCCAAATTTATTTTTTTTTTCTTTTCTTTGGACTTCATTTCTGTTCCCAATAATCAAGATCACTTTGAAAAGCACTTTTTTTCTTGATCCAGTTCTTCACCACCTGCATTCTCAGCTATGCCTACGAGGGTTACCTTAGCAACTTAACAGTAAGCTCATGCCCCTCCTTCAGCATCAACAGTGCTCAAAATTTAATATTGACATCAGGTGTATCTGTTCTGTTAGTAATTCAGAAAAAAATCAGTGAAGCTTACATTCCTTCACTTTTAATTCAAAATGCATAGTACATAGGCTGATCCAAAAGTTATGCCTCCTATTTATTTTTATGGAAACTACACAAGATACAAAGAGCAGAATAACACTGTTTAATAGTGCATATTCTCATATACATAACACTATTTTTCAACAGTCACCACCTTAAACTATACATTTTTTCCAGCAATGAACAAAAGCCTGCATGCTGCACTTGTAAAGATTTGCACCAGAGGAGGTGACTTACTGTTGCTGTTGCCACTGCTGAAATGCACCACCCACCTCCTCACTGTGCTCACATCCACTGTTTGGTCTCAATAAACAGTCAGCATGCACCAGTGAATGTCAGTGGGTGCCATTTTTATTGCATGGAGGAATTCAGTGACACACCTTTGCTTTATATGCACTTCCATAGCAAAAGCCATTCTGTCAGACTGCCCCTCTGCTGCCATCTCACACCACAACCAAATGTAGTATTGGTCAGAAGGTTCAGCCTCTACTGCTATACCACCAAAATCTGCCTCTCATATTCAGATATAATAAAATAGGAGGCATTTCTTTCAGAGCTACACTCATAGTTTGATAATCTCTAGACAGGCCTGTTTGAAGAAGCAATAGTTTCTCAGTATTGGCAAGCTACAGCTTTATTATATTTTATTGCTGCAATAAGCCTATAACCGTTAAACAATGAGCATGATGTGCCTGAGCTTCTTGCAAGTAAATGTAGGTCAGCTGGTTTATGATACCTGACTCAGCTACTTCTGACAAACTGTCCAGAGAGAGTATCTACATTGCAAGGAGAGCACTTTCAGTGGCCTGAGTAAGTAGACACATACTGACCTTTCCCAATCTGTGTCGCTAACCTAGTTTGAAGTGATGTGACAACACTGGAGAGAAGTGAAAACCTGAATAAGAATTTTGCCTTGTTTCTTGTACCTCAGTGTAACTCAGTCTGGCAGACATATTATGCCTAGGTGTAACTGAGAAACATAAAATGCACTGGAAATGTGAAAAGCTGTTCCATGTGCATTTGCAGTGCTGAGGCTACAATCAATAAGGTCCCAGGTACTAATGAAGAATAAACAATAAAGCCATCTAAAAACAGAAATGAGGGGAGCTAACTGGGAAAACTTGTCAATTTCTAATCATTGCCCATGAATTATATGCATTCACAGTACACCAGGTTGTTTTTTTTCTAAAATACTAATTAAAAGGCATAAGGAAATGTTATCAAAGTTCAGAGAATAGCTAAGGAATAGATTTGAAAAATAAAAGAATGCATTACTAAAAAGTTAGGGAAATCTTCTGTCCTCTGAATTCATTTTAATTCAACTCCCAGCAATTTCATATATTTAAATATTTTATACATTACTTAAAGGTATTTTATTCTAATTGACATAGTGAGGTTTTAGTTGACTATCTCCATACTTTTCTTCCTTCTCCTGACTTATCTGTAATGACTGGAATACAAAGCCTATAAATGATTAATCAAATCTTCCAGTAATTATTTTTCAATTTTTCAGTTTCAATTTCAGGATCACAAAAAGTGCCACTTCTTGTGGTTCATAACAGGTCTTCCTCACATCCTTAAATCTGAGTACATAAAAAGTAAAAATAAAAAAGCATCAGGGTATTCATAGAATCAAGATTTAACTTAAAGGAACTTCTGAATTTCAGACATATAAAAAAAAATAAAATCTACACCTAAGGTATCAAGAAGAACCTAGCAAAGCTTTCTTCTGTATTTAATTGTAACATGTTCATTAGGACATCTGTTCACTTGCTTTGAACTTTAGTGTGACAGTGACATTGTGGTTTGTAAACTTCTGCTTGATTTCTGCTGCACCAACAAATAAACAAATCTCTGCACTCAGAATTACATGCAGTGATATAATTCAGACAAATTTCGTATTCTAATGATGGACTGAACATGGAAAAAAACCACTATAGCAATAAAAGGAAGGATAAACCAGTTAAGGACATAACAAAACAACCATTTGGAATAGGTTACATCCACCAACTAGATTATATAAACTATTGCAGTAAAATCAATGAATTTGTGTTTACGTGGGTTAAAAGGGCAAATTTAATGGACTGGATGGATTATGCTCATTAAATTTTTTCATTACTTTCACTTTACAACTTTTGAGGATTTTAATAGAAGATTTAAGATGCAGCATGAAATTAATATATTTGTAATTTAGCAACTATGAAAACACTAGCTTCATTTCGTGAAGCTTTAAATGGGGAAATATTCTACAGAATTGGCCTACAGTCCAGATAATATACTCTGTGAAGTTCAAAGTTGTTAGAGCAGGAAAAAAAAACAAAACAGGATTTTTATATTTCCTCTCAAGCAAAAAAGATACTTCTTGGGTAATTACAGAAGTCCTTACAGCATGGACAGCTGGATGGGTTGTTGTTTTTGTAAGATTGCAAAGTCAAACTCAATTCTAAGAGCATCATAGAGATTATAAACCTTTTCTAACATCTTTTTTGAATCTGACAAACAGAAATCACCAGTAACAAAAAATGCAAAACACCAATGCTATCTTCCCAAAGTTCTCTTCCCTATCACACTGACAGATATTTTAATATACTGAATAATCCACTGTGAACTGGACTTCAGGGCAGATTAAAAAAAAAAAAATTAGGCACCTATCACTTCTATGTGTGTGTTTTCATATAGCCATCTAGCATTTATTTCATTTCACAAACATTTTCTCCTGTGTGTGAGGTTCCAGAAACCATATTGTGGACCTTACAATACTAAAAACCCCAGTACAATTTGATTAAGAAGAAGCTTTATGGAACTATAACCTCTCTTTACACAGTATTAAGATACTGTGAAGTTCAAACTAAAGAGTACGTATACATGATATATATACTCCATTTATAGCATATACAGGCCATTTATCAGCTACACTACCAAATCTAATTAAATGTCCTTGTTTGCATTTATGTAAAGATATACGTTTTTGTGGTGCTTTTTTTTTTCCCAAAGGAAAAGTAAGAATAGTACAGTTTGTTAACCAGATTAGAAAGAGATCTAAAATAAGTACTTTGGATAAATTGAATAAAAAGTATCTACAGCTTTACTATTGAGAAGCAAGAGAAAAAATTTGTTCAACTGAATTATCAAGAACTTACCTTCAAAAAAGACTATTACAAACAATTAAACTATTGAAAATAAAGATACAAATTATTACCTGGGGAATTAGAGGTATACCCATACAATGTGCTGTAAATTAAAGTCATTTAAAAGTACAACTGGAAACCATAGGTAAGAACAACTGCTTAGTCAGCAAAAATGAGTCAAATCATTTGTTGAGGCTAGAAAAATTCAATGGGATAGTATACTCTGTGTTTGCCAAGTATTTGCTGTTGACAAAATATAAAATAATACAAATATGTCCTAAACACAGCCACTAAGTTCATCATCCGTGAGCTCTCAACTACTTCATCTGCAAGGATAAATGAGGACACAGCCAAGAACCCCACTGTGTGGATATACAAAGTTCCCTCCAAATTTCTTCTCTGTCATTATTAAAAAGGTCAGTTACTTATGTTAATGATGGGAAAGAAAGTGCTTCAGACAGAGCAACAATCTGACAGACATTTGAGGGAGAAAAATGAGCTAGTGGATAGTTTCAGAGAAGGAAGCTGTAGCTGATTCTCCTTTCACATGAAGGATATTGCATTAGGATTTCTGATATGCATCTGCAAGACTTCCATAAAGTCTGCAGCTGCTGAAAAGTTCATCTGAAATCAGGTGCAGTTAAACTTTATGTGCAATATGCGTGGTTCCTGTTTATCCAGAAATTTGTATCCACCAAACAGCAATAAAATGCTATTTTCCTTCCTCTGGTACAATTAATACTTATCTGGTAACTAGGTAAGACATCCATAGGTTGGTCAAAATAAAGGCCTACAAAAAGCAAGTTCTTCTGGATCAGCGATAGCTTAGTGGAAGTCTACCATCTCCTATAGGCTTGGTTTGCTCATTTCACTTCCAGTTTTGGGGGTAACTCCACTTTTCTTCCGTAGTTGGACTATGAAAATGGGTTAGGCAGGATCGCAAGTGGTAAGCAAAGCCAGAAAACAAGAAAACACTGAGAAAACAAGGCAGGCAGCAGCAGAGGCTTCACAGACAAAAGGGCAGTTCTACCATTCCTACTAAGACAAACAGCAGATCTGGTAAGGGAACCCAGGTTTAGCCCAGAGTTCAGATCACTAGACAGATCCAGGTTGAGGGCAGAGAATCAAATCTCTTGAACAGAGTTTGGACAGTTTGGACTAGGGCAGGACACAGGCTTGCCTGCCCCACTGCTCAGCCGGGTGCCTCTCAGGAGCGCTGCTCAGCCAGCTCTCCTTACAGTACATGGTGGTGCTGCTCACTACAGCTGGTTCCTAGCCCGTGCAGCTAAGCCTTCAGGTGGAAGGGATGTGCTCTGGGTCCTGACACACAACCTAAACACAAATGTGTCAAACAAGAGGCATGATGCAAGATCACTACGATGTGAATAGCAGAATACCAACATACTGGTAGTTGAAAAGGGTAAGAAATAGCAAAAATCTCAGTCCTCCTATACAGAGTGGCAATTTTCACTCTAAGTCTTTTGAGTATAATGTCTAAGTGTTTTAAAAATCCACACTTTGTGTCATTTTTGTTGTGCTGATAAATGCACAGGTGTATAGTAATACACATTATGGAATACTGCCCTAAAATGTTATGTATTTATTTTAATTAACAGATTCAACTGCGTATTGTGATTTCGCTTAAGTAAACACAGTATACAGCATCGCATAAGAGTATTCCTGATGGAAATTATAGGTAAAATCCAATATTACAATTATTACAAAATTACCCAAACCCAATATTACAATGGAGAAAAGTTAATATAGTCATTCCACAGAAGCTCCAGATTTGTCATGTTATGAGATTCACTCTCTGCTTTCCTTGCCATTAAATTATTTTCCAATTCTAAACCAATTTTGAAGATTGGGATAACTACTGAGAATATATATTGTATTATATACAGCATTTTGATTTGAAGCTTTAAATTCTTGTTTACCTTTTACTGGCATTTTTTGTCATTGCAAGGGTAATGCAGGCACTTCTAAATAGTAAGTGGTACAGTGGTTATCCTGGTTAAGATTTGTGGTCTTTTTATATTGAATGGTAAATGCTTAAGTATTTGCATCTAATCCAACAGGTGGACTCAGCAGGAAGGAATCAGCCATATGGATGTAGGTCTCTTTCTCCTCTGTTTATTTTACTCCTATAACAAATTTTGCCTTTCATAAGTGCTGTAATTTTCCTCCCCATTTTTGAAGATCCTTGTTTCTAAAAAGGATAAGATTAAAGTCTAAAGTATCTAAAATCAAGATTATAGGCTGCCTGTAAACCCAGACTTCAGCTAGAGCTGAGAGGTTTCTCACACATCTTGCTTCATTACGAGATGAATGCATACTTGATTTCAGGCATTCATTATTATTTACAGTTTACTTGACCTCCACAAATAACATGCCAAAGCAAGTAGACAAACATCTTTTGAACTAAATCTAGTCAGTTCTATTTACAGATAGAATGCCATTGCACTGAAATACAGATCTCCTGAAGAAGACAATCTAAGAATTTTAAGATCAGCAAAGATATCTTGTCTAGCAAATTGAAGTAATTTAGATGTTTGAATAAATAACAGATATAAAACAGACATTCCAAATTCAACAGTAAAATATTATTGGAACATTTTTGTGTTGCTCTTCAGCTGTGTCGACACGCAGGTGATAAACTGGAAATAACATTTACCTCCACACAGATCATAAATGCTTAGGAACTCAACCCACTTACTTCGGTGTATATATATGAATTTAGCTGCTTCACTTCAGACACGTGGAAGCTGCTTAGAATCACTCCAAACAGGAGTAGGATATTGCATTTAAATGCATTAATATCATTTCCTAACAATATAAAGCATAAAAGCAAGTGTTACATTTTCAAAACAGTTTATCCACAAAAATACTTCTAATTTAAAGCAAACATTTATAGTCCTGGGGGATACATGGACTCTTGCATTTGATAATGTTTCATGAAGATGAATTAATGATATGACACATTACTCAGACTAAAGACAGGACCTTCAAATTACTAAGGCTGCTCTTTTGTGATTGCCTAATTGCCAGGTATCTTTTCATGTTCATATTAGAGAGAACAAATTATTTTTCGCCAAACAGTACATTTCCATTACATTAAGCAACATTTATGCTTTTTTTTTTTTTTTTTTTTTTTTTTTTAACTTTTTACCGCTGTAAAACTGAAAGGTTTTTTGCTGTGCCTTGCCTCTACTGCCTAGATTGATCTGTGGAAAGAGATGGCTTGGCAATAAAAGGAGGGGAAGATACTTTTTAAACCTGTCATGGGCATTTCCATGTATTCTGTGGTATTTGAGTGGTATGTCCTTTCTGACAAAAAGGCTATTGCCTGCTGTGAAATAGATCAGTGGGTGATATTGTGCAGTGATTGCTATTTGTTTAAGAGAAATCTCCCTGACTGACCCACTTCCTGTAATGCATAAAAAATAAATGACAGAAGTAATATTTTTGTTCTTGTTTCACTTTCATTTATCTTATTTGATCAGCACTGAACAAAACTGACATCTCATCAAACCCTAAAGTGTATTTCTACACTGGGTTCATCAGAGGTTGGCATTTAAAACACAGACATTGCAGGAACAAATGTATTTGCCAGCTCTGTCCATCGATGTAAACCTGACCTTTATCCTGTAGATTTATTGACACTGTGCTGCTTTGTATCATATTTCATTACTATGTGGAAAGCCTGGAAAGTCCTTCGTGTAAAACCACCTTTGATTCTCATCTGCAAATTTTTGCGTCTACAGTAGATTATCTGAAGACCAAGAAAACCTTAATATATCTTAAAACAAAGGGATTTACCTATGCATTTAAAAATGGCCATGCATTGCTCAATTGTACCAGTCCATGAGGATACTATGCAAGGACAACAGCATCAGAGGGACATTTTTCTACAGTCTCTTTCAGCCCTCCTCCAAACCAAACATATAGACGGTTTCTAGGAAAGAAGAATCTAATACTAAAGGTGTTTTAATTACGTTTTACAGGTTCAAAATAATGACATAATTTTCATGTACAAAACACGACCTACACTCAAACACTACACTGCTAAAAGAATAATGGATGTGCCTTGATGTTATGCAGTATGCTTCTACTTTGTTCCTACAGTCACCTAGGAGATATGTAAGCTCTTCCGTACACAGGGTATTCTCAAACAACATCAGACTGATAAATAGCCATTTTAACTATAGATAACAGCTCTGTGACTAAATATTTTGTTCTGTGTGGGGAAATTTTAATGAGAACAAATAAAAATTAACAAAGCTAAATCTGATCATGCTGAAACAACACATTTTCCTAACTAATTGGCTAAATAATGGTTTGCATTTCTGCAGTATGTTCTTTTCCTAAATCCCCTGGAAGCTTTCCAACAAGCCAGAACACAGAAGCCCCATGCTGGTGAGCCCTATGTGAATCACATCTGCGTCGTCGTTTTCAGCCTCCTAGGCTTGAACATATTGAAACAGTCAATGCTTGGCGGTAAAGCAAATAGGCTATTTTCCCTAAAAAAGAAAAATCTATTACTTGTGCTAGATTCTCAAATCCTAATATTTATCCTCTCTAAATGATGTGTAATTGAGCAGTAACATAAACTATCTACAGATTTCCTTCAAAACGATTGTTTCCCTTCTTAAAGAATTGGAAAGCAAATGAAATCATCCTTTCATTCCTGCATTAATTGAGGATGAAAGATTACAACTAAGTCCTTGAAGTCAAGGGAAAGACATAGGGCAGGTGGCAGGAAAGACAGGGAGGGGGATTTCCACTTGTCTGCTAGATGTCTGAATCTGCATTGACATCCTATCTGAAGTAGCTGCCTGGGATCCCTCTACAGACAGTGGAAATAAATGGACATTTCAAGATAATAGTTTATCTGAGTTATCTTAACCATCTTCCACTGGGATATGATAAATTGATGCATGCCAAATGGAAGTCACTTCATGAGCTTCAGGTGAAGAATTTAGGCTCTGAATTTGCACTATTTCCAGTTACATCAATTTTTGGGATTTAGAACAAAGTTTTTCAAGTGCAAATTTTATGAAATAAGAAAAGCAGGAAGGTACAGATTTATGACAGAAAAAGATGCAAATTCCTCAGTCACTAAGTTCCTCTAAAACATGAAGATAACTTTCAGCATATAAAGAGTTACTGATTTTATTCCCTTCATTAATGTCACCAGTGCTTTTTATTTAACAAATATTATGGGAAGCAGGAAAAAAGAAGTCACCTTCAGAACAAAGATGAATAAATAACATTTAACTGATTTTATGGAAAGAAAATATAAAGGACAGTTCTAGCAGTTACACGCAGAGCCCCATCTAGCTGGAGCAAAATGGAAGTGCCTCCAGTTTTATGAATGTATATATACTGACTAGAGATCATTAGCTGTTCCAACTGTTCTTGGATTATCTAAATGTGTTTGGTTTTGTTCCTTGAGATTTTTTTTTTCCTTTTTTAATCCTAAAGAGAAAATTTTATTTTGCCTGTAAATGGTGCTATATTGCTTTGGAAATTCAGCACAGG
Source organism: Callipepla californica brunnescens (assembly GCA_023055505.1). Taxonomy (NCBI): domain Eukaryota; kingdom Metazoa; phylum Chordata; class Aves; order Galliformes; family Odontophoridae; genus Callipepla; species Callipepla californica. The sequence continues at coordinate 5,759,391 of JALIRH010000016.1, forward strand.
TTTTCAAAACATTCTAGTAGGTATGAAAACATAAAATTCACTTGGTACATTTTCATTCTTTTCAGGACTGCTGTGGATCTGTTATATGCAGTATCACTTTAATCATTTGCAAGGATACAAAGATAACAAATACCACTCATTTTAAAATATTCTGGGTGCTCATTATTTATGCATCACTTGCTAGATTTTTGTTTCATCCTAAAATGCTTATCCAGATAAATTACTATTTATTAATATTATTATTATTATCCTATCAGTAGTGAATGAAGTTCATTTAAAATTAAGACTTCCATAATACTTCATTAAAATTGAAGTACAGTACCTCACTGAAGGCAGTGATTCCTGGACGATGTTCTCTGTAACTAATTAGACTGTCTCATTTATAGAGCAACATCTCAAGTGATGAAAAAAGTCAGTGTAGAGGAGATAAATTAGATGACCTGACTACTCATCTCCAGACTGATTTGAATCTTCCTTTTGGCCTTTATAGACTAGAAAGGAAGTGCTGGAAGTGCAGGCTACAAAATGTGATCGCTGCCAAAAAGATATAGATGAGGAGGATATGGGAATAAGGAAGTTAACTGCCTTAGCTGATCAATGAAGGAGCAAAAACAGATGCATCATTTCATAGTTCAGAGATCCCGTCAGGGAAAAAATAAATAAAAATAAGATTATAGAGACATCATATACACATAAACAGAACATGAGTTGCAAAAATATTTCTCCATCATCTACGTTGTCTATTTACAAACAGAAGATCTTTGAACCCTTCTGCTTAACCTGAGGAATGTCATCCAAATTTTACTGACTGTCACAAATTCTGAGAGTAATTTCAAGACCAGTTTTAATGCAAAATTCTTACAGAGGCTCAGCCAAACAGACATGTACAAGGCTATGGTCTCTTAAAGTTAAGACTATTACACAGTGAAATTAGTTGAAATGAAAACAATATTGTCAGTTGAGAAAGCTGGAGTATCCCTGAAATTGATATTTATCTTATCTTATATGAATACACTGTCTTGACACTGCTGCCATTGTGTCTACTGCAGAAAACTCAGTAAGCCTATAGAAGCAGTTCAAATATCTACAACAGTATGAGCAACTTTTATTCAATGTACTGTCAAAATTCCTTGCCTGGACTAATCTTTTCTACTAAGTATGCATCTTACAATATGCTTGCAAGTAGAAATTCACACTACTTAGGCAAGAGAATCAGTCTGGTAAATATTTTTTATAGCAAGAACCATTTTTAAAGTGTATCAGAAAGGAAAAGAATGTATCTTGTCTCTTGCTGGTCAGGCCTGTGTGGATTTTTGTAACTACTAGGGAGGGTTTTCAGCTAGTTCCTTGCACAGTCCAAAAGCATACCTGGCAAACAGCAAATAGTGATTGAATTCCTAGAAGCTTTTGAATAATAATAATAATAATAAAATGGGTTATGATTATTCAGGTGAAAACTATCTGAAATGATATTTAGTTTTAGAAACTTTGCTGTGGTCATAGTACTACAGCTCTGGTTTATAGCAGCAACTATGAAAATCATTAACAACCACCATTATATTTATCAAGACAAATACTGTCAGCATTGGAAAGGTATGTTTTTGTAGATGGACAAACACTGTTTTGTTACTGCCAGGATGACAATGCTTTCTTCATCAGTCACATATACTTTGCTTTACTGAAGACTGAACTGGATTTGGCAACAGGAACGTTAACATAGACTTTCATCCATCAGCTTTATCCGAAGCATTTAAGCCTGCTTTATCTGGTTGTCTGCTATATCGCTCTTCGAGACATAACGTATTCAAGGTATACTCTGTGAGCAGCTCAGCAATGATTCCTTGCTTTGGGATCAAGAGTCAAACATTTGCAGATGCTGTTTTATATCCTGGCTCAGTTAGCAGGGAAGGGTTGGGAGAAGCAGTTTTTATGTGCTTCTGACAAATTGCTTGACTAAGCACACTTTTTGTACTGCCTGCAGATGTTTATCTGATTCATAGATTCACAAAATTTGACAGAGATTACTCTGACATCTCCATATATATATACTTGATACATGCAAATACAATTAATTTACTCAATATACGCCATGTCAGGGCAGTAATTACTAAATTGCATAATATTTCCAGATATAATTCCAATGATATTTGTGTGCCCTTCGGATTACATTTTTTTCAAAATATTCTGTATTATTGCCCTTTTTTTCTCTCAAGAAAGTGAAACTTCAATGGTTTCCTTAACTCTTTCATATGATTACAAGAGGTATGATATTATAATCAGAGTAATAATATAGAAGAATTATACAGTAATAATGTAAAAGAGAAAATGGGTCCAGTTGAAGTAATGGTATAACTTCGGTTCACTGATATTTAACTTCTGACATCCTGGAGATATATTTGCTCATAGCTCTGAGTTTTTCTTTTATGAAGCTAGGTTTATAGGCAAGCAGCTTTTTTGCTGTCTTGTTCACGCTTTAGCTGAATAATTCCTCAGGTGTAGGTGTTCACCATGAAGCATACATACATACACAAGTAGACAATAGCACCACAGAGCATCAGAGATAAAAGCAACCTTTTTAAACACAAGAATGTTTGCAATCTAATATAGTTTTGTTCACTTACCTTGACACAACCAAATTTTCTTTTGTGGAAAACCTGCAGTTCCAAGACACAGAACAATACCGAGAGCTAGAAAGTAGAACAAGAAAAAAGAATCATTGATGGTAGGAAACAATTATAATCTCAACAAAGGATTCTATGTGTGCAGCAAAAAACTGCAGCACTTCTTATAGAAAACTATTTCAGTATGCTACTAGGAAATTAGATAGATCTTGTCCCCCAGCTGACACTACTAAGCAGAAAGAAGTAAACAGTCAAGAGGGTGGTTTGCCTTCAAAGCAGAACAAATTTTGGATGATTCAAAGTCCCCGGACTGATCCAACTGTTGTAACACAGGTCAACTGCAAAGATTAAATCACTCAAAAAAATCCACTTAGGCTTCAAAATTAAATATATATATGCAAATTTAATTCCACTTATATTTTGCAAGTGTGTTGTAATATGGTTTTAACAGCTGTATGTATCTTAGTAAAATGCTGTATCTCCTGCATCTTCTACTACTGAAGAAATCTTTTCTTTCCCTGTATCAGAGGGATCAATGATAAGCATCCTTAAGTGTCTGAAGGACATAAATACCATGAATAGGAACAAACCGTTTAATGTGGCCCATGGGGGAGGAAAAATAGAATGAAACTGAGAAAAGGCAGAACTTGGAAAGAAAATGCTAATAAATAGATGTATCTGCACACTGAGTAAACTTACAAAGGAGATCCTTGAAATTTGAAAATGCAAAAAAACTCTCAGAAATTTGCCGGAAAAAAAACAACCCAAGACTTCAATACAGACACACAATAAAATGAGGTGAGCAAATCTCGCTTCCTGATAACTGTTTTTTATTCTATGAATTATTCTTCTGTTTGCTGGGAAACAATGGCTTCTATTTAACTATTGCATTGTTTTCCTACCCCTTCAGTTTTATTCTGACATTTTCCACTTTATTGGAATGCACCAAAGTTATAGAGTTTTTCATGGAAAATTTAAAATGTACCCAAATATATCCAAACTCAAGCTCAGCCTTTTGGAATTGATTCAGTGCAAGAGAGCAGGATGAATAGCTTATAAGTAATAATTATTTATTTCACTAAGCATCCTATTCACCTTACTTCGGCAAATTATTTGTTGTTGTTTTCTTTTCTATTTTCCATGTAGGATTGCATGGATTAAACCTCAGGGAAACTGACACAGGGAAAGGAATAAATGAATGAAACTTATTGTGAAGGTAAGATACATATCTAAAAGAAAACATGAAGGCAACTGCTCATCTGGTGTTCTCTGACTCTGCCTCCAAAAAAACTGCTCTTTTCTCAGTGTCCTCATCCAGAATGTCTTCATCCAGATGGTCACCCATACAATTACTAATGTTCTATTAAAATGCTCTAAAAAACCTGAAAAACATTACTTCCTGTAAACAGCTAGTAATATCCCAACAAATAAATGGTCTGGCACTATTTTGCACAAAAGGAACACTATAATTACAACCACTACTATCTATAAACTACATCATAGTCAGAAAGAGAGAAAATAAATGCCAGTATACTAATAACAAAATAAACTAAACATTCAAAGTGAAGAGTTACAGAAGAAAACATAAGAAATGTTGGAGAACGCATTCCTGGCCATGAGTTTCTTAGTCAGTGAGTCCTTAGTCAATGAGCAAAGCTATTTATCACCATTTAGTCAGATCGTCTGAGATCTTCACGTGGGATACATACCCTTGTTTATATTTATTTGAGTTACTTGGATATACCCAAGCTGTGTTTTACCATTTTGTAAGTTCAATTTACAGTGACCTTTTCTAAAAATACACATAAATTATGCAAATATATGCAGATTTTTGTCCAAAAGATAAAATGAAAAGCTCATTAAACGAGAAAGATCTGCATGACCAGATTTTAAAGTCTTACATGAAGGTGCATTCATACCACAAACTTAAAATAACTGGTTTTAAACTGCACAGCCACATTCACAAAATGCATATTTCTATCGGGAAGTGGATATGCACAAATTTAGAAGTAGTATTCAGTAATATATCAGTATCATTTTTTTTAAATTGTACACTGAAGAATATAATGCCCAAATTGTTCTGGAAAACCTTAAAGATTCACAGCCAAGTTGAACAGAATCAATTCACTAGGCTGCCAGTAAAATCTAACATGGAACTAAAGTTTAGTTTAGTATGTAGTTTGGGAAACACAGATGAACATATTTATTAAAATTAAATTGTAAAATATAGCAAGTTTGTATTATTCTCTGTGTTTTCATGTCTGAATTGAGTGATTCTTACCTATGCAAGTGCAAAGTATACAGGAAAATTTCAGTCTGGAATCCTTTTGTGCAATGTTTAATGACAAAAACAGCGAAATATACTCAAAAATATTTGGATTTGTTTTTCAATATTAAAGGCAGAAATATTACAAATAAAATAAAAACAGTAGAACGAGGATGTGCAGGAATAGCAAAAGCACAGAAAGTGCTTATTTATTCAAGAGTACGTAGTAGATCAGCATCAAAGAAAACAACATGAAAGTACCATGTGCAAGCAGTTGTACAACTGTATCTCATGCCACACTGCCCAGCTCAGAAGTCTGTGCTGACCCAAGACATCACAGAAAAGTTATTCATGATTGTTGTCCAGCAAAGTGGAGAGTCAATATACCAGCACAGATCATGAGAAAGGAAAAGTTTACAAATAGATTAAAAAAGAAACAAACACTAAACACTGGGATTTTAAATCTATTTAACTATTTAATGGAAAGGAGTGATTTCTCAATGGAAATGTGAAAAGCGATCATAATTGTAGAGGTACTGCTCTGGCCTTTCAAGAACAAATTAATTTGTATAAACACAATTTAAACAGAATTTTAGGGTTTGATGTAGACAAATTTCTCCTTCTAAAGGAAAAATCTTAATGGACTAGTAAAAGAAAAGCTCCTGTAAAATAATGCATTGTAAGTTACTACGCCAGAACAGGGGATTTGTGATTAAAATTCAAGAAGGAAAAGCAGCTTTCTAGTACACACTGAGAGAAATTAAAACAGCTGTAAGCAACTATAAAGTAGTCAAAGTCCAATGTATTGACCAGTTTCTAACAGTTTAACCCAAACAGTATAGAGGAGCAATGGCAAGAAAACAAACTTCTAAGTGCTGGATTACACATACAGATTTCAGGCTATCCAAATTCCTACAATCTTAAGTTTTATTAACACTATAATGCAGAATAGTATGTGCTTGAGTTTGAAACAGCTAACACAAAAATCAAAACTACTTATGTCTAGAACAAGAGCTCTCTGATGTTAAACTCATTAAAAATAAATAAATAAAGTGAATAAAATGATCACAATCCAATCTTTGAAGTCCCCTGACAAACCTAGAATTGAATGAATACAATTCATTAAAACCTAATTACCAAGAAATCAATAGTGCAATTTAGCCCAAACCAAAACTCATTGTAATGCACTGAACATTTGAAAACCCAGGTCATTATAAACAGGGCTTAAGTGACATTGTATATTACATCGCAGAGTGCCTGTACAGCAATTAGCACAGGCTGTCTGACTTTACTCAAAAAGGATTCTACTATATGTAGCCTTAATAGCAGTGCATCTGTAAACACCAACTCTCAAAGATGCAACAAAAAAAACAAAACAACCTTACTAACAATAGCTGTTAAATCCAATTCAAAAGAAAAATTCACTACCCATAATCCCAAATACATACTCCTCAAAATTCACTACTGTTATGAGTGTCTGAGGAACTGAACAGCCACACTTTTCTTTTAGCTATTTACCTGTAAATCCACTGACATCTCTGACAATAATAATAATAAACAAACAAACAACAACGACAACAAAAAAAACAACGTACAATCTGGACTATAATCAAAATTTCCAGGAAAATCAGAGCTGATTGAATCTTAATTAAACACAACAAAAAAGTGTCTGATTTCTCTGCTACAGATGCCTGTACAGATTCTATAGAATGCTTTCAAATCTTGTACTCTGGCCTCTCATTCTCCCACAATGCTTGGGTATCATTTTAATCCACGTGACCTTCTCTCAAAGAATTGATGCTTCATTTGAAGACACATAATTAATTGTATACATTAGCTTACTCATCAATATTTTTAATAGACTCTGGTCAGTCATCCTTACTTCAATTAATGATGACCAGTCCCCAAGTAAAGCTTCCAACCTATCAACAACACAGCAACTGATATCTTCCAGTTATTTTTCATGTTTTATTTGTTGGGGTTTTTTTTAGTAAAAACTTCTGGAATTACAGTGCCTAAATCCTCTGTGTTTTCCCATCAGAAAAAAAAAATATTCCATCCATGTAGCAATTCAATCCATATCTGCAGTTGTGATTTGCTCCCTAATAGTGAAAGCAACACCACAGAGTTCATGAGTTTAATCATGGAAAACTAATGGTCAAAAATCGTTACTGGATCCTCCCAGCTTTAAAAGCTGAAAGGGAATCACTATCTGGGATTAGACTGTAGCATCACGTGGACCCATGTACAGCAATTCCACAGTAGACAGTTCCACCTCAGCCATGTCATTCTCCTCCACTCAGTAGTGTAATGGCTATTTTTGTTTTCTGAGTAGCAGATACAAGATTCAGCACAGTTGGGTCCTTCAAGTATCCGTTCTACCATTGTACTCCCCTGGTGCAAGTGAAAATGTGAGTTGGTTTAGGAATCAGCACATTGCCCATCATCTAGTTCTGTAGGAGAAGGGTAAATTCACAGAATTTAATGGATAGGACATCTGTGTAACTAAGAAAAGGAGTTTGTACATAAGGCCTTACAAGTGTATAAATCCTGAAAAAATGAAAACAAAACTGAGATTAGCTTACACTTAGAAATGAAAAAGAAGAATGGTCTAGGGTGTTAAGAACTCAGGAGACATGGATTCAGTTTCAAAATGTTTCATGACTCAGGTGCCTCAGTACACAGAAGTTTATGCTAATTAAGCTTTTGGGAGCCCTGCTATATTGTGCAGTACAGGGTGAGGATACAAGATCAGTCCCATTAGTCCTCCTCAGGCAACCTCAGCTTTGAGTTGTGTTTTGTCAGCATCTATGGACACTTCTGAGAGACTTGGCTTATTAACTCAGGTGTAGTGCCATCACATGTGCCAATCCCAGTTCTCATCTTAGTATGATCTTTACTATTTGGAGCATCTCTGTATTCCTTGGGCTGTATTCCTCTAATCTCTAAAGCTAATTCAGATAATAATAGAAACATAGAGTCATTGGTCAGAAAATACCTCTAAGACCATCTCTGTCCAACTGCCAACTCTTGCATATTCTGGCTCATGCATGTAGTCATACTAGTAGAGCCTGCACAAGTTGCCTGACATTCATATACATTTCTACTTAATTTTACTAACCTAAGTGGTGACATACCCGAACAAAAAAGTAAAAAAAATCCCAAACAGTACACCACAGACCATCACTGATGAAACAAAATCTTTAAAAAAGCTTTCACGAGTTTATATCATAAGCAAGCTTCATTATCCAGTTAGAGTTGAGAACTTAAATAACCTCTAATAAGGAGCAATGAGGATCTAAAAATGATGCACTGTGACAATGTGTTAAAAAGGTAACAAAACATTCCTGCACTAGCTATAATTGCAATGAAATAGCATATAAACTAATAAGCTAAACATTGAAAACATTGAAAGAGAGGACTTACAAGGGCAGAGATAACAAAAACAGTATTAAAAGATAACTCAATAGTGTCACTTAGACTTCACAGAAGGTCAACTCCTTCAATAATTCCTGGTAAGTACTTACAAACAGCTTTTATAGCAATACACCGTCTAGAGCAGTAGAAACAGCTTTGAATCACGAGATACATTTTAGTGGGACACCATGACTACTGAAAGAGGTGTTATAACAAGCCAGACTTATTTAGTAGCAAGGTTAGCAACGTTTTGCATATACATAAATAAAAGTAAATTGATAATAATCTCCCTTTCTCACATCTGCAATTATTTATTTATTTATTTTTTAATTTTTGCCTGTATTAAGCTGATATTGAGCTGAAGAACTGATGCTGTCCTTGAGCTATTATTCAAGTTCATATACGCCAGCATAATTTCATTTGAACTGTCATCATGGGATTTCTGGCACTCATCAACTTTTTGCTACCTTGGGTGCCCATGCGACCTGCATACAGAAAACAGACCTGCATTTGTCTTTTCATTCCAGACCAAATACTTGAACCTTCAAGATGAAAGCAGAAATCGAAGAGCATATTAAAGAGTCATATTAGAGCTTCTCCTTTGCTGGAAATAATTAGTTTGCACAAAAGCCCTACACATTTTTTTTTTTTTTACAGTAACAGAGAACACAAAAACATAAGCCATAAATAGGTTGGGAGGCAGCAGCAGTACTGATGGCAGCATGTATATAGCTTCTCCATCTATCAGTCTCATGTAAAACAGCATGTGCTACATTGTACAACAAAATGAGAAAGACACAGTGCTCTCAGCTCTTCTTCATCCACACATATACATTTTTTTTCTCAGTTATGTTTGCACAATTCCCACTGGACTGACTTCCGGTCACTTATGGTGGCAGCCCTCACTATCATGGTACAAAGAAGTCACTAGATGCACATTAATTTATTTGTTTTGATATACAACAAACACTATCTTGTCTTTGAAAAAAATAAGTTGAATGGTTAATTTGCAAGTTGCAATAAAACTGGTTCCCCGTCTAAACCTCTAAGATCAACACCAAAGGCACAAATTCTTGTTTGGTTTTACAGCATTTGGTTGATAGTTCATAAAGAAAACTCCCCACATCTTGCTTGACTATTTCTGTTGAAGAACTTTTCAAGGTAAATTATGTGAAATACCTGAAGTGTACAAAGACTACTTAGGTTACTTCATCAGGTTCTTTCCTTGTCTGAAAAACCCCATATTTGCTCCAATTCAACAGAAGCTAAACTCTAAAGAGAAAATAGCAATACAAATGTCACGTTTTTGTCTCAATCTGTTATTTAAAATTTGAAATAGTCTTTTGTATTTAAACAAACATCCACATCTCAGCCCATATAAACCTCATACAACAATTTCACTTTGAAAGCAAAAGTATGTTCCTTTTCCATCTTTCCTTTTTAACTCTTGCAGAGAATTCACAAAAGATATAGAATGGAATAAATCTAAATAATTTCTATAATATTAAGCTAGTTGAATAATAGGAAGAAGTGCAGAAGCCATCCATTAAGTTTCAAAACATTCCTAGGGAAGACTGCTCTAGTGCTCCAAGAGAAATATTTGTGTACATGGAAATGGAAATACGTATTGGCTCTGTGGTCATTAAATGTTCTCACTTCCCATGTGGGAGACTAGAGAGATGAACAGAAACCAAGCAGCCCATGCCCCAGCAGATCAAAGGCCTGATAGAGAAGTATCAGTGACCTCTCACATTCAAACATAATGCTTATTATATATAACCAAAATCGAGAGTGCAAATAGCATTAAGATATTAGTGCTTGAAGAAAGTCCTTTGAGTTTATTCTTCGATAAAACAGCAAGCTCTTCAATCAATCAGCTAGGCTCTGCTAGGTTTTTAGAGTTTTGAAACTTCAAGGTTACACTGTAGAGACTACAAAATTCTGTTTATGTTAAAGATTTAAATAAAAATTTATTAGTTTAAAACAAAACAGTAATAAAAAGCTTATTTAGAGACAACCTGATGTTCTTAAATGACTTATTACAGAATAAAAGTTAATAGTGCAAATAGGATTTCAGCCCAGAGCATACCCTTAAAGGATGATTCAATGATGAGCCACAGAACAGAGCAGAAAATAATCGCTCACGTTGCCAAAGGGACCTTGGTAAGAATATGTTTCTCCTGAGGAGTCTTTTAGAAGATGATGCTGGCCACAAGGGATTTCAGCAAAGAACATCTTTTGGCTCAGAGAATGTATCTGGATGTGGTTGCACCACTAAAACAGCCAATGCCAGTCCTCTGCATTGCTTCATTGCACTGATCAAGTTATTCAGAATATCCAGCAGCTGGCTATTACCCAGAGGGTGTTGGGGTTTTGTAAGTACTAGCACATAAGCACACAGCCTTCCCTGGCAAAATGAAGAAACGAAAGCAGAAAAATTCAAAGGGTGCTACTGAATCCAGGCCTACAACACAGAAATATATTTTCTATCCAAATCCAAGGAATTTGCCACTTTAGGTCCGACAACCATCTTTCCTTCTACTCCCACTCATCCACCTTTTCATTTTCTTCCTGCTTCCTCACTGTTTCTTTTTTTTTTTTCTCTTTATTTCCACAAGCTCTGTCCATTTGCTTCTTCACAACAAAATCACAGAATTATTCTGAGTTGGAAAGTCCTCTGCACTGCATGAGGATGGACCATCTACTTCAGCCCAGCCATGTACTGCTTATGTACTGCATATCTAAAGTGCTTTGTGAATTGGGTATTTTTACGCACAGCCAAGACCGGATGCAAAACAGTAGGTACACAAAAGTACACAACTCAAAAAGAAGATTTAAGAATCCAGTCTTAGTAGCTCACTAACCCTGCCAGACACAATATATGATGGAATGATTCAGAAAGTAAGGAATTAGAGGAGAGACAGTCACTAAAACATTTCATGAAAAACAAAAAGATAATCATACATGTTTTAAAAAGACTTCTATGTTAAATCTGTTTAATGTCACATTGCAAGGTTACTCGAAAACATTTCCACCATATTTAAGCAGTGCTTGAAGTGTTTTGCCATGTAATATAATTATTCATGGTTAAAAAATAACAATATAGTTTGAAAGGAAAAGAAATACTATAGAAAAAAATGACATCAGAAGCAAATCATATGACACACGGGAAAAAAAGGAAGAACATAGCACTGCCAATTAATGCAGTAAGATGTAAACCACAAATATGATCAGATACTATAAGGTACAGCACAGGGACTAAAACCTCAGCCTTCCTGACAGCTCCACAAGATCTCTCTGCAGCAGTGGTGTTATATCTATGTATTTCTATTGTTTGTGGAATCATTTTTTGGTTAAATTATGAAGATGCTTTCCAATTCAATTGAAACACAACAAAATTTAATTAAGCTTGATGGCTTCTGCTTTCCAAGCCAGGTATTGTTATGCGCGCAATGGTAACTATATGATAATGTCCCCTTTCATCTGAGGACAAAATGTATTTTCATAAAGGTCAGCTTCTGCCAGGAATATATTTTAATTTGCTAGAATTTGGAGGATGACAAACATCTCACTTGGGAAAAAAAGAAAAGTTAAGAACTACTGTTGACAATATGTCTCTCTCATCAGAAAGCATTTTCTATATTTAAGTTACACGTATATTCTATTTTGTTCACTGAGGATTTAGATCTTTTTTTAATCTCAGCTTTATGGCAAGATCCTACCTGAGACTGCTGGCTCTACAGCCTCTCCTTAGACTGCCTTCAGAAGTGGCCATTCTTTGAAAAAAATATTTAAATTAAGGTAGAGGTAAGATGGAATATGGGCTACAGTTCAGTCACATACCCAAAAACCAAATGTTTAATTATCTACAATAATTTTGACCCCAAACTTCATCACTCTCCAAATACTCAGTAGATTAAGTGCCATTTAATTTCTAGTAATCCAATTACCAATTACACTTCTGTTGCTCTGGAAATATTTCAGAAATTATTAGCCTTCTTGTTTCTGAAGCTAGTTTAATAATGTCTTTCATACAAAAACTGAAGAGCCAATAGATTCCTAAATAACTACAATTAGCTAAGCTCATTATTTAAAATGCAATGATTATTTAATAATAATAACAAATGCATACACTATTTCTCAGAAGTTAAAATCTGCGAGGAAGACTCCTCTGAAAATATGGTACAGGGAATAGTTGTTTTTCTTTTTTCTTAATTAGCAACCGGCTCTCTATAAGATTATTCTGCAGCTAATCATCCTGCTGCCAAGAGCAAAATATAACAGACTCCCCTGAAGTAAGTTTGTCTTGGTAAGATTTCAAGATAACAGATTGTGACATAAACCTCCTCAGGTTCATACATTAGCACGGTTATGCCGTTTTAAATAAACACTTGTTAAAATGTTTATCCACTAAACATACAAAGAACAGTTTCATCACAAGCACAAATATTGCTTTTATACAAATGAAGGAGACTGCTATAAATTCATTAGAATCCCAGAGTCTACAATTTCTTGATATTCGGAGTAAGCCTCCAAACACTTCTGAGTGTCTGAAAAAGACACTGTCCTCAGCTTCAATGAATTTTGGGTAGTTACTATTACTCCTAGTGAACAGTTTTCCCACTTCTAAAGAAAACAAAACAGTGTGTGTATATCACAGCTTAAGACTCTACCTGCAACTCATTACCTGTAATTCATCCACTGAATCATTCTCTCCCTGAAAACTAGAAATAATATCATATGCACTTGCAATATTATTTTCACACCTGTGATGGGAGAAACTTGTTGTTTTCACACTCTGAAGAAATCACCAACTGCCAAGACCCTGGAGCCAGCACTATACTAGTCACAACTGATTCTTACTGGCAATGAGCTCTAGAAAAATGAACAATGAAACAGATGTCTCTGAATGAACTGAAACACAGGTTCTAAAACTCAAATTCTCACAGATGCTTTTAAAAATGGTGACCTATCCCATGGGTTGTTCAATAACTGCCCCATTCAGCTAGTCTCTGTTTCTGTGAGATTCCTGAACTAATGAGAATGTTCATAAAATTTTAAAGCTTTGTTTTTTTATTTTTTTTACTATCTGCATTCCTGAGCATTTCATGTAATCTTTTAAGATAACAAGTTCATCTGTAAGTATCACATTTATAAGCCTTAACCCAATATATACTTTTCTATATTAAAGCAAACATTAGTTTCTCCAATTGTTTGTTTAAAAGGTCAGGTGTCAGGAGTACCCTAGGAGAAAGTTTAACATGAGAATGTGTTTCTTATCTGAAGAAAAATTCATGCCATCTATTTTAGGCAGGGCTCGGGGCTTGTGAAGAGCTTAAAACTTACTTTATAGTCAATGAAGACAGGAAAGTTTTCAGGTAAAAAATTCAGAGCAATGAAATATGATCTCTAAAACTGGTTTAATGCTTTCAATCCTGTTTCTAGAATCTAAAACTACAATTTAAGTGTTTTAAGACTTAAAGCAAAGATAAAGCTCAACAGTTGAGAATGAGAGCTAGGAAGTATTTTAATAAAATGAAGAGATGCTCAGAGCTAACCACCTAATAGCAAAGAAGTGGAAGAAAAATCTGTAATCCCAACCTAACTTCCTGTGTAGCATACACAAATGCTGAGTCTAGAATCCCCAGAAGGCAAAGGAAGGTGTTAGTGCCAATCACTTTTCTTAACAGGTTTTAACCCTAGATAAGCAGCTCTCTGGATCTTAAATTTTGCAAATGATCATCATATCTAGAATCACGACTAAGAAAACTGTTGCAGATATTCAGTTTACTGAAGTTCTTAATTACTAGATAACAAAATGGAAAAGAATAAACCAACGAAAGACAGAAAAGAAAACGGCAAAACAAAACAGAAAATGGCTTTGCTATACATATTTAATGAATCAGTGAAAATATTCTGCACAAAGGCTTACAGAGTTAACTGAAAATGCATGTATGATAAATGGATATAATACTGTCTATGTAATGGGCTTCCTATTTAAATTTTGCGAGGATTTAATCAGTTGGGCACAGCTGCGCAAGATGCACCATAAACTACATTGAAAAATATGTAGACATGTACATTTATCTGCTACAAATTAAGCTCACTTAGAGGTGGTCTTAATGGACCATGTAGCAATCATTACAAGCATAAATTTTAAACTGTCTGTTTCCAGTGAATTTGCTTTGAAAAAAAATTAATGCTCATCCTTAGTGGAGCACAGTAATAAATGGAAGTACCCTTAATCTGTAAAGCACTAATAACCTAGCAATTATTCATTATGAACCCCATGCTGTATAATGTATGTCTGTTACACTTTTATTAGTGGTTCTTTACTTAACCTGTAAAGGTATAATTTTTATTCCAACAAACACCTGGTAATAACATGACGTCTTAAGTGATATGCCACTACATTTTCAGAATGTCCTCCCTCCTTGGTTTATTGTGAGACATTTTTACAGGACAGGACTGCTATGGATAATAATAGAATAGAATGATTTATGAGTTTCAGATTTCCCACTTCTACAAAAGGCAGCAACACCCACCTTAGAGATCAAAAAGCTATGACTTGATTACAGTGCAACATATAAATAACCTATAAATTATTTAACACAGGAAATGAGTAACACTGCAATCAAAGTGAATCAGTGACCCAATTGGCACTATCTAGGAGGCTGTAGCAGTTGTATGTTCTACAGAAGTAGTCTGAAGTCAGTGGCATGCTAGTGCATCTGATACTAGACTATCACTGGTTTTCCAGAGATGAAAAAGGAGACCATCTCCATTCACTGAAAGGGCCTTTTCTCCCCAGAGACAGCCGTATTACCCAGAATAAAAATTTTCCAACTACAAAGAAGGAAACCCATGTATTTGAGTAACTTCTGCTGGCCTACCTCTTTTCTGCCCTACTCCAGTCAGAAAGGGTATTATGTGCTCTATGAGAGCAGATGAACCCATCAAGCTTTTTCTATAAAGCACAAAGGAACTTGTAAGTTACAAATCAAGTGCTGGAGCCAGCAACAGGGCAAGTTATTGTTGTGGATAACTGACCTGTCTCAGCCCCATTCATGGCTATAGAAATTTTACCATTCAGCACCTTCAAGAACACTTCCTTTCAACTTCAGTTTTCAGGAACATTAGATAACGTTATATTTATTTTATGTGGAGCAAATAAAGCCATATAATAGGGTATCTAATTATTTTCTTCACAGAAAGTTGTTTGCTAGTTTCTTTGCCAATTTAACTGTTCAAATTGCAGCTTTCCAACATGAGTCTCTGCTTGGCCTTTAATGTATTTGCCAGATTTTCCATCCGGCTTTAATCCAAACTCAAGAGGACAAACTTTTGATATTTCCTGATTTTGCCTTCTCAGAAGCAAGGAGCTGCTAGCTCTCTGCACTTAAAACTATTCTCTTCACTGGTACTCCTAGCAAGAGAAGCAATCTTACCATAACACAAAAAGAGAGGAACCAGAGATGGTAATGCATGAGACACAGTCCTACACAGTGGAAAGAAGGTTAAAGTGTGATCATTAAAGCATGCTTCAGTTAGAATGAAAATGGGAAGCTCAAGAAACAAATATGTACAGAAAAAAAGAAAAGGAAAGAAAACTGACTACATGAGAGGCTATTACATATATTGTACGTATAACGAATACTTTAAGTTCAGTGGCTGATTCAGAGACACTGTCACATCAGATTCTCTATATTGCTCTGAAGGATCCTTATGCTGAAATGTCAGCTGGTGAAATTACCTAAAGGCAAAAAGAAAATTGCCCTAACATTATGCATAGCAATCCTATTGCTCAGTGCTGTTTTCTAAGAATAGATGTTTCAAAAGGAACCTCTTCTTCAGTTTGAGCTAGAGGCAACAGGATTTTAGCCTGAAAGTGGCTATTAGGCTTTGTGGAAACATTGAAGAATATTAAATATTCTTGTATTTGATCGAGCAAAGTTCAGAAGAATAATGGCATCAACTGGACGTCTAGCTTAATCATTGAAGTATAGCTTAAATGTAAATACTTCTAACATTTACTACCATTTTAAATTAAAATATCTCTGGAAAGTAAAAGGCCACTAAAGAATAGAAATCCTTGGATGATTTCCTTTTTCTTAATGTAGGTTAGGAGGTGTTTCTAAGGTCACTATTTTTCATTTCAAACTGGCAATGTCCAGAGACCTAGACATTTAACTAGAGAGCTATGCAGTGCAATCATAAAACCATAGAATGGTTTGACTTGGAAGATCAACCAGTTCCAACCTCCCTGCTATAATCAAGGACACCTCCAGATCAGGCTTCTCAAAGCCCCATCCAGCCTGGATTTGAATGTCTCCAGGGTTGGGGCATCCACAGCATCAGCTGGCAACCTGCTCCAGCATCTCACCATCCTCACAGTAAAGAATTCCCTCCTATTACCGAGCCTTAATCTACCTTCTTCCCATTTAAAACTACTTCCCCTTGTCCTGTCACTACATGCCCTTAGAAGTCCCTCTCCAGCTCTCCTGTAGGTTCCCTTCAGGTACTGGAAGGATGCTGCAAGGTCCTCCTGGAGCCTTCTCTTCTTCAGGCTGAAGAGCCCCAGCACTCTCAGCCTGTCCTCACAGAGGAGGTGCTTCAGCCCTCTGGTCATCTGCATGGCCTTCCTCTGGACCTGCTCCAACAGCTCCATGTCCTTCTTCTGCTGGGGCTCCAGAACTGGATGTGTTAGAATGGCACCTTCCAGACCTGAAGCTCCCTTTCAGTTTAGTTTCCCATGTTCTGCTCCATCTTTCTCTATAGTCTTTTTTTCACTCCTCAAACCACATCCTATCTTATCACTAAAGTAAGCCGTATTGTTTTAGACACCATATAGTATCTTGTATCTAAAAGGGAAGCAGAAGACTGAATGTCATAGATGTCACAAAAATAAATAAATAAAAGAAATTTTATATTACAGTATGGTATAAAACAGGATATAGAGGAGGTATAAAAAAGAAACCTAAAAATACACCGATGTATTTTACCTTGACTTCACTTAAAATATTGTCAGAAATACTGAGCTGCTAAAAATAGCATGTCCAGAAGAAGCACGTTTTCTGACCTGTGTATTTAAAACACTGGATTATACTCCCCCATCAACCAAACTGGGGATGGCACCTTTTTACAGACATCCTTCAAATCAGTGATTTCTCAATAGCATAAATCTCAACCTGAATCCATAGTATACTGCCCCTCACTGACACCTAAATGCACAAATCAGATTAGGAACTGTTGATTTGTGTTGCCATTTGCAATGAAACAGAGAAATACTGTTGTCATAATACTCTAGAGTATAATTATGTCTACAGATTTCCAATTTGTGGACATATGTGTGCCACTTATAATAAGTTCTTAATAACTAAGAATCATAAATATAATAAAACACTAGTGCATGAACACAGTGTACAGTGTAGAGATATTAAAACTAATTATACTGCATTTGCTTGGCTGAATTAATCTGTACTTTACAATTGTAATGCTAGAATACTACATATTTCTTTACTAAAATTTTATATCAGCTAGAAATAAAATTATTTTCTTAGGCAGCCTTTCTTCTGAGTACTTATGCATATGTTTGTATAAGTAGATATATTATATTGTAAATGAAAAACTTAAATTTAAAAAGCTTAAAAGTGAAACAACTTTAAAAAAAAATTATATTGTAATTCCTTGGGAAAATGTAACCACTCTACAAAATGAAGAAAATATGGTGGTTTTGAGCTGTTTCACAATCAATTTAAACATCCAACTTTTTAAAATCTTATCAGAATATAAATCACCTTAATTTGGCACAGGTAATATTTTACCAGATTGAGAAAGCATAAGACATTATCCAGCCTATAATAAATTGCATTGCTACCTTGGTGGGTGGAACAGCACATGTTCATTTCACATTTCTTTCTCTTAAGAGGACAAATATGACTCAGACAACTAGAAAAATTCTGATAATATATACATACCTAATGTATTTTTTTCCCAGTAAAATACAATGGATTGCAGAAACTAGCTGTGCCAGAATCAAGACTGAAAGCCAGTATTTCATGTTTGAGTGGAATTTTGTTCCTAGATGTTTGCTTATAACAGACACACTGCCAAGTGAAGAACTATAGCTCTCTAAAAATAAACCCCCTTTCACTGTATTTAAAAGTTTCCTGTAGAGTATTGTCTACAGTATTATTGTGGTAGACAAATAGAAAGAACAACTACAGTGATATCATACGGTGTTAAATAAATAAAATAGACAAAGATCCTGTTTTAGTTTTTTATGATTTCATTCAAAGCCATCACCTAACTAGGTAAAGGTTTCAGGGCTATACTTTGTGAACAACTGCATACATTCCTAGGACACCATTGTAGACAAAGCATTTTCTTCAGAATAGGAAGAAATAAATTAAGACTGGTCTTTGTGTGGTGAAGCAAAGATAGCGTACTTTCACTGAGGCACTGGAGTTCAACTGCCAAACTACTGCTGAACTACCGCTCCCAGCTAACAAAGCTGTAAGAGCATAAGGACATCAGCCAGGCCTTTCTTGTCCCTTTTTCTTTTTTCCCCTAGTATAAATTCCCCTTATACATATAAATAATTATTTTTTTAACTAAACTATGCTTGAACCAAAGATCATTCTGCTACAGATTCCAAACCAAAGCTAGCAAATGCTTACAAATGCATTACTTTATATCAGCTACTCCTTAATAAGCTCCATATCACAAAAGTTCTCAGGAAAACAGTGTGGTTCAGTGTCTTTCAGAAGGAGATTGGTCCAAATTGCTACAAGATGATAAAGTGGCTGCCTAATTAAAAGGTCTAGCAGATCCATTTAGAGTTGTACTCCAGCAAAGTGATCATTTCTAAATGATAATAATTTAAACAAGGGTAATGATAGCACTATTTCATAGCAGAAATGTCAAGGGAAGAAAGCAGTAAGAATACAACATTGAAGCCTTAGCTCTTCACAATACCAAGCAAGAGTGCCAGTTAAATCTTCTACCATTACTGCAGACATCAGAATTTCTCAGTTGCACATTATTTATAGGACAACCTTTGTCTGCCCCTTATACTGTGCAGTCCCTTGGTCCTAAATTAACCCCTGCAAATGGAGTCACACAGACATAAGGTAAACCAGTTGAGGCTTGACACATTTCTGGGGACGCAAAACATGCTCTTTGAACATAAACAACAGTACAATGAAATATGATAAAGACAGTAAATTTTTGTAATAAAGTAGGAGTGCACAGTTGTAATAGAACTGTTCTCAAAATCACCTCTAGCTGAAGTTCTTTCATCTACTTCTTGGTGTCCCTCATCACAACTCAGAATAGTTTAAAAACTGTCAGAACAAAATGGATTTTAGTTTTTATGTTCTACAGAAGGCCATTAGGACTACCACATCTGTTCATGTTTCTGTAGTAAATCAAAGGAAAACATTTTTTTTTTCTTTCAAGAACTGTAATGTTTTCTAATTTTGTTTATGTAACATTAATTCTCATGACTAATTTAAATCTTCACACTTTTTTCCTATGTAACTAATAATTTGAGATGAGTAGTATGAAAAGCTTGTCTAACAATTAGTAAAGGATCTGCACCTTTAGTTCTTGCAAGTTAACTGTAGCCAAGCCAATGTCATTAAGACAACAGGGTACTAAACATGACTACCTGAATAGTTACAGGCTTTTTTCTGACTGCATATTCACCAAGTCGGGTCATTTACCACTTGCCCAGTGGCATATTGATCAATTAAATGAGATGCTATACTAACCCAGTCTGCAGATAGCAAAGAACAATATAAACTGGGGAAAAGATGAAGTAAAAAAGACACGGTAGAGGAAAACAATGAAAGCAGAGACAAAGTATACAGGTAAAAACAATCTCTAATAATTTTATTTTCCCTATATAGGTGATCTTAAATAACAGTTTCTCTCACGAAAAGGATTAATTACACATTTAGATAACAGACTTACTAGGTTTATTTTAAATACAGATAACACAGCCCATGCATATTATTCTATTATATAATGAGAAGGACTAATAACCCTAAATGTGAGTATTCTAGGTCAAAAATCCTACGTGATGTGCCACCAACACAATTCAACATTCAGGATTTTTTTGCTCTGGGTCAGATCAATAGAAGAGAAAATTTTTTGCACTACAGCTACAATGATGCCATGGAACTACCAGAGTTACACTTACATTGTCTAAACTCTATTTAGAAGCACTGTTAATGGAAAAGAAAGGTCTCGTGATAACCACAGAACGACCCAGAGAATCAGGAACAGAGGGAAACTAGTCAAAGAATTACTGGGATTAAAAGAGCAGGGGATGAGCAAGTAGGAGATGAATTATGAATAGGAGAGGAGCTGTCTACAAGAAATCACTTTACGAAACTTTGGAATAAATATCCTACATTTGGATATAAATGATGCTACTACTGAATTGTGAGATTGTAAGTTTCAGTGCAGACAACTATCTTCACGTGTGTGAAAATATAGCAATAATGAGTAATGTTGTGTTGTTGTTTTTTTTTTTGTCCTCTGCAGGATAAATTATATGAGTTATGAAAAAGATACAAAATATTTTCTAGATCATATATTCATTATCCACATTTCAAAAAAAGCTTTGAAAACAAGCTTTTGTTATAATAAGTTAACTAAGAACCATAGTGAAATTAACTAGATTCCAGATACTGACAAAAGATTTGAAAGTTCAAAAGAAAAACAAAGCAAACATATGTAGCTAAATATTTAACTTGGAATCTGTACAACATCTGAAAGAAAGGTAGATAATAAAAACAGAAGTTGATAATGGGTTTAGTACAGTCTGATTTACCTTATTGACAAAGTTTACCTTTAAAAGAAAATCCATTTCTACACGCCTGCTTTACAGCAGCTACAGTAATTTGCATAAATGAAGCAATTCCTACTATATACATCATAGGTGTGCTTAAAGCATTGTTACCATTACAAGTGCGCGCACTCTAACTTCCCACAGAAATTCTGAACCAACTCAGATTTAAATAATGAAGTGGAGATTTGAGGGTATTATGACTTCATATGTTACTGTTAGCCACTTCATTACATAAAATATTAAAACATTTAGGTAAAACATTAATAAACTGAACCTCCTCATGAATAATTTAAATTTCTGTTAATTATAAATTACTTTTTCATAACTATTGCTCTGTGGAAAAGTTTAAAAATCCTTGTTTTTATGTGATTAGTTTGTGAGATCTCTAAGCCATATTTACAGTAGTTCAACGGTAACATCCCATGCAAACTCTGGTCACCTTTCCCACGTTTGCTGCAGTAACAGATTACAAATTCTCTCCAGAACAAATTGAAAACAAAATACTCAGCTAAAGACAGTAACTCAGCCTACTTGATTTCTTATTCATATTTTCACCTGTTGACACGTATCTGCATCCTCATTCATGTTGCCTGATCTTTATCACTAAGAAGGTCTTTTTATGCATTTGGCAATGGAATAATGTCAACAGCCATTTGGAAGTAGACAAGGTAATAGTCTACTGCCAATGTTTGAGTTCTGGCAGGACTTCAGATCACAACAGTGAGATGCTTTTTCAGCATCCTGACCTTAAAATAAAAAGATAAAGATAACATAGTAAGCCTAAATCATGCAAATATTAAAATCCCTCTTGTGTTTGTCACTCTTCTCAAGCAGAACTATCAGGAAGCCAATGGAGAACTGTTTTCAGAATCAAAGGATAGTCTGTGACATAACTATTATAATTTAATTTCACTTTCATAATGTTTAAAAATGAAACACTAACTACTAATTTATCTGCAATACTAATTTATTATTGAAAATTAACTATTTTTTATTGAATTGCTTTATTTTTGTTGCAATCCATTCAAATCAAGCTTTGAGATGATTTAAGGAAAGTCCAGAAAGAGATGCTCTAAAATAAAGACAAAAATGGAGACACTACATCTATTTTTGAGTTGCATGCAAAAATTCAAAGTTAAAAAAAAATGAAGCAATGTCAAAAGGGGATTCATTTCAAATAAATCTAGTACAATAATTCAGAAGATTTCAGCAAGGCTTTCCTTTAAATGCTTTATTTTTCTTTCCTTTTAAATTATTATTATTTAGAAGAAATAATGCAAGTTGGATCAGGTATGTACTACCCACAGGAAAGGATTTCATAGCCTACTGAACAGGTAAGGACATAAGTAAATTCTTATGAAGTTAAGAATGTGATTAAGTTTCTCACAAAACTGGAGATGAACTTAAAATTTAACCTTTATCGGACCACAGAATGACTACCTAGCTTCATTCAACGATATTCCTCAGCCAATCTCCAAAAGATGTACGTAGTTAATTAGTTGCCATCAGTACAGTCCATTGGATCTACCAGCCACTAAAAACATGAAGGCACCTGCTTTCCCTCTCCCTAAAATGAGCTGAACTAAAACTGAACAAGCAACAGAATTTAAGGGTGTGAACAGAGGACAAAACAAGAGGGACAAACTGCCCTCTCAGACATGGTATCCAGTGTGGAATCGATGACAGGTGAGTTGAATCTGATGTATACATGAGACTACTCAAGAAAGCGTATATTCCACTGTGTAAATATTACATTATTCATCCAGGCTATTTACACATCTAAGCGTGCAGTTCTGTAGCTAACGAGTTTTTGCAGGAAAGTAAGAAAAGACAAAAAATTTCCTGTAAAGTTTCAAGCCCTATCAATATGTAAATTCTGTTTTTCTGTTTTCTGCCATTTTGTAGCATCTCACTTGTATCAGTTTAAAGCAGAAGTCATGAAGAAGTATATTTCCAGTTAGCTACTACTACCAAAGAACAAAGCCCTGTGAAATAACAGTAAAGTGAAGGTACAGGATACCAAGTTAAGAAAATGTTTGAAAAAAGAAAGCTCTATGTAAAAAGAAAAACAAAACAAAAACAATAAATCTAAACCCAAACCACGCACAAATAGATTAAAAGAATATAGGAGAAACAAAACAGAAATAGCAGAGAAACTTATGATCTTCATTTTAATGTAAACAAGAAGGATGAATGTCAGTTCCGTGCAGTGTGTTCCAAGTTTCTTCTTCCAACATATTTAAGTTATTGTCTTGATATTTTAATTATTTTTGATGAATGCAAAAGGAAAAAGCTTTGGAACATAAAACGATCCATCCTTCAACCTCACCATCACCTTTTCTCCTCCTTTTCATACCTGCCCATGTTTTGTGTTAGGATCTGAAATATGAACTGAGATCTATGTGGAAGTCTGTTGCACTGACACAATCTGTAAAGCATAGCCAGTAAGTTACACCTTCTTCAAAATTAGATTACTAAGTTTTTGTAATGGTTCCCACTGATTTTGGGTGCTGAAGCATATATTCTTCTGATTTATAGTGCTTCTACTCTGCTCCTGAAGTACAGTATGAAAAGTTCTCATATAATACACACACAAAACAGACTTCCATTATAAAACACTCATATAAAGAGTACTCTGCTCTGTCACTAGCATGCCTAATGATATAACAAAGAGAAAGATAGCCTGGCAATATTTTCTCCCTGCTGCACATGCAAGAGGAAAGAGCAAAATAGAGGTTGGGGCTGAGGGCAAGTCAGGATGACCAGCCGTGGGCCATTACTCCAGCAGGACTCGGCCAGCTGGCACTGAGCCTTGTAAGGCCTCATGGCTCCTGCCATGAAATGATGCCATATAGCTCTAAGGGAGCATTCACTGTTCCTTTTTGCTGCGTAAGTAGGGACACCACTGAGCATGCTGTCACTACCACCACTGAACCAGTCTGTCCCATAAGATATTTTTGTAAAGTACTATGATGTAATTAAGAACCATTCAGTCTCAGTTTACAGATAGTAAAAGCAGAACCCTAAATATTACCATTATTTATATTCTGTTATAAAGGTACACAATCATGTTATTTAGCAAGTGTACTTTCTAGACTAGATCAGTTCAGAATACGAATACAAAGCAAAAAGTAAATAACAGAAACATAAAATTTAAGCAGATCGTTCACTTTTCAGTGTGGTGGTTAAATCTCAAAATGAGGAAGAAAAATCTGAACTTTCAGAAATACTTTCTGCATCTGCAAAGACAGACGGCCTTTTGCTCTCAATTTTTCACATCTATTCCATATATTACAAAGGTTACTCTGAAAGTAATGCTTACTATTTATTTCCATGGAAACTAGAGCACATAGAAAGAGCACAATAACACTATTTGATAGATCAAATTCTCAGCTACAAAATGCTATTTTTCAACATAGTCACCACCATTAACTAAGCATTTTTGTCAGCTATCAACACAAGCCGCATGCCACACTCGTAAGAACCTGCATGGCTTACTGGTAGGTGACCTGCCTTTCATGGTGCTGTTCCCACTGCTGAAATGCACCACCCACAATCACACTGTGCTCACATACACTGTTTGGTCTCCACAGAAGTTCAGCATGCATCACTGAATGTCAGTGGGTGCCACTTTGTCCCATACTGGGGAATTCAACGACACACCTTTGCTTCAACTGCACTTCCATGTTAGACACCTTTTGGTAAGACTACCCCTCCGCTGCCATCTGTCACACAGCAACATGTAAAGGAACACTGGCAGTAAGGTATTAAACCTGTACTGCCACATCACCAACATCCACCTCCATGGTTGTGGGATGACATAATAAAACAGAAGGCATTACTTTTGGGGAAGCCCTAGTAGCTCAGTTTTGAATTGAAGAAGCAATTTTGAATTTTGCTATTAAAGTCTTTTAAAAATACTGCAGGAAAATGCCAGTGTTTCATTGCAGCTGAAATGGCTTGACAAGCTCAGCTTGTAGCCAAAATCAGAATTTCATCACTGAAATAATATTACTAAAAAAAAATCACTGTTGATAAAAAGAATTTCTTATATGTATACACAGTACCTCAAAGCCAGTATTTGCAGACTATCTAACACAGGGATAACACAAGGCTGATACTACCAGAAACAGAATGGGTAGTGGCGTTCCCTGCACAGCCTAAATTTTAAACAATTCACACTGTTAACTAAGAGCATAATGTATAATTACATTCCCATGATCTGAATTTGGTACCCACTTCTCCATCTGCATAGGCATGCAAGGACTTCTAAATTTGATATAAAGCAGTCTTAATCAGTATTTATTCTTGTATTTAGGCACAGAAATGGTATATAACTGTAATTTGGATGAGATCTAAATACAGCCTTAGGAACCAAAGTACCAGTGAGAACTGTGATAAATAAAACTATCTGAATATGAAGCCACAAGTTTGGATAGGCAAAGAGAGTGAGCAGCGGATACAAACCGTGGCGCACCAGGGAGTTGCTCATTTGCACAGGGACAGCCTACTACAGTGTCTCTTAAGCAGCTACACCCATCTGTACAATGCATGTGAGCAACAAGAGGTGCAAAATGATGCTATTGTGGAAGGGATCTGTAGCACCAGGAAAACCAAGCTACAGACCCAGCTTATGGCAACTATCTGAAGTGGTTTGGGCTTTATTTCTGAGCATCATATGATACGGATTAATGAGTGTGTGAATTTTGAGAGGCTTTGAAACAGTTTAGGAAGATATGAAACTGTGCAAAGGTTTTACGCTATAACTGTACATCTGGCACCTTCTATGGCATTTAAGGCTCATTAATTCTGATTCTTGTGTCATCTGCCTTTGGCGTTTAAAATAGTTACGTGCGAACCTTTTGTCTCTAAATTCCTCTTTAACAGAAGTTGTTTCTGTCAATCTCTTAGCTCCTCCTAGCCTCTTTACCACATCATCTCCTCAGCAACAGCAGAGGCTCAGGTTATATCCCTGTCCTCCAAAAATTGACTTTGTGTCCACTTATACGAGAGGAAAAAGAACTAGACAGTTTCAGTTTACATAGGACCCAATCTTCAATGAGCAAAGAATAAAGACATTCCAAAATAACTTTTATATTTTTCCAAGTTAAATTCTAAGTAATTTTTTCAAACTAAGAATTTTATTAGACTCATAAGACTCTAACAGTAATATTTTCTATAAAAATAGCCTACGAATTGCCCATTCATTTTCTTTTTTCTATAAAAATGCATTTTAAGACCACTAAAGTCGCTGACAGAACACAATCCAGTAAGTCTCAAGTTTCTGTGACATTAAAGGATTCTCATTATAAATCAAGAGGCTCACCGTGATAATAGTGTTACACCTCCAAAGAAATTTACGTTTAATTTAAAGCAACTGCTTCTGATAAATAAAACACGAACAAAAGTCAAGACGTTTTTACTGAAATCAAGAAATATCACATTACTGCTCTCTGATTTTAGTAACTGTTTGAAGTTACTGGGGAAAAAATAAAGGACTCTTATTACAGGTGGGCAGAGTAGATTTTATGACAAATTTCTTCCATGCTGTTAAGACTTTATAACTGAAAAGGTAGAACGCTTCATAAAATGAAGCATCTTTTTCTAAGATAATAACTGTTAAGGTTTTCCCCAATGCTTATACGCCTCTAGCTTATTTTGTAATGATATAACACCTGCAATAGATTAAATCTGTACTGTAACTGCAGCAGATAGTGTAAGAAATGTCAGTTCTCATTAGCCTGCATATAAATCTGCCTGTTTTGGTAAGCGGGTTAAAGGAAAGATCAGTGAACCACTAGAAACCCAAAGCATATGTTGTTCATGCAAAAAGGACATTCAGCAGCAGGGATCTTCTCCGCATCATACTCTTTCGAAATTGGAAGAATGTTTTTCAGGAAGAAACAGAAATGTACAAAAATGCATTATCATCAACTTGTGGTAGTTTTTTTTGTAATTGCCTGCTGACACAGCTGAACAGTCATAAAATATCATAAAGAGTAAATGAGTTGATAATGTAAAGCAGTAATTAGGATTTTGTGTGTGTTTATGCTATTTACATATTTTAATGCTTTGATATTAACATGTCAACTTTAATAGTATGTAAATGAATTCCCTTGTGTGAGATTTATCCTCCTTGGCATTGGACGTATTAATTCCCAGCAACTGTAATTTTCATTCTTTCTTTGTCTTTTTAGAAAGATTTTTTCCGATCTGATACAAAACATTTTCCCTACAACGTCCTGTCCAGATTCATTAAAGAAGTTTATAGCTCTAATGGATAGAACAGCAGTAGCCACCGGCTCACATATCACCATACTATAAAAACACATGCACACAGAGAATCTTTCTGTGCCTGGAGGTTTTACAACCATCTAAATAATAACAGATTAATCAGCCACCTTGTATTCCTGCCTGTTTTGGCATAGTGCTGATGCTTGCTAGAAATCTGATACGACACATTTAAGGTGAGAAGCATAATAACATGCCATAAGAGTTGATGCCTCAAAAAAGGCATGGCCTGTCATGAAGGTATTTCAAAAGATGCAGGGAAAAAAAATAAAAACCATAAGAATGCCATTTGATTTTTTTTCCCCACTTCACTGCCTTCTTGATCATTCTGTTGTTATCTGGAAAGTTTAAATCATTCTGATGAATTCCACTTAATTAGAAACAAAATAGTTGGAAAACAAAGGCATGTTGTAATAATAATAAAAAAAAAACAGCACAGCCTAACATCAGCTATTGCTTTACAGTATGCTGCAATTTAGTTCTGGGTGTGCTGCAGAACACTGCATAATACAGCTAGAGTTGCCTGGCAACACACAGCAACTATACCAGAAAGCAGCAAAGGTGTGAATGAATAAACAAAAGTGACAGTAAGGTGAAAATGCCCTGTAAAACCATGATCAGTACGAGAATGTCTGACTAGGTTTTCACAGTATTTCAAGGGGAATTTTGGGTCAAATACTTCTCACAGTTAAATTGGAATTATGGTAGGTACATGAGAATTGGATTTGACTAAACAAGCACAACAGTAACAACTGGAAATAAAATAAGATACCATTTGGTCTCAACTGCTCCCATTTGTTGCACAGCTACAAAATATAAGGGAATACTGGCAAGAAGCTTAAACCTCTACTGCGATACCACCAACATCATGGAAACACAACATGGAAAAGAGTCCACAACATGGAAGGAGTCCAGCCAAGGGCCACAAAGATGATAAACGTCCTTCCTTATGAGGAAAGGCCGAGTGACTGGGGTCTACTCAGCCTTGAGAAAACAAGAGTCAAGACGGGATCTGATCCATGTCGATAGATATCTAAAGTGTGAGAGGCAAAGGGATGAGGCCAAACTCTTTTCAGCAGTGTGTGGCAATAGGACAAGGGGAAATGGCCATAAACCGAAGCACAGGAAGTTCCACACAAACATGCATAAGAACTTCTTCACAAAAAGGGTGACCACGGAGCACTGGAACAGGTTGCCCAGAGAGGCTGTAGAGTCTCCTTCTGTGGAGACATTCAACACCCATTTGGATGCCAACCTGTACAACCTTGTCTAGGGAGCCTGCTTTGGCAGGGGGGTTGGACTATATTATCTCTAGAGGTCCCTTTCAACCCCTAAGGTTGTGTGTTCCACCTGTACTGTACGGTTGTGAGCTGAAATAATAGAAAAGAAGGCATTACTTTTGGAACAGCCCATGTATATCTGCAAAATTCTTTAGTTACAACAAGCTCTAACATAAATGGTCCACCATTTATAACTGCATTTCATACCAAAAGGTTGATACTACTCTTTGAAACTATTTTATAGGCATTGGTACACCGCATTATTTTTTATAAAAGCAATCTCAATATGAATGTGTAATTAGATGAGAATAGTTTGAGATAAGAAAAATCCAAAGATCCAGCTAATACTGACATCTCCAAGAACTGTTCTGAACAGGAACGAATTTCACTTTGAGCAGACAGTAAAATACAATTACAATATTAGCGTTAATAGGATAATCAGGCTTGATCTATTAAATACATGTGGGCTGGCCTTTCAGCTGACACATATCAGAGAATTTCAGAAGATCTTGCAAAGCTAAGTTACTTTGCAATAACTACTGGGATTTACTTTGATTCTTAAAATGATGCTGAAATATGTCCTACTTTTTCTTCCATACTGCTAAGTAAAACTCTAAGACAATGCGATCAAGCAGAGATTGATTAGTCAGAATTGCACTGACGTAATTTTGGGGCAGAAAGTTGCATGAGGTCATCTTCCTGAACAGATGGCCTAGAGATATTGGTTTTAACTAGCACATGGTTGAGTAAATAATGTTTAAGTTTTCTTTGAGAGCCTGGGGAGTGAACCAGATAGAGTTGAGTGAAATACCTGTGCCTCCTGCCCACATCATCTGCTACTCCTAGGGTTTTCATTTCCTGCACTGTTTGTGCTTTATCACACGGCTCACTGGACAGGCAGTCTGTGCCCTTGGTTCAAAAGCTTTTATTGGAAGATTGAGAGAGATATTCACTTATTTTCAATTTGTAATCTCTTTATGTATGTGATTTATTCTTTATAGGCAAAATTACAGTTAACAAAGGCAGAGGTGTATGGCTGTAGTGCTTTCAGTCAGTATAATAAATTTTATACGTAATGCTAAATTAACATAATAGAACTGATAATGAAAGTTTTTTAACCCATGAATGATTTGGTTTCTGTTTAAATACCTATTTGAACACACCTACCCATGTCTCCTAAACAGACAAATTAATTCTCATGATGGCATCTGTATTTACAATATCATAAGGACCATCCAGGTCCTTGTATTATATCATATAGTTTATATCCACTTAATACATTTTTATTTAGAATTGATTGATGAAAAGTTCATCACATTTCACTAAGACTTTTTAATGCTCCGAACAGGAACTCAGTTCATAAGCAGCATCAATATAACTAACTTTCAATAACATCAAACTAATGTCTCTTCTATCGCATTTGCTTTTCATGATAACAATGCTGGGAAAGTCATTGCTGTAACGCTTAAATGATAACTCAGTGATGTGAAATGGTATATTAAATATGAAAATAAAGCACAGGATTCAAACCCAGGTTCACTATTCACAGCCAAGTAAATGAAGAAATACAATTAAGATAGTACTGACTATCAAATATATTTCAGTTAGCTCCATTACATAATATTTTAAGACCTTAAAATTAACCCCTAAATACAATTGTTATAAATTATTATTTGGGGAAAACATCAAAATAAAGCACAGAAACATAATAAGATTGCATGCATGAAAAAAGAAAACCAAAACTTTAAATATACCCGCACATACAATGACATAGTATGGTATCAATATCTGAAATAAACTGTCTGCATTACCCATTTGGTGGAAGCAATCAGATGTGCAGGTCACCTGACTATTTAGTTATTCTAATTAAAAAACTTGCTACTGTACTCTTCAGCCTCACTCTATAAGAACTGTTGAATGCTGGCAGAGCTTCCACACATTTATTTGAAAAAAAAAAAAAAAAAAAAGCATACATAATTTTCATACTTCACTAATCTCTTCTTGATGTTTGTTGCAAAGGATTAAAAATAAAATGATAAAGGAAAAAGAATAAAATTGACGTTCTGATTTGTCTCATTAAAGCCCACCTTTGATCTGAAATGATAAAAACAAGAAGAGAGC
The DNA here is from genome assembly GCA_023055505.1 of Callipepla californica brunnescens. Lineage (NCBI taxonomy): Eukaryota > Metazoa > Chordata > Aves > Galliformes > Odontophoridae > Callipepla > Callipepla californica. The sequence goes on from JALIRH010000016.1 coordinate 5,790,246, forward strand.
ATCATAGCAATACAAGAAAAGAAAAATATATGCAGTCTGGCCATAAGGCACGTATAACTTTTTTAAACTACAGATGGGACTACTTCAAAGAATTCAAACATCATGCTATAAATGGCCTTCTGCAAGCCATCCAAGGGTACTGTTTTATATATCAGCTACACAGATGAGAGTCAAGTGAAAATTTCACTTTCTGATTTGAATTTTTTTCCCATTCATAGCACATCTTCCACAGGACCATGGTGATATGTGCTGATTGAGATTTACATCCCCTCTGATTTTAAATAGAACAAAAACATCAATTTTCCAATTACTTATTAAAGTATTTTTATAGTATCCACATAATTAGACTGAGCTCTTATGGTGTCTTTATGGAGAAGTTGCAATAAAAACCTTCTACTTTACTAAACTAGATCCCTCTTTTAAACTTGACCATCAGTTTGCAATGATCGGGTTCCACTTGAGATACCAGCAGGTAGCTGTAATGTCATTGCTAGTATTGCAGGGAAGTACTTTTCTCACTCTAATGCCATTCTTATTTGACTTCATTGACACTACATACAGCAGAATTGCTTATGACATAATTATGGAAATACACAGGTTATTATTGCATAATAGCTTTACAAATCTCATGCATACATCACTATGCAAATATGACTAGTGGAGCAAATGTTGTTGATGTCAATATGTCCATGACAGAAAAAATTAATTAAATGAAATATAGTCCAATTAGCAGCATGGTGGGGTACCTTAAATAAAAGGAGGTGCTCAAGGGAGGATGGAATACCTACACATTATTGCAAAAAAATCTGACACAGCCTCAGAAAAAAAGTAAAAATTTCTACTTAGTTGATCCCACAACATGATAACTCAAGGAATCATGGAAATACACAAGAAATACAAAGTCCTCTAAAACTACACCTGATTTAACTTCTCCAAAAGTTAAAAACTTTATCTAAGTTAGTTTTGTAATTACCTCTAATGATAACAGAGGAAATAGCGATGGAGAAAGGGAGGAGAAGAAGGGAGAGAGACAGAGACCTGGGTGCCCTACATGTCTAAAGTAATTTCCTTTATTTTATATTTAGATAAAGTACTAATTACTTTCTGAAAGTGTTCATATCCTGTCAGTTACCACATAGAAAACCCATAGCTAAGATAAATACATTTAAACCTCTAAAATGTGTTAGACAAATGTCATCACAAATGTTTCACAAATCTATGAAACAACCCATACACCCTATCATAACTCAACTGAACAGGTTATTTCTCTGATCAGTCAGCACAAATCCATTCTGTATATGGTAAATACGAAAGGAGGATGTAGCAATCTCACACAGATGCTAACATACCATATTACCTGAAGGAGCACAGTAGTTTGTCAGCAAAATGAAAATACCAGTGGAAGCAAATTGAATTTTTCAAAGCTCAATATTCACGTTTCAAGGGGGAAAAGATGTTTATTCTATCACTCAGCTGTAGGGATGCCTATATTGTCAGACTGTTGACTCTTGCCCACTTTCAGCTCTCTCTTCCTGGCTTCAGAATACCCTGAGAAGTCTGGAGCACATGAAAGCACATTAACATTGGAAAAACAGGTTTGCTTAGATTTGTGTTTGCCACACGAATAACGAACAGTATAAAAAACCTTGAGGAAAATGACATTTCACAAGAACTATGCACTTCTAATCAACAAGGGAGCGGATAAATGTGACATAAACCAAGACTGCATTTTACTAGGAAAAAAAGTGGAATGTGTTCTTTAAAGGCTGCTATGTTTATGGACCAGCAGCTGCATGATCTCCTTTCTCATTGGAAGAATTACATGAGTGTAATTAATATTTGTTAAGTGTTGAAGAAACATAATTTTTTAAGTGAGTAAACAAGTGAATTTTGAATTGAAATGAGTGTTAACAAATAACTGAGATTTCTGTTGTATATGTGCAATTTTCAAACCCTTTCTAAACATATTTAAACAGACAATTTCCAGGCTGCAGAGAAATCACTTCAGTACTATACAACAAAAAAATGTGTGGTGTGAAATAAATAAGCCATTAGTCAACATTTTTTCTAACCTATGACTGGCTGACATATCATTTACAGGAAAATAACAACTGTTATTTTCCCCACAAATGTACGCTGTTTACGAATCATTTAATATTCAGAAACAGTGTTTTAACAAGCAAACAGTGGTGGCATGAATCCAAATAGGTTTTTTTTTCAAAAGTGCATTCATTATCCATATTTTAATTATTTCACTAAGCGTACTGGCAGAAAATAAACCACAAGTTTCCCTGTCCCTCCTGATCCTTGGAAATGATAAGTGAAATTAGAGGAGGCTGTAAGCCTGACATTTTATGAAGCAAGAAACTCATTTTCTCAAAGACAAGATTTTTTGCTTGCTCAGCATTCATGCAGGTGAATTTCCTTTATAATGTATTAAGGACTTATGTGTTAAAGATAATCATAATAATCTGTTAACAACACAAATATAACAGCAAAAAAATAAATAGGAGCAATACCAGACTTAAAAGCACTGAGATGTAAATCATTAAAATAACAAACTAGAACTTGTTGCAGACAGAAATTTTCTCACAGAACAAAGAGTTACCTAACAGGTGAAGAGTTCCAGATTAATTTGCTATATTTTTCTACAGCTTATTCTACTTTTTCCCAACTGAATCAAATTGGTGAGATATACTGATTCCATGATACACAGTATCAAGTTCTAAGCATTCTACTACCGTAGGTGCCACCACACACACACAGAGAATAAATTAACAAATAAATAAAAGCACAAGGAAGACAGATATTTTAACAAAAATGTACACTATTTCATATGGCTAAAATAAGTTTAAATAAAGTGGTACTGTCACACATAAAATTCTATCATCTCATTTAATTTACAATGCTCTTTTGAGTCCTTGGTTGCTGTTTTTTGTTTTTTTTTTTCCTTCAGCCTGCATAGGAAAATAAAATTTATAGTCTTCATTGATCACCACTACCCTCCTGAAGCTTCTGTGAACCAGGAGAGATCTGACGCCTGTCAGGGAGTACTGTGTTTCTACATATGCAGTGTAAAAGAAGATGAGGAGAAGCAGCAAAGAAATTAAGGAAATTAAGTTTTGTTTCTAGACAAACACCTTTCTTATCAGGCTCCCTCATTTCCTATTATGCCAGTCTCACTATCTACCAGCAGTGAGCTGAAGTTCATTGTTTCATTGTGTCTCACTGGCTGTCCTGAGCTCTCTTGGTTGCAGGCGAGTGGGACCGGCAGGTATTCACAGCAGATGGCTGTGATTAATGCGCTGGATGCAGATGTTGATGGGCACATGCACTTGGCATCTTTTGATTTAATGAAAACACCTAGGAACTGTATACAAACAGTTGCTACGCAATTTGTTTACAGTGAAAACTACTGGCAGTAGACCAAAAATACAGGCATGAGACAGCAGACTTTGGGGATTGGTTTGTCCTTTCTTTCTGAATTAAGTGCCTCAGTGGTACTTCCCATCATATTTCATAACTTTTTGTTGCCATGTGAGAGATGGCAGAAAAGGAACAGTCTGATTTTTGTCATCTGACACCTACTTTTAACATCTGACATGGAAGTGTGTATGAAGGAAAGACATGTCACTGAGCTCCTCCGTGTGGAAAAACTCACACCCTCTGACATTCATTGATGCTTGTGGTATGTCTATAGAGACCAAACAGCGGATGTGAGCATGTTAAGGTGCCGAGTGGTGCATTTTGGCAGTAGTTACAGTGACATGGAAGACAAGGCCCCTTCTGAATTTCCATGCACATTTCTTAGGAGCGTGGCATGCAGACTCTTGTCTGTGGCTGGGAAAAAAAGCATAGCTAAAGGTGAAAACTATGTTGAAAGATAGGGTTTTGTAGCTAATTTTGCTCTTTCAAATCAGTGTTATTGAGCTCTTTGCGTCTGTTGTAGTTTCCACAGATATAAATTGGAGGCATTATTTTATTAAAAATGTTATTTTCATGTTAAAAAGATCAGGGCTTCTAAGACTCCTAGGGAAAACATCATCATGAAAGTTGAGGCAGAGAAGAGCATATCATCTCTCTATTATTTGCATTTTCATCACAAAGCCATCATATGGATTTTATAACACAGAATTCCTTACTCTTACTTATCCTTCATATAAGGAATGGCTGAGGGAGCTGGGATTGTTCAGTCTATGCTACAGTTTGCCATGCCAGTTTAACAGGATAAGCATTTAATGCTTTTAAAAGCCACATACACCAACCAAAAAAAAAAAAAAATGTTGATATTTCCAGGATTATAGACACTGTATAAAAAAAAACTGTTTAGTAACTCTTTTCTGAGCATACCTGCAAGCTGTTCTGAGTACATCTTGTATGCATATTCTTAACTCTTCTGGAAACGGAGAGAGTACAGTATTTTGCTTAGATCCTGCTATTTATACATTGACAGGGTATACTGTAGAATGTCCACAATATAGGGATCAATTCTGGTGCCATCTTTCACTTGTTGATCTCCTATAGTGACAGAGGTTGAGAAATGTTGCCTGTTCTTTGATAGAATTTTAATTGTAATTGTTTCTTCCCACAGCTACTCCATTTCCTCAGACAGACAGGGTTATAATTATGACTGATATCTTTGCTTAATCATCTCCCTCAATCATAAATGCTTTCTTTCAGCATCAAGTGAGATGCTTCTAGCTCATAGGCAATTTGCTTAAGCAGCAGTCAGATAAGTTCAACGAACAAGCAGTTCAACTCATTTCAACTTCACTTTTTCTGTTGTCTCGTGACTCCAGTTATATCAATTTAAACTAATGACTTTTGTGTTCTTGTGTGTCCTAATGTAACTGTATTCACTGTAGAAAAAAGAAAAAACCTTCTAAAAGGGGAAAAACCACCTGTAATTTGAAAAAAAATCAATTCTATTGACGACTCAGAAATCACTGGGGTTTGACTCTTGGCATAATTGATGTATTAAACAAACTTCTTAACTGGAAATCACTTTTTGTCATGGTGAAAAACTGCACAAGATTGTTTTCTCCAACCAGTCATATCTGCTAATAAACATGATCAATATCATTGCTGAAAAACAGTAATGTCTTAAACAGCACCACTGCTGCAAAGCAATTTAGATGATCCAGACAAAACTAGCATTTCATCAGTACTGATGGCATCGTGCAGTATATACAAATTTTAGCAAGAAATTCTTGCACAGTTTGCTTTAAGCATCCTCAAGAAAGTGACAATGTTACTGGAAAGAACATGTCTCTTTCTTAGTGCTCTGATCGTAACAAGACAATTCAGAATCACTACCCCATGGAAGTACATTTCCCAGACTACTAGAACAATGCTTAACCCCTCTCCTGCACAGGAATGCACGTACATACATGTAGGCCCTATTCTTCTTTATTGTAAGAAGAACCACAGAATTTGAAGCGGCCAAGAATTATCAATCACTGCTGTTTCCCAAAGACTATATCATAGGGCAGAATTGGGTTATAATTGAACAAATCATTCTAAGATATATTAAAAAATTGGCTGATTTCATTTACTTTTAATGTACTATGAAAGCTTGTGTGGGAAGTACAACAAGCAGATAAATACCAATGCTTCATGTGTTTAAGGAACACTGTAATTACTTCAGACAATCATTTGTAGGCTAATTCATATTTGTATTTGAGTGCCAGTTATAGAACAACATAACAGGTAAAAATATTTCTCTTCCACAACCTAGTGACTATTCACAAACTCCTACTGACTGAAGTGGCCATGCCTATTGCTTTCTATAAAGATGTCTAACAGCACAGATTGTTAGCAACTCTGGCAAGGAATTCTACTCACTTCAAATTCTCTTCTTTATGGAATGCTACCATAAGCTTTTGCAGAAGTTCCTTCTTCAGGAGTGCAAGGATGCACAGTAGTGCTGGTCTGATCTGGGGTTAACTTCTCACAGGCTGACACACTATTATTTCACTGCTGTTGTCAGTTGTTACTAAGACGTTAACAAAATGGAAAAATCCACAGGTTCCAATAGAGGTAGGACTTCACTCAGGGAGATGTATCTTCCATTACAAATAATTCTGTGAGTATCAGTGAGCTATTTTTGTTGGACTCACTTTCACATGATTATGATTAACTCTGTATGAACGTGGCATAATATGAAACAAAGTAGAGTTGTGAATTTCTTAGTGAAATTTTATAACTAATATAGCACGTCCTTCAAAGTTGTATCCGCTCAACACAAGGTACATAAACTAGGTATGTCTTACAGCTAGTATTAATACTAAAAAATATTATACTTAAAGTAGTTATGAAAACATTTCTCCATGCAGAAAGCATTGAACTGAACACTTTTATGAAGTTTAAAATTTTAGAGTTCTATTAACTTGCTCATTTATTGATCATTGATGGCTACTTAGTATACAATTTTATCACAATAAATAAATAGATTCATAGATTCATAGATACATTAGGTTGGAAAGGACCTACAAGATCATCTAGTCCAACCTTCCTCACACCACCATCCCTACCCACCAAGCTACTAAATCAAATCCCTCAGCACCTCATCTAAACGCTTCTTGAACAGCGCTAGGGACGGTGCCTCAACCACCAAATAAATAAAAACTTGTTTTAATCTAGCATAGCATTTGAGATAAAATAGAGGAAGCAAAGATCCATCACTAAAATGAACAAAAACAAAATCATACTTCTATTTTGCCTTTTGTTATTTGAGACGAGGAAAACTGTTCACATATACTATCAGAAGTAATTGAAATCATGACAGAGTGAAAGAGGGAGGACCTACAGCTCTAGTAACGAAGGAGATTTCTCTCTGACCTGTGCAAAACTGACATTCTCAATGAGACCGTAACATGAGAAATCTTTTAGTGAGGTAAAGGAAAAGGAAATATTCTCTGGAACACTATCTACAATGCTGATCTTGACCTTTGCTTAAAAAGATGAACTTAAACTGGAAAAAACATCAGAAATGGTATTAGACTGAAAATACACACGGACAGCTTTTACACAGACAGTAAAAGAACTTGGCTCACCCAGTCTTGCAAAACAAAGTCAGAATAAAATATGATGCCTCTCTCTAAATAAAGGAGGGGAAAGCAGCATTACCAGGGGAAAAGCATTTATTAAGCATATGAACAACGGTATCATAAGACCAAACAGAAGAAAGCAGAACTCAAATAAATTTAGGTCAAAAATAAGAAAACAGCTTTTGAATGGGTAGAGCAATGAGAAATTGCCTTCAGTCATATTTTTGTTCCTTATTCATGATTTCTATTCTATTCATCACATATAACCAGGAATTAGTCTGTTAGGCTGTTTTGTACAAATAGTATTAGCCCTATATTACCATGGAGAAGGGCACTCCTCCAAGACAACCTTATGAAGACCAACAATACTAGCACTCAGTAGATTCAACCTTCTATTTCTATCCCATTTTGGGACTCCTATTCCTTCTTTTTCCTAGGTCACAGATCTTTCTAGTTCACTAACAGCAGCTAAGCCATGCGCAGCAGGTTTAATAATCTCATCTGACTTCATCCACAAGCATTTAGATGTTTTCACAACACATATCCTAGCACTCCTCACTCAGCAGCACTACATAGATATCAAACTTGCCTCTTTACAAAGCCAGGTAAGAACAAGAAAAGTATTTACACAGGCTCCCCACTGTATCACTGTAACTTAACAGCTGAGAATCAACTCTTGACAGTCTGGTGTTCACTCAACATTTGTAATTGTAGATATACTTCGACCTGAAAAATCCTGTTTGGAAAAGAGAACTGACACAGAGGGGAGCTGTTTCTTTTTGGATTTAGGAGGTTTTACACAGTGTAACACTAAGTCCTTCACACATAAATCATGCCAAGAAAACTGCCTCTCTTTATGTTTCAATGTGTTTATTTCTGTGTAAGTCTAGCTTATAATTATCTACCTTCTTTCTTCCTCTGTGAATGGCCATAAGTGTGGCTCATTTGGATGAAAATCTGCAGATACAAAAGTCTGTAAACACAAAGGGAAACAGGGCTAAAAGTTGAACAGGGATATTGAGGAGTCATTGGATAATATTAAGAGAAAACATAGCCCCTGCGTCTATCAACAGAAGTCAATCTATGAGTTCGCCAGAAAGCTTTTCAAGAGATGCCACAGAAGTTCTATCACTGGCACATTTTAAAGTAAACTTGGCTTAATGGGAAAAACATCATTATTTTGGAAGGAACTCTGTAAACTCACTCTCCTAAACAGACTAAATGTTAGTTATGGAAAAAAAAAAAAAAAGGAAAGGAACTATAACAAGATTAAATCAAAATCTTTTGAAAATAATCTCACATATAGTAGAGCAGACAAGGAGCACCATCATCCTACGCAGAATATGCTGATGTAGCCTTTCCTATGATAAAGTCCTTACTTAGATAACCATAAACTGTCAAGAAAACAGAAGTGTTACTAGTTATTTAGTTAAATGTTGATTTGTGACTGAACATGTTTCTTTGTAACACCAAATTTTGCACTTTACATTTGTACAGATATTTTTTTTTACAAGGGCCTTTTAGATTATTAAACACTGACTACTCCTCATCTCCTGCTACTAAAAACAAACTTGCATCTTTAATGTTAATTATGCATTTGCAGGCAGCCTAAATGACTCAGGGGACTGAAATGTGACCCAGGATTTTCATGGCAGGTCATCAGTTCAAAACCTGACTCAGATAAGTAGCGACTGAAAGCTTCTATACTTCAATAGCTGTTCAAATCACATTTATGAAAGAATATCATATACAACTCAACATGGAAAAGCACCTATGTCTTAAAAGTCACACTCAGAACTGGCATCTCAACTGACAGTTGAGATCTATGCTACTACACTCAGAGGGGACAGCAGGTCTGAAAACTGAACTGACTTGTCTCACTCTGCAGTCTCCTCCAGACTGAGAAAAAAATAAACCTCAAGATGGAACAGAAGAGAAAAGTTTGCACTTCTATGGCTTCTCTTGTTCCTGTTTCAACAGAAGAGAAAGTAAAGGATAATGCAATTGAATATGTTCAATTTCAAAACTGAAGGTCAACATAACAGCAGGCACAGACTATTATTCCATGCTTGCAAAATTTCTTTTTTTCCTGTCTAGGAACAAAATCATCATCCTTATAAGCCTTCTTCATGGAAAATAATACAGACAAAAGCCCACACAGATTCATTTAATTTAATACTGTGAAATTCTTTATCAAGCGATATCAACTCTTCAATTTTCCCCTTATTAGGCTTTCAAAAAATGAGATTATTTTTCTGTGAATTCATACTAACTCTTCTTGCTATGGAGAAGTATCAACATGCAAATGTGTAGAAACCTCTTTATGGTGTTATGACAAAATTTCAACGCTTCCATAGATTAAAAAGATGACAATCCAGACATTTTTGACTGGCATTAATAAAGGCAACCTACATCCTCTTATATTTGAAATTGTGCCCTTGAGCAGTGTGAAGAGCCAAAACACAGTTATATGGATTTCCTCTACTCCCTGAGGGGAGGGTTGTTATCCATTCGCTTACAGAGAGAGCTCATACCTCCACTTACTGCAGAGGCAGCCAAGGAGAAAAGATAGCTAGTGAAGCAGAGAAGTATTTCACTTTCCCATATCATTCCTCAGGTCAACTGGTACTTTTCTAACTTATGCTGAGACCAGAGGAACCACACTCAAAATAAATCAAATCATTTCTCCAAAATAAGTTCTCACCTGTTTTGTGTAGCTCTAGTTATAAGACCTAAACTCAAAAACTCCAAGGATTTTTATGTCTCTGCTCTGCAAGTTACTGTTATCAGCATAGCCTGATGTATAATTCTCAGTCCAAGTTTTACAAAGCAGCGATTGTGAGTTTATGCACTTTGAGGGTAAAAAGGAAATGGCAGATCTGATTTGCATGTGCATTTCTTAGTACAAACACAAGACAGAAACATTTTTATGTATAATCCCATATGCATAGAGATAGCTCCAGAACACATACAAAATCCCTTCTCTTATTGGGTAAATCAGACCATGAATTGAGGCAAAGGTTTTTACTCAGGCAAAGACACAATCCAAACTAAAATACCTTTGTTGTTTTGAAGCTGTTGGGCTTCATGTTTTCAAAATACCAACAGCCAGTTATAAGAATTAACTACCTACAAAATATTAATTTCAATTCTTAATGATCAATTCACATACCTATATAATACTTTCACCGATGACCGACAATACTGAATTGCTAATAAATTTAGTTTTGTTAATGACATACTGAAAATGGTATTGCAAACAGGACTTAAAATCTAAAATGTTTAAGATATTAGATGACCCACAAAATTCAATTTTATAACAAAAAAATAAGTCTCCCTGTTTTTCTACTCTGCTACCTTGTGAATGCTCAGGTCAAATGCTAGTAGGCATCCCTAATGAGCTCCTGCCACAGAAACTTCACACAAACATCTTTGCACTGTCATCTAATCTTTAGAATAAAATCTACTTTTGTTGCCCTAAACAATCTACCTTTTCTCATCCAGCCTAAATTAATTATCATATTTTTTCTTCTATTCTGAGAGGCTATGTTAAATTACATACTTCTAAACATACACAGATACTGGTCACCTACACTGCTATGGCAGAAAGTCAGCTGGTAAGGTGACTGATAAAGAGTTTGTAACCAGCAAAAAATAAGAAATAAGGCAACCATGCTACAGAAAATTCCCACACTCTTTAAATCTGGGCAAAACCTCCTCAGGCTCTTCACTATTTTCTTCTTTGACTTATCTCTGATTATAAATAAAACTCTGAGCAGCAAAAAGTCATTTAGTTGTAGTAGACAAAGCTAACTAAAGTTGGCAGAACTGGCAGCAAAAACAGACTACTAACTTTGGTTGACCCTTTTACAGTAGGCTAACAACTGAGGAGGACAAAACACTGCCACTCTCCCCTTATTTAGTTAAATTCACAGTCCTAGTGTAAATATTCAGGCATCACACAAAATCAGAGTAACGTCAGATATATAATTAACTTCAAAGTTCAGAGTTTTCTTGCTGTCCTTGTTTTTAAATGTATTAAACAACAGCTGGCAAAAGAAATATCATGCCTCAGATCTTCTACAACAGAGCAAAGCTGTTTAAGGCTTGATATTTTTAAAAATCTGCAAGTCTCTAAGCTATTAGGTACAAAAATAACAGGAGCAGAACAGTGGCTTCCTGTTACTGTCATCCGTCGAAGATGAAAGCAGTTAGGTTGGTTGGTAAGGGGATTTATAACCCCATAATTATCAAAACTTCTCAATGCTACGAGTTGTGTAATCTAAACACAACCTAGCTGTTTCATACTAAGCTGTATTTAATACAGAAACAATACCACTATAAAAGCCTGCTTTAAACATCTGCTGTTAGAGTCCCTATATGAACTTGGCATAGAGAAACAGTACTACAGAGGAAAATGGTCTGACATAATACTTTAAACGGAATAGAGCAGAGTTCTTTAATATGCTTTTAAAATGATGATTGACATTATTTGGCACTTGAGAAAGAATTGGGCCCCAACCCTCTTTCTGAACATCTATACAGCTGGGTATCATAGTGTGCTCTTATTTTTATCCATTTTTCCACATACTTTGCAGCTCTGTGTTTCCTATTCCAGAATTTGCACTCAAGCTTCTAAGTTAAATTATATTAATGATATACTCTTCAAAACTGTTTGTTCATTCTCAATCTGTAACACTTCTTAAAAGAAATAAACTCTAGTATTTTTTTTTTTTAATTCTACAATTTACCAGAAATAATAGTATGCTTTTATTATTTGATCCTTCACAGTTCTGGCCTCCCCAGTAGCTACTTTTATGCTGACATTGTACATGTGCAAAAGAAGTAACAAAAATACATTGAAAAAACAAATGAACAAACCACAACAAGTAGCAAACAACAGAGACTGCAGATAGCGATAGAGTAGTGATAGTTTTATGATCCCTATTCTTCAATAAAATTTAGCTAGGCAATGAAGAAAAAATCTGGCTGTACTGCAGCTGAGTCAAGTGTTCCACGATTGATCAAAGTATTGATCTTGATCTTTTTTCCATCTTTCTATCTGCTTTAATTTCCCATACTGCAAGCTGTTTCACATAGAAATCTGATATTGCAATATCTACATAACATTTCACTGTCCCTCAGAATTAGCATCTTGATTTTTATATTTTTACATTTTTAAGTAAATGACAGAACAAAAATAAGATGAAACTGTGAGATTATTTTTTAACTGTCAAAATCATCAAAAATTGTTTGATTATAGACACTTTATTCTTGGACATATTCAAAACTCTACTGGACATAGACCTGAGCATACTTGCATAGCATAATTCTCCATCAACTTCACATACTTTCTGATTTGACAGTTTTGAATTCTATAATATCAGGAATAAGTTAATAATTACAGCAAATACTGTATAACAAGAACTTGAAATAGATTTAATATAAAAACAGCCTCAGAGAATATAAAAAGAGTATTCAAAAAGAGTATTAGGAGAACTCACTTAGCATTATGGTATGTGTTATTTAAAGCTATTTATTTTACATGCCACTTTGGCTAAATTGCTGTTCCACACAACATACAGTTCTGCTCTAAAAAGGCATAAAAGCAGCATAAATTCATATTCAGATATCAGATTCGTTTATCAGTAACAGAAATCACTATTTATATTTTCCTATTCTGAAAATGCAGCTCAGCACTTGATCAATAGTGCAATAAGAATTTGCTCCTCTCTGGTTTAATAAGCAAAACAGTTTCCAATAACAGTTGTTATTACTTACGGATTATTTTTCATTGAAAAAGACAGAGGCTGGAATGTGCAGAAACACTTAAACAAGAAATCAACTGTTTTTTGTTTTATTTTTTCTCCTTCTTTCATTATAAAGAAAGCATCTTCCTATCTGCTTTTGGAAATATATGGGTTTCACAGGAAAAACTTTTGTAGACCCAAGGCCTGGAGCACCACAGTACGCCTAAGTCACGCACTCAGGCACCCCTCAGCTTCAGTACACGCAGCACAGTCATCATAAAGGAGCAAGTCTACAGGCAGGTTAGATAAAAGGAAGGTTGGCAGGAAGATGCAAAATCAAAACTTGTATTTATGACAGGAAAAAATGCCAAATTTGGGTGATAAAGGAAGCTTGCACCCTCACCATGCACAGACAACAACACATTCCAAAACACGTGTTGGAATGGCTTGTTCCACTCCACTCTTCTCACCCACCTCCTTCCCCAGAGCCTTGGATTTATTTGTTATTTTTGCACAAAAAAGTCAGTTCTGACACTCAAAAGATCTGAGATTCCTACTCTTCTTCAGCACGTCTATTCACTCATCCAATCCACAGACGTCATTATATGGATAGACAATCCAATCAAAATAACAATGTCCAAAACTAACTCCACAGATGAAGAAAAATATTCCAGAGAGAGAGAAAAGTAGCCCATTTATTTTAAATACTGACACATTTTCATGATGGTGGCAGAGAAGAACAAGGACCATTTTATAATAAGGGCCCAAGTTTTCAGCATCAAAAAGAAAATCTAAAAGAATTATATTTGAGTACTTAAATCTAACAGTTCCTAAATTTAAGAAATTTCTAGATGCTTAGGTAATAACCATGCAATGAATTATCAGGAAGCTTCCTTTCCATACACAAATCCACTGAAGATCACAGAAATTTCAGTAATACAGTATTCATTCACTGACAACACTAGGATGAGTTTGTAGTTAAGAACAAAGCTAGCAGATGCTCCTACATCTGCCTCCACCAACTTTTATACAATCTTTATTCTAGAATTCATGGTCTGTTTGTGGTCTCCTACCTACACACCGGATAAAGCAAATAGACAACAATAACAGCCTGGGAACAACATGGGAACTTGATCACACGTATCTGCAGGTGCTGCAGGATGTTGTTTTGCACATAGATCTATAACTATATTTCTCACTTCTTGTCTGCCTTTGCTTTTGATCCTGCTGTTGCAAGTGGTTGCTGATGTCAGTTCCTGGTCTCATGTCTGGTCTGAACACTGCTCTACAGATCAATGTGTTTCTTGCTTAATGCACCGCTGGTAAAGAATTAGAGCAGTCAATTTTTTCTTTTCTCAGTTGTATACTTGAGAAGGAAACATGAAGTTAAGGTAGTACACTCAATGTACATAGCAAGTGCAAAAACTACTTCTGTTTTCCCACTAAGACATAATCTAAAAAGAGTAACAGGAAGGTCAGCAGAAGTCATTAGTACAAGTACTTCTTTCCAGGCAAGCCTGCCTCTTTGGGACAAAACACTTATATTGGAGATCATCACGTTTTCTTTTATATATGTTATCATTGAGAAGTACTTTTGTTAATGTTAATGGAATTAGCCTAGGCGAAGTCTACAAGAAAAAAAAATCCTATAGGCAATAATCTAAATAAGGTTTCAATACTAAAATATCTTGGTTGACTCTTGAAGCTATCAAGGACGTCTATCTACGCACAACCTGTTTGCCACAGGAGAGTGCATTTTGTTTCCCCTGGGAAGCTCCTTTCTGGCAAATATTTTTCTAAACTGCAGAGTATTCTTGCCTCTTATCCTGTCTTTTTTCTTCAGATTAACCTAAAATCCAGACAAGGTGACAAAGGTGACAAGAAAAAATTTTGTACCTAATGTATTGCTAATAAGTAGGCTGATAAACTTAGATCATGCATTTAAATTGAGCACCCAAGGGAAAAAAGAAAAAAAAAAAAAGATATGGCTATTTCCAAAGACAAAGCAATTTATCAAAAGAGAACTCCTAGCATGTGGTAACTAAGCAACAGTTCACCTGAACAGGGTCTTTGATCACTTGACAAAGCAGATCAGAGCAGCACAAGGAGATTACAAGGGAACAAAAAGGTCTTTTTCTATCTTCCTCTTTGGTAAACCAAGAAATGTGCCACAAGCAGCCTGATGGTTTGGAGAAGACAGCAGCTAAAGAATGAAGCTCACGAACATTTTAGTAATTTATACTTCTACCTGCCTCTTCCACTTCAACATCTCTCTTGCCTTGACCAATGATGACAGAAATGCTTAGAAGACAGGAGAAGAACACACCCTTTCTTAATTCCAGTCTTGACTATGAACAATTGTCTGCTGTTTACATGCCTGTTAATCATGAGGAGAGAGACCTTAGCCAGTGAAGAAAAAGATGGATGAATGAAATACCACAGGAACTGCAGAGAAAAACAACAGAAAAGGTGGGGAGACAGCCGTTTCTAGAGTGAAGTCCATTAGGAGCACATACAGAATTTATAAGCAGGAAACTGAGTCAGTAATCCAGAAAATAAATGCTTAGGAGATTAGATACGGAGACAAGAGGTACAAGGATTAGAAGAGTATCTATAGCAATCACTGTCACAACACAAGAAAAAAAATGTACAGATGGCAAGCAAAAGACCTCCAAATATCTTACAACTACGTTATTATAATATATGATTTTAACTGCTGAGGCTAAGAATACAAGGTAGCCAACAGTGTAAGCAGGAGCAGAGAGGTGATTATCTCCCTCTACTCAGGTCTGGTGAAGCCACACCTTGAATGCTGAGTTCAGTTTTAAGCCCCTTACTACAAGAAGGACACTGATGCTCTGGAATATGTCCAGAGAAGGGTAATGAAGCTGTTGAGGAGACTGGAACACAACTCCTACAGGAAGTGGCTGAGAGAACTGGAATTGTTCAGTCTGGAGAACAGGCTCAGGGGAGACCTTGTTGCCCTCTACAACTGCCTGGAAGGAGACTGGGGCAAGGTGGGGGTTGGCCTTTTCTCCTGAGTAACTAGTGATAGCATAAGAGGAAACAGCCTCAAGCTGTGCCATGGGAGGTTCACGCTGTATATTATGAAAAACTTCTCCCAAAGAGCTGTCAGGCACTGGAATGGGCTGTCCAGGAAGACGATGGAGTCTCCACCCTTAGTGGCATTCAAGAAATGTGTAGATGTGGTACTAAGGAACTGAGTTTAGTGGACAACTTTGGAGGTAGGTAGAAGGTTGAACCACATTGTATAGGTCTTTTCCAAACTTAGTTATACTATGATTCTGAAGTAGATGTCAAATTATTACTATTTCTCCATCAGCATAAAGCAGAGCAGTTCTTAAGCCGCTTCTCATATGAATTAAAACTGCATCTGCCTTCAAAAAAAGTGAAAACCTGGAAAGAAAAAATTAGGACCTGAATTTGTATTTATTTATTTCAGGGCAAGAACCGGTACTAGCTTCACAGACAAGAAATAAAAGAGTTATAGAATCATGAGGTCAGTAGTCAGTCTGCTTCTTTTTATGAGGAACCTTTCTATCCCTTCTAGTGCTTAACAAAGTAGCTGTACTCCTGAGGGAAAATAGAGGAGAACACTTTAATTAAAAAATGAACATCCACAAAACTTTATAAGCCATTTTTGCAATTTCATTATTCCATCTATACAAGAAAGATTCTAAATTATTATTATCCCTTATTATTACATCCCTTAAAATATTTATTAAAGGAGATTTAAATTAGGTCAGTCCAACACTATTGGAATGATTGCATTTTTTTGTTATACCCAATGTAACGACTAAAACAATATTAGGCTAACAGCAAGAATATTGGTGAGACAATTGAGTTTCAGAGGTTCTGATGAAGAGTTTATTTTCCTCAGTAATTGATAACTATTAAACTACAGAGTTTCCTCCTTATTAAGTGCAGAGTCCACTCAAAATCCAGGGGATCTTAAACTGTTGCTTTTTCTCAGTGAGTTAGGAACTGCTGCAAATGACAATGATACAGCATAAATGTCTCATGTGCGGTAAGAACAATTACAAATTTTCCTTTCTGTATTCGTTTGAAGACTGACAGCTCAGCCAACAGGGCAGCCAGGTTTATGCAGCTTTCTATGAGCTCACTGACAGTTTTCCCTGTGAAATTCTTGTCCTGGCTTCCTTCATCGGGTAGAAATCCTTCTGAACCTTTGTCAGACAGCTCTTTCAAGAGCAAACAGGATGGGGAGTCCCACCATGAGCAACTATGAAGTCTCATTAAAAAACTCTTTCACACTGTTGTCCTTGTTCTGTATTATAATGATGGTTTGCCATAAAGTGCAAAGAAATGTTATTCTAATGAACAGAGGAGAGTCACTGCTACACCAAGGCATGATTAATGAGCTGAAGTCATTCATGAAGTCATTTTACATGTCTGGCTGGTGACCTTTGAATTTGAAGAATTTCATTGCATGTAAAGTATAATAGGAGGAATTATTTGGTTAGCATACCATGCATTCATGGTTTAACAAAGGGATTTGGAATGGATTATAGTCCAGAAGGAAAGGTGATCCTGACATTAAAAAAAAAACAAAAAAAAAACCAGGGGATGCAGAATTCACCACAGCTGTGGAAGGATTCAGCTCTGATTTGCCAGATAACACAAAATTAAGAAAAATAAGACATTCTTCTTAGAAGTCTGAACTCAGTTGATGAGATCCTTTCATGGTGCCCATAGCTTTGAGAGCCACAGCCTGGACCTGTGACCCTCACAGTTAAAAGCAGCCAACAAGCCTCCCTCTCATGCAGGGCCAGGGTCAGTGGAAGCTGAGAATCAGACTGCCAGACAACTGACACAGAACTGAAATTGCCAACACTGTTACATCTGCCCCAGGCCCACCAGGATACCTGGGAACCTTAACTTCTTCTCCCCTTTCCCCAAGTCTATGCAAAGCCAATCAAAGCACAAAATGCTAACCTTCCACTTAGCTACATTCATATACGAGACACTTGATCTTTTTTGCATAAAGAAATGAGGTTCAGAAGCCTTTTTGCATCAGAAATTTTTGTATCTGCCCATTTCATATGTCCCTGCCTTTTAGAACATGGGGTATACTTCATTGGCTCAAGAAAGTGTAATGAAATACAAAGTACTTCCCACATGGGGTCAGGTAGCCTGTTATTGCTCCATAGCATTCCTGATTGACTGAATGGGGTGCCACCTAGTGACAGGAACACCCCTCCTCTCACAGCAGAATGGCAGGCCCACCCACTGGCGCTAAGCAGACCTTTGGTACTATTTACTGAACAGTTTTGAATATAAAGGAAATGAACAAGATGATAGCAGGCAGTATGTGAAGGACACAACGAGAAGGGATTGATTAGCTACTTTGTTCAAACTGTGTAATGATCAAAATGACAAATGATCAAAGGCAGCAAAGGACACTACATGTGTCACTGCAAGAATTCACCTACTCCCTTATACACTGCTGCTTTCAGTGTGAGGTTAAACCAGAAATTTTGACTGCTCTAGCATCAGCACAAGGGAAGGAAAAGACATACGCTAAAAATACTATTAGCCTAGTTTAAAAGCAAAGTACTGCCTCACATTCTGTGCAGAGAGGAACTAAACATCTGTGTTAGTGTCTACTGGCTCTGCTACTTTTATTCAAAATGAGGGGGAAAAAAAGCCAAAAACAACGGACCTCAACTCTGAGATATTCAGAGCTGAATCCTTCCTCTCCACCTGCCTGCCATTCTCTGGCTAAGAAACTGGTCTTCTAGACTGGGAGTGCTTCCACAGGACAAAATGGTTTGGATATGGAATGAAAACTCTTTGGCACTTCATATTACCCAATTAAAGAACAGGAAGAGAGGGGAAAAAAAAGTTTATTCTTTCTGGATTTTCAATCAGTATAGAACAAGTTATAATATTAGCTTGCACTTTTTCATCTTTTTGTGTGTGAATGGACAGACAAGGGGGATCACATTTTTTTTTCCTCCTCTTTTCCTTGCAAAAGTAGTTACACATTCGTGCAATCCAAGTCCCCTTATGGCTTTCACTTTCTATCATTTTACTTGGGTTTCCAGGGATTCAATCACAATATTCCCACAGTATCACAAAGACTTTAAACCAACAGAAGCCAGTATTTCCTCCAAAAGAAGCAATTTTAGTCCACCCTCCCTCTCTCTAGACTCAAACCCATACATTCTTCCCTTCCATTGTAGAGAGTTGTAAAGCCACGTGGAAGCAGATCAGGAAGCATTACCAAAGCAAAACTAATCTGGTCTTTGCCAGATTAAAATACATTGGTATTCATATTAAAGTATTTCAACACCCAATGCACAGGCACCCACATGTTTTCAGGACAGTTACGGTGCCAAACCACTGTTATAACTAATGAAAAAAATATACTTATTTTCCAGGCAGCCCCTATAGGAGCCAGGAAGTCTGTCTCTTTGCAGACAGAATGGTACAGTACAGTGAGAAAATGTTATTAGTCCAAGATGTTAGTATGACATCTATAAATATTTGAGAACTCACTAGTGGGAAACTACACCAGGGATTTTTTTACTTCCATGGTATGAAACAGTACAGTTTAAGTTATCTAATGAGAGCAGCAGAAGAACTAAGTGGAATTTGATATTTTGCTTAATGAGGTGTGCAGAAAATTGCTAATGGATTTAATCTGCATAAATTTCTTTCAGCACGTATTTCCATGCACCCACACAAGCTCACCCTAAAACTCAATTGTTAATTATGAATTTCATTTGGTTCCATATCAGAAATAAGAACATTTAATAACTGTAATGTATAGTCAGTTATCACATTCATAGCTTAGACTCTATATTAATGCTGGACAAGTGAACAAGGTAGCTCCCTTTATACGTTATACCAACATACTTAGCATGGCAAACATATAGCATAAATATCAGCACTTACAGATGAGGCTTGAAACAACAGCATAAATGCTAAATTCCTTGGATACATACATTGGATGTTTATTTTAATTGTAAAGCACCTTTAGCTGATGATATCTCTTCCTTCAGGAGGAGGCACAAATACGATCAGAGTGGGGCAAAAGTATCTAACAAGCTTCTGACTGACAAGCTTTTAGCAAATTTGGTAAAGATCAAAATGATTAATTAGCTGCTAGGAAAAGTTAATACCATTGCTAATTGCACAGAATACTACACAGAATGGAAGGAAGGCAACAAATAAAACACTTTCCTCAGCAAAGAAAGTGCACGCAATGCATGGATTAGCATTCCATGAATTTTCATTCTTGGGTAAAAAAAAAAGAGGACAGGGAGCATACCGGTAGGGCAGTTCAGATATATAAGCACAAACCTAAGGTTGGAACAGCATGAAATTAGACATTTTTCTACCTTAAGAAATATGAATCTCTTGCTACTGTTAACTAATAGCAGATTTAAACCTTAACAAATTTTCCTGCATTGAGCAGTTGCTCCACCACCCCAGGTACACAGCTTTGAAACTACCAGCTTGGCTGGGTAAAGATGGAGTTATGAACCAAACAAATCACCTGCAGGGGAAAGAAGGAAGTTACTTCAGGGATGGATCTGGCCCATTCTTCATTAGTTAAAAAACCAGCATGTGTCTAATTCCTTTTCAACTTTGACGAAAGCCTTTTATTTGGTTAGCCAGCAAACTCATTTACTATACAATTAGTAAGGTGTCTCTGGATTACTTGTTGAGCCATACAAACTTTGAACGGTAGAAGAAAACTAAAACAAGCATTCATCAGTGGGCTCTTAAAAGCTTCAGGGAAGTCTGTTGAGCTGTTTGCATCACTCCTATTTCTGGATACCCTTGTAGTGCTAACCGTAAAGACACAAGTACAAGAGAAAGGGAGAAAAACACATCTAGAGGCTCCCAGTACACATTAACACAGTTAACTATTTCAGGAAAAAAAAATTAAAACAAAAATCACACGACTTGCTGAATAGAGGAATTCAATACAATTTACAAGATATTTGTATTCAGTAGCAACACAATTCCAAATCTCTTTTGGATCCTATCATTTCCTTTCATTTCATCTTTAAACTCTTCTGCCTCAGATTTCATCTTTACTGAAATTTATTGTGTAACTTGCTTTCCATGAAAAATACCCCATAAATGGATTATTATGGTGATTATACTAAATACAGTACTAGATCATAAAACGCATGAGTCTTTTTCTTAAAAAAGAAAAAAAACCCTACAAATGTTAAGTATTATTCCATGACTCAGTACTGTTTGGTACTTCCAAATATGTTTAGTTTGTATAATTAGCTTCCTTGGGAAAAATATTTCTGATAGAAACTAAGACAAAAGCAGCACATTTAAATGTCAATATTCTGTGCCCAGAAATAATTACAAGGCTTCTTTCCTGAGCAATTATCTATTCAGGTGAATGAAATAACAAGACTATAACAACTACAGCCCAGTTTACATGAGTACCTACAGTCACCACTGCTAATCATATTCACAATTTTTTCTTTGACATGACCCCTTTGACACTGAAGATGGAGGCCTGGATCATTCCTGTAAGAGCTTTATTGCCTGCCATCCTGGCGCAGAGATGCAATCAGTACCTACAGACATCCCACAAGCAGTAGATGAATAAAAAGCATGTCAGCACAAAGCAAGTTTCAGTTCGCTCCTACCTTCAGCCACAAAGTTGAAGCACATTAAGTTATGGTGCCCATATAAAAAAAAAAAAAAAACAGCAACACAGTTTCCTGTTTGCTGCAAGTGTGTACATCTAGAAAATGGTAGGAAATAATACCTATGCTTCTAAGCTGCCTCAAGAAGGCTTTTTTAGGTTTAAAATTCAAGCAGTAAAATATGCTTGCTTGTTCACAGAGATACAAGTTACCACCTGCTAATACCAGTTTAGTTCATTTGTATAGACAGAACTGTTCAGATCTGTTTCATGGTCTTCATCCTTCACTGTACAGCAGTAGAACACGAAGACTCAAAGTTTATCATGTTTTATTGAAACCTTGAACATCTGTTCACTGGTAGGGAGCGTTCCAAACAAACTTGTAATGTCCTTGAAATTCCCCCCTTCTACCACCTCATGAACCAAAGCTACGTATTAAGCTACAAGGAATAATTCTTTCATCCACTGACTCCCCTTTCACTGCCCCCACAATGCTATGCATTGATTGATTTTTCTTAAAATAAAAGAAAACCTCAAATGTGAAGAACATTGCTGTTGTGTTCAAGTTAAGAGAACTTACCTTCCAGGGGGAAAAAGCTTTTTTATCCTAGACTCCAGCATAATATGAGAACTGAACCCACAAATATTTTCAATTTACACAACAAGAAATCTGAATTAGATTACATAGTGAAAAACTACTAGAATGTTTTGTGTGCATCTGATTTTATTCCTGTGAGGTATGAGAATATTTTTCCCCCCCTCAGTCTCCATGCTCCTCTACAGCTGAAGCTTGAAAGATCCAGAATCCTTTTTACCCCCTAGAACTCTAAAGAAATAATTTTCACTTTAAACGGAAAAGTAATGTAATGCACAATGATTACCTTCAAGTATCCATAACCCAATTTATTTTCAGTAAATATTTACTTTGATTAAATTTGAATAAGCCATAGCACAGTTTTGACTCAGGTTGTGAAGGTAGTTCTGTAACTGCTGTTAATTATATTGGTAGTTGCTTAGGATATTATAAATAGCTTAGTTTTTTTAAAGTTCCAGAAACTAACATTTGCAAACACACGCTTTGTGATATGCAATATTAATCATTTTGCCATATAAAACACAAGCAATGCAAATATGAGAATGAATTCTAGTTTTAATGTATATTTGTGAGGCTGCCAGCTTCCACAGAAGACATAAGAATTGTAATTACTACAGAAACTTGAACTCTTGATTCTAATTCAGTAACTTTCTATAGATGTACAAACAGAAAACTAAAGTACTTGTGTTTGTTGGAGTGTGTAGAGTTTCTAGTTTTTTGTTATTGTTACATTTATTTTAGGTATTAAATGGCATTTTCAGAGGTTTAGGATCTAGTTGTAGCAACTGGTTCTTACTACATTGGAAAAACCTCACAGCATCAGGAAAGTAAATGGGAAGCAGGAGATGAGCAGACACTTTATAACTCCTTGAGTAAGCTATTCTCATGATTAGTTATAAGAAAGCCACTGGGGCAGTGCCATTCTTAATTCTTCTGTATCTTAAAGACAGTTAAATTCTAGCTAGTCAACACCACGGATCTGTTAGGCAATTTATATGTATGCAGGCAAAGCAAAGAGTATTCTAAATTACTGACCATTTACAACTAAGATGATTTCCAGGTAATTAATCTGAAATAATTTTATAGTTGCAACACTGTTCATACCTAGCACATCCAGAAAGGTTACACAAACATCTGGTGCATTCCTCAGAATGAAGCAAACTGCTACATATTTTAATGTGTTTAAGACCAAATAGCTCACCCAAATGTTGACACAACACAGGGAACCAACTGGGTAGTAGAGTATAATAAACATTTCCATTAAGTTTACTAAGTTTTTATGTCAGCCTATCAGTTATGTCACACTAGGTTATGTCATTCTCATTTCATTGCATCACATCACACCTGTCAAATTATAACAGTGCCTGACTGGCAAAACAG
Organism: Callipepla californica brunnescens; assembly: GCA_023055505.1. Lineage (NCBI taxonomy): Eukaryota > Metazoa > Chordata > Aves > Galliformes > Odontophoridae > Callipepla > Callipepla californica. Next base: position 5,813,688 of record JALIRH010000016.1, read on the forward strand.
AATCTAGTATAAAATTTGATTTTATCTTACCTATATTGGGATTCTGAAAAGCACAGCAGATTATACGTCCTTTGAAGTATCGTAACTTTCACCATAGATATGTTGTTCACTCGCTGTTCGACTGAAAAAAAAATCACAAATGAGTGCCAAATGTAACATAACTGCACAATGAATTAAGACAAGTCAAAATCATACAGACCAGGTAACAGAGCTGGCTGGCAACATTTTTAAGAGTGACTGAGGTGTCAAATGATGAATGAAATAAAATACTGAATGCTGTCAGCTTCACACTTCAAACATTGAGGTACATTAAAGGAAATAAAAGGAACCCTAAGACATACTGTGTTGCCATAATGTCACACAAGAATCTTTGTATAGTAACTTATATGAACCAGTACTAACATACACAAAACACACATCAGTTCTTCAGCAGTTTATTATGAGTATGCATTAAACAGTAACTTCGAATTCCACAGGAAAATTGCCACGTATACTGAGATGAGGCACAACTCACTCCCTAGTTTTTGGGAGCCACACTTTCAAGGCAGTTGTTCAATACATTACTCTTAAACTATTAAAATAACTTCCAGAACAACTTCTATTAAACATAGCGAACAAAGAAATCTGTAGTGCATGACATACAGACTATCATTAAAACTGATGTACATCAGCCTGTCAGGTATTTTTGCACTGGCACATTTTATATCAGGTTGCCTGTTTCTACAGCTAAGAAAATGCCCTTGATCTCTCAAGCAAGAGCTACAGTAAAATCCTTAGCTTCAGAACAGATTCACATTTGTCCTTATGCTCTAGAAAAGACAGATCCAGAATTGTCTTGCTCTAGAAATGACCAAGAAGCATCCAGAAATCACAGAATTTTCTGCTTCCAAATATATTCCAAGAAACATTCTTGATTTATGAAGATCAGAAATAATGTCTTAAAACAAAAAATATGAAAAAATTACAAGAGAAAGCATCTTCCATGTGGGTGTTCACCTATTACACCCACGTGTTTTTATTATACCTATCGCTAAAACAGATTAGTGCTTCTTCTCTAAAACCAAACTGTTTGCACTATCGATATTACACTATCAGCGTAACCTGATCACATTCTAAATTTTTCCAATGTATTCTACTTATTTTTATAACACATTACTTCTCTACATGTCATTCTACTTGTAGCTATTATACCATTACACAATAACAAAATATCTGTGCTACCAAAACTATCTAATTTTGTCTGAGAAGGAAGCTGGTTTTCTTTAGGAAGGGCTTTGCCAGGATATTGCTACATCTCCACAGCAAAAGCAAAACAAAAAGAAAACCCCAACAACCTGAAAATATCCAGATTTACTCATGAGCTCAACATAAAAGCTTGCGAAAGACTAGGCGCAGATACCACCCAAATTGGGCACTTAAATTAACATTTTTCATCCTTTCCAGTAGGCACTCCTTGTTGCACCATAGCAAAGGAAAGGAAAAGTATCCCTTCAGCTGTCTTTAGATGGTGCGCTGCAAGGAATACGCTGCCCACGTTGCCAGTGCTGAGTAGTGCTTTCTGCTGTTAGCAGAGCAAATGAAGAAACCCTAAATGAAATACTACTCAACAGAAGCAAATGTGCCTGATTCCAAGTCAGAAAAAAATTAAATTTACTCAAAGCAGGTAACCTTATTTTTAACTTATTTTACTACCCATAAACACCTTCTTAACCACTGATATGCAGCATGTTTTCTTCCTATTCAATTTACATGCAATATTTTAAAGGCAGTTAACACAGTGTCTACACCTCTGTGCTACAAATTGCTTTTATTTGTTATGAACCTTCGTGTCCATTTTTCATTCTGCTTTGGAACTTCCAGCTACTCCCGAGTCTCTTCGCTCTCAGACTGTGATATATTGGAATCATTTCCCCAGGCAGCAATCAGCATTGATGAAAGAGTTTGAAACTCAATTCACAAATAGACAGCATATTTACGTGTGAGAGAACCAGCACCTCTTCCTACTGGAAGCCCAAAAAAGCACAGGAACGCTGCTTCAGATGGAAGCAAATTCATAGAAGCCGTGAAGGCAGAAGTTGGATTTTAGAAAGGCGGTGACTTACAGCACGTGGTGGCTTTCTATCCTGCTGGAGACAAAGTTGCGCAGCCGCAAGTAACAGTAAAGCAGCACTCTCCACCTCCAAGGCACGCTGAAATCGGCCACGAGGCGTGCAGCCCAGCCCGGCCCCGCAGCGATCCCAGTACTGATGAACAATAGTAACAGCTTTTTAATGTATCCCCCAGAATAAGTGTGTTTATATTGACACATCATTCCAAAGGCACGCATTTCTCCTGACTTAAGACCTGTCAACAGCAGCAGCAGAAATACTTGTCAAGTATGCTATCCAGTTTTCCCATGTTCTCACTGATAGAAAACTTGATAAAGTCTTCCTATTCACTTCACCAGGAGGACACAGGTATAAGTCAACATTGCAGGGGGGCATCCCCATCTGTTCTCTGCTATACCTTCTATTTCTTCCTTTTTAAAAAAATAAAAGGAAAATCAGAGTACGTGCAAATTATGCTAGCAAACTTCAAGGGAGTTACCAATGCAATCACAAACTAAGCCTTAATGCTCCTGAGTATTAGGATCATTCTGTATTTGTACCTCTCAGCAGAGACATTTCACATGCTGGCCGGTTTAGGAGATGAGGTCAACATCCCTAAGAGCCAGGTAAATGCCAGCGGAACCTTTCACAGGCGCATCAAACTGGAACACACACTGATAGCAATCACACTTATAAACCCCACTCAATTACAGGCTTTTCAGCTCAGGATGAAAAACATGCCTGCCCTAAAGAAATGCATTTAGGCTTTCTCATTTCTGAGCAGTGAAGGAATGATGTCAACTATCCATTATTGATCTCCTCAGGAAAGAAAGCATAAAACAAAGCAGCTCTGAAGACACTAATACAACAATGGAGTTGCACTGACTTGCTACCTTTTGTGTCCACCTTTTAGGAGTGTGTGCACACATTTAAACAATGGCTTTTAATTAAAAAGCAATTATGATATATATACATTCCATATAAATAATATCTATAGATCATGTGTCATTAAAATATAGATGTATTCCATAAAACACAGCAAGTAAATGAAAATTTTTTATTCTCTCATTGAATGAAAACGTAAAGCATATCTACTCTACTACATACATACAGATAGCACACTCAATACTAACAAGCTGTGCATAGACTTTCCCTTCAACTGCTGCCCAAAACAGATTTGGGAAATTCAATTAAAAAAAAAAAAAGTAATGCATCTTATTCTGAACTTTTTGGGAGCACCACACAAGTACATTCTTCATGCTATGAAACCTTTTCATAAAACACAACAGTTTATGAACTGTGAAAGCAATCAGAAAAAGAAATCATAAGAACTCTTCAGGCTTTTATATGACTATACTTATTAATACATGACAGTATGGGCTTGAATCCATTCTACAGCTTCCTGGAGCATAAAAACTCTACTTCATGAGGAGTCTACATGAACTCAAAACATTAAAATATCTTAAAGAAATCATTAGCACAGCTTTCCCATCTAACTGTAAAGAAAAATATACACATTACCACATCGCTCTTACCTGGACTCAAACCCTCCTTGTACTTCCAGCCTCTAGTTAGTTTTCACTGTTGTTACATAATAAGTATTTCTCATGCTAGAAGGCCTTGTCTTTCTGAAAGCAAACTAAGATTTTTCTACTAATTACTAAGATCTTTTGTATAACTACAGGAATTTGTCACAGCAATTAGAAAAATACTACATTTATGTAAGATCACTATCATGTGGCCCTCAAAATATCTTTATATACTGCACTTTCCACTTGCTGACTCTTTACTTAGGCTGGCTGCACCTGCAAATTGTGATTACAGAAACAACACCTGTGCCAACATCAGTACTCCAGGTGATTTTGGTGAGTTCATCAGGCACTCATCCAGCAAGCTGCAGGCTGTTAGTTAATTCCACAAACACTTTCCCTACTATTGCTAAACTATTACACTCTGACTACAAATTCCTTTTATTTACTTTTTCCTCTCTCCCTTTTGAAAAGCTAAACTTCACTGCCACTCATGAACATTTGAGGTTACAGTTAACAATAACTACTGGCAACAATACCTTCCTCAAGTCAATCAGCTACCAGCATGCCTGTAAAATTTAGTATGTAAGGCTAAGGACAATTTAGTGCACTGTTATGATAGACATTTCTGGAATGTGTCAGCAAAACAGAGCAGCAAATTAAATTATTAATTATGCACAAGTAGCAAAATATGTGCACTGGCAACCTTTTGACTGAATTGTAGAAGAGCACCCTTTTTCAGTACACACTCTATTTTTATGGCAGATTTTATACAAATCTCAGTGCAGTAATTGTGTTAGACTTAAGTAATTATGACTTATTTTCATCTGGATATTGAAACAAATAAAAAAATCAATTTACACTAAGGAAGTTATAATCTTAGCTGTTAAGTAAGTCATATTTCAAATAGAATATGTTTCAGAGCCATGAAAGGAATAATACTTAAAAAGTTTGTATCAGTAAAAGAACAATACAAGAAAACATTCATGAAGGCAAGTTAGAACCTGTAGTAAATCTATTAAGAGTTAGCTGGTGTTATTAAAAAAAACAAAACAAAACAAAAAACCACCTTAGATACAAGTACTTCTGCCTGTGGAAAGTTAAATTTTTTCCTTTAAAAACCGGGGGTGTAAGATGAATTACCCAAAAGAGTGGTACTCAGAAAGAATAGTGAAGAAGAAATAGTGAAGAAGATGGTACATTTTGTCAGGCTTATATGGATGGTACACAGACAACTAGTGATAAAGAGAGGCTCACCTTTCCTGGATGGTTGAGGTTCACAAATAACTCCACAGGAGAGAGCTCTCCAACAGGAGATCCTTCCCCAGTGCTGGTCAGCCCTTAAATGGGGTCTGGGAGAGGTGGAGCCAGACTGCACCCCTTCCAATCACACAGGTACATTAACTTCACCTGTGCTCCTGTGGCTGACTCAGTGCTTGTCTCAGGTGACCAATCAGTGGTTCAGGCCCTGATTCAACAGTTCCCATACAGGAGGAAATCTCATTTCTGAAAACTTGTCTAGCTCTGGTCAAATTGGTCACTTCTTGGATATCAAAGAGTACAGCTTTAAAGAATTGACCTCTGGCAGAGGAGCATCACTGAAAGTTCCTGCTGTTCAGTAACTGCAAACTTATTGCATGTTATTTTATGGCTGAGGTTAGAGGAGTGGCCTTCCTCTCTCATTCAGAACTGAGGAAGTCCAGTTTGACCACCGGACCAAGAGGACACGTCAGTTTGTACTCTGCAAAAGTAGCCCCCAGCTTCACTTCAAGGAGTGGTCTTGGTACCTGAAGCAGCTGCTATGGCTATCCTTACCAAAGGTACTTTTGAGGCTTGCAGATGTTGCTTGGATTTTTCAGCCTCATATGCTGAGCACCACTGAACTCATCTCTGATTATGAGCCCCAAAATAAGCACTGTGCCTAGCCACTCATGGAGAAAACAATATTGTGGATAACCTGGAACAGTGGTTTAGAATAAAAAACAAGCCTAATCCTGTATCTCTGGTAGAGAAAATCTGATCAAATCACACTGTATGTTTTCTGATTTGACAACTGATTACCTATTTCCATTGTCTTAGGAAGACAGCTATACATCTCTTCTTTCTCTATCTCTCTTTTCTCTCATTTTATTTTTTTTTTTTGTCAGAATTTACTTCTCATGACCAGTTCTTCTCATTTAACTACTTCAGTTGTTTTCTGTGAAATCTATAAATTCCATTTTAGAGAAAATCTATTCCTGACTGTTATCCTCTAGCACTGTTCTCACATTCTCACACACTAAAAAATCTTCTCCTTTCTCCCCCCAAAAAAGGAAAAAAAAAAGTCTCCAGCTTTCCTAGTGTGACTTCCTTGGTCATTGGTAACCACGGAAACCAGATACTATGGTAACTAAGGGATAAAAAAGCACAGATTTGGTATTCTTTAAACTCTAAACTGTATGGAAGTCCTCATCTCTTTCTTCTTTCTGTGATGAAGGAGCAACAGAAACAGTAGTAGCAAATCCTCATCTTTACTCAGGTCTTATAAACTATGTAACTATGTACTTTCTGCATGCTTTCCTTCAGTTTTCTGAGTGCTTTGTTATTTGTAGAGCAACTTTCTGTTCAGATTGACACAAATGGCATGTATTCTGAGTGCTCTAATAAAAATTCTAATTTCAATTTATTTATTTCAGTGTCTAAAGTTACTCTAATTTCAGAGTATGTGGACGCTCCTTTTGACTGGGGATGTTGGAACCCTTCCCATATCATATTTGATTACTTTTTGACTATCAAAACTATCAGAATCAAATATCTTAGCTGAGATTTATATTTCAAGAATGAGTCCATGTGAAGTCCATAATGACTAATAAAAAATTAGTTTAACTGTGGTTTTCCCCAAGTAAAAATAAAAGCAAGTTTCAATATTTCCAATACCTAATGCCAGTTCTTGTGAAACGTGGAGATACTTAATATCTGATAATTCAATGTCAAATATATTTAAAAATGGTCAGTGGATTCACATTTTAAAGATGCATATGCTAGGGGTCAGGTCACAAGAGCAACTTTTTTTTTTAAGGGAACTGGCTTAAAAAAAAATCAGAGTCCATTTCTGGAGGATCTAAGTTCCAGAAAAGTTTACTCTTCTTGTTGAGAAAAAAGAACACTGTTACATCATCAAGAACCTTCCATGGTTCTATAAGAAATTTTAAAGCAAGAGTTCATTTGTTTAAAGGGAACTTTTTTTTTTTTTTTTTTGTAATCAAATATATCAACAGTAAAATAATGGCTATGGAGAATCTCCAACCTTTACTGGATGTGTCGGGGCATGTGACATAACTGAGGTTAAGGAAAAGGCTGAGGTTCTCAGTGTCTTCTTTACATCTGTCTTTAGTACTCAAACCAGTTATCCTCAGGGTACTCTACTCCCTGACCTGGAAGTCTGGACTGGGGAGCAGAATTAACCCCTGTGATTCAGTTGGAAACAGTTAAAAACCTATTATTCTATCTGGAATGTGATATTTCATGGACTTCCACAAGTCCATGGGGCCAGATGGGATCCATCCAAGGATGCTGCATGAGTTAACAGAGGCGATGACATTCCTCGTTAACTGGAGAGATCCCAGAGGAGAGGAGGCTTTCCAGTGTGACTCCCATCTACAAGAAGGGTAGTAAGGAATATCTGGGGAACTAAAGGCCTGTCAGCCCAATCTTGGTGCCAGAGAAGGTTATGAAACAGATCGTCTTGGATGAGATCACTTGGGACAACCAAGAGATCAGGCCCAGCCAGCATGGGTTCATGAAAGACAGGTTCTACTTGACCAATCTCAGCTCCTTCTATGACTGGGTGACCAGACTGATGGATGTGGGAAAGGCTGTTGACATAGTCTACCTAGACCTTAGCACAGTCTTTGATACTTATTTTGTAAATTCAGGATAAGATCTAACAGTATTCATTTATCAATAATCAGCCCAATATCTTAGAAATCTCACTAACGAAGAAAATCAAGACTTGATAGAGGAGATTTACCTCCCGCTTGCTTATTTGATGGAAAATGTTGCGACACCTGGATAAAAGTCAGTCTCCTTTTCTTTACTTCTAAATGCACATAAAAGATTTGGCCACAGCCTTTGACCATGTAAGTGTACTCTGCATATCACCACCACTGGCAAGGTTTAAGAGTGATCAAAATGTGAGACACCAATGTCAGTACTATTAATTGAGCCAAATAATGAAGAATTCAGAAACAAATGTGTAAAAAGGTATCGAAACATACGTATTTTTTAATTATTTTTCTTTTTTATGAAACTAATCAATACAAAACTGAGTGGGATTACAAATCACTCCGTGCTTAGACAGTTGGGAAGACTTATTGTAATTACATATAACAGAGAAGCAAAAAGAAAAGTAAAAATACTTCATCAATTTTGTTCTGATGTATGTAAATAACCTTATTGTCAGAACTCCCTGTTTCAAATGAAAAATTATGATTTTTTTTAATTTTCATATTTCACAACTTTCCCACTCAAGATGCAGAATACAATAGCAAGATTGACATAAATTTTGTTCAGTTGGTAATCTATTATATGGCAGTTTTCAAAAAGCTATTGAACTCTTAATAATGTTTTCTCATTTCACTCAATATGGTGATTTCGTAAAAGAAATTTTGTTGACAGATTTCAAGTACCTCTATTCTACATTTCTACTTGTCAGAACTGTAAATACAGACTTAATTTTTCTGAATATAGTTTAAATAAACAAAGTTCTAACCTACCAAACATCATATTTGTCTTGATTATGAAACAAATATTGTTTTAATGGTAAAATAATCTATGCAACTCTATTTTTGAGAGAATAATACACCATCTACGGATAACTGTAACCACAAGGAGGTTCATTTTTAAGCCAAAATCGTCCAGTGTTTGTGAATGGCTAGAAATATACAAGAGGACTGTCACTTGAGGGCACAAGTAATAACCAGCCTGGTCATTTACCTTAACAAACTTAAATAAATACTGATTTTCTCCATAGCTGCATAAAGTATAATCAGCATACATTTAAAGTGTTAATAAAAATGTGATATATTGCACTTTTCTCAGTAAATCCAAGTGCCTAAAATAATCTAAATAATTCTAAGAAAATTGTTTGTTAGGCAAATCCATTTGCAAAAGATCTCAAAATAAATCAAGGGTTCTTTGATGTGATATGGTATATTTGAACTAACAGATCAAACCAAAACAACAGCTACAATTCAAACAGCTAAAACTCAGTCTCATTAAATACAAGAAAAGCAAATTAGATAAAACAAAAATCTTACTTAGATCTTCTCTCAGAAAAAACTAAGAAGTTATAAAAAAGTCAGTATATTTTCAGTGCATTCATTCAAGTGAATAAGTGACAGACATGAAAAATATTATTTTGTCATATTCTTCATATCCACTCCTAGTCAAAGTAAAATCTGTTTGTTTTTTTTTTTTTCTATGAGTTTAAGAATAAATCTCTCAAAACATTTCGGGATCCCACAGCAATGCGATTATCTTCATATTCTAAATATACAGACTAGAAAAATTCCAGGTGAAATGCTGGATTTCCAGGTGAAAGCCTGTTTATAACAGGCTTCTGCCTGTTATAAACTGCCACAGATTTCATGGACTGTACATCACTAGTTCTGATCTGACAGCTTATATATAGTTCAAACACTATGCAAGGTTTGTATCTCACATCTTGTCACAATCTCAGTTCAATTAATGTACTACTGCTGCCTTCGCAGATTTTGGGAGTTTTGATCCAAGTCTAAGGTTGCAAACTTTTTTTTCAAGAAGCAAAATTGGTTTTCACAAGTAGTACTATTCAGTCAACTGTTACTAATAAAATTAGGCTTATAATTTGAATTCAAGAATGGGCTATAATATCCTTTAAGCTTTAGCAAAATTAACAGAGCAATTAACAATTAACCTGAATTACAGAGAAGAGGCTAAGTTCTGTTTTAAAGTGAACTAATTCTATTGTAAACGCTTCAGAAAAAACTGGAAATGCAAACAGCATACATACTGAAATAGCATGTGCTTTTCACACACTGCAGAAGAGCATTGCCACTTGTTAGAACATCTTATACAAGGTGACCGTTTTAAGTACAGTAGCACAGGAAAAACATACCAGTCAGGAGAATCTTAGCATTTAATAACAAACCAAAAGTGCTATTGATGGTGCATCAGTTTCAGATAAAGAAGATATAAATATTTAATGGATTTTCTTAGTATTGCCTAAATCTCTCACCCAAGTACAGAAGTGTTTTCTTCCGTTGCTGATATCAATGAATTTCTGCTGTTCAAAACTGGAGTAAGTGGTCTTGGAGCATGTTTTATGTTTGTGATGGCAAAGAACTGGTGTTACTGCCAAATTTTGCACCATCACCAGTCTGAAGGTAGTACAACTCTGCACTCCAGTGCTAAAATTAAATTGTACAACAGATAACAAAAAGTTTTGTCACCGCTGATTTAAACAATTACACTGCAGACTGATAGTCAATACATGGAAACTTATCACATGAATGTCCAGCCTATTTCCTTCCATTGCCCTGGCAAGTACAGTCACAAGATGGGCTATAAGGGGCCTCCAGTCCCACCTCTCTCATTCTCTCTTACACTGCATTAGCTGAATTTTTATTAGTGTTATTAGCACAGAAAGTCTGTGTGGCGATCAATTCCTTTTTCCCTGTCTCCCTTCTAATTTGTCTTTTGTTGGAGATATTTGGCATGTAGAAAAACTCGGAAAGAACGGAATAAAAGCTCTCAAAATTCTAAATATCCTCTACATTCTTGTATTCACAGGAAAGAAAGAAGAAAAAGATCAATTGAAATCCAAGTGTTTACAAACATATTTGTACTGAAATGAAAAATATTTTCAACCAATGAAAATTAAGCATAAAGTACTGTTACAAACTGATTCAAAAATTTCCAGTAGCAACTGGTAAGCTTTTACAGAATTCTCCTTTAGTTTTTGGTTCACCATTTTCACCCACTCAATACTGTCTACTTCCTGAGGTCAGAAACAGCTCTAAGTGTTTATTCTGGCTTAATTATAATGTAATTATGCTTCATCTAGCGAACTAGTAGTACAAGCCTCTTATACAACAATGGGCCACGTGCAATCATTACAATAAAACATCTCAATGTGATTTCTCAATGTTTACAAAAACTAGAAATGTACTTCTTCATGTATTTCAGCACAGAGAATAACAGGAGAACAGCACAAAACAATAACTCTTCTTCTTACAGAAAAAGAATCCTTAAAAAGAATCCCAGCATTAAGAATCCAGATATGCTCACACACAACAGAAAATAAAAGCACGTTTGATTCTGTATTAGTTATATGGCTTGGTTTTTGTGCTAGCTAATTTAAATAATAGAATTGTAGAATTATTTGAGTTGGTAGAGATCCTTAGAGGCCAACTATTCCAACTCCCCTAAAATTAAGAGCGACACCTACAGTTCAGTCGGGAGCTAAGAGCCGAGTCTGGCCTGACCCTCAATGCCTCCAGGGATGAGGCATCCACCACGTCTCCGGGTGACCAGTTCCTGTGCTTTACTACTTTACTGTAAGAAACTTTTCCTTATATCCAATCTCAATTTCCCATTGTAGTTTGAAACCATTTCCCATTGTCCTTTCACAACTTACTCGTTAGTGAGCCTATCCCTTTCGTTTTTATAACCCACATTTAGAAAAAACTGCATTGTGATATTTGATATCAAAAATTTGAAAAAAAAAATATATAAGAAATCATGTTCGAACTTACTAAAAATTGTTAGACTAAAAGAGGGATGTAATAGATTCAATTTTCACACAAAATAACCCTAATTTTGTCACCTATAAACTTTTCTTTCAGTATCATTCAATTAAACAAAACATTCTTTTCTTATGGAGAAGGAAAATATTAAGTTATACTTGAAGTTATTGTGAAATGATACTAGTAAGCATGCCCTAGAAGAGAGTACATTACAGAGATTGCTGTTTCTCCTAAAAGATACCTCATGAAAAAAGTACTGAAACTCTGTGAAAAAAGTAAACCTTTTTCTCCTGGTGACAACCTTCAGTTCCTTCAAAATGTTGTTGCTGCCACAATCTGTAAGAATCCCTAAGACTCAGTTTAACTGCCATTATTGATTCTGAAGATATGAAACACAAGTTTTTGCCAGCTCCTAGTGTCTTTTATTTAAAAAAAAAAAAAATTAAAAACCATTTAGGACATTGATATATTTGTTTTCTCTTTTGGAGAAGTACAGATAACTATCATTCTATACATCACCTTCATTGACTGGTCTGTTTCTAAAGATATGTGACAATTTACCTGCAGGACATTTGTTCCTAACTCGTTAAGAGTGATCAGTAAACCCTGTGGTGTTCATTAAAAAGCATGCTCTGTACACATCAGCAAAAAAAATATTTCCTTGAACAACTGTTGAGCCACTGTAAGGTGGCTGTAAGGTCAAAGAAAGAGATAACAAATACACTGAATGTAATCTCTGCTGTATCTTATTCCAAGTGCATCCTGTAAGCATAAGGGTTTGATTCACTCATGTTTATGTTCACTCTAACCATCTTGGCTCATTTTTAATAATATTTAATATTTATTTTGTGGGAGCTCACAAATTCTTACATTTAGAAGAGAAGATTTCTGGTGAAGTAATGAGCCAAAATATGACAAAACATCAATCAAAGAAGCTGGTGACTTCTGACCCTTACTGGGCTTGGTTTTATGACTTTCATATCTTTGAAGTTATGAAAAGGAGACAAGATATGACAGGTGCTGCGCTTGGAGAAACCACTTAGTCAATTTAATTCCAGCCACCTGTGAGTAGCACCACAGAACTACTTCAGCAAATTCAGAAGTAGTCAGCTCCCTGTCTTCCTTTCTCAGTTTTAACATGCATACATAGTGTAAGGGTCTACTTGACATTCTTTCAGGACATTCTGTAAAGGATTTATATAAAAATACTGCAGTATGTTTATACAGTGCGATGTATCAAACATAAAACCAAAGACAGAGATGAGATCAGGAAACCTAAAAATGCAATCCCAAGCATGGTTGCGTGAAGCTGTAAAACAGTAACACAGCTTGTTATTTTTGTTTGACAAAAGAAACCTAATACGTGGTTGGAGGATGAGACAGATAAAGGGGACAGAACACAAAGAAAATGAATCCTTGTATAGATCATAGGTCTAATCCTCAAGTAGGGCATTTTGGAAAAATCTGAAATGTTAAATCATTGATAGTTGCTCCAGAAGAAAAATACAGATGGAAAGTGATGTTGATTTTCACCTTCTGATCTTCCAATGTTTGAATGAAAAAAAAAACAACATCTTTTTAAAATGTTTTATGAAAGTTTGGATCTTTGAGCAGCCTGAAGAGTAGATTTCTAATTTTAATCGTATGATTCTAGTTTTTAACAAGTCATAGCTTTTTTTATAAGCCATATTGGGTCTTTCTGAAGTCAGTGAAAACGCTTTAATTTCCAGCAGAAAGTAGATCAGTGCCATAGGGGAATAATGGGACTGTCACAATATACCACTGGGGGAGGCTAGGGCAGGGGTTTAATGGAAAAGTTACTTCAGCTACAAATAAGTTATAAGGAAAGGAAAAAGCAACAGAGGCAGCTTGCTTGAAGATTTAACTGCTGCTGTGGGAGTGGCATCCTGCCACTATTTCATGTAAACACTTGATAAACTGAATTACAGAGAAATAAAAATGCAGGCAAAGATGTTTTCATATTTCTTTCACATTTGAAATGCTTATAGTTAGTACAGCAAAAATGATATTTCAGAAACCAGAGTTCTGAAATTTTGTGGTACACTGGGTGAGGAGGGTAAAGGGAGCACGAAGGAAAGGAGAAAGTAAGTGTGTGTTTTTTTCTGTCAATTTTCTCTCCTGCCTGAGGCTTCCACTTTGGTAATAACTCGAGTTTCTAACACCTTATATTACATAGGAGGCTCAAGACTCTGAAAAGTTATGTACAATAAAGTCTGAGAAATGTGTAGAGAGTAACAGAGTCTGTTAAATCTTTAGCCAAAGCTCTGTTAAATCCAGTCTTTCTGGGCAAGAATAAGATAGCCAGAGTGCTATCATTCAGAGGCAGAAAGAAGATACTTTTGGATTTTTGATTTGATGAGGAAGAAGACATCCTAGCCTGTGAGCAGACTGACATTAGGAATATTTACCCAGCTACGAACTGTCTCAACAGATCAGAGTAGTTTTCAACACTTATGAAAGATTTGCTCAGCTACATAACAATTGCAATGGAGATAAATACACAGCATCTTCAGACTTTGTTATAACAATAATAGCATTTACATTATTCCCTCTTCTAAACAAATATCACAGGGCTAGTTTCCCATGAAAGGCAGTAAAACATACAACATCTTTGAAAGCTTCACTCGTGTGAATACTGATATTTTTTAGGCACAATACAAATCTGGAACAAAAGATAGCATCCTTAGATGTGACCACTGAGCAATTAGATTAATAAGGTGGTCATTTTCCATGCATCAAATATCAGAAATCTTTTACGCTTAATGAGTAGAATCTTTTCTGATACAGAGCTTCCTGAAGGAAGCAGTGAACAGATCAAAACACAGTGAGAATGAGGTATGGAGTAAGACATAGGAGTTCTATTCCATTTGTATCATCCTGTATTTCCATATTGCAAGTAAAGCCCTAAACACGAGTTCCTAGTGACTTCCTAGTAAAAGTTAGTCCCGAACTGTGACATCACAAAGTGGGAATATGGAAACTTTGTACATCAGGTAACAGGAGGATGTGTCCCCTGTGATCCTCTGCAACAGACAAAAATGTACTTGTACAGTGAACCTTGCTCCACGGTGCTACTGTAAAGGTTTACTCTAGGAAAGCATCATTTTCCTGAGAACTCTGAAAAGCATTCATTTGAACAGTAAAAACAACACAGAACTCCACTAGTCACCTACTGGTAAGATAAAATACGTTGAGGTAATGTATATGCCACATTATGCAGTACTGTCATTACTACACTGCATTTGGGCTTGTATCATTTCCACCTTTAAATCTGATTTTCTATTTAGATATTTTATATAAACTTATAAAAACACTGAAATGGGCATAAGTAGATATGAGTGATTATGCTTGTTCTAGCACAGAAAATGATTACTGCACTGTGGAAACCAGGATGCAGCTGCATGAAAGCCCATAAAGAAGAGAATAATTGTTGAAATGTTGATTCCTTGACTCCTGGTCATATAGGGAATGATATCTTTTGTGTGCGTGTGTGTGTCAATTACAAGATGCAAGAGTCATAATCTTGAATTATTAATGAAGCGTTTTCAGAAACATGTTTATAAACCTGCATGTAGAATATAGCATGAAAATAGCTAGGCTAAAGGCAGGTTTATAGATTGTAATAATTCTAGACACAGTCACTGATTCAGTAAGAGCAACACAGTGTTTTCACAGACACAACTGTGTGTGAAAGATGTGGCTGCCAATAAGTAAAAATTTGGCCCTGTGGACAGAATTTCAGGTGGGAGCTTTCTAATGAGTGATGCTGATCTAGATATGTTGCAGATCCTTCACATTGCAGAGTAAATCACATTGTGATTCACACTGTGAATCAGGAAAAAAAACCAACATCCTATAAAGCCTGTAATTCCTCTGTAATTCCTCTGTGGTCACAGTTCAGGGCAACTTATCACTTGTTATCCAAAAAAAAAAAAAATGTGCCCCATTTTTTCCCCAGCTGAAATGCAGAAATAGGGGAGAGATGAACAGAGGCAGCAAGAGAACAAGAAGATGGTAGAGGTCAAGCAAAAATACAATTAAGAACATTTTATAATGATTATATTTAAACATTCCAATTCCAAGGGGTTTTGTGTTGTTTTTGTTTGTTTGTATTTGAAGGTATTTGAAGCGAGTACACAGGGATACAGAGCTTATGCTTAGTTCTGAGATGCCTGGAGTCAGACATCTATATCTTCTTCTAGGTCACATTAAACTAATGTAATAAAGTAATGGAAAACCACTGACGGATCTTGGCTGAAGACATAGATGTCAAACTTTCTTTAGATAAAAGAAACACTGTTTGACAGAGAAAGGTATTTGTTAGTGACTTTCTATCTACTACAAAGCACCTTGAGTTGCCTTGGCACAGTGACTTGCCATATGGAGTGATGTGTGACCTGTGTTAATTTTGTTCCTATCAAGACATTTTGTTTAATTTCCACAGAGATGTAGTGATGGAAATTATTGGCTACATATGGCAGCAAAGATACATGAAAATTTGCAGCCTTTTAAGGCCATTCTGAACTTATCATAATTCCACACTGATACAAGAACTCTCTACCATTGTTACTTTCATTTAAAAAAAGTGTGGCCTTGCTTGCAAAAGTTAAACTAACAGCAAAATTATTCCATCTTGTTTTGCTGATTCAAAAGCAGAGGGAGACATTTTATCAAGTTACTAGCATTCTATTCCCCACCCAACAATATCTGTTGAATTTCAGGCAATCACAGATCACTTCATATAGACCACTATGTCAGCTTTCCAGCAGATGAATGAATTCTAGTTTGGTTCAGTAGGTGCCTGCTTTGAGGACCGATGTTAACCCATAACTACTGTCTATGGAACATATTGTGGACTTTTCTAGACTCTTAAGATTAAACCGTATGTTCCAATGCAAAACAAAACACATCACATTGGGAATATATTGCTAATAAGTACTCATCGGAATGGTAATTATGAATTTCCAGAGTATTAAAGTACTAATCCCAAATCAGAAACTGGTGTCTCAAGATTTTGGTTATTTTTCCCTCCTTTCTTAGTAATTTCTGTCCTTAGTGTGGCAGCTCTAGTGCTGCTCAGTGGAAAGTTCCTGCTTTTCAGATAGTCCAAAAAACTCTTGCTGTCAAGAATATAAAAGAAAATAAAGATTTTTCTTAATATTTTTGTTCACATAAATAGCAGTAGCAGTAAAATCAGAAATAAAAGAGACATCATTTCCAACCCTTTTTACTTATTAGCTAATCATATTTGTTTTATTTACTTTATTTACTTATTGTGGAAGTAAGTGCCATTGTGGTGCTACCTTATCTGTCACTGAGTGAATACATGTTTATTGTGAAATGATACAAGAAATATGCCATGGAATATCCCAAGTACAGAGTAAAGGGTGAAAAAGTGACATTGTAAGACTTGAAGCCCTCCATGCAAAATAATAACCTGCATCTCGCACGTGTAAGCGTCTAGCAGGAAAATTCAGGAAAATTCAAAATAAATATATATATATATTTTTGTTTACCTAAGCAATCGGTGCAAAGTGATTCCATGCATTCAAACAGTTTTAAAATAGTAGATTAATGTGAAGACAGCTCTGATACCATTCCCTTCCCCCATCCTCTCTCAAGCATTTTCATCCATAAAAATACTCATAAAAACACCACTATTCTTTTTTTTCCCAGAGCAATGTAACTTTATCCAACACCCCAGGTTGCCATCAGAAGTCTACTTTAGCAATACTCCTGTGTACAGTGTTTATTACTTTGAGGAGAGAAACAGAACTAAGGCTAGAGAAACTGAAACATTTTCAACATTTTGATTATAAACTAATATTCTTCCAAAACAGACCTAGGATCCTTAGAGTCAGTAGTTTCCAAAAAATAAATTGTTTCTCACTTCACATATTAAACAAAAAAATTAACAATCAATCAAGAGTCAGTTTGTTTTTATTTCACTAAATGTTTTTAAAGCACGTTTTATTCTTCCGAAGCAGACCTAACATTAGAAAGGTTTAATAGTCAGTTTTACAAGTCTTGGCAATTCACTTCAATTTATGTGCAAAGGTGCCATATATGATGACACATATTTGCTACAGTAAACCTAATTTACTTTCCCTCCCAAGATGTTTTACTTGCCACTATGGCACCCCATTCTAAATAAGGCCCTGATTCAGCTAAACTCTTCTATTCACTACTGCACTTTAAATCCTGAATGTAGGCTAAGGAAATATTTAAACCATGTTACTTTACATGATTTGTAATAACACATGTCACTGCTTTAGAAGGGCCACTAAGTATTCAGGGCAGGAAGTTTCTCTGAAGGTATACCTGTTAAATGTGTCATATTTATTCAGTAGATAGACCATTCTAAATGAACATTCAGTTGTACTGAAATAAAATCCAATATCAAGAAAAATAACAATATTTTCTAGCTTTATGTTTATGTAGTAAATACATTCATCAACTGCTGCAGATTTTATATTTTTCTGCATTTTTTCAAGTGAATTACTTCTACTGAAGTAAGCAGAGTTCCTCTTCTATAATAATAAAGTAATTACTATCCTATAAGACCTCTTAATTTAAATTCAATACTGAAGGAAAAGAAATTGGAAGGAAGAATACTTGGCTTTATCTTTTCATTCCTATGTGCTTCCATGCTTTCAGAGGAAATATCACGCCCTCCTCTGAAGAAAATACAGTGAGTTCTATTTTATCCTTCCCCATCTTTTCTACAGTTCTGTACAGTTAAATTAATACTGTTATGAATGGAGTAATACTATTCTGTGTCCCCTCTGGAACTTCAAAAAGGAAAAAGTGATGACTTGGCAAAGCTTATCTGCACTCAGAAGCTGGGCTAAAATATTCCTTGGGCCAGACAAGAAAACAAGTGTTGACAACTGACAACAGTATGAAGACCTGACAAATAGTGATTGTTGTCTGTAATGGAAGGTCATATTAACATTGCATGAAAGCATGGATTTTTACTGCATAGTTAAGATACCTTTTGGCTCCAAAAAGGTAGAGCCAGACAGGGAGAGCTCTGCTACGTTCATAATCAGTTTGTAAACAGTAATAACGTAGCAGAGGTTTAGGCACAAAGTGTCTGGCTACTGTCAGTGTTTTAAGCTTCTCATTGACTGCAGCAAGATTATTCATGATAAGTCATCTGCTGGAATAAATGATTAATTGGCAACCAAATGCCAACTGAAATCAACTCCTAGCACAAGCAACAAGGTACACTTGTAGAAGGAACACTGATATTTCAGCAATAAGTTATTTACCCATGCTAGAAATTTTTTCTTCTTCCAGTAAATTGCCATGTATAAGTTTTAGTAAGAATCAGCAGAAAATGTCTGACAGGGAAATGTCCAGCTATTGCCCACATTAATGTTAAATGCTATCACCCAAAATAAATAAATAAATACAATGTAAGATCACCATATGAAATCTTGAATGACCATCGAATCTGCTAAACATGGACTTCAAGCTACATTATAATTTCAATATTTATATTTTGCAAAAGGTATTAACCCTGTTCACAGATAACAGAGTAATTAGACATTGTGTGCTTGCTAAAGACATGCATGAAGCCCATAGCTGAACAAAAGTTGCTTTGACTAATACTCCCCTCTGGGTATAAAAAAGCATGTTTTTAAACTTTTTTACTGTGATTTCTCGAAATTATTTCTTAAACAGCTCATTGCATTAACAAAAAGTGGCAACTTAATTGTTAGGTTACTAGTGGATCAATTATCAATTGCTATTTGTCACTCAAATTTATTTGAATAATATTATTTTAATAATAATAAAATAATATTATTAAATTTATTTTAATCATAAAAATACATTATTTTACTAATGATATTACCGAGAGATTGAAATTTTGCCAGAAAAAAAAAAAAAAAAGGACTTAAGAACTTCACCTGTTCTTTGCAGACATTGGCACTCCATTATTCTTTGAAATATGATCAATAGGTCCTCAGCTTCCCGTCCTCATGACTCATTGCATTAACAGGCAACAATTAGGATAAGCAAAACACAAAACACTGTAGAATCTAAACAGCCCAGATATATAAAGTATTAATTAATCTCTTCATTTCTCTCTTAAAACAGAATTATGGACAGAACAAAAAATATGTAAATAAGAATACAGAGAGTTCTTATGTAGCATATTTAAGAATAAGAAATGCAAAATAAAACACATGAATATATGCAAAATGCGTGGTAAAAGTTCAAGAAGAGAAAAAATAGTTAAGCTGTTCATCTTCTGCCATGAGACGATGGCTAACAATTGATTACAATTTTCTTTATATAACAATTATATCATTTAATTTTTTTTCACACGGAGTAAGAAAGACAAGCTAATCTGTAGGAATACAATTAGAAATGAGCAATTACACTGATATATGGAGGGGAAAAAAGCGTAATATGAAGAATCGAATATTTGCAGAAATACTCAGGAGGTTTAATGTTATTCATTTTTCCACTGGCATCAAAACACCAAATAGAAACTCTGAGGCTTTTGGTAGTTTTCAGCTTACACTTCTAGCCTTTCTAACAATACCTTTTGATTATATACATATAATGCTGATTTAAGTTCTTACTCAGGTAGGGAAAAAAGTTTCCAGATAAGAGAGCAATGCATCAAGCAAAAACTGCTTCTGAAATGACTTCTTAAAAACTGTATCTCTCACTCAAAGTTCAGTGGCCACATGCAGAAAGCTGCTTTGAGGGAAATATTCCTAGGAAAGTAAAATCTTATGCTAGATACAACACTAAACCACAATGGTGGTACACCTTTGGAGATGTGGCTTACATCCACAACATTAGAGCTCGGTCAGCATAGTGAGAACAAAACTCCTCTATTTCATTCCAGGATTTGAAGGAAAGAAGAGTGGGATTTTTCACTTCTAAGCTGATTACTAGCTTAAAATATCTCTAATTATTATTTTCTATAATTATGTGAACATAATTAAAAGCAAATTTCAGTACTGGAAGTGGAATAGAGTATCATAATACATTCATCATAATATATTCTAGACACATGTACCTGCAAATGTAAATAATACAACTAATAATCGAACCGTAACAGCTGGAAAGCTCTTAGAGGAAAAAAAAAACTTAAATTATAAAAATAAATAAGTTTTTTAAGCAATAAGAAGATTACTCATTATTCTTTCTAAAGGTCAAGTCAAAGGGGCCTAGAATTAATGAATATTTGCTCCTTCAAAATCTGAAGTACATTGGTCACACCACCCCTCCTCTTTCCACATCTTACTTTTTTTATATTAATCACCAAATCAGACAGTAGTAATGCTGTCAAAGTTTTCAGAAACTGAAGAAAAGAAAACCTTAATTTTATTTTATTTTCTAAGCAAGCACTTTGAATAATTGAAAGGCAAAAAATAATTAATTAAATAATTAGTTAATTAAAGGAAAAGTCTTTTACAAATGTCTGCCCCTAAGACAAACACACTAGTTTAGCACTATATTTTTGAATGCTTCCCAACAGTTTCAACAATCCAGAGACCCTTTCTAATCCTGCAATTTATGGCTCTTCAATATCACAAAGACTATCCAGTTTTAGCTGTATTGGTTTTAGTTATTATACTGACTGAAACTCATGTCAGCGGAAACTGTTTCTTATTTTTCTTAATTCTGCCTGGGAATGTATCTCAACAAATCTTTGGATGAATCTGAAGACAAGGTAGAAAAATCAATTCTGAAATCTCACGGTTAACTTTTATCTGTCTGTATAGATATTATACTCCAAACGCAGATGGGATCCTCAGCTGTATTTAATTCTTGATGACCTTCATGAGTTCTTTAAGTCTTGAAAAATAGAACTGGTTAGAGCATGGTAACTTGCATTAGTCACATACATGCGTGTGAATTAAGTGGACATATGACCATCAAAAAATAAACCTTTTTATAATCCTCTATATACATGTGGTGTTACCACCCCTAAAACATAAACATTTTGTTTTCATGAAAAATTTCACCTGTCTTCTCCTGAACAAAGTGGAAGATCAGGTGTAAACTCTGCATTCAGTCCGAGTATATGGCTTATAACTCTGGGAGGTGACAAGGCACAGTAATCACAGGAATACTCTGTATTCTGAACATCTGAAGAGTGTTCTGTTGTGGCTGCAGACACATGTAGAGCTGTGTAACTTGGAATAGCTAGTTCTGGTGGTTGTCACCCCATTTGTGTTCAAAGTGGAAGAACTCATAAATGCTTATATACAGGTATTTTGCCTGAATATATGATGGCTATTACAATTAATTATGAAAATAGTTTTATTCACAGTAACTGTCGTTAATATTAACTATTCTTAATGTCTTAGGAAAAAACAAAACAAACATCCACAGTTTAGAAAATAAATGCATCACAGTAATGTTTTGAGAGGTCTTCCATTAATTTAAGAGGTTTTCCTATTTGTGAGAACACGGAGCAGATACTATGAGATATGAACTATGTGACGTCAGTTGCTCCACTGCAAAATGACTGCACTGACACTATTGCAACTGGCATCAATACAAGCCTCCTAAGCTGTAGAATAAGAAAATAGAGTAACAGAAAATTCGGCACAGCGTGGGTTACTGACAAGCCACGATTTCCTAGCAAAGCTCAAGTCTCCTAAACAAAAGGAGGAATCTGGTATCTCCTGAGGCCAATTCACTTTCTCAATTTAGTCAGTTCCAGTACGACACAGTAAGTAAACCGCAGAGATAAGCATTAAATCTACTGCTTTAAACACTGCATTTTCTTATTCAAAGATTTTCATTAAATAAATCTGACAAACAGCACTGAAAACTCCAAACATTTCTCTGCAAATCAACACTAATAAAGAAACTCAAGCTTGATCTTAAAGCTTTTATTTTGAAACTTCAGTGAGGAATTGAGTTTTAATCTCATCCAAATTGAATTAAGCGCCTTAAATTAGCAATACAAATTCAGTATTCCTAAGCTCTCATGAATCTAAGTGACAGGTGAAGAAAGACCTCCAGCTCAGACACAGAGTACTTGATCAAGACAGAAGTGAACACAGCTCACTCATATTTAAAACATTCTTTCATATATTTTTAATAAAACTGATACAAATTCAAACCAACTTCATAAATCAAACATTATTCAATGCATGAGGCTTCAAGGTTTCCCCTGTTATGGCTGTGAGCATGTCTGTCTCTGAGACAAGGGTTTTGCACTTGAATGCTTGAGGTTTTATGAAAGGTTTATTGGATTTCATAGTCCCTTAAGGGGAAACCCTTTAAATGTCTTTGCAATTATAAGTCTAATAACAATTTCAGCTCTTGGACAGAGCCTTGACTTGACAAAGATAAGGAACTGGAAGTTGCTCAGTCAATACAAAGCTATTAATCTCTGTCACCCTGCTGTCATTGTGGCTCAGGGAAACAATGTAGTTTCCTGACCTACGTGAAGTCATGTAGTGATTTTATTCAGGATGTCAGCATTCATCAGTACAGATTTTGTCACACCCCGACTCACTTGAAGAGCTCCTAGTTCTTTATCTTGACTGCGTTGACACCCTTCAGATACCAGTAGTTTGTTTCAGTCTCTGCTTATTATTATTATTTAGCACTTACTCATGTGTAAAAGCCTCGAAGAGCAAAGTTTGAAGCTGGTGTATAGGCAGCTTCGTCACTGCCTCCTGTGTCCTCAGAGAAGGACAGTTTCAGGTTGCCAAATGCTCTATATACTTTCTTATTCAAATGAAGGTTAATTTTGTTCATCTTAAATAAAATTCGATTATTATTTTTCCTTAGTGGTGTGCTTTTTAATGTCGTTCTTTTTCTGATCTTAAGACAGTGTAAGAAAGTTGATCAAATTTAGGATAACTTGGCAGGTTATCCAGCCAATATTCATGAGCTAGAAATGCACAGCTAAGATGAATTTGGTTTAAATGAGCAAAATTTAGCTTTCTTTATTTGTTAGAATACCCATGCTACATAGAAGCTAGAAAATGGATTACTTAACAAACTATTTTTAAGCCTTTTTGATTAGCAATAGGAGCTCTATTTTCTTCCAGAAAACTTAGGAGTAGGGTACAGTTTCACAGTTTAGCAGAGGTATGCCAGAAATCTGCTTACAAAAATATTAAGACATCATAAAAAAAGCAAAATCGTGTAAAACAAATAATGCAGTTCTTCAGAATGATAATTGCGCTCTCATCTTTAATAAATATTTGCTAAAAGAATTACTGAATACTAAAAATTTGCAGCACAGCAAATTCTGATTTAATTATGAGTAGAATAATGTATGAATTATAATTAGATGGTTGTATTGACTGTCAAACAACCATTTGTGATATTGTTACAACGTAAATGGCAAAACCTAGAAAATATGAGTAATCTCCATATCAGAATAACAGTATCTTTTGTATCCTTGTACAACAGTAAACATATAGAAACATCACCAGCTTAAGCAGGATAATATGATAATGCTCTACATGAATAAATACAAAATGTTCTAAGTGAAATTCTATTCTACCAAAAATGCAATGTTGATCATTTTATATTGTATCATGAATATGAATGACACTGTAAAATGGTGGGACGTTTTTTCTGTTTTCTTTCTCAGTTTGAGTGCAAAGATCTACAGGAGAAAGCTAACTTGCTCTTGAAATAATCTGTTGTGTAAAATAATGCTTAGGTCAGGTAAAATCATCAGCAATAAACTCCAACTATTAAATGCTTATTATAAAAAAGTGAATACACATCTGTGTATTCACACAAGATTATTTCGTATGGATGACTATGAAGTTCCAGTTAGAGACTGAGCAATCTATTGTATTTCTTTGAAGATTGTCTAGCATTTTGTTTTTAAATAAATCTTTTCTTCCTCACTCCTCTACTTGTCTATTTCTGATATTCCCCTCTCTGTCCTATTATCCTTGTATTCTTACTCAGCTCTGCCCTTGCATCTGGCCTCTACTCTCCATCTGTTTTGCTGAACAGGTTGCAGAGCAGGTTATATAATAACTTTCAAATCCTCCTGCTGAAATTGGCTGCCACCAGCCTGCTGATCTTATGCTTGCTGAGTCAACCTGCTCTTCTAGATGTAGTCCTTCCAGTGTACAAGACTGACAGAAGGCAGTGCTGGCTCAGCAAAGTCAACGTGAACAAAGGTGAGAGAAGGCAGCTGTAAAAATAAGCCAAGAATTAGCTTCAAATGAAGTTTTAGGCTGTGTAGTCTTGGAAGTATGAAGATTTTGAAGTTTTTTTTCATAATAGACACAATTGGCTGTCATTTCTGCATTTCCATTACATTCTCTTTTTATACTGAAAAATTCTAAAAAGGAGATCACTCAGAAGACGTTCACTGAGTATTCTTGTTACTACAGAATTGAAGTGAATGAAGAAACTGGATTAATGTCTCATTTGTCGTCTTTTAGATTTAATCCTGTCAAGGCAGAAATCTATGCTTACTGAAGTCTATAAAGCTGTTTCCAATAATGTAGGATTAGAACCCAAAGGTATAAGTTGGAATTGTTATTTATCTCCATTCTTCCACACTGATCTATTCACACTATATTCTATATCAAATCAATTGCTGCTGTCTTTTAGTTAATTTTCTTCCTCAACTACCATTCTCGCTCCTTTCAATCTTTCTGTCATTTGTATTTTTTCTCTTCAGTTCCATTCATTACTTTTTTCTGGAGTTACAGCAATTACAAAAAAGAAATACCACTCATGACATGTATTACACAGTGAGTATTAGCTTCAATTTTTCCATAACTCTTTAAGCCAAAGGCCTTCTCAGTAATTTCTTCATATAGTTATTTTGTCTGTGTATGTGTGCATATAGGTGCACTGATGTATTCACATGTGCAGAACCTTTCATAGTCAGCCCTGAGGTAATACACAGTTCAAATGTAACAACGAAGCTATTAGCAAGTATAGAACCAATTATTCAATTTTTGGTTCGTGTTTATTATTCATATAATCTCACACTGTTTAATCATTACTTTCCTTTCAAGCCAAGCCAGTACTTTTGAAGCTTCTGGACCATTGCCAGCGCTATGTTGCAGTTTGACAAAATGCACTGCAAAACTTACTCTCTTTCTCATGCACTGATACATGGTACACAGCTGTCCTGTCTTTTAACCCCTTTCAGTGCAAATTAGATGGGATTGGCAGGAGAGCACAAAGGGTTTTCAGGAAGTTACAGTTTGGTACAAACTGAGAGATCCCCTTAAGTTGTTATTTTCTTCTTTCTTTCAGCTCCCCCATCCTTGAGTTCCACATGGTAGTTCCTTCCCAATCCTTCATGATATTATATCCTTGGATATGTTCAAGGCCTCTTACTAACAATGAAACCCTAGTTATTTTATTCATTGTTCATTCTGTTCATCAATACTCATCTATCTTCCATCTGCTGGAGCAGATTTTCCCACACTCTCTAGGTTTGCTGGGAAAGTCATGGATAATATCATATCCAATCCATCTGGAAGGCACTATGAATTTATAGCTGCTTATCCTGTGAAAAGACACTTCAGTTTCTGGTAAGGACATGACTCTGTGTGTGATCTGTAGGTGCCTTTAAAAAATTAAGGGGCCCATTTTCTGTCAGCCAGATGTTGTACCAAATATCTCCATGTAAATTGCTCCTCCTCTTTTCTGTCACTACTGTAACAGTGAAAGAGATCATACAGTATCATAAATACAAATGATTTTACTTCATTACCCATAGATCTAAAGCCTCCTCCTGCGGTTTCACAACAGTTTTCAGTATCATTTATTCTTAAAATGCCACTTGCAAGTATTTGTCTCCTTGAAAAATAGGTTTAAATTTGAAATAACAATACCTCAAGCTTAAAATATGATAATTCCCAAACTCATATCCTCATTTTTTCTTTACTTATATCTTAAGGCCAAGCTCTTTACCCTTCTGATTTAGTTTTATCTTGCTAGGTGATCATCATTTTAATGACTGAGTTGTTAATGCTCAAGAAATAACTTCTGGTGTGAACAGCTGAAACACTACTTAAAGACTGTGTGCTATCAGAACTCATGTTTAGGTGTGACACTCTAAAAAACTCCATACTAAGTATCAGTTTAACTAGAGCAGGTCTAGTTTGATGTTATATAAAAGAAAAAGCTCAGAAGCTCTTCAGATAGTTGTATGAATAGAATCATAGATTCATCTAAATTTTTACCAGGTCTCATCATTAAACCATGTCCTTTAGTGCCACATCCAAACATCTCTCTTCCTCCAGGGACAGAAACAACACCACTTCTCTGGGCAACCTGTTCCAATGCTTGAAGAAATTCTGTTACCCAAACTAAATCTCCCCTGGCAAAATTTTCCTCACTTCAAGATATAATTTGCTTGTATTGGCACAAGAAAACTTTGTTTAAATGGATGCTTAATCTCTCATTCTCTCAGACTAGATCATGTAAAAAAAAAAAATCGAAAAAAAATCAGTAAACAAAAGTTTAAAAATCATAGTCTCGTTAAAATGACCACATCTGATCATTTCAATTTGATTACATGTTAATGACAATGTTTCACATTGTAACTTTTTCATGTAGAGGTTATGTCATAAAAGAAAGATTGCGCTGAAAACCATTTCCCCTTGCATTGAACAAAGCAACAGAGGCATATCCGAAGATGCTTCCTAAGCTGCACAAGCTATAAATCAATGGAGTTGCACTGTGTGGAACAATATATCTCTTTCAAATTGCTTCCAGAAAAAAATTGCTCCATCTGCTTGCTTCTTGGTAATAAATTAAGGCGACAAGAATAAAATGGATTTTAAAATAATTGAGAATGTATTATAAAGAAAAAAAATTAAGTCAAAGTATTTCTATGTTGTTTTGACATCATCATTACAAATCAGTATTTCTAGTAGCATTTTCTTTTACTCAAGCACTCTGAAAAAACACTACTTCCCATTACATTTAAAAAAATTTTTATGAAGAGCAAACTAAGTTATTCCTGATTCCTGATCATCAAATTAGTTCAGCAGACCAGAAACTAATCTCAGGTCAGTAGATTCCCAAACCACTGCCTTAAATATGTCTCTTGTTCTCTGTCTCAATAAAATCATAAATGGAAAAGGAACTTATTTCTTAATATCCACCATAATTTTGGGAAGTCATTCACCTCATGAATTCTGAAAAAATCCTGATTGCTTAAGGCTACATTGTATGTAAACACAACCATGTCCAGATTTGGACAGATTTTCCAATATTAAGAGAAAGCTACACAAAAATGTCAACCAAGTGATAGGGTGGTTTTTGTTTTGTTTTGTTTTGTTTTTTGTTTCTGTTTTTTTGCTTGTTTGTTTGTTTTCCAGTTGTTTCTGGTTGGCTAGAATCAAAAACCTTTGGTTTTAGAGGTCACGATGACTACTGTGCTAGGTGCTCGTAAAAACCACAAATTGGGCATTATTCCTCTCTACAGTACAAACCGCAGAAGCTGAGGGGAGAGTAATGAAGTAATGAAAGTGTTGTTTTTTTTTCCCCATACATGATATGCATTTCATTTATTTTAAATGTACATGATCATCATGGTCAGAGACAGAGATCTGTCTTGACACAACAGATGGAATTCTAGTTTCTTGTGTCCTACAGATGAATATATGTCTTTACAACAATCTTAGTATGATAAATCTTGATGGGATATAAATCTTAACATAAAATCACACCTCTTTTTCTCTAATTATACTTACTGGTGAGTGCTTTAAAGGAAACTGTCAGCCCTTGAAAATGCCCTGAATTTGCAGAGTCAGAAAATTCTTGCTCTCCAGAGCAAATTATTTCTATTTCTTCATTCAAGTTTTGTAGCCAATGGAAAAGCAACTATCAGCCTAATCCAAACCTCATTTTTTCCAATCAGTACTTAATAAAAGCTGATGAAACTGTATTAGAAGTTGATACAACAAAGAGGTATTTACACTGTAGAAAAAACGTTCTCAAGGGAAGCGGTAACTATGCAAGGTATGGCTGCAGCAGGAGCAAGTGGAATTGCACTGTGTTTATGTTTGATATTCTAGATTTTCATATGTCTCATGAAAGAGGAGTGTATTTGGGTTTCAGTTAATTTATTCATAAATTATGCTATGTTACAACACAGATTTGATCTTGTTCAGGGATAAACCATTCCAGAATGAAAAATTATTATGCATTAAACACCCCTATATAGCTGCTGAAAGCATTTGCTTTTCATCTTATGTCACATTATTCACCTTACTGCAGATCTGTGGGTGTAATAACCATAAAATGATCCTAATGTCCTATTGTATATTATTACTGGAATGTAGCACTGCTGCTTAGATTCAGCTTGCTTCTTGACCACGGACGGTCTGCAAGTTGTTGCTATGAGCAGTAATGCATTTTTACATGGGAAATTTCAACACTCATGAGTACTGTATCATTGAATTAAAAGTAAGGTCTTACAAATTAGTAAGGGTGGCCAGGCTTGAAAATAGAGTTTCTTCCTTCAAACAGAAGTTATCTACAGAAAACCCCTTTAAAAGAAACTTGAAATATGTAATTAAAGTTCTGAAAAGAAAAATAGCATGCCCTGATTATACACGGTCAATGAGAAATGAGAAAAGCTTTTGAAATCTTTCAAGCAGACAAGACAGTAACACTCCATAAAAAGACTGAGGGGATCGCTTTATATTACCTCAAAACGTGAAATTAGAGAGTTAAAAAATGTATCTTAACTTTGGCAGTGGACTACAGAGCTTGGAGTTATTTTACCTACTCTGAAGGCAGGTGGATACTTCACATTCTCTGAAAGTCTTCTTGTGTTTGTTTTTATCCCCTAGAATTTATGCACTGTATGAAGAAGCCCAGTCAGGAAGTACGATGGATTTGTCTCTTTTTCTTCTTTATCTTATCTCCTCACTATTGCCTTTGACCTCTGCAAAAACTGGATTTGATTTTAAGTTGGACACCTATTGTGTCTTCATACAGACTCTTTGTTGCATCTATTCTGAGCTCAGATATTCTTACAAAGGAATACTACAGTTCAGAGAAGACCAATAAATTATCTTACATTAAATACAAAACCATGCTTTAAGTCTATGCTTTGAGGAATAATGAAAGGAAGAAAAATAAAATCATATTATAAATATCAAAACCAACTATATTTGTCACCCAAGATATCTTTTTGCCTTAAACACATTCAACAAAAAATTTTGTTTGAATCAAGACTGAAGCATTCACCAGTAAACCCACCTCCAGATGCAAAGTGTGTTAGTATGATGACAGTCTGCAAAAATTTTACTCTTATTCAGAAGTTATGAAAGCTACTTGAAATTAGTCTAGATTAACTGGAACTACACAACTATGCTTACAGCAGATGCATGTCAGGCTGTGCTTTACTATTACAAAAAAAAAAAAAAAATCAGAACAAAGCACTCAGGTTTGCTTCACAAACACCACACACAAAAGAAGCCAGGAAATGGTGGCACAAAACCACTGCATGCTTGATTCCAAGAAGCACACGATTCTAAAAAGCACACACGTTACTACAAATTCTGCCAGAAACTAACTAATCTCTCAAAGTGACATGTTCCCCTTGAACAGATAGATCTGTTCTGCAAGGCAGCTTAAGTCCTTGCTTCAAGGAGTTTGTAATGTCACAGCACTTGTGGCTTCCTCCAGTGCATTTTTTCCTAGGGTTAACTTACAAACTGTTAACCGAGATGAAGTCAAGATCAGAGTAGGAAGAAAAGGTAAAAGTTTAACAGAACATGACTGCAAATGCTGAATGAGAACAATGGTACCCACTGCAAATAGTCTTCAAGAAAAGAGAGATCTTGCAGAAAATCTAGATTTTAGCAGAAAAGAGTTGCTTCACTGTTAACGGAAGATTTCAACTGAAAATGGTTCTCTTTAATGGATAGAGAAAACATTAAATCTGAATTATTCTAATATTTCTCAATTGCTTTCAGACACGTTTTCAGCTATTAGAACAATTGCACTATTTAATTTTTTGCAAGAACTTTCACACATGTTGTACACAATCTATTTAAGATATTCATATTTAAGAAATGTAGCATACATATACAGTGGCTTCCAAAAACATCAGTCATTAATGAAAAGTCAAAGTGACAGTGATAAGTTTCAGCCAGAAGCACTTACAAAGATATCGGTAAAATAAGAAAATCATAAAAATAATAATAAAAAAGTATAAACAGAAAAAAAAAACACCCACAACCATACACAGATAAATCAAAGAAATGGCACGGTAAAAATTTCCCGCTGACAGGCTGAATCTGTTTAGAGAAAAAAAAAATACTTCCCCATATATATAATTTAATCTATTTTAAAATGTCCAATAAATCCAGTTTCTGGAACCTTTACAAACACAGAATTATACTGTATTTCTGAGAGGAAAAATACCTCCACGTGTTTCCTTTACTTTAACTTTTTAGACACTTACTGTAAATAGCTGAATATAGCTGATTCAATAAAACGGCCTTTTATTGTGGTAATTCTCACATTTGCTGTCCTGACAACATAGATGAGTCTTTCACTGAAGGTTCAAAGATTGTAAGTGGAGTAACAGAAATAACAGACATGTGAATGACAAGGAACTAAGATCAGGTTCTGAAAGGGGTAATGTCTGTAAAGCTAGTGAACAGGATCTGGCTAGCTCTAATTCAAATAGCTGGGGTTCTCAGCTGGGGCCAAAACTTTGGAAAAAAAATAGACAGTCACTGGAAGATGGAAACAGCCCAGATTGAATCTCACATTTGAAAGGCTGACTTATACCAGCATCATAATGAGCTAGATTAAATGCAGCTTGGTTATGTTTAGCCACACTTTTCAATTGGCTGAAAGGATGCCAGTAAATTTTAGTGTAGCTATTGCTAACCGTAATGTCATAGGTAAACATAGCTGCCACGAAGTTTTTCTAAAGATGCCTAAAACAGATCAAGATCTAGGTATGGACTGAGCATCAATACCTGGCCAATAAATATATTATGGAAATTACATCCTCTAAGATTAGAGGATCTCCAACTCTGAAAGGGGAGCAATTTTTTCAACATGGAGAAATTCTATGACACACCTTTACTTCATGTGCACTTCCATGGCAGCCACCATTTTGTCAGACTGCCCCTTTGCTGCTATCTGTTACACAGCAAAAAAATGTAGCGGAATATTGCCAGGAAGGTTCAACCTCTCCTGCCATGCAATCAACATTTTCCTCTGATGTCATGGGCCAGCAGAATATAATAGGAAACTTCTCTTTCAGAGCGCCTCTATGTATATTTCTATGTACGTGTACACATATATATTATGTATATAATGTTTTAAAGGTGCAATTACTGAGACACAAACAATTTTGATTATTTTTGTGTTGAGAAAAAAGTGTTTTGAAATACTGAACTCCACTGCAGCTCTAACAGAAACTTTCTGCTGGCATGATTAGATTAGATGAGCTACATTCACAAACAGTATAGGCAGGATCTTTATCACTGGATTCAACATACTGAACTGCTTGATTACACTTCTTACTTTATTAAATTATTTGAACATCTGAAGCATTCAAACTCTTAAAAATTTAGAAGGACAATATTTCTCACTGGAAAACCTGCTTAAGATTACAATATCAGATATTTCACTTTACCCCCAGCAAAATCATTTGGGTAAAGTTATAACCCCCATGTCTGTGAAATGCTTCTAAGAAAGCAAGTGCTAATTAATATCGTTGTACCGACTCACTGCTTTTATCTTTGTATGATCAACCATGTAGAGGTTAGAAAGAATGAAGATAGGAACAGTCACAAAATGTTGATAGGGAACATTAAAAAAATATTCAAATATAACCTCCTTTTTTCCTAAAGTTAGACTATTCAGAATCCTGCAGAACAGATTTAAAGATATTCTCCAACCTTTAACTTAGGCTATTCAAATAGTTGACCATCTAGTTAATTCTAGGAACAATTTGACCTTTAATTTCTGTTTTGATGTGAATACCACATAAGCTGATACCCGGCACAGTCCAAGTACCATCAGTGCTAAGGAGCTCTGTTCATTATAGCTGTGTGCTAGTAAGCTATAATTTAAAGGGTCAAAAGCCTTCTGTTATTTTCTTATGAGGTTTTTCTCTTTTGATGACTGCGCTAACAGACCTTGTTCTATTTATTCATTGAAATTTATGTTTATATTCCACGGGGGATGCTCATCTATCTGCCAACCTGTGTCAGCAGAATTATAAACCTGTCAGCGACACAGTATTTTAGTAGTGACCTATGTTGGCTGTAAAAACAAATGCAAATGTTCAAACAATTACTTATATGCAATGAAAATAGTACTTCCTAACAAATAATAGAGTCAAATAAATTAGTGACAATAGTCATCCTTAAAATAATGAATTTATACCATCTACTTTGAATCATGAAGATGTTTTTGAAAGGCTTTATTTCATCTACTACCTTAAGAAAATTGCAGGTAATTTTACATCTGTCTAGAATGTGGTTGAAGATGCAACTACTGAATAACCCTTAGAAGTGTTTTGCAAGGCCCTGCTGAATTTAAATATTACAGCTGACCAAGTTCCAGTATTAAGAAATTGTCTCTCCTGGGCCACAGATGTTACTAAACTGGGAAATGCCATCTCAACACATAGGTAGGTATTTGCATATTCAGCTATAAGGAACTACTAACTATTTGCTAAATTGTTATGATAAGCATTGCTCATCTTGTCATTAAATAAGTTGTCGAAGAGATTGCAGGAGGTTATCTGTTGTGTGCTCCTGTGTCAATATTTTATAGAAGTATACTTATTACTGAGGGCGACTGGAGGGAAAGGGAGAGCACCAATCACTGACAAAGACTTAATATTAAATAAATTATAAAATTAATCACAGCATATTAAAACTATAAAACAGCTCTTGTAATGTGTGCTCTTTTTACAGTTAAGCTAAATTAGCATAACCATTGCAAATTAGCTCCATTTCAGGAGTTACAAATACAAACAAATCCAGTCCTTCAGTCTGTACATACTAGGATTACGAAATATTTGGTTCACAAAAGCCAAATTATATTTAAACACTTAGGCATTCTTTCGTGTGAGTTCTAGCTTACATTAAAGAACTAAAAAAAATTTAAGTGTATAAATACATATCTCGCAATCTGCTAAATACTAAAAACAAAAAATTTAGAGCTATATTTTTCCACTTAATACACTTCATATTTTCCTAGATTTAAAATATTTTGAAATTGAAAAATCAGAAAGTTTTTCTAATTTAAAGTTTCTCTGTGACTTGTTTTTTTTTTCAATTAAAAGGAAACATCTTTTGAACCATGAAATTTGATGTCCCCTATGAGAGGGACCAGGATAACCTGGTTATCTCCCACTTTTAAGATCTTATTAAAAATAGCTTTCTAAAGGTATGAGCTGTGGCATTTATTTTAGAGAAACTTTTAAAGACAAGAAACAAAAACCTTTCCAAGAAATGTTATTTTTATTGTCAACTAATAGCTTCAGAAATGTACTTTGCTTCATTTAACTATGAAAAAGCATTTATTTATTTATTTTCTGATAGAACTTCAACTGGCTCTATCCCGGGCTCATTGCTCTGACAGTAATGAAAGCAGAAAGTAGAAACTAGAGAAGTTGGTCTATCATCATGCTGCTTTACCTATGACCCTTTGATATATAAGGATTATTCTTGCAATCTCCATGAATCCTATTTATCCCAGTGGTCATTGAAATTTAATTATAGTTTCAGGCACCTTCATAAGAGGGAGAGAATATCAGAACAAGATAACTATTGCATTCACACATAAACATGCTCTATTGTTGCCCCTTATTCTTAGGTGTAGGTATTTATGCTTAAAAGAATGCTATGCTATATCTACACATTTACAAACATTCACAAAAGTAGGAAGCAATCTGGTGGCCAAAGTCTCTAAGAACTTTGATCATAGGTGTTACAATGTAAACTGTGCTGATGAGTTTATATGGAAGTCTGATCTTGATACTAGTGTCCTAATGGGAATTAAGATCTTCTAAAATTGCATCTATAATTATAAATACTTGAAGATCCATGTTTGGAGTTTTTTGTTTCGTTTTATTTTTTATATAAAATAAATCCTTTCCAGAGTTGCTGAGCATCTATCCTGTTCACAGTCCCATGAACATTGGAAACACAGCACATATGAATAACAGGCCCATATACTTTTCTAAAAATTCTGGTTATTCATTACTGGAAAATGATCAAGTCTATTATACCTGTTTATCAGTCACATGCTTCAGCAAAGTAGCTTCAAACCAATCTCTGTTCCTTGTGACCTTTTCAGCAGTTAAATGCTTTGTTTGGGTTTTTGTTGTTGGTTTGTTGGTTTGTTGTTTTGTTTTTTTCACTTTGCATACTCATTAGAAAGACATTCTAAATGACATAACATGCTCTAGAAAAGCTTTTGACGAGACAGACAGCCAAAGGACTGATAGGTGATTGTTGCCATTTCTGAGTGATGCAGCTGCCAAAACTCATGGGCTTCAGAATGTTTGACCTTGCACAGACAGTGATCTGTCTTCATGAAAACTGACTGTCACTTGCACATGCTTCAATTTCACACAGGAGGAATTGTAAAAAAAAAATAAATAAATAAAATAAAAATAGAACCTTGGACATCCCTAAAGAGAAAAAATGCATAGAGCTTTCAGGGCCTCACCAGCAGTCAAATTTAACTCTGAATCTCCCAAGTGGACGTATCCCAACACAAACACGTTTTCCTCAAACCATAGCATTGACTTTATTTCATGACCATCACAACTACAAATGAAAATTTCTCTGTCCTTCCAGAGCTATAATGCTTCCAAGTCTTCATTAGCCCAGAACCATTTTTTGTCTGCAAAGACAAAAAAAAAAAAAAAAAAAAATTCCAAGCCCTGCACGGTTTGAGAAATCAGCAAAAAATAAGTGCATTTTTAAAGAAACTCAGCATCAATTAATACTAGCTTTCTATGATTAACAGATTTGTTCGTTGTCCTACCACCTTCACAGAAAATATAAGTAGTCATCATCAGTAGCCAGTAGGGCTAATGTTTTAATTGCTTCACTTCAGGAATGCTGCAGAAGCTGGTTTTGCATAATGTGTATTCTAATGGTTCAAATAGGTTCATCTGTCAACCATTATATTAACCAACATAAATGAAGGAAGGATGCATTCATTGTTGATTTACTGTACTCATCTGGGATCCTTCTAGAGTGACAAGAATGGCATATTATTGAGTGACAGAATTCAGGGTGAATTTGAAGGAATGCAGGGAGAAACAATATTGCTCTGTGCAGAAAGTAAAGAATGTATTTATTGACAGACTAATTTTCTAAACTACAAGAGCAAACTATAAGCATCATCACTTTAATCTCAGGAAAATTATGTCAATGCTTTCAAGACAGATTTCTCGTATTATCCAAATTAGGCACATCAGAATCTTAAATCTTCAGAAATAAAAACAAATTGCTTTTACTGGGAAAAAAAAGAGTGAAGCAACTTCACACACCTGTTGGAATACAACATTTTTCACAGATCATTGGCTTAGTCCTTTCTACCATCTCTAACACCAGAACAGTGCGCTGCTTCTGATGGACCTGATCACTGGATGGCACCGCTGTCAGTCTAACAGGTACACACCATAGAGTTTTATGACTGTTTTGCTGTGATCAAAGGGACTAGAGAAAGTACTGGGTCAAGGCTGCATGTGGCTACAGCAGTTTTGGTTAAGCAGAAGTCCATGCTGAGCCACAGTCAGAATTTTCAGAATTGCAAATGTTTCTAGAGCAAATTTTAAAACTTCTTTCCACTGGCATTCAGCAATATTGTTTACAGCACAGCATCATAAACACTTAAAGCTGGCGTAAACTGTTGGTATTCCTAAAAGGACTGGTTTAGGCAGTTTAATCCTTGTACCAAACCCTTCATGCCATGGGAATTACTAGTAAAGACTGGGACTCTGATTTTTATTTTATTTTTTAAAGGAGTAGTAACAGCTTATGCAGACTTTCATGAATTGCACACAACCATATTAGCCAGGCAATTGCTGAGAAAATTTGACCTCAAAGGAGTTCAAAGCTTAACTCAAACAATCAGGAACACAACTGTAAATTTACCCAAATCTAATATTCACTCCAACTGCAACCTTGGCAGAAAGCTGCCCACATTCTCACAAATAATCCCATGGGAACCTTTAATGGACTCAAAATATTCAAAGATCTTATTTGGTCTCATTTGAAAAAACGGATGACGCTGTCATAGCAGAGAACCCTCTAACCGGGTTATTTAGCTCAGTGACACAGGAGGAATAGTGCCATCTACTGAATTATCCGAGCTCTTTAAAACACAGCTCAACAAAATCATCAATTACCAGTTGATTGTTGTCCAGTTAATTTAATAGTAAATTGTTATTTACTATAGAAAACTAATATTTAATTGCTACAGTAAAGACACTTGAAGTCACATATCACCTGTTGTTTTTCCTTTGCCATAAGTGAATCTGAGAAGCTTAT
Source organism: Callipepla californica brunnescens (assembly GCA_023055505.1). NCBI lineage: Eukaryota > Metazoa > Chordata > Aves > Galliformes > Odontophoridae > Callipepla > Callipepla californica. The sequence continues at coordinate 5,850,587 of JALIRH010000016.1, forward strand.
TTGCAAAAGAAATTAGGTTATTCCTTTCAAATACTTGGGGCATTATTGTAGATAACCTCATGTAGGCACAGAGTACTTGCAACAAATCAACGTGGAACTGTTGGCTATTAACAGTTAAAAGAAATTATAAGCCTCTTCTTGTTACCATGAAAACAATTGGAAAAATAGAAGAAAAAAACAAAAATATATTTACTTTTTTTTTTTTTTTAACAAATATCCAAGGAAATCTGGAAATTCTGCATTTGGCATTAAGAAAAATGTGATGAAATTGACTTCCAAGGATTCACATCATCAAAGAGAAAGGAGCAGGGTATCCCGCTCAGTAAGTAGTTACTGTTCAGTAGCACTGAGATGACACGTGCATAAAGCAAAAGTATAAGATATTATGGACTTTGCAAATGGAGAGAATATTGACTGAACAAATGATACTTGTGCATACAAATGAAGTCTCTACAAATGCTTTATCATCAGTTGTGCCAGGAGGGAATTCAAGGAATTGGCTGCCATAAAAATTGCCAAATGACTAAGGAAATGTGCACATTACTGAATCTTTCACTTGGTTAAGCAAGTATCATGATCAGAGGCTATTCTATGGTTAGTCACCGAAAAAAAGCAAATGTTTTCTCAATTCATACACAGCTAAGAAATGCCAAACAATCATAAAATTATGTTCAGAAATACCTTCAGGTATTTTAGATTTGATAGTACAGAATTCAAATAAATACATGGTTCTAAACTGTGAACACTGAAAGAAACATCTCAATAAATATTACTTTAGAAAATGAAAATTCACAGATAATTCTTATAGAAAAATCAGAGATCAAATGAAATAGGTTATTTAGAAATGTACGAATGCTCTTGTTCTGCCAATCATACTATGCATGGTTGTTATCAAATAGTTCTCAGAGTCTTTCCCCAGTAGGACTTCGAACTTTGTGAACTACTAGCTAACAATAAAATGGGCACAGCCTTAAGTATTAGAAGCAATGCTATTATGTCCTTCTAAACAGTAACACTATGTATTATAATTAGTAAAACTTTTTCTAGATTAGATTTTTCCATTTATAAGTTGCATAACTTTGGGAGTTTAGGCAGTAAGATGATTTTAGAATGGCAAATGCTAAAACTATACTGAATATTTAATTAGTTTAGGAATCTATCATGTAATCGTTAAATTGCTTTGTGCAGACATTTTGGGCATGCCTTCATAGGTTTCAGTGAACTTTACAGGAAATGAAATATCATGATACTCACCCTTTTGAGAAAACATTTTCATCCTTAAAAACTCTGTGGACTTTCAAGTCATCCTTTTAAGCAACAGAAACCCTATGATACGTGCAGTTAGCCCAGTCACACAGCACAAACAGCCAGATGAGAACATACCTTCATCCCACACTCACTGAAGCCAATGGAAAATATATCTATAGAATTTTATAACTGAAGTATGTAAGGAACCTTTCCAATTGTTCCAATGGGCATTAAGTCTATCTCATCACCAGAAGCAGAAGCTATAGTCCGTGAGTAATATATGAGCTATCCTTAGGCTGCAACGTATTTGCATAAACTTTTGGTTGAATTACTCAAATAAAGAAAAAAATAAATCAAAATTGAAATCTATTCACAGTTAAATGACAAGCTGGAAAAGAGATTTAGTGAGTTAAATTATTCATCAAGCTCCAATGAAAGCATATTTCAGAGATTCATGTTCCCAAGTGAACTCATGCTCTGCCACAGCCTAGCTAAATTTAGCATGAATAAGCTTCTCTGGACAAACAACAGCCAAATAAAACAGGTGTCCTAATACATGCACTCAACACCTGTTATTTTGCAGAGAAACACAACCACACACACAGTTCCCATTTGATTTATTAAGATTCTCAGTATGTACAAAGCCTTTCTGTGCTGGACACCCAAACAGAGCCTTGCACCAAAATCCATTTCTGATCCTGACCTAAATACAAGATTCAAATCAATTTTCATTTTTGTCCCTCCCTACACCTAACTGATAAGCTTTAAAATATTAGTTGGTTATGTATACTATAATTGCTGTGAAATATTTTTCTTTCTTTTATATGCTTTCTAAAATAAGGAAACCAGAATATAAATTCTTGTTAAGTCATGAATTTGCCATTAGGTCATGGCATTTGCAATTACTTCCGCATCTTTTAACTTTTTTTTTTTTTTTTTTTTTTTAATTTCTGCTATGTGATTCTATAGACATAGCAATTTTATTTCACTGATTCTATGGACTCTTCCAGACTAGTGCAAGATTCTTCCTAAAGCATCCTTCACATATAATTTATGTAATTTATAATTTAACTTCTATAATTTATGTGGAGCTGTTGGAGAGGATCCATAGAAGGACCATGAAGATGATCAGAGGGCTGAAGCACCTCTGCTAGGTGAGGTGAGGAAGATAGGCTGAGGTTGCGGGAGCTGGGCTTGTTCAGCCTGGAGAAGAGAAGGCTGTGAGGAGACCTCAATGCAGTCCTCCAGTATTTAAAAAGGGATTATAAACAAGAGGGGAAACAACTTTTTACAAAGGTAGACAGTGCTTGGACAAGGGAGAATGGATTTACGTTCAAGGAGGGGAGGCTTAGATTGGATGTTAAGGGGAAATTCTTTACTATGGTGGATGAGTGGATATAGATAGTGGTGAGGATAAGGAACAGCCTGCCCAGAGAGGTTGTGGATGCTCCTTCCCTGGAAATGTTCGAGACCAGGTTGGATGAGGCCCTGGGCAACCTGATCCAGTACCAGACCTGGAGGTAGGTGGCCCTGCCTGCGGCAGGAGGTTTGGAAATTGATAATCCTTGGGGTCCATTCCAGCCCAAGCCATTCAATGATTAATATCTATCTTAGTCATCCCATCGTCTTTCATTAATGCATACTCCATTAAAAGCCCTCCAAAGTATTTTTTGGACAACCCTCTCAAAGTTGCTGGTTTCTCTGTATTTTAGCACTCCCTCTGCATTTTTCAGAAGGAATAAGGAATAACTCATCTCTTGGGAAAGATTCCTGTCCACTCAGGAGAGCACACCAAAGCAGCCATGTCTGTTTGCACAATCCCTTTACTAACAGTTTCTGAGAGGGCACGTAAACGTACATGGAGAAACAGTGCCATAGGAAATACGATGGAGAAGCAGAGTTCAGCTCTACACATCTGTTAGCAGGCAGTCAGAGGGCTCAGGTGTCAGGGGAGCTCTGACAGGAGCCCGGTGCTGACAGACAAGGGGGGCTGGAGCAGAGCCGTGGGTATTAGGAGTACTAAAGGGTATAGAAACTTGATACTAGGAAGTGAACTGAAAGTAATACTGCTTGAAGAACAGTAAAAATCAGAAAGAAATGCTGTCATTAATAAGCTGAGTGACTGGCAGTTTGACCAAACATTGCTCGAAGAGCGATGTTCAATTCACTCGCATTTGCCAGGATAGATGTTAATTTTATGTTAAAGAATTTCCAATGTTATTGTAGATGAAGTAAAAGACAAATGACTAAAACATAAGCATGTAAATGTGGATAAAAATATAGATACTCAAGAATGAATTAAAGCTGCTAATAACAGTCTTAAATGAAAATTGAGTCTTAGCTGAATTCTGATGCTTATGAAAATGTGTAGATTTCCACAAGAAAAATAATAATAATAAGGACTCTGGAAACATTCTCACCCCAAAATGAATAGAGACCATCTAAGATAAGCTGCTTCTATCCAATAGAAAGAGTCATAAAATAATGGAAAGAATTGAAAACCAGTAAAATAGCATGCGGTACATAATGACTGAGAAGATGAAGAGTAGAGAGCACAGAGAAAGCAAGCAGAAAGAAAAAAGGGGGAGATAAGCTGAGTTGAAAGCCCCTAACTTTGTTTATTTAAATTAGCTGAAGTGAAAGAAACAGAAAAGTTCATTGAAGTGAAACTAACAATGGATATGTGCCATAAAGCAGAGTATGAGAAGGATCAATCTGCTAATGGTTCTGACCTCTCCACTCATGCTAACGTGGGCAGGGCAAAATACAACATTTATACTTAGACATGGTAAACAGCGAGAGAGCAGATAATTGCACAGGCATACTTTCTCAAATCAATGGCATTTTTTCCTCATAGTTTATTTACAAGGAGATAAAAGCAGAGGTAATGATCTACTTAGCTTATGAATTAATTTGTATTCAAAGAACTAAAGTGCAGTAAATAATAATTACCATCTCACAGTTTTCCTCTAAATCTTGTTGGAAAAATCTCAGCTGCCAATAAGTACTAATTCCTTTCACAGATTTTTTCTTCCCCTTTTTAAAAACATTTCTGCATTTCACCCACTTTGTTTTCAGGAGACAACTGCACCACAGAACAGCTAAGCAATAAATAATGACAAGATCTTCAACAGCATAAAGATATAAGCAGTTTAACTCTCCATACATAATTTCACTGGCTTCAGTGAGGCGCATAAAGCCAAACAAGCTAAATACAGGAACACATTTGCAAAATATTTTTTGCAAAACAAGACTGTCAAACTCTACTTGTTGGAAAGACTTTTAAAATTCTTTAACATCTATACTATATCAAACTTGCTTTGATCTCTTTAAAGAAATGCAAGTTCAAATGTCTAAAATAAGCTATTGCTTGAATCTTTTACAGCTGTGATAGAAGCAGGAATCGTGCTGACACCTAGCATTTCTTTTTCTCCAGAAATATATTTCTGAGCGTAGCTGTTTGTAATACAAACTGTAATCGCCTGTTTAGATAGTTTAAGGAGATTCATATCTTTTGCAAAGGCAACCACATTTGCTCTGAACAAGTTTTTCAGTCTAGCTGACAAGTGTGAATAAAATTGTTTACTCTGAGCTACTTCAAATTTCTTATTAACTTACATTTCATTATGAGCTCCTATTAATTATAAATTTGCTATCAACTGCTATATGCCTGACCATAAAGGAAATCAGAGACAGAGTTGCATTTAGGTTCTTTGTTTCCCATTTTTGGCTTCACCCAATGGAGAGGAAAAGCAATACTTTTTTCTGATGTTGCTTCTGTTTTCTTAGTGTCACTTTCCTATGCCATCTGTGCAACCTCTATGAAAATAGGTACTAATTTTTTTTTAATCATTCATAAGTCTAGGAGTAAGGAATCACAGAGACAAACACCTCAAACCTCTATTAAATGTGCTGAACTTCCAAGCACAGAACATAGGAAATTGACACATGGATTGAGTCCGCAAGAAATATCTCATATCCATACTTCAATAAAGTGTTTACATGATTTTCCCTACTGAGAGAAAACAAAACAAAGCCAACACATAATTCCATTACCATCTAGATGTTTTCACTAATGTTCTACAGATATATGTAGAAACGTATCTTTGAAGTATATAGCCTCTATCACTGCATCCTGTGCACAGAATGCACTTTCAAAATATTCAAAGCTTAAAAAAAAAAAAAAGCTATCATTGACTCTTACTAAGCAATTCATAGAGTGGCTGAGTCCTACTTCTCAGTAGGTATTTAAGTATTTTACTCCTCTTGAAATTAATTGGAGTTTGAAATTTAAGTGATTTATCCAGCATTTCACAGGAATTCTGTGTTAGGAAAGAGAACCAAGTTCAGCTCTCTGGAGTATGAAACTCATCACACCATTATTCCTTTCCAATGAAATATTTCACTTAAAAGCTCCTCTTTGCCTTTCATTTCTGACACAGAAAAAACACTTATAAGAGATATTGATTGAATTAAGCCTTACCTTGACATTCTATCTGAGCACAGCAGGAATCATTCCACAAGGAAGAAGTAGGGTAAGATGACTTGCTTTGGCAAATTACAACTTACTGTTTAAATAAAAACATACAAAATGACTTCACTATTCATAATTTGTGCACTCATGTACTCCTTCAGCATATTTAATTCATTCATCTAACCCTCAGAAACTCCACATACAGAAGGCTGAAGAAACCAGCAGAACGCATCCTCCACGCTGCTGAAGATGAGGCCTGTTATTAGAGGTGATCTGCCAGTGACTTCTGCAGGAATATCACACGGCATCAGGTGGGGTTTTGCAGGCCAAGAGCAGAACCTTGAATTTAGCCTACAAGTTAATTGGAAGCTTTGATACCTGCAGTCCCTACACACTATGTTTGTGAGGCACTTCTTAGCAGGCAGACATATGCTGTATTAATTTCAGTGGCTGTATTTGCCACCCTAATGACAAATACTGGGGAAAAATATCATCAATATCATCAAAGATTTTGTTTTTGCTGAAATTATTAAAGAAAGCCCGCACCTTAAGCTCTGGAGGTTTTTTTTAAGAACCAGTGAATACCACAACAAGATTCTATTCCCTCATCATTCCAGTAGTTAGGTGTTAAATGTAACAAAGTCAGAGTATCACCATGAAGGAAACCCAGTCTTTAGATTATGAAAGACTGTGATGTCAGTATATCCAACAATTGTACACATATAAATTAGGTATATTTCTAAGATTTTTAAAAAAATCTATTACTACAAAATGTCCATAAAGTTCCACTAAAGGAGCATTTCACCCGATCTGCATACGGAGGTTTTGCTGGCTATATTTTAGAAAAGGGAGAAATATATGTAGTAAAGGGACAACTCAAACAGAAAAAAAAAAAAACAAAACAAAAAACAAACAACCACAACCAAGAGAACAGGAAGCTTCAGTACAGGTTTAAAAGAATTAGAAAACCTGAAAGAACTAAAAATAGAAATTGGTATGGGGAATTCTCCCAAAGGGAATTGCTTGTTTCCTTCTACATTAGGCAAGAGAGAATTTGCACAGCATTCTATGTAAAGACAATAACATCAAAGGTATACAATCCCATGAGAAATGTGTACATTTAACTGGGATGTCCTTCAAGATCTAAATGTTTATGGTTAGCAGTTTGCATTTTAGGATTTCTCAATCTTACAGTACAGTACAGTGCAACAACTTGCCAGCAAGCAACTATCTGAGTTGACATATTTATATCTTGCACACCCATGTGAAACTACTAACTTAATCCCAATAGTCATATCACCCATTCTCTTGAATTGATAGTCTTTGTCCTCAGCAGGTCCTCCACTTAGCTTGAGCATTACACCACAGTGGCACAGCTGTTTGCTTCTGGTTCTGGAAACAGAGCAACTGTGTTCTGTTCCAAGAGATGCTGCATGCTGTCAGTATGCCTTTAAGCATTTAGATTTGAAAACATGCACTAATATATATAAGAAATTATGGTGTTACTATATCATGCATGAGACACTGCCCCTGACATCAGTTCTTTGAATATTTTCCTTATTAATATGATGTAAAATGTAGAAGAATAAAGGCAAAGGGCCATAACAGTGAAGAAACCCTTAAAAAAGAATACATTTCCCCTTTTTTTTCTCATCTCAAACTGCAGTGTCATAAAAATAGGTTGACTTTTCTTTTTTCAATCCTGCAAGGCAAAGAAAATACAATAGTTAGCAGTGCCAACCTGGCACCCACTGGGTCTTCTGCCTTGCCAAAATCTTTCATTGAGCTGCGAGTCGAAAGTGTGAGGAGCATGCTGATGCTGCAGCTGCTGCTGTGTTTATGTCCTATTCTGGTGGAGCTTCTCCAAGGATTTCCTTCAGAACAGCTCATCTTCAGTTTAAATACAATAAAGCTCCCCATCAAATAAATTCTTCAAAAAATAACTTTTAAAAATCCCTCTCACTAAGAGAGATCCTGACAGCACTAAGATACAAGACAGGCTTAAGCAGAGCATTAAACTACATGAACTACATGCACGTTTCAAGCAACATCAAAACACAAGACCTTAGCAGTTAGGCCATTGCTGAGTGCAAGCTGAAAAGCATTTTTAAAAATCTGCCAGCTGCAGGTCCTCTCTCATTCACTCACATATGCTAAGTGCATGGATGTTTCATTGTTTACACATCTGGATTGCATCAACATAGGAGTATGCGCCAGTTTAGATCAAAAAGTCCCAAAGCCACTTCTTATATTATGACTAAAACAGATACTGCAACATTACCAAACCTGAACATAAGACTAACAGAATAAATGATTATGTCGGCAGGGATTAATTAAAAACGTCTGCCATGATTACAAAGGAAGAAGCCCTGTGCCTCAAATGTTTGGTGGGCAGTGTGGGAAAAAGCACCGCCAGGTACCTGGCTGTGGTGTGGGTAGAAACCTCCAGTAAAGAACAGCATCAATTCACCACTGCCAAAATAATCAGGGAGCCAAGATGCAACTCGCTGGGTCATCAGCTCCATAGCCACTGCAGATTATTTCCCCTAGCATGACAGTATAAATCCCCTTCTGTGAACTTGATTTGAAAGAAATGGACTGACAACATAACATGGCTTGCCAAATGTTTACAAAGTGTAAACTGAAAAACTTGGCTGTTTGAAACAGAATATCCAGTTGTATAATCAATGTCTGAGAACACTTTGATAGTTGTTTTTAATTTTTTCTTAATAAAGGAAAGGGAACTTATGCAGCCATTTTACAGTTCAGAGTATAATTTCCAAGGAAGATTTTACAAACATGAAGGATGATAATGGTAATGAGTAAATAATGATCACTAAATGGAAAGTCCAATAAATATTATAACCACACAGATTCATGTGGTTTCTTGGCCACCTAAGCCTCAAGCCCGGTCTGTTCTGTCTGCTAACACAGTTTTTGTCTCAGGAAATATCCAGGGGTACAAAGCCACACACTGCAAGGGACTCTGAGCTTGGTGGTTGTGAGGCTGAGCTACATGTGCACGCTGGATCACGATGCATGCTCCACTTTGTCGTTGACCCAACAGCAACCAGGATCAGGGAGCACCTAGGAGCAAGGAGAGCATGTAAAGCCTAATAAAGTCAATCAGAGTGACAGCTCCGACTTTTAGAGGAAGCACAAATGCCTACTACAAGAGAGAGAGAGAGAGAGAGAGAGAGAGAGAGGAACAATAGGAAACAGCCCTAATTCTTATAAAGAAGGCTCTGAAAGTACCACCTTTCATATTGCAGTTCAGACTACAGTGTGCGACCATTCCCCAGAGATACATATTTTAAAGTTGACGTCAGACAACTCTTACTGTACTTGTAACATTTCAATTACTATGATAGATTTATTTTAATGCAATAAGTGCTACTCACAAAGAAGCTGAGCAGCTTTACTTCCTACCTTGGAGTCATAAGTTTTCAGCAGCTATGATGAATGGGCCCAATATCTTTCATTACAACAGGGCATGGTGAAGATCTGCACTGTCCAAATTATAATAATTTACCTAATGGTAATTTACCTAATGGTCTGTATTCACTCTCTATAAAGTTACCATAAAATTTTAACAACTCTGAATAAAAACAAAGTTTAAAAATTGAATATTGATCAAATTCCAGAAAAATGCAGTTAGATTTTTTTTCATTATAGAAATCATTTTCAAATTACAAGAAATAAAGACCTTGTATGAAACTAACAAAAATGGAAAATAGGTAGACTTCTTTTGGTAGATACCCACCAAAAGGGGGTAGTAAACTACTGTCAGATAGTACAATAATACAGGTAAAAAACATCTAATCTAAATTTTAGAGGAGTTCCATGAATGGACAGTCATTTTTATTAACCACAGATAGCTGGCTGGAGGATATTCTTCTGGCTTCAGGCTATTTTACGCATATTATATATGCATACATTATTCAGTGTAAATGAGTTACACCTCTTTTACCATCTGAAACTCCTAGCTATGCTCCAGATCAGAGATCAGCAGCACAAATGAATTCAGACAGAGATGCCCGTTTGGCTGATTTGAATTCAAAAGAAATCACTTTTTGATCTGGGTTTATTGTAGTGAGAAAACTGCTGCTTCCATAAAATTCTAAGCAAGTAAATGCAGATAGGAATCTTTGTTTATAAGGAATAATTAAATATATCTACATATATATTTCATTTTAGGCCACAGTGAAATCAGCACTTTCAGATAGCACTACTTATAATTTATAGCAGATATTATACAAATAATACTCTTCTTATCTTCCTGCAGACATGAAAATAGGCTTCAGTTCATGAACTAACAGAATATCCTGAACAGTAAGATTCATGTTGTTTCTACTGTTTGGTGAACAAGAAAGGAAGGAAAGAAAGACTTCTCCTTCATATCAGTATGATTCCTCAATGACTATCAATATATTGTCCCAATACTTAGGGATCAGAGTCTGTTAAAAGCAGCTTGGGCTAAATTTGCAGTGATGAGCACAGTGAAGAGAGGAGCATCTGCTCCAGCCTGTCAATACACACTGGAGCTGTTGGTGCAAAGTATCCTACTGTGCAGCCCTTCAGGAGATACTAGGATTGTTTCATCTGTGCCCTAAAGTTAGAGCTGACACATGCATAGACAGTAAACAGCTTGCTCCCACTTTGTACTTGCTTTAACAGTAATCCTTCTGCCACATGCCTGTCCAAGGTGGCTGAAGTAAAGACTGCAGTAATCATACACCCCTATGATGTTGCTCTCCTGCAAGTGAGGTACATCTGTTAAAGACTGCATCAGAGTTTTAAACTATAGGACACAGGCTGTACAATCTAGTCATGAATTCTACACAAGAATAGAGACTAGAGAGTAGCAGCAGCATGTTGAGGCAGCTAGGTCAAAGACCATGTCAAGAACCTGAAAAATCACAGAAAATCTAAAAAGGCTGTCAGACATATCCTCCAGCAGCAACAAAAACACCGAGAACAAATAAGCAGAGAACGGTTTGAAGAACAGCACATTTGAAAGAATGTGAGGTTTAGCAAGCAAAGTGACTTAGCATTAAAGGCCAAGTCTCTGTGGTAGGCTACATGGTACAGTGCTACAGAAATAGCACTACTGATTCTCTATGGGAAAAGCTCAGATGTCCAAGGATGGGTCTATCTCACCTTCCTGCTCTACTCCATAGATAAAATCAATTTCTCTGCCACTTTTTTACAGATACTCAAACAATACATCCTTTAGATACCAGCTCTGAGGTGGATTGCACAAACTCTTCAGAACTTGTCAGCAATAGCATCAAAACCATTGCTTCTCCTTAGGCAACTACTGCTTTAAATTCTCAGTTTTCATCTTGTATAATGGGCATTGGAGGGCTGGGGACACTCTTCATGAAGTAAATTAATAAATAATTACTACCCTACACAGTAGAAGCAGCCTGCAGCATTTCTGAAAGACAGACAGACAGTCTAGTAATACACTGTTGTATTCTTGTCTCGGCAATCGAAGCTCTCAACCTGTTCCTTTCAGCAGAGAATAAGATGATGCATCAGTGACATTGCAGACAAAAATAAAAATCTGATCAGTCTAAAGCAGAGATGCACAAGATGAAAAGTCAGTGAAAAAAACTTCACAGTTCAACATCTGAAAGAGAGAATAGAATCAACCCTAGTAAAGTGGGAAAGACAGAAACAAATCGAATACGTTTATTCCTCTTCGTTACAAATGTTCTTCCATCAATTATTTATTTACTTTTCATAACAAAATGTTTTAATTTTTACTAATTGGATTTTTTTAAACAGCCTTCTTATCTAAAATCTGTGGGTTTTCTAACTCCCCTTTATCCATCAATAACTTCTAAAGTTATGAAGGCGCTTTCATCTGCTGTAGATCACAGATCCCTCACCTATCTATGAAATGCATAATTTGGGTATATCTTCTCCAGTTCATGTAGTCTATTTGAGAAACCTTGATTCCAGAAGTCTATGTGGTTACATTCTGTCAGTATAACTAAGGTCAAAATGTAATATAGCCACACAATTCTAGGAAAACTGCTTATAGTTTATTAAACTGCTCATAGGCAATTAAATGCCGTTTTCTCACTCAAAAAATAGATCCCTACACTAATAGTCTCTGCTGGCACAAAAGCCAGTATAACTGTACTCATTGGCTGAAATAAGCTGTATGATTTTTACTGCAACGCATATAGTAGGGCAGGTATATTTATAGAAATAACATTGCATTAATATTTTTATCATTTTAGAATCTGGGAGGAAAAGGCCTCCCATCTTACAGTTATAAATTTCTGTGAGTATTTCTAAAGTGATATTCACTGAAACAAAATACATCATCTAGAGGTATGGAAAGTATTAGAACATCGTTATTTATCTTGAACTCATGCTCTCTTCTAATCAAAATGTCTATCCTACCTTCTTACTTCCAAATGTTAAGTGTATCCTATAAGATGTAAGTACAAGCTTTCTAACTGCTCCGTATAAATTTAGAATTAAAAGTTCAAAGAAGATATCTCAGGCTTATTTGTACCTTGACCATGTTGCTTATTTCATTATTGTGCACCTAGTAACCCAAGAAAGACTAAAACCATTAATAATCATTTGATCCTGTGCATGCACAGCATATTAAGCCCAATAACATTAACCCAATTCAGAGAAGAAATTTAATTTACAATACAGTCCTTTAAAGGACCACAGTGTGTAAAATGATTCTCAATTAATAAGAATTGCAAACAAGAACTGTGTGAATACAGGTACAACTACATTTTATTAGAGTCATATGCTTTGTGAAATTATTCTCCCCCTAGATACTGTAGTCAATCAAATCTTCATTCATCACCTTCCCACTTCTTTACTGTCCAGCCATTTTTCTAAAGCATCAATTTCTGCAGCTTTCAGAGTCCCAATTCTACAGAAACTATATTCCATTTTAATGGACTCATATGAGTTAAAGAAGCTTCACATTCAAAGCAACAGATCAAGAGCTGATCACATGATGATGCTGACAGTCTTATGATCTGTTTCTGAATTATTACATAAACATCATAAAACTCTATTAAGGATGTAGCCTCTACACTTCAGAGGCTTAGGTCTAAGACATTATAACTAACTTCTGCAAATCTGTATGTTTTCAATATACTTAAGCAATTAATCACAGACAACAGTAAGGAACATAGCTCTTTGTGCTTCGTATTTGTGCATAACATGGCCAATCTGTGGATTATCACTAGGCTGTCTGTGAGAAGACGTAACAAGTGGAGTAGTTAGCTGCACTATACCAAGAACTGGCATAATGGTACAATACTTCGCTTGTGAAAGGTTGCTTCAGAAAGTGGTCACCCTACACAGCAGTAAATACATTTTCAGTTACTCTTACCTTGTGCATCTCTTATTATAACATGTCTCATGAAATAAAATTATTTATATGAGATCAAATAACAATGGATAGTTATTCAAGGTAATGGGATCTTTTTCAAAGCTACTGAAGAACAACACTGATTCCTTTAATTTGCTCTTTTAGTTGCTATTTCATTTTTTTGTTTGTTTACTCAGCATCACCCACAGAAACTAAAAATTGAATCCCATTGCACTGTAACTAGGAGAGAAAATTCAGTGATTTACTAGGTAAAAAACTGTGTTCTAAAGCACATGGGTTGAAAATATATATCAGTTAAAAGAAATCAAGAATTCAGATGCACCAGAAACCTAACCTAGAAAGCCAGTGATATGAAGTCCACTGTTTCTTTCCCTCTTTCTAACAACTTCACAGATTGTATGCCTTTGTATGGAGAAAATATTCTCAGAAGCATATGACTTACTCAATTTTCTGCAATGCAGAGTGTTCCATCAGCAAGCAATATGAATTAACCTTGTAGTAATGAACAATTTAAACATTTAGAAAATCTGATCTTGTACTTTTCCTTACCAAAACTCTCACAACTCAACAAAAAGTAATGTTATGTTTAAGAAAAAAATACTGTATTTATGGTGGAAATTCAGTATATTGAGATAAGAGTAGTGAAAAATCAGAAAATGAATTGCAATCCTAAGGTAAAACTTTGTTTACTAGAATAACAGATTCTCTAGGATGTTTATAGTTTTCTAATGTTTAAAAATACATTTAAGAAAAAAAGTTTTCTGGATTAGAATCAATCAATGCTAATTTGATTTATATGACTCATTTTTGCAGAAATAGTGATCTCTCTGAAAATTAAGGCCAAGGATAAATAAAGTAATGTAATTAAAATATCACTGTTGTGAAGCTGGAATCTATACAAATGTATTTATGGAGACTTTTAAATCCAATATATTTACTATCACAATAATTCCCCGAGTTGCAATCATTTACTTTAAAAGCAAACAAAATCAGAGATGTTTGTCATTGAGATGCTTAATTTTAATGTAGGGAAATGAAGTCAAACAACTTTGAAGAAATAATGGGATGAAGAGCATGAGTGAAGTAGAATTTCTCCTTTGGACAGAACACCAAAGAGTTGTGAGCAGAAACTCTCATTTAAAAGGTATATGTACTTACAAAGAATAAAAATGCTGGAGAAAAAATATTGAAGAATTATCAGGAAGAGATATAAACAAAGATGGAAATGGCTAAAGGAGCTTCATTGCTTGTGGGACAGGAGGCTAGTGAGGCTATAGACTTGCTGGATAACTGTTACGTACTTCCATATTGATAATGCATCCCTCACTAGCTGTCATCTGTGCATATTCAAATGAAAGGAGTATGAGGCTCCATTAATATTCTTCAAGCTACCCAATTATTATACAAAAATAGAATATTTCTTTACCCGTTCAGCAGAGGGTGGCACTGATTTATATCCTAATAGAAGGCAAACATTTAAGCTAGCCATTGTAATCATTCACTTTTGGCTATTCTATTGACCATCCACAAAAATAAGACATGACTCTCATCTCCCTGAAGCATGCACAACTAATTACACAAACAGAAGCACACACAGAGCATGACTGGTTATAAACAGCAGTTAAAGTAAGGTGCTATGAAACCCAGTAAATGATTCCTTGAAGTTAACTGAAGAAGCAACATTTCACCTAGTTTTGTCCTGAAGCTTCACTCAGATCCCTAAGCAGCTCTCAAAAGAGAAAAACCAACTGACTTCAGCCGTATTCAAGCACAAGCTCTTAGTGCTGCCTAATAAACTGCTGGCCTTATTTCTTACCGTACCATCACACCATGGTTATAATGAAGATTTCTTTAAGATGGTTAAAATCAGTTATGTATTGGCAAGTTGAAAATACACTCAGACATGTAACACAGTTATAATAAGCTTGAATTAATCAACAGATACGCTGTGCATATGTAAATACATCATTTAAAGTTAAACAACATTGTAACAGTATTATTAGCACTATGATTTCTACAGTACTTACAATAACATAGAAGTGTTTCATATTTCAAACCCATAGTGGCCTGTGGCAAAATTATTCTGATTTTTAAACCAAAATCTATTAATATTGATGTACTTTCATGGAAGCAATTAAACTCAATCTTCTAAAACATTAATTAAGGCCTACTGTCATTCAGGTTTTTGAGACCAGATTAATCAAGTCTACCAAATGCTCATAGTCTAAACACCACGGTTATTGCAGGTATACTGAGAAATTACCGTTTGCTCATCCCATTGGCTTGTTCTTTATTTTTTTTTCCTCCACTAATGTACAAACTAATGAAGGACAAAAAGGAAGAAATATTCCATAGCCAGAAAAAGTGTATTTAAATGTTTTTATTATTATTATTTTATTTTTCACTATATTCATTAGACTTAGCATGCATGGTCAGAATAGCAATTCCAGCAAACCTTTTTTAATTGCACATTCTATTTGCTCCTATTGCATGCATTCAACCTGCAGAGAAGAAAGACATTTAAAGATTACCAAGGCAAGTTTGTAATGAAGCGGATACCTCTTTGTCTGTCCTTGCGCCAACAGCAGCAGAAGGGATACTAATTAGAGGGTGAATTATTAGCTTCCCATGGTGCACTGCAGGGGCATTAAAAATGAGTGTAGTTTGTTGCTCTCCTCTTAGATGGTTAGTTCTGGTTTAATATATTCTTGTTTCTAGGTGAGCAGCAGGGGACAGTTTTTATGATTATAATTGTTGCATAATTACTGGCCTAAGGTTGCCTATTGTTAAATAAAAATGCTGAGATACTAATGTTTTATTGAACAGTACAAGTAGATAAAATTGTAATATATTTTCCTGAACAATATAAGCCTGTTATCTGGCAGCTTGGTGACAACTCTTAAGTTGTCTTGTGGATAAAGACTGATTTTTTGCAAAGGATAAAACTAAAATGTTTTTATTATTATTAGTATTATTATTAAAAATAAAATATTCATTTTCTTTAAAATAAGTTCTGTTTTAAATTGTTAAAAAAAAAAACAACCAAAGTCTGCACACATGCTCAACCCTAACACACTGTCAGGTTTTCCATGTGAAGAAATGACCTCAGAATTGAATATTGTGGATTTCAATTTTCTGCATTCACAAATACGCCAACATTTTCTTAATTTTCTGCCCATATTTTGCAATTGCAACAATTTAAAACAGCTGAACAACATAACTAAAATAAATTAACTAAAAGAAAATTAAATAAAATTAAGAAATTCATATTCACTATAAAAATGAACCAGAAAATTGGAATATCTTCTTTGGTTCCATCTTAGGTAGCAAAAGAGTTGTCTGAATGCACAGCAAAAAAGGTCAGTACAGAACACACTGTTTTGACGTGCTATTGTTTACCCAGGTAGAGATCTATCTGCTATGCATCAAAACTCCCTTTAGAGAAGCATTCTCAGGTTAAGAATCAGCTACCTGACACTTGCATCCATATCATGTTTACACAGAGTTCTTTCTGAATTGTGAAAATTCAAAATTCTAAAGTTGCCAAATAATTAGCTTAAGTAAATAAAATATTAAACTTCATCTTGTTCATTCTAACAAAGGAGGAGCAAAAAGATGGGAAAGGCAATCATTTGTAAGTTATTGAAATAGAAGTCTTTTTCATTAGATTTTTCCAATAGGAAATCAGAAGTTTGTTCAGCATTGCACTAAAGATGGTAAATTTCCAGTAAATGTTGCTCTTATTAAATGCTCTGTGACAGAAATTCTTATTTTTCCACTTAGTTCAGGAGTAAAATAACTAAGAAATAGTTACAACTTAAGAATAATTAGAGTGGAGAAACTAATTGTTTTAAATGGTCTTTCGATGCTCTTTTTTCGAATTAGCTTGTACTTTCTAATTACTTTTCCTTCAGACAACATAGGCCTTATTCTCATACCTCCAAACTGAATAGGTTCAGACCTTCAAAGATTTGAAGAAACCACCCTTAGAAGTCATCTTTGCTCTTGCTGCCTTCAGGCTCATGTATAATACAGTCTTAATAGTATAAAAAAAACTACCAGTTTCCCTGAAAAACTCAAGTTTCACCAGCTCATTTGAGATATGCTATGGCTCTGAGGACAATTTTTGGACAAAGTAAAGCTTTTTTTCCCTTTAAAAAATGACAGACTTTTAATATTCATTAAAAGTAAGTACTACAAGTAAATGCTTGTAGCTATGTTCCTCTTTCCTAACCTAACCATACAAATTGTTTCAAGGAAAGAAGAGAAACACAAAACCTTCCAAGTACCACAGTGATTGCAGGCTTTTCTTCAAAATACTTCTATACTAGAAAAGGAGATGTCAACTCCATCCACACTAATGCCTACTATTTGAGTGCTATTACACACAGAATATAAATGGATGAAGATAAGCATGGCATTATTTGTAATTTGTTATAACCATAATTAGTATTCTTGTGACTGGAATTTAAAATATTGTTATACAATGAAAGAAAAATATGAATATGCTGTGCATTCACAGTTGCTGAACTCTTGCGCCGAATAACTACCTTTACCTACTGAAGTCATTAGTATCCTTATTTACTTAAATTCTTTCACCTTGACCTAGAAATACTTTAGTTATTTTCTATTTTTGCAATGAAATGCTGACCTACGCAAGCCTGATCTGCCAGCTTTATACAATACATTCACTGCAATGTTCTGCTGGTTGCCAGTCTCAGAAAACCCCTTGGTGTTGTTGAACAATAAGAAATCACTGACCTTTCCTTCCTCTCCAATGAATGAATGATATAAAAGCTAAGGCCACTGTAGAGATAACACAAACTAAGAAAGCGATGGCAGGTGTCATCAGTGAAGTGTTATGCTATTGTGATTAGAAGTATACAAGGCTGCTGATTTATACTGCACAAGTATCACAAAGTAAACACGAACAACAAAAAATAGCTGTATGGGTTTGTAAACTTCATTTAAGTAAAAAGCTTGGTATTTCTTTCTAACTGCGTATATGTTGTGGAAGGTTCCCTATCAGAAAATCCTGCAGTTTCCCAAAAAAACCCTGGTGTAATTTATTGTTGCTTTTTTACATAAACAAAAATATTTAAGTAAGAATAAAATCTACATGGTGTCTTTAATTACAGAAAGTTTGGATTAGTCAGCATACATATTCATAGATTATTTTTTTCTTCCTACCTGTAGCAACCTCCCTTCTGGCTTCATATTTGCCAAGCTCTCTATAAATTTCCATAAAGTAAATTTTCCTATTGGATTTGTTATCACTCTCAAGAATGTGCTAATTTTTATCATCTTTTCAAACTGCATTCCAATAAACTGATTTTAAGTTCATGCCTAAATTAAATGAGAAAGAAATACATTTTTCAATTGCAATTAATTATTTTCATTTCAAGCTCTTGGCTTTTCCAATGATTTCCTGCTAAAGAATTTAAGTTGAAGCAATAAGTTAAACACTTCTGTTTACAGATTATATATATATATATATTTACAATAAAGATTTTCAAGACTCTTCATCAACACTGCTTTTCCAATGCATTGAGTGGGGCTTCAAATGTAATAGCCGTATCATATAACCTCTCTTATTTCACAGAGCTACATTAATACAACCATCCATAGTTTGTTGACAACAATATAATTACAGAATGAAAAGCAAATAGATGACGTTTCAGATTACGTAGGTTTTAAAATTTGAAGACAAATAATGTTGTTTTCATGTTTGTTTGTTTTTCTTCTAAAAGGTTTCCATAACTTAATAATTGGATGCATTTACAATCAGGAATGTAAAAAAAAGACACTTAAGTTCTACAAGAATTTTAAGCTCAGAAATGAGCAAAAAAAGACAAAAGCTAAATTATGTCTATGATGATATAGCACAAAGAGACAAAGGAAACAAGCATCCTCTATCAAACACCTTTGAAAAGGACTTAGCATCTTTGACTTACTGGCACAGAGTGCAGACTCTCAGCTTCTCACTTACTCCCTGCAATTGAGGTATTGATAGTAATGAGTGCCTCTGCTGGCCAGGGAAACACATCACAGAAAAAGTGTTAGGAAGAATTTGATGCAAAGCAATTGCAGATTTTGCAGAGTCAACCTCAAAGACAATACTAGAAGAAACTGTTGCTATTTCTCCTAACTTGTGTTAAAGATCAGGATGAGATGTTCATCTGTTTGAATTATTTATAGATACCCAGCAAAACACAAAAACAATCCAGAATTAGTAACATAGGTTTAAGAGCTATTTATGTTTTACGTCCCCAGAAAGACAATCAACTCTTATCCGCTTTCATTGTGTCAAACCCATGGGTTACTTTTCCCTTTTGCATCACTGGTTACTTATAAATCTATCCTGCAGACCCCAGTACAGCAACAGGATTCATTCATCCATACAGATTCCACTGAGGTAGGTGAATGAACAGATGTCCCAAACTAAACATTGAATAACTTGGCTCTTTATCAATTTAAGTAAAAACCCATCAAAATTTGTTCTTGTAAGTATCATAATTTATTTGAAAATTAATCAAAAGAATACTGAGAGCCTAATAGAGTTTTGTCCAGAAAGGCTGCAGTAATCTTCCCAACTGAAATGCTTTTATTCCCTAGGAATGACAAATGTTTCTGTTACTGGTAAATCAATCAGTATCAGGATGAGCTCTGTACTGATACAGTTAATAAATAACTACATGCATAGGCTGTTTTTCATACATATAATGACAAGTGCTCACAAATTCTATGAAAAGAAAGACCAATCTTTTTCACAGCAAGACCAAATAGGATTGGGTGGCACCTTAAAGGTCTCATTGTGTAAGCCTCATTGCATTTGCTTTCATCGTATTATTTAAAAGAGAAGGGATTGCCCAAAGCAAGGGTAATCAAGACCTAAAGAGTGACTGCTTAAACAAAATGACAGATGAATACAAGCCACACTAAAAATGAGAATGCAGCACTAAGGAAAAGTCTATTTCAAATAAGAACGCAGAAAAAATAACTTCAAATGTTTTCTTTAATGAGAAACTTCTTGGCTGAAATTTGATTATCTGCTGTCCTAAAGCTTGAGACAGTGACAAAAAAGAATCAAAATTTAGGATTAGGAAAACACATTTCATTCCCTAACCTGGATTTAGCTTTATTCACTCTCTCCATAAAATAAGGAAAATCCGCCCAATAGTTAGATGCACAGCATATTAGATAAGTAACTTGAGCATCTTTCCCAAACATACATATGCTGTAGATTGTCCCCACAAAAACAAAGAAATACTGAACTCCTTCCACAGAGGCCACCCCTGCAGCCCCTTATGCTGCTCAGAACTTATGGTCTACATACAAATATTCTATCCTGCCTACCTCTAAAATTCTAGAGAAAATTATTTTTTATTTCCTAGGGAAGAGAGAGAGAGAGAGAGAAAGAGGGAATATACTTTGAAAAATCAAAAGAGGTGTTATGGTTATGAATTAGAAATTTAAAATCTAAGAATATAATTAAACTTTTTCTCCAGTTCATAGAATTATAGAATGCCACTAGTTTCCATCCAGGAGGTTTGTTTTGAGAACTTGGAATCATTTTGTAATTATAAAGGGGATGAAATTAAGTAAAGGAAAAAAATATATAAGAGCGAAAAAGGGAAAAAAAAAAAGTAGGTAGTTTTTCTTTCCTGTTTATTGAATCAGTGCATTTATAACTTCATATAAAAATGATAATTAAATGTATTTAACTATTATGAAGGAAAGAAAAAAGTCTTGGGAGGGTTCCCTTCACTGTCCCTTTAATAAAAATAGACTTAAAAATCATTTGGAGTGTCTTTAAGACTGTTGGCCTTCTTTCTGTCTTATGTTTCTATGAAACTCATGGATCACTAATGATGGCATTTTCACCAGTGACATGCTAAATTAGTCTATATCCTCTTGGCAAATTAACAATGAGCACTGACTATGAAGTTTTAAAACAATATCACTGATACAAAGCTCGGACTTTTTGAAGGAAGATAATTAGAAGAGGAACAAAGAAACTTTAATGCAGGTTTTTTAAGATAAAATGGATGCAAAATTAAACATGTAAAACATGACATGAAGAAGACAAAAAAGACACACAGTTTAGTAAAGTATAAAACACAAACTGTTCATTCCTATTTATCACTACAACAGGGAAATGTCAAGGATTTTTAATGCTTAATGAGCCCATCAAGCTTAGAATGCACCAATTGTAACATTTTTGCTAATTGGCTACAATATTTTTGTCTTCAAAGTCTATCCTCAATGCTGTTGTTTTCCTCCTCTAAAACAGCAGTACTAAAACTCTAAGAATCTTTCCTGCACTAATATTACATTTTTTACAATGCATGGTATAGTCTGTGGGGCATTTTTGAAGAAAGTGGTTCAGACAAAATTTCAGAAAGGATTTTTTGCTTTTAGTGAAGCTTTTATTTGTTGGATGAATAACAACATAGCTAATATGATAGAAAAAAAATAATCAATTCAGTTTCATAAGTACATTGCTTCACCGTTTATTGAAGCTCACATTATGGAAGTAAACCTTGCTAAGTTACCCATAGGAGACATTATCTGCTATAGATATATTAATACCAGATCAGAAAAAAAAAATAAAACATTACAGTGGCCAATATTTATAGAGATCTTTAATCTCAACACAAATTCTGGGATAATGAGGGAAGATATGACTTATTAAAGCCAGAATTTAGTCACCTGTTTCTGCAACATTACTACATTGACCCAACATGACATTCTGCTACAGGCAATATAGAGATATAAGAAGACAAACCTTTGTTTACTATGACTACAAAAGGAGTGTTTGATATGGAATATATACTTCAGAACTGGTGAGGAGCATGAATTACCACACAGATTTTCTGCTTTTCTTCCTTGAGTTGTTGCAACCAAAAGTGCAGTGTAAGCACACGATCTTTCCAAGTTTTCCACTGCTACCTACCTCATGTAACACTTCCAAAACGTGTCCACAGATGAGTGTGGTGCTTCCTTGGAGGAAGCTGAAACTAGTATGTTTCTTTTGGAAGTTACAAAAGCAGTTCACGAAGAATACCTAGACAAAATTCGCCAGGTTTTAGAAAAACACACTGTGATACCCAATAAGTCAAGTAAGTCAGAAATAGGTAAATTTCAAAACTATACAGAAAGATTTTGAGAATATTTGGTCCCTAGGAAACTTGACACAGAAAACGAAGTATCTGAGCCCAATTGCTAATAAAGGAAAACATTGAAATGACCTTCCAAATTATTAGTTTTCTTATGATGAGGAAATGGGAGGACAGCAATCTGATGAAATTATTTACCTGCAAGGTTTCTTTCAATGAAACCAAATACTTACATGTCAAATTACTGTTTTTCTGTTTTTTATTTATATTTACTGATAAATTTTTCCTCGCTGTTAAGCAGTTTAGCAGTTCTCTTTGGAAACAAGGTACTTCCAAAGTACAACAAAGGCAGTCCTCACTTAATGGGTGTCATTTGTGGTCTACTACAGGTTTTGCTACATTTCTCCTATTTTGTTCCAGAAAAGCTACCTCTAAAAACAAATGGTTCTCATGCTATAGTCAGATAAAAAGCAGTTAAGAAGTATACTCAGATGTGCACAAAACTCATCAAGTCAACTGAATCATACTATACTAAACAATTTATTGTATATAAATATTTAAGCATACATGGATCTGATTTTCCGAAGTCTGCCTGAATCAAGATTTTTTTTAATTTTTGAGTTTCCTTAAAACAAAATTAATCACTTAAATACTATTCATAAAGATTTAAGAAAAAAATCTGATATCCTGTTGCTTCTGAGAACTGAAATACAATTTTTAAAATCAATTTTCTTACCTGAAGTGATATTGCTTACAATAAACGAGAAAGGAATGAAGTGATGAATAAATAAAATCATGATATTGCCAAAACCATGCATTCAGTTCTCTGCAGAGATAGAGTTCTTAAATCAAACAAGAATCTTTTGTTGTTGTTGTTTTCATCAAGTTTCTTTGAATTATCTTTCTGACAGTGGACATGTTAGCTGGTATTGGTTGTTTTGGCTGAAGATTACATATACAACACAAGCTTAAGTTATGACAGCAGGGAACGCCTCAGCTTCTCCTTCCATATAACGCTGTCCCTTTAAATCCCAGTAAATATTTTTTATTGGTAAGAGACCTGAAAGATTAAAAAAAATCACAACAAAAAAAAAAAAGCCATGCTGAGTGACTGATACACACTGTCATTGTTAAGAGGCAGCTGACACCAGCTGGCCTCATACTCCATCCAACTTGCCCATTAAAGCTGCCTCACTGATCTGAATGTGCCCATATAGCAGGGTCTCTCACAAAATCTTGGAATTCTGTCAAGGCACACAATTATAACTATTAAATATAGTGCGCATAATTGTGTCAAACAGGGAAAAAGAATTATTACTGAAAAACTAAAAGGTACAGAGCTTTGCTAAGTAGCATTAGCACTTGAATGTTATGCAGTAAGAGGGTCTTTCAGGAGGCATCCCAGTTGGGAAGTGCTCCTTTCATCTCCCCAGCAGCTAAGCCTTACCAAATTACAAAACGACATACTAAAATAAATAATAAAATAAATAGAAATTAGATAGTAGATAGAAAAAAAGGGTGGTAGGAAAACAAAACAGGAAAATAAATGTAGCTGATTAAGTGGCTGAAGCTACCACTTTTGTGTTATATATTGATTCTCACATTTTATTTTTTTTTTCATTTGATTGATGACAATGGTGTTTCATGTCAGCTCAAGCAACAATAATATTTTACAACTATGTTTGTGAGTACTGAACTAAATGAGAACAATTGGATCAGAAGGCCCTCAGTCACATTTCTTTGATTTAGTGAAGCAGGAGACTATCTCTATTGTGCTGTTGCTAAAACCATCAGTAATTAAAGCTGAGTGCTTAAATCTTTGAAGTTCATCAAAAAACATGTCCAACATGCTTGTTTACTGCCAGAGATTTGCTAAACCTTCAAGTCAACCAACCCAGCAAAAATGGTCCTCAGAAAATCTATAGAACCTCAGTATTTGCTTGTTAAAATTTTAGAAAAAAGTCCATTTTCTTTAAGCTATCATTCAGCAAACAGCTGCTAAATTGTACATGAAATGCAGAAACAAACAGTTCATGATTATGCTTCACATACTAATTTTCTTCCACATTGAATGAAGATTACATTCAAGTAACACCAATTAAAAGAACAATGAGATTCTGATTAAGAAACAAATATATGAGCAGGGCAAATGCCATTCAGCAATACTCTCGAGGAGCTTACTTAAGTTTGAAAAGGACTTTAAGCATATTCTTAAGATTAAGTACTTAGTCAAAAGTTCTGTTGAACCTGGGATCAAAATATTGCGTTTGAAAGACACTCATGCAATTTTTGGATTTCCTCTTCCATATCTTTGTTAACATAGAAGCAATGAGCTCTGGTATTATTGTATTGCTATTTCTAATAATAGTAAGTATTTTCCTTTATAAGGTCAAGACTTCTATTTCCTTTCTTGTATACAAAAAAAATAAACAGTAACTTATGGTAATCTCTCCCTGAACCAACCTTCTAGACCCAACTTCTGTTTAACTGAATCTTGAATTATAACAATTTAACCTGTTTTTTGAAAATTACACTAGTTTTGAGGATCTCTACAACTCACCAGTACCTGTCACTACAACACAAATTAGTAGTTGTCCATATGCAGATTATATCATTTATTTACATTAACTGTGACTTGGATTAAAAAAAAATCTTTTGTCAAGCAGGAAGTCCATGTTTGAAGGAGAAAAAAAAAGTAACTAGCAATTCACGCTGAACTTGTCCTATTAACAACTTACTTCTAATGGGACAGAATCAGGTCTCATCTTTTCCCCTGCTCCAGCAACAGTTCTTTTGTGATTTTCATGTTTGTTATTCTACAGTTGTGCTACTGTTAGTTCACTGAACTTTGGCCAGCATTAATGATTTTCTAAGGAGACCAAGCAGACAAAGTTATCAGTGCAGCTGTAAGCTTGTAATTAACACCATGTCATATCTGTAGAGGGTGGTCTCTTCATCTACAGGTCACAATCTACATGAGAATCAGATCTTATGGTCTATCATAAGAATGACTAAGGTGACACAAGCAAGGATCTCAGTAGCAATTGCCTTCAGCTGTTGTATCATATTTTTCCAAAACTATCCTGTTGAATTTCAGAATTCCATCTTTTTTAACAAATTTTAACATGAATTCTCTGCCAGTTTTTATCCTACTTCTTTTGGAAGTACATTTTTTGTTACTTTTTAAGAAGACGCCAATTTCTCAATTTCCTACACATTTTTTAAATATTTATGTTAAATGAAATATATTGAAATAACTAGTAATGTTTAACAAGTGCTTCCAAGTTTTAAAATGATTTTCATTATTTTTAAGCAGCTATTGTTATCGTATGAAGAAGAAATAAGGTGTATTTACTACTTACTTACTTATTAGCTACTATAATTCATATACAAAATTACAGAAGTATAAAGCAGAAAAAAGTTAACAGGATAAATAAATTTCTAGGAATAAATAGAGTCTTTTCTGCAACTACTTAATCATTTTCTTTGTTCTAGGGACTTCAACAAAACCTGCACACTTTCACAAAAACAGTTTTTCCATGTAGCTCCTTTCAATAAAAAATAAAACTGAATTTTCCAACCAACTCTAAGTACAAAGTACTGGTTAACTTCTGGATAGGATCCCACATTTAAATACACTAACAGCATCTCCACATGGGTGTTTATGATGGCTGTGATTAACAAATAGGATTTTTCTGTAAGGTTACAGTTAATGTAGGACAGTAGTTAAACAAAGACTGAAACACTTCTGTACTAGGTACTACCTTTTGCTTTCAGAAGCTGCGTTTCAAAGGGACTCTGGAGATACCCAGTTTTGAAGTTTCCTTAGAGCTCACTGAGGTTATCCAGTTTCATCTTTTTACTTTGTTATTTAAAACACAACTGTGGTAAGGCATCCTGTTTATCTTAACTAATAATTTAAAGCCACACTCTGCAAAGCCTTAAAAACACAACGTTGTCACATTGTTTTAAGCCCACTATAATAGTAAGTCATGTGTTTTTTCCCACCTTGAGCTGTTAGTGATTTTTATTTCTCACTTTAGATTTAAAACAATGTAAAATACAATACAAAAAAAAAAAAGTCAGCACCATAGGTAGGTTCCCTTGCAAGCAACATGTATTTCCATGTCTCATGAGAGGACAACACCAGGCAAAAGACAGAAAAGCAGTCTCACTGTGCTACTGTAACAGCATAGCTGCACCCTCTACAAGAAAGGTAATCAGCATAAGCAAAACTATTTTGTCTCTTTTTTCTATGCTAAGGGACAGCTGTGCTAATAGAAAAATATAGTCACTGCTAAAAATACTTAATTGGGTTAGCATGAAGTCAACTGTTCTAAACAGGTGAGATATAATTAACTGGCTCACATCTTCAAACAATAAAAATAACCTTTAACTGACCACATTTGTTAACCAGTTTTTTCATCTTAACCAAGTTAGTAAAAAGGCAATTTAGCACCAGTTGCTGTGTTAACTTAGAACGAGGAAGAGGTAGTGAGGCAGTGAAAACATTGAGTGGGAGTTAACATTTTGTCATTATATGAAGAAACAACGAAGTCTTTTCTTTGCTGGCAGTAGATTCTTTGATGAGTAACAGAGTGTGGAATTTTAATTTTCAGGAAACCACAGATGTATCTTTCAGTACAAGGACTCTCCAGCAGACCATTCTGATGTGTTAGAAGTGTTTAGTTTTTTTTTTTTTTTCATCTGATGACCAAAAGCCTTCTCAGTATAAATGAGCTCCAACATGCTCATTCTGAGATATATCAAGGACAGTTCTATAATGTGAAGCATCTTTCTTAATAAAAAAATGAAAACATTCAAGGTTTCTCTAACACTTTCAGGGTAGTTGCAATGCTAATTCTGATCTCATTCTTTTTACATGATAAATTTAAGAAGTCTGTAAACAACAAAAGGTAGAATTTAACTACTTCTCAGAGGCTAAATCCCTAAAATTCCCAAATATTTTCTGGGGACGAGAATGGAAGATGGAACGGAAAGCTCATTTTCTTGTAAAAAGTGTTTAGCTGGTGGGTTTGTGAGGCTGAGTTTTGGTTACCCGCAGTACCTGGACAATATGGTGAAGGTACTGTAGGCTTTCAGATATTTCTAAAAGCAAATGACTGATCCAGGAGCTGAATTAGATGATACAGATCCAAATATTGTGCTCAGTTGTGTGTTACGGAGAATTATGTTATAAGAAACTGTGAACACATTTGTTATAAAATGAAATGGGGTGCCTGTGCAATTGCTGCCCTGAACTGGCATGTTAACACACAAGGAAACTGGAAAAGAAAGGTAGCACTAAAAGCACCCACTAAAGCCAGTAAAACCTAGCTTTTAGCTGGTGCTCTTATATTGACTTGAGTTCTATTATAAGCTCAGCTTGTATAAGTTCAGGACTACGCTCAGTGATGCACATCCCTACAGAGATATGTCCCCTCCTCCTGTGCTTGCATTTCTTCCCTTTATCTGTAAAATCAGCTCTGTTGTGATACAACACACATTCATTGTGGGAATGAATTTTGTGAGCAACAGCTTTCCTTTCACACATAGCCATCATGCCTCATCAACATGGAACCTACGCTTCTGCACAACACAGACATGTCTCACTTCTATTCTGCAGGGTTGATGGAATACTTCAGTTAATCTGATTTTAGACAAAGATCCATTTACCCTATGATCAGCCTGATCAGTGCTGATACAAAACTGAATTTGAATCCACAGAAGTGTTCCCATCGGCTCTGCAAGACATATTTCCTATATGCTTAACCAAGGCCTGGGTCTCTCTCATGGTAATGATACAAACCTGCAGCAAAGATGTCATTAACAGAAAAATCACCAGCTGATGGCTGAAACACTTATCTACTTCCTCTGCATACCCAGTATGTACGCGCCTACCTTTAATTATGTTTGTTTCTCTCTTGAAAAGACACTTTGTAACAAAAATGTGAGGGTAATAATAGTGGTTGTCTGACACTTTCAGGACTTTACACAACATGGTAAGCAATGCAAACTCAAAATGTGGGAGGAAACACAAACCTCTTGAAGAGATGTTTGCACAACCACCAAACCATGTGCAGGAGGAAATCAACTTCCTTACAAGCAGGAAGATGCGTCATACATCCCTTATAACATCATACAGTCCCTCAAAAAATCAGACCTTCTATTAGTCAGTTTTAATTAAACTGCCCTGTACTACCTGTCAGTATGCAGAATTGTCTTTTAAGGGGAAAAGGACACAGAGCTAAATACCAGCTCTGTAAGGAACTGAGATGTACTCTAATTTTTTCAAATAAAATGAAACACTAAATAAGAGAAGGACTTAACACAGCATGCAGACCAGATTGGCGAAGCAAGTTGGGAAATGTTTCTACTTATCTTACATCATAAAAAATGCAGTAGAAGATTGAAAGTTTACCTCCTTGATTCTTTAAATGTAAATTAATTCTTTTACTTGTCAAAATAATATCAAAACTCTGATAGAAAGAACAGACTATTCTTTTAAAAAGCAAACAAACAAGACAGCTGGGATTTGAAAAGGATATGCTTTCATTATATTGGAGACCTTGGCAATCTTGCAGATATATTCATGAATTTATCACCGAAAATTTTAACACAAATAAATCATGCATTTTTCAATGCCACATTCTCAAAAGAGTACAGCAAATGGTTATTGAAGAATAGATCTTTATACTCAGTGCATCAGGAATCTCTTTCACACACAGTGAACTGGACAAAATGAGTGACAGAGTTTCTGTAATCTGCCAAAACCAAAGAAAATTATGAGTAGACACCAGCAGAACTAAAGTAGTTCACAGAACTAAAATCTGTTAATGAAACTACTATACTTACCATAAACAGCAGGAGTTTTGGAATGCCATGCAGCTTTTAAATTATTAGCACTAATTAGAAATATAAAAAAAAGATCAGGAAACATATTAGAAAGGAAAGGCAAGTCTACTTGCATTGCTGTGTCAAAATTACATTTCCAAACAACCAATTAGTGAAGAAGACCTTTCAGCCCAATAAGCCATATGTAAAGTGGGACGGCTTCATTACAGTGGCTTCCTAATTAAAATGTAAAGGCTGCTGATCATTGCATAATTAAACAACATGTCATGTGTTTTCATCTGGCAATCGCAAGCAGTTAGGCCTAAAATCATTAATGACTAAGACATCGTCTAAATGAGTCCAGAGATTGCAGAACTACATTTTGTCAGAACGGAGAGCATCCTATGGTCATTACAGAGATAATTTCCTCCAAAGGGACTGTTATGTACAAAATGTTGAGGTTCTTTTCCACAAAATGACTTTGACTTTTTTATATCCAGCTTTCTTACTAATTAGCCTAAAAGAAAAAGGCTAGCAGGGCTAATTAACTTCCAACTACTGTAATCTAAATATGAAGCTACAGAACCAAAGATTTTCCCTATGGATATTCTTGAAGTTTTTCATAAGTAAAAGCTCTGGTATTGAGAAATTATTTGTTAGGCAACCTTATGCCTTGATTGAGAAGCCCTTATGTGGCTTCTCACTTTACAGAAAGCCTGAGAAGTAAAACCATTTGCAGCAATAATTCCTTGTGTTCCCTGTACCAAAGACAGTCCATTCTCTGCATCAGCATTCACTAATGATGCACAGGAATACTAAGAAGCAAACAGTAAACCCATAGTTCTGTGAATTCACTGGTGGCAGTGTGAGGGGAATTGCTTGAGAACTAGTAACACCAGTAAAGAAGAACAATATTATTGTGAAGATACATAACACAAGGACCGCAAGGCTTTTGCTTGAGTGGGCTGCTCAGTGTGGGGTGTGTGGGAAAAATACAGATCACAGCCTGAACAGAGACTAGCCAGCAAGAAAGTTTGTGTTCGCTTGGGAATGCAAGTAAATGCCTCTAGCTTCTGGTTGTAGCTAGAAGAAACTTGTCTGAAAGAAACTTGTTTGCGAGAAACTGCTCTGCAGCTATAACTAAGTCCCCTTGCTTTCCGCAAATGACCTTGCTTATCCTGATACGATGCTTTACTGTCTCCTGCTGTTATATATATGGTCACGATACCAAGGTGTCACACGGACGTCTTGCCAGCCAACACCAGTGTCTGCTAGGGATAACCTCAGGGCAGACACTATACTGGTTGGTCACCGCTGGAACTTGACACGGACTCTGGTAACATGAGAACCTCTCTATTAAATCAGTGAGTCTGAGCTCATCTCCACAGATTTTCTTCAAGATCAGTAAAACTCATGCAGAAGTACTACTGCATTTGCATTACAAGGGGATGCAATGACTATTCAAGAGACAAAATATAAAAGGATGACCTGTCATTTTTTTCCCCCCCTTATAAAAGACAGCACTTAATATAAGGATCCAAGAAATCTAAAGAGCAAAGAATTTTAAAGACCACTGTGTTATGAAGGAGAAGTCTAAGTATGTTTAACTCCAACAGGGTGTTTATGCAGTTCTCAGAATGCCAGTTACTGTTCCTTCCAGGAAAAACAAAAATACCCTGCCATGAAATCTTTAAACACACTGTAAAACATGAAATATCCTTATTAAATCCTTATTCAACTTCAACAGCTGTATTAAAGCCTTGCA
Organism: Callipepla californica brunnescens; assembly: GCA_023055505.1. Taxonomy (NCBI): domain Eukaryota; kingdom Metazoa; phylum Chordata; class Aves; order Galliformes; family Odontophoridae; genus Callipepla; species Callipepla californica. The sequence continues at coordinate 5,881,408 of JALIRH010000016.1, forward strand.
CAAGTAGATATCAGTTGCCATTCCTTTGTCCAGTTACGTCATCACAAATTCTGTCATTCCCAGAATCAACCAAGACAGAAGATATTCAACATGGAATTAAATTCCAGACCTATTATTAAATCTACATTTCACTTGAACATTAAAGTATGAGCAGACATTCTTTGTTTTCATTTTTCTGACTACAACTTGCACACAATTCTTCCTCTGGTAAGAGCAACATGAGAGCTGACATTTCAAAGAGACTCTGCTACACAATCATATCTTTTCCATGTTTCACATAACTACTTTTTCAGTTTTTAATGCATCAATCACGCCACAGTTAATTAATGTTATCCTGTATAATGTATTATTTGCAGTAAACCATTTAAGTGTATAAGCATATTAAGCATACCTGAAAGACTTCCTTCACTCCCGTAGAGCAGCTAAATTTGTTTACAGTGCTATACATTGATTTTGGAAAAAAAGAGTGCTAGATGTCTACCCGTCATTATACAAATACACACCTTTTCTCAATCTCATTAAAACTGTAGCAGCAAATGCCACTTAATGAATTTTTAGAAGAGCTGCTGAGTTTTTATTATTTCTCTAACTACGATGAAAGAACTGAACTGTAGCGCTAAAGGGGTTGGCATGACTTCACCTGACATATGAAATCACTATGATGACTGAGAACAGAAATTCTAAAGCATTTAACTCAGAGCACTATTCAACTAGGCTGTGATCCTAAAAGCATTCAGAATGGCAGACACATTCCTACCCTTCTCTTGCCTCTCAAGTTTGCTTTCTCACTGGTCATTTCCCCATGGGGCACTGGAATACTACAAGTCTGGTACCTACACAAGAATACAAACTTTGGCAGTAAATATGAAGCTTCTAGAGAGCTCAGGAAGTCAGTGATTGAAACTATGGTCTATTAGAACCCTTTCTTCCCTACTGTCACTCTTCCATAAGCCAACTCCACAGACATACTAAATTCCAAGGACAGAAAAGAACCAATTAAAAATACATAGATCTACATAGAACCTTAAAAAAAAATAAATGCAAATACAATGCAATTTCAGCTATCTTTCAGGGCTGGAGTAAAGGCAAAGATTTTGCATGTATACATCCCTTATTTGTATCTTTCCAATCATAGCATTGTTTACTTTTCAGAAGGATTAAAAAGTTATGCGTACCAACACAACAGCTCCAAGAATTTTGACTTTATGGGACTTCATAGTACAAGGATAGAATAAAAACAAACATTGGATTTTTAAAGTATGGCAACATCATTATCCCTTGTGCAGAAGGCTGAGACTCCCATAAAAAAAATAAAATACAGACTAATCTGAATGCAGTCACTTCATTAGTGGGAAACTTGCAGCATTGGCAATGTTGCAAAAATAATAAAATACAGACTTATTTTACAATATAACTAAAAATTCTTAAAGCTTACTGAATACAACAAGAAATTTAGCATATTCTTACTCAGAAAGGTATAAAGTATATCAATAAGAGGAAGCAATATATGCTAAAGGGCTGATAGTAATTTTCTTCTGTCTACAGTCATTCTCCCTCAAACTCCTCAGTCATTGATCCAAAATCTATTTTCATTTATGCCCTGATAGTTTTTCAGTGTCATCTTAGTAAGTACAGGACATAGTAACCATGAAGATTCCCTTTATACTCAGTTTCTAGGTAGTATATTTAAGCTAAATACTCCAAGTACTCATTTGCATCTTCCCTTCACCCTTTCTAAAATATTTATCACAGTAAGCTGATCTATTACATATCCTATAAACAACAATACTGGACAGTTAGACAGTTAAGTAAATGTGCACTTCACAACACTGCAATATATACTTAATTATTTTCTGAAATCAACTCTTCTGAGATCAAAGTTGATATTGCAATGCTGAGTCTGTGCAATAACAAAAATAAAACTGAAGAACCTTTCTGGAGCATGCCTAACAGGCAAGCTCATAAAGACAGAAATGTTTAAATAGATGAGAGAAAAAGAAATGTTCCAGCCTAGAATCTCTGAAACAAAAGGAATATGAGTAGAATTACTTCCTTATCCTTACATGCAATTCTTTGTCACCCCAATTATGTCTTCATTATATCTTGAACATTAGCAGGAAATATAACAGATATGCATCTTACTGTGACCCATTAAAATACAAGATATTAGATTAAAATGTTCACGCAAAACTTCCAGCATTTCAACACATTAGAACATTAGAATAATTTTAATGTACATGCAGATTTTATGATACTGCAATGTCACTGGCTTTATGAGTTCATCATGTTTTGCATAGCAGAACTTAAGAAAAATAATTCACTGAGAGAACAGAGGAGAAAGAACAGAAAATTCTGAAATTTCCTAGGTGCAGTAAATACCCTTCACCCCTGAAAAGCATCATTCATCAAGTTCTCTGACCATCCCTACCAATATAACCTCCTATTATTTCCTTTTGGTATTCAAATTAGATATCCAGAAGAGTGTTGTATTGACACTGTCAGATGCTTAAACAGAATGATTTCAGATCACTTTGGCAACAGTATTTACTAAAAATGAATTGCACCATTTCAGGGAATCAAATAAAACAGAATTTAGTTCTGTATTGTACCTCTTTATGGACAGAATGTCCCAAAGCACTTTATAACACAGCAGCTTACTGACAGCACAGTGAGTACAGGAAAATGCAGCAGACAGAATGTTTCCAGCAAAAGCTCACATAAATTCATAAGCAATAGAAATTCTTTCATTGAGAAGACTTGTTGCCCAGGAACACAGGGTTTATTTCTGTTCTTTTTCACAAAAAAGACCTGAGAAGTTTTTCTTCAACAAGATAAGGATCCTCTTAGGCTCTTCATATCAAACGTGTTAACTGGTTTTACTTAGAAGATGAATTCTTTCACACCACCTAACAGAATATTGCAAATTGAAGCTTGAACAAAATTGTGGTGAATATAATTCTACAATGCAGGCATTCTGATTTTTAGCGTAGCCAGCACTGTTAACATCACATCAACTTGAAGAAAAATAAATATATACCTCTTCTGAGGTTATTACAGAAGATGAAATTCCTAGTGTAGATTCAGTCTAGCATCTGTCTAGCATTCTACTCCATCCACAGATCACTCCAATTGCTGTTTGTATTCCATCCAAAGTGACTTTACTGTCTGCTATTGCAACAGGCTTTGGTTTGCATGGATTGTAAGGGGTGCTATTGGAGAGACTTTGATTGACAGTTTCAACTGGGCTCAAGTTGAAAGGCATTACTTTTGTAGAACAGAATGGACAGTCTGTGGAATAACCATGTTTTAATATTATTGTTTCTATTTAAAATATCACACATTAACATTTAATGAAATTAAATTCACTTGGAGCAGTATATCCACTAAGGGTCAAAGTGAGTGTTCTAGAATCTAATGGAAGTCTTCTTTTATGCTAGTGCTGTCCAAATCATTATTTGTCTTCACTTCAGTGCTCCCTCCAAACTTAATTACTTGGCTTCCCTCAGGGCTGCAAACTGAGGCAGCCTCAAAATGAGGGTGGCTTATATTAAATATATTTTAATTACTGTCTTCTACATCCATAGAAGTAAAGGTGTTTCTAACAGTCAAAAATAATGAATTTTCATTCACTCAACTCAGTACCTAGTCTTTTTTGAATGTATACAGAAATACCTGGTGTTCACATACTAAATAAATGACGTATCTTTCTTAAAAAAGAAATAAGTACATGCATAAAAATTGAGAATCTTACATCTGTAAAGATGGAAAAAATAAAGTACAATTTCTCTCCTGAGTGGTTTTATTATTATGGGGGGGGAATGGAACCACTATTAAATCTTTGTGATCTGTGTAGAAGACCAGAGGTCAGTGCTGGAAACGGGTACTGTTCACGTTTAATTTTGAACAAAATTTTCACATTTAATTTTCTCAACATACTTGAATGCATACGTATTACTTAGATTTCATCTGAAGAAAAATTAGAAAAATATTCCACACTTGAGGAACCTCAACAAGTAAAATAAAGTAATGCATAAATACCAACTTCAAGTTTTTCAGCAGTGAAATAAAACAAGTGGTCCTTCATACAGTCACAAAAGTACAGAAGAACAGATATGTGAACTAAACAAATCCACATCCCTTCAAACAGCTCTGCATACTATATACCATGGCAATTGCAGAGTACTGAGACAGCAGTTTCACTAGTCAAGCTTCAAATATGTTGGATGTGAGAAAACCAGAGCAGATCTTCCTGTGATGATCATTGAGCAAATTGTAGTTTCACTAAACATTCAAACTTAGTTGGTTTGGGGTTTGGACTTTTTGTGTTGTTTTATCTTTAAGAAATTAAAATAGAATTTGTTTGGAAAAATGTAATAGTTCAGTCTATTGGGGTTTTTTCCCCACCCAACAGATACTTGTACTCATCACACCTCTGGATACAGCTATGCAGTTTAAAAATAAATAAGAATAAAATAAAAAAAGTAACAATAAAGATTTAAAACATTCTCCAAAAAGAAACACGGGTAAAGGAAGAAAAAGCAATGATATTTAGTCAAAATTTAAAGGAGATAGGAGAAGTGGAAGGACAGCATCTTTTCACCCCTTTTGTACATCTTCAAATGACACATCACATATTTTGAGAACAGTCTTAATATTCTATTGGATACAAACATTATTGGGCAGCTAATTGGAAGGTAAGCAAACTGTGAAAATGATCATGAGTAGAATTGAAATCACTTGGAAAATATTTTCTATATTTCAGCCAACTCTAAACTTCATTTTCTCCAACACTGCATGACAACTAGCTGGGATTTTTGAGGCTTGCATATTAACTGTCTGAACTACTTTACTATTTCAGGATTAATCTTTCCACAGTGACGGTTGCTTTTTTCATTTAAAAAATGAAAAAAAATTCTTCTTAAACCAGTCAGATCATGGTCTTTTTTTTCTTATATGGAGCAAGTGTTCCATATCTTCTGTCATTCTAGAGCTACAATAGAACAACAACAAAAAAAAAAAGAATCAAAATCTACTACACCTTCTGACAATCAGTAATATGTCACTAAGAATATGATCCAAAGTCCACTGAAATCAAAGGCAGTCAAAGACATAATGTGCCTTGATGCTCTTCAGTTACTCATTGAATGTACACATCAAAGAACAAAAGACAAATTGTAATTTTTGTTTTGGCATATGCTGCCTCTATATTTATTATTTCCAAGTTGCCTACCGCCAGGGTTCAAATATTTAGCTTAAGGGCCATATCTCCAGTTCACTCCTTCAGATTTTAGCAATCTGACTGTTCCAAAGGGTCTCACTGAGATGTATGGAAACCAGACGCTCTTCAGACAGCACTGAGACAAGATTAAGCTTTGACATCTCAAATGTTGCTGTTAAGGAGCACACATCAAATTCAATAGCTAGTTGGCATACAGACTACACTTAAACCACAATCATACCTATACAGTTACTTCAGAAATGAGAACGTAACCTAAAGTAAATATACAAACAGTGCTTTTTTCTAGCAGTATGGCTAGTCATCTCAACACAACACCTAGCAATAAAGAACACCTTACTGAAAACAGTTGCTGAACAATGACATCTGCTGATCCTGCAGCCTGTTATACATTATTGGAAGCCCCCTGTTCTCTCTTATATTCATATCCCCACAGTAGCCTACAGAATCACTTCAGGGCATCTGAGAAATTGTAAAACCTTTGAGTTAATAGCTCATTCTGAATAGTCTGTTTTCATGCAGTATGCATCCAGGCGATGCTATGCTTAATACAAACTTAAGCTGTCAGATTTTTTCTTTTTTTTTTTTTTTTTAAAAGGAAGCATTTGTGCTTTTGTTTTAAGTGTGAACCCTGGAATAATTTATTCATAATACAACAATAAGCTGTCAGCTACCTTGACAACTGAAAATGAAGAGTACTGCACTCCTTGAATATTCCCAGAAATTTTTGTGTTACGAAAAGAATAGAGAGAAAAGACAACACATTGAAATCTGCAGCCAGACTCCACACGCAAAGAAACTTCATTCAGATGCCACTGCATTAGGATCTGTGGAGCCCTTAAGTCATAACAGCCCGTCAGAAAAAAAAAAACCCAAAAAACAAAATCACCTGAAGCAATCTCAGCATATCTAAAAATGTTCATCTGTCTGTTTGAAACAGTATTTAAGCTCAGCATTAAAAAAAATTTTGACAGAAAATACAAGAAAAAAAGCATGTTAGTGGAAGAGAAACTGCCTTAATTGGATAGTTATAAGTATTTGATAGGTTTATAAATAGGCAAAACTGTCAGAATGCAATTCTTCTCCTGGCCACTGGCCAAAGCAGCATAGATTTTAGAGAAGATAAAAAATAACCATAGTTAGTGCAGCCTTCCCCACAGAAAAAAAAAAAATCTCAAAATGATCCGTTGCATTTAATTTTTATTTGTAAGAGGTGATTTTCACTCACTTATAAGTTTCCTGTTTAATTTTTTTCAGCTTTTAAGTCTCTGTCCTTAAAAGGGAACATGCCCCAATGAAAAGCCACAGATAGCCAGGAGCATCAGCACACATCTCCAGTGCAGATAAGCAAATTCTTTAATTGCACCAGGAGGATTATTCCTGTTTGAAGCATTATTACCCTGCAAAGAATAATTTAACCTATCTGTACCAGAAGCTGCATCAGTTTTGGTGCACCAGTGACTAAGCTGCAGTTAGAGCAAATGTCCACCATAGAAAAGCTCCAGAATGATTAAAAGTAATGGGTCAGCAGAAGCTCCCTGCTGCAAGACTTTTATTCATCCTCATCTACCAAAGTGCTTCTCTTCTCTACATGAGCCACACTCCCCTATTCTCCAAATTTTCACTCACTATTTTTAAAGGCTAACCATCCTGCTGACCTAAAAAATGCCTGCTGTAACTAAGGAGAAACTCACCAGGAAGGGAAGACGGAATGAAGATCCTAATCCATGTGCAGTGCCACTGAGATGTGGCTTTCTACCATCCACACAGTGGAATGAGGACACTTCCACTTATTATAAAGAAAAGGTCATGGAAGACCTTCATGTATGCTGTCTCCAACAAGTAAGGAAACTCCTATTTTTCCCAGTAGCTAACGAATTTATTTATAAGTATCTTGTGATTACAATTCCTACAACAAAGAGCATAAGGGAGTATGTGAGAAAAATGAAGGTTTATATTTACACATCAGGGGTCAGAGCCATTTCACTTGAGCTCAGCCACTGAAAGACTACCACTAGCTTGTTAAGTTGACAGTACCTCTATAATTAATTACACCTTACAGGCATTGTACATACACATTTTATCCACCACAGATAACATGTGATGCAGTTAGCTCGTTTTTTCAGCCTTTTCCTATCTCAAAGAATATTTGAATTAAGAAAGAGGCTTCAGAACAGTATGTCGATAGTATCTGCTGTTTGTTACAATCCACATAACAAAGGGGATGAAAGTCCACATTCAGCAACACTTACAGGACTAACACATTCACATTAGCACTCCTCCTAGCGTTCCAATCTCTCCTACTGTGAATATGACCTCCCCAAGCAACTTGGGTGAAACACATGACAACAAAAGAAGTAGTAGCTATGTTAGCAGCATTTCTGTTGTCTCTACAGGGTCAGTTCCCTCCAAGAAGATGAAAGACATGACATTCATGAACTACCCTTGCTCCTTGCAGTCAAGGCAGCGCTTTTTCAGTAGCAGGAGCTATCCAATGCAGATATTTCAGAAGAAATATTATGTCTCATCCCTGTACTCTGTCATTTTATTTATAATCATAATTGCACATTAAATACTACTAGCTGCAAAAAGCAAAACAAACAAAAAGAGCTTTTTGACTATCCTGGGAATGGTAGGAACAATGTCATTTTGCTGTATACAACTGATCTTTACCTCTTCTATTGTCAGACTAACATATTTATGTGACATCTGTTATACTTACATTTCATTCCCTTCTCAATTAGCAATACAGCTTATTTCAATTACCAGTGACCAATTGTAACACAATGGAAACCACAGCAATGACAGCAGGGCAGTAAGGTCCTAGGCTATGGCAACTGGAGGCTTGCTCAAATGCAACAGCCACAGACACAATAACTGAATGAAGCTTTCTACACTCAGAAGGCCTCAAGCACATGGGGATCTCAGCAAGATACCCTTACCTCCACTGCCAACCTTTAAACGAGGTCTAGCCAGGGGTGGATCCCAGCTCCACCTCTTCTGGTCACTCAGGCACATTGCATGCACCTGAGCTCCCCTGGGTAGGCCCTGCCTTCCACCAGGTGCAACGTCACTGCTTCAAGCTGTGACTTAGCATTTCCACTATACCAATACACTGGTATTTCCAAACTCAGCAGCTGAGCTAACACTACCAGTTACCCAGAATAGTAGAGAAAATTGCTGCGCAAAGAACAGATCGTCTATTTATTCTACATTCATAAGTAAAATGCACACACTTGGCATTTAAATACACATCTACCTGGAAAATTTTGGCATCCAAGAAATTCACTTCCAAATTGCACATTTGTATAGTCATTCTAACAATAAGCACGCAAAATAACAGTTCATTATCATTAGCTGAAGAATCCTCCTTTTATTACAGTGTAAGTTACCATACCTTGATGCTACAACACCATGAGAAAGTGCCTTTCCTAGGATTTGGTATCTATTAAAAACATTTTCATATAGCATATTACAGTGTGAATAATAGTTCAGCACAATGCATTTTCTTGGTTCACCAAGAACCAGCATACCCTTCATTTTTCACTCAGCTCCTCTGTGTTCAAATACAGCAGCCTGGCCTACCAAAAAATAAATTAATCTTTTTGAATAGGGGGTGTGACATTTAAAAAATCCTTTTTTTTTTTCCCCCCCTTAAGTATCACTAGAATAATTTCTTCCTCCTTAACTCACATTTAAGCACATTCAACTCAGTATAGCTGTAGTGTGTGAAACCATTAATGATAGTACCTTTAACTCTTCCTATTACATCTTCATTATCTAAAATGATTCAAACCTGAAGGAAGTTACAAATAATATCTATGAAAAACAGACTTCAGGAAGATTTTCAAAGTCATCCTTCCATAATTTTGAGGAATCTATTACTCCAATAATTCATCATTTTCAATCGTATGCAGTAAGAGCTGGCTGGTACTGTCAGATTCATAATATTCTACAACTCTTACATGTAACTACACTAATCAACTAATCACTTTTTTCATTGTTGTGAGCAAGTTCAGCCAAAAGACAACTTCTATTAAATGAGCTAGTGAAGATTCAAACATCAGCACATAACATAGATATTATCAGCCTCTTTGGTTGCTAAAGCATTATTGTGAAATTAGGAGCTCAACTGAAGAAGCTCTTGATGACCAAATGTAATGATCACAGGTTGCATTACCATGTAAATTACAGAACTGCACACATTTTCTACATTAGTTTTCATATGAAGAGCTTAAAAGTGGTTAATTTTTTACAGCTCCTTTTTTCCCTCTTGAAAGATTAAATGAAGGCTGAAAAAATATATTTTAAATCTTTCCAACCATTAGTACACTTCTTAAAGAGCACACTTAAATTTTATTTCTATTAAAGTTATTTTGCAGTAAAGTCATATTTATACATTCTAAATAATTAAGACTTAATGAGATGGTTGCTATGATAAAGACAGGTCTTATCAAAATATTCCAGGTCTGATATGATGGAAGGAGAGATTCAAAATTCTGATCTTAACTGAGAGACACAAGCCTGAGTGAGTCCACCTAGATGATTCTTCCCTGAAACCAAAGTGTCCTGTAAGAAACACTCTACACTCTGTCCAAGTATCTTAGAGAAATTAGCACTTCCTTACAATATAAAAAGTTTGTGCACTCACAATATACACAATTGAAAAATATACACTTTTTCTTCCTTGAAGAGCATGCTAATTAATAAACCTGCTGTAAATCTATTTTTTGATTACAAAACAAAGAGAGGAAACATATAATGCAAAATGAAAAAGAAAAAAAAAGGTGCTTTAAAATAAAACTAAATAACTCACAAGAAGAATAACAGATTCACGTACCTTTTAAGCAAACAATAATGGACACAAAAAAACTGTCTACTCACTTGCTTCTAACTTCTAAATCATCCTTGTCTTTAATTTTAAAATGCTTTCCTGATCATAATGATGCATCAATTAAATATAGAAACGTGAACATTTTCCTTGCTGGCTTTGTTTCCATATTTCTTACAGTTTTGGTCTGTTGAGACATTCCATTTTACTTGTTTGTAGTGTGAAGACATAACATCTTACAAATTACAAAAACTGACTAATGCAAACTTAATATAAAGTAAATTGTACTAATTAAAAGGCTTATTCATGGGATAAGAATCAGGCTCACACAATAAATAAATGTTTTGCATCTAGAGATCATTGATATTAAGCGATACCAAGTACTTGTCTCTATCTTAAAGAGAAGTGAGGGTAATGGCATTTACCAAAGAGTCTAGAAGTGATAAATTACATCTTACTGTATGAAGTCAAAGGTTAAACTTATTATTGCTCACCACAGGCCAACCTTAACCCTAGGATTAATGCCATAAACAAAATAGAAAATTCAGTTTGCACACATTACTCGCAGGGATAATGTCTCTGAAGAATTACAAAAGTGAAATGATGCCCCCTACTGCTTCCAGAAAATGTTTCTATATAAATAAGGTCTGCTGGTTCAAAGGGAAATTATCATGTAAAACCAATGAACATGTATTTTCAAACTAACCAGCGCTTATTAGCATGACATATGCCAAGGACAACTTATTTCTTCTCTGGCTTTTAATTAAAATATATGAAGGGCTTTGCCTGGTAGAGAAAAACAGAAACAAACTGAGTTATACATTTGGGTAAAGAAATCATGAAGATTTAATTCTTTGCGCTTGTATTTTTTCTGATGTAATACTGAGTACATCAAATTCAAAGTAATAACTTTGATATAGTAATGATGTTTCTAAAATAGTGAAGCTGATAGGATTGATTTTGCTGTCATCTAGCAAATTAACACAATTATCAGCTAACATAAGTCATACAGTGCTTTGAGGTGTGGAAGACCACAGTTCAATTCCCTATTCAGTTGTACAGTTCTACTACCCCAGGAACTATTGTAATGAGTTCATTGGTGGGCAGGAAAAGCAACAGGGTTACTGTTTGGCATGCCCTTCAGAGAAGTTCAAATACTGAAGACCTATTAACAAAGCCTGGTTTTGTATTCTGCGTTTAAGCCACAGTAGACCCAGTTATATCAATGCTGTTAACTCCCAAATTATACTGATGTAATCCCCAGCTTCTTACAGATATTTGGGCATAACTTCTCTATTTTGAAATTAGGCATGCTATCAGACATTAAGTACATTATTGCCTTTAATAATCTGATCTTCAGCATTGCTGAGAATTAAGATAAAACTTAAAAGCACTGTTACCTATATTTGTTCAAGGCTTGTAGACTGACTGGAGTTCAAAAGTGTTTATAGGTGCCATTTATTTTTCTACTAAGTCAGTAAGCACTAATTTCTTCCCAGTCCTCACCCAATATAAATCACTACAGATTAACTGGGCACAGAAGTAGACAAATGTTTAAATTAAGTGCTCTATGTCATAAGGAGGTGGTTTAAAGCTACTTAACAGTAGACACTGACCAGGCAGGGAATTCTAATAATTAAGCTTTATTTCCATGGCGAAACTGCATTTAACGGTGCTCAAATACAACTCAAATGCAGTCAAAGATAGTCCTGACCTCTTGTGCTTCTACATTTAAGAAGCGTATCATCTTAGGGTATAACAGAGATGACAGGGGCCTGGCAGAACACCATTATGAAGGTCCATAACATAACTCACATAAGTTTCAAAACTTTCACCTGTCACATAATGTAACATCCAAGTTCTTTTTCCGAGATTTTGATCTAGGAGTCCTTATCAGAATACAAAACTTAGAGCTGGCTTTTATAACTTCTGGTGGAGCAGCTTGAAATGGGATTATACCTTCATGAAAATGTTTCTTTATTTTCCACCACTGTGACATTAGGCACATAAAGGGAGACATTGCTCTAAGCACACTTTCTAAATGTTAGAGGGTGAAAGCAGTTTCCAGAGGTCTGTGTCTAGAAAAAGCCTTTCAATGATATTTAATTAAACTATCTTTGCTCTGAGACATACAATAACATACAGTGAAAACAAATGTAAATGCACCACTGTTACTAAGTAAGGAATGACATCAGTTTGATAATTTTGCCACTCTTGTGCAAGCTTAGCAAGTCCAGTCAATCAAAAACTGAAATTCGTGACAGTGCTCTAATTTACAACAGCTAGTGATTAATCCCACTTACATTAATATGATTACATTAGACAGTACCCCGACAAAATCTGCAAGCCTAATGCTTCAGTGCATTGTTTTCATAAAGATCTTTCAAAAGACAATTGCTGGTAACGGTGTAAATATACCAGAAAAATCTTATAAGATGTGCATACGCTTGTTTTCCAATAAGTCATCATATAGATAGAAAAGTACATAACATCTGGTCCTGACAACTATCTATACATTAAAGCTTAAAAACTACAGTATATTCTTCTTCAACTAAAGAAAAAAAATCTTGTTCTGCACAAATTTAAGCCAAATATTACCATGCTCTTCTAGTCATTCAAATAAAACTAAAAATTGAGATCAGATTCCAGACAGCATTGCTGAAGTAATCAGTGCCCATACAGATGTCTGACCAGTAGGAACTTTATCTGCTGAAATGTTATACCATAGTCAGATAAGCACTTATTTTTATGCTGGTGTACATATCCCAGAAACCACCTGTAGGGTCCTATCTTAAAAGAGCCTTTAAATTTCTGTAATGACACAAGGATTAGGATGCTTATTCATGAAAATTACTATTAAAAAAAACAAGTCCTTTGGGCTGCAAAAGTAGTAAAGCCATAGTGGTGCTCAGATTTCGAAGTACAGCTTTTGATGAATTGAGAAAGTTGCTGTAAAGAGACAGACTACTACTTTCACTTCTGGTGTTGCATAAACTTTGCTAAAGGTTTCTTAACTCAGAGTGAGCACTGAGCAAGGCCCTCTTTCTTACAGCGTTCCAACTGAAGCCAAGCTCTGTATTCCTCAGACAGCAAAGGTGATACTCATTCAAATTCCATTTGTCATTTTCATAAGTAATTTAGTACCTCTCACAATAAAGATTATACTCTTAGATTACATATGTTCTGTCACGCATTCAAGAGAAACTATAGTACTTAAATACACAGTGAACACACAGTGTGGAATGTTGAAATTGAGCCATTAACATACACCTAAATATTGACATTAAAAAAAAAAATACAAAATTGTTTCCTGGAACATTTCCCAGACTGAATGACAGCCTTTGCCAATACACCTGCAGCTCTTTGCAACTAATTAAGAAACCTGAGCTAACACACTCAAAAAGCTTCAAAAAACAAGTGCAAACTCCATTGCATAAGGAGAGAATTATTACCAACTTTCAGCAACTGACACATGTGTAATTGCAATACTTTTTCTTCCTTTTTTAAATATTCAAATGTCTCTAGTCCTAAAAAGAGCTTGGAGCAAAAAAAGGTAGTTAGTTAATATTAAGGGACAGATAAAAAAAATCAGTAGCAGAAACTGATATTTGCAGAACCTATACCTTGGATTATTTTCAGTTTCCTCTTGAAACCAAAGAAATATAACAAAAGCTTTGATCAACAGGTTCATTAACGACTCTGCATGGCAGTCAGCTCTACAAAAAGGAAGCTTTCTCAGTCACAACTGTCAAACAATTATACAGGTGTTTCACTGCATAACCAGAGATATCAATAAGGTCTAGAAGTTTAACCTTAGAAAGCACAGTTATTTTATGTCAAATGAATTTCGTCTTTTTGCTTTGTTCTTCTGAAAAGAAACAAACAATCATACCCCTTAATTGAAGCACATAGCAAAATCTCCCAATGAAAACTTGATTGAGATACACTGAATTGAGGTTTCGCATTTCTCAAAACTTCGCTACTGCAGTATTTATGTTATAACTACAAATTAGAGTTTCTACTATTCAAATTCAAGCAGGATATTTTCTACACCCAGTATTTTAGGACTCCAGCCTACAAATAACTGCACATATATTTAAAGTTCTGCATGAGGACAACACCAGTGAAGGCTGTAATACGAACAACAAGGATCACAGCAGAATCTGTGAAGTGTGTCATCATAGACTGCATAGCTCTTGGATCTGAAGAGTCAGTTTCTGTAGTCTGAGCTAGCACAGCTCTGTTTCAAGTATGCAACTCAAGTCCAAACATTTCAGGAAGGCCCAGTTTCATAAAGTCATTTACATAACCAGTTTTCAATTGCAGAATATTTACTGAGAAGCAAGAAGTTGCTCAAACAAACTACTCTAAAACATACAAGAAATATTAGAGTATTTCTCTAACACATTTTCATTAATACAATTAATGAAAAACTTAGCAACAACTAGCTTACTTACAGTCAGAACAATTCATAAAACACCTGTGGGGTGAATAACCCAAAAGAACAGCATTCAGAGAAAATAGCGAGGAAGATAGCATATTTTGCTAGGCTTATCTGGTTGGTAAACATACAACCAGTGAGTAAAGAGAGGCTCACCTTTTCCAGATAGCGGAGGTTTGGTAATAACTCCACAGGGGAGGGATCTCCAAGAGAACCTTCCCCAGTGGTGGTCAGCCCCTAAATGGGGTCTGGGAGAGGTGGAGCCAGACTCCACCCCTTCCAGTCACACAGGTACATTGCCTTCACCTGTGCTCCTGTGGCTGACTCAGTGCTCGCCTCAGGTGATCAATCAGTGGTTCAGGCCGTGATTCAACAGTTCCCATACAATATCCCACTGGTGTTCCAAGTAGAAATACAAGAGCAGGAATTTGGTGATCAGTTCCCTCAGCTGCTACCAGTTAAGCACTACATTTTCCCTTCCCTAAAGTAATCCCTACAAGATGTGACCAAAGGGTCAGGAATCTGAAATCTCCCCTCCAACTAAACAGGGCCTGTCACTCTGGATATTCTGCTGTGAACAGCCCACAGTCTTTCTTCCTTGACAAGTTCTCTTTGTCAGTCCATTATAAAATATAAGAGAGCTTCTGGTGTACTCACCCTAGCCAAAGTCTGGTTTTAACCCACTTGAATATATGCCTGGGACAAGAGGCTTGTACCTTTTCCAAAGAATGGGCAGCATTACATTAGGTTCATGGTTTCAATTTGGAAAAAAATTATCTAAATATTCTTCTAGTCCTCATTCACAACAATGTATAGGTACTGTTTCAACTAGTTTTAACAATCAAATCATGCTTGTAAACATAAGTAAACCTTCTCTACAGCATTGGTCTTTTCTCCTTACAAAGGGTTCTACTTTATCGTGAATGCTGAAATATCACACACTGCTTAATCCTTGCTCGTTGGAGCTGAGTCTTAATGAACCTTACTCACTTGCAGCGACCTCCCGGAGAGACATTTCAGACCACAGTAACGCTGTAAATCACCTTTGAACCCAGATTATAGAGAATTATACAGATTACAATAAATTCTGCAGCGAGAGCAAGTTTTATAACATACAACGTAGCAAAATAGCCCAGCTATAAATATATATATATAAAGAGCACTAAACATTATCCACTTTATTTAGAAACCGGTACATTTTCATCTTTTTAAATATATTTTGTATCTCAAAATTGCTTGTCGTTTCATTTTTATTGTAAAGTTACTCTCTTACTATTTCATTTATGGCGAACAGAGGCTGTAAGGCAGCAGTGGCTGCAGTGACCACATTGTAACAGCTGATGGCACCAACCACCCCCAGAAACTGCCCAGCACAGTAATGCGCGTATTAGGGCATAATTTAAAAGCAGGTAAGTGTTTGAACTACACACGAGGGGATTCTTTTTAGAAAAGTAAAATCTATCCTAGGTCACCTTTCTCAAATGTAACATCACACATTAGAAGCACACCCAGTTCAGAGCTCACGGGTGCGTGTAAATACATTCAGGTATAACTCGCCCCATTTAATCACACCACGGCAGCAATTGTATTGCACTGAATGATACAAAACTATAAACTCAGAGAGCAAAACAGCCGTGTGCAAGTATTTGACGTGACTTTCAGTTGCATGCTGACTGTAATCCCTCACATAGTTAATTTTCTTAGTAGGTGAGTGTCTGTATCAAAACGATGCCTTGTATTTACCCTCTGCCACTGTAACACGTCGGGTATTACGAGAACAAAACCGGGACGTTTTGATGCAGATGTGCACTCCCTCTGGAGGATGCGTTTAGGGAACAGCTGCAGGAAAACACCCGAGGGATGGCCGAGATCCAGGAGGGAATCAAACACGAGCACTCGGAGGACGTTCGTGGTGCTCAGGTTGAGGAAATGAGAAAGACTCGAAACTGCGGGTACTGAAGGCCCGGGCAGAGCCTGGGAGCTACCCTAACCGGTGGAACATTTCTCTTTTTACGGCCACAGGGGATAAAACTTACTTCTTTTTTATTATTTTTTTCCGAACGAAATCCACCACGATGACACCAGAACACTGCTGGAACCACTGAGGAGGGGTCACGGACCCCCATCCAGGCGGCGGGGGAAAGATAACCCCTGGCTGTGCCATAACCAGCACTGAGCGGGGCACAGCAGAGAGAAACCGCCTCAGTGAAGCCCCGCGGGGCTCACGGCTCCGCGACGAACCGCCCACCGAGCGCTACAGGCGGGGCGGAGCCCGCTGGAGCTAAAAGAGCCCTCAGCAAAGATGGCGCCCGCGCGCTGAGGGGCACCGCCCACTTCCTGTGGGGCTGCGCCGCCGTCTCGGGCTGATGACGCACTCAGCGAGCGGAGGGAGCCCGGGGATTCCCCGTGTTGTTGTGCTGCGGCCCGGGGAGATGGCAGGCCGGAGCGCGGCGCGGCGCGGCTGGCGCTGATGGCGGCTCGCTGGGCGGCCCGCGGCTCCGGGCCGGGCCTGGACGAGTTCACCGTCCCGGCGGAGAAGCGCCGCTTCCTGGAGGGCAGCCGGGGCCGCATCCAGGACCTGTTCGAGGTGCGGCTGGCCGTGCTGGAGGCGCAGGGGGACTGGAGGCCGCCGGGACAGCCGCTGCCCGCCGCCAGGATCTGGGTGCAGCTGGCGGGCGGCGGGAAGGCCGTGCGGAGCGCCAAGGTACGGCGGCGGCGGGGGGTGCGGGGCCGGGGCACTCCTCGGGGAGCAGCGGGTGGGGAAGGGGGGGGGGGGGCGAGCCGGGACCCGCGGTGTAGGCAGTGAAGATAAACGATCGCACTGCGAGAGCTGAGTGCAGCGACCTCGGGCACCTGGGCAGTGCCCCCGCGGGCGGTGTCAGGCGCGGTCGGAGCGCGTCTCTCTCTTCCGTGTTCTCCGGCTCCAGAAGCCGCAGGGGTCGGTTGGGTGTTGCCAGCTTTCGCGATTGCTTTACGCACCTCGCTGGTTCCGTGGCACGTTGGCAGCTCCGGGCTTCTTCAGCTGTTGGCTTGTTGGAGCTTTCTAAGCAACGAGAAAGCCGTCAGCCCTGCTTGTGCCCGTGGGGATGGTGCTGGCTGCTGTGGGGCACTCTAGGAGCTGCTCGTGTCGGCGGTGTGAGCAGCAGCTTGGCTGCAGGTGGCTGTCAAACCCACCGTCCTGATACCTGGGCTTCTTGTGCCTTTAACACCTGTGCATACTGTTATTACTAGGGATCCTGAGCATGTATTTTGTGTCGTAATTCACTGTCTTTGCATTCTGCTCTGAAGGGCTTGATTCCCTGTGTCATGCATTAGATGTAGGGAAAATACGAAAGTTAAGGTTGTTGGAGTAACTGACTCTGAATCTCAGCCAGCTGAACGCTGCTCTGAGATTTCCAAAGCTGTTACAGGTACCATGAAGGATATTTCCCCTCTCCAGGCGGGAAGAAGCCTGGAAAACACACTTCGATTTTGTAATTGCATTTTTTCCTGACAGCATACAAATGACTTCTTACTCCACATACTTGAAAGGGCATGGGAGATTTTTTCTTTACATTTAAAGCGTTCTTCAAACCCTATCTTGGATGGCTTGTTGACTAGAAGGCATTATTTATCACTCATGTTTTTGTTATTTTGAAACATTCAATTACACAAATTTTTGTTTGAATTCATCGATATTTCCAGTATTCTTTCTTCAGTGCTGTTCAGTTCTCAGATCTTGACCTTTTTTTTATCGTTTTCAGCAAAAGCAATCATGATGGCTAGGGGTCAAACATTTTTTTTATTGATTTTGTTGGAGAAGCGGCTTGTAGAGTTAAGGTCATGAGGCGTCCTGCCTCGATGCTTACATCAGTATGAATCAGGGATGATAAAAAGTGGCCTTGCGTTGTTCATACCCTAGTAATGGCTTTCAGTTTCATTTAAAAGAGCGTTTCAGTTTCCAAGACTAAGGGAAGACAATGAAATTTGATATACTTGAGAATCTGCAAATATCATGACCTTAGAAGGTGGTTTCACTGCATTATACAATTTCAAGACTTAAGAAAGAAAAATGCTGCCTTACCAAAGAAAAAGTATGGTGCTTTAGCAGCTTTTGAACTCTGACGTGTTTAGAATGCGGTAGTAGAGAGAATTTAGTTAGGTAACTTCTGAGTGGCAAAAATCACAGCCCTTTTTTCATCTGTTAAAACAACAACAACAAAACCTGAACTTCTAGTATTTCTGCCCATGTTTAACACAGACCTGAAGTTTTTGGAATTTTCTCAGGAGTTTGTCAATATAATCTGCTAATTCAAAATACTCAGTATGGACCCCTCATCAAAAGCTGCTTTACTATTAAGAATTTTGGATGTGATCTCCTTTGGTAGGAGATGGTGCTGTTGTTTTTTTTTTCACTTTTAGCTGTAAATGGTAAATGTTGTTTTTGATTAATGAAGTATCTCAGAGTCCAGGTAGTGTTTGTCTTTTTGCTTCTGTCTTGTTTTATCATCGTTTTTCTATATGTTATCTTCTAGTGGTTGCTGCTAGCAATGTTGTACCATGCCACAGCAGTAAATATTGGACAAAGAACGTGTAATAACTAGTTAAAAATATAAATATCTCTGCATTTACTCTTTGTAAGTTCTTCAGAAACAGTCTTTCAAGTCCACTTTTATGAATTTACTGTAGCATGAGGTGCTTCTGACAGTGTGTTCTCTGACCAAAGAATGGGTATAACAAAATAAATATTTCTGACTTGTCATGTTATAAAAAAGCAACAAAAAAAAACAAACAAAAACAACAAAAAAAAAGAAAACCTGAAGACTGTGGGGAAATTTGAGATTTCTTTTAAATGATTTAGCCTAGTAAAATAAAGAAGAGACAATAATAGAAAACATTTATTTTTGCTATTTTTTTTAACTGAGTAGTGTAGATACTATTCTGAAACGTATGGTGTATTTGGAGCGGCTTAAATACTCAGTTGCTATCAGTTTCAAGTTAATTTAGTTATAAATAATGCAATATCAAAAAAAAAAATTAACTTTCTATGAAATCTGTTTAAAAATTTCCTCAGATGTGTTTTGTATTTGTTACCTGGTTTACTGAGAGTGTTGTGTGCAAACCTGGCTTTATTTTTATTGTGCAGTTGACCTGGACAGGCTGAAGAGTTGGGCAGAGAGGAACCAGATGAGGTTTAACAAAAGCAAGTGTAAATTCTTGCACCTAAGGAGGAATAACCACATGTATCAGTACGGGTTGAGGGATGACCTCCTGGAGAGAAGTTCTGAGGAGAGGGACCTGGGTGTCCTGGTGGATGACAGGCTGGCTATGAGCCAGCAGTGTGCCTTGGTGACCAAGAAGGCCAATGGGATCCTGGGGTGCATTAAATAGAGCGTGGCCAGCAGGTTGAGGGAGGTGATCCTCCTCCTCTACTCTGCCCTGCTGAGGCCTCATCTGGAGTACTGTGTCCAGTTCTGGGCTTCCCCGTACAAAAAAGACAGGGATTTCCTTGAAAGAGTCCAGAAGAGGGCCACAAAGATTATAAAGGACATGGAACACACCTCTTATAAGAAAAGGCTGAGAGACCTGGGCCTGTTCATCCTTGGAAAAAGAGGACTCAGAGGGGATCTGAATCTGATCAAAGTCTGTAAATATCTAAGGGTGTGGGAGGCAAAGGGATGAGGCCAAACTCTTCTCAGTGGTGCGTGGCAGTAGGACAAAGGAAAATGGGCACAAACTGAAGCATAGGAACTTCTTCATAAATGTGCTTAAGAACTTCTTCACGGTAAGGATGACGATGGAGCACTGGCAGAGGCTGCCCAGAGAGGCTGCGGAGTCTCCTTCTCTGGAGATGTTCAAGACCTGTCTGGATGCCAACCTGTGCAACCTTATCTAGGGAGATGCTTTGGCAGGGGGGTTGGACTGCATTATCCCTAGAGGTCCCTTCCAGCTCATACAGTTCTGTTATTCTAATGTATTTATCCATTACTGACTAATTTTACATGTCAACTTTTCACAAGTATTCATTCTGCTGTGTTTTCCTCCTTCTAGGAGTATATCAAGGGAGTCTGTGAACCTGAACTAGAAGAAAAAGAATACTACCCAAAGGACATGCACTGCATTTTCGTTGGTGCACAGAACATGTTTCTCAACAGTCTTATTCAGGATACCTGTGCTGACATAACAGTGCTGGAAATAGGATTGCTTAGTATTAAAGGGGGTGCAGAAGCAGTTGTTATGGCTCAGAGTCAAGTTCAGCAGTTTGTGATGCTTTTTGAGAATAATGAAAGCTTGTCAAGCGAATATGAATCAGATATTAAAAAGCAATTCAGGCAATTTGTGGAAGCACATGAAGATAAATACGCAATGGATTTATTGATTTTGCCTAGCTCACTAAAAAGAGAACTCCTCACTCTCACGCAAACTGAACGTTGTGAGTCAGGAAGTTCTATAATAGATCTTACGAGGTCCACAAGCCCAGTAGAGTTCTTAGAGGACAAAACCTCCAAAGGAATTGTTACAAACAGAGATAGAAGAACGGGGGGTGAGGAGGAGAGAAACAATGCTGGGACTCCTGTAAGTGAGCTCACAAAGCAAATGGACAACGTGTTTTCTGATGCTCCTGAAACAAGTTTTGTTCCCATAAGTGTTGAGCCTCCATTAGAAGCAATGACATCTAAAGAAAGACAGTCTTGTAAAAGAAGATCTTCTGATGCTGAGGAAAGTCTCCCTAAAAAGCAGTTCTCTTTGGAAAATGAGCAGGAAGTGAAGACTGTCTCACACAGTGATCCTTCAAGCAAGAAGGATGCAGTTGTCCATCAGATTTCAGATAGCTGTAGTGAATTAGATGATCCTAGTTACTGTGTAAAAGAAGGCGATGATATCAGTGAGGAAATGGAATATAAAATTCTTGTAAACTTTTTCAGAACAATGGGATATTCACAGAGTATTGTGGAAAAAGTTATTGGTGTTCTAGGGCAGTCTGTGGAACCCTTAACATTGCTAGAAGAAATTGAAAAAGAAAACTTAAAATTTCAAAAAGAACACGAGTGGTTACCTCACACACCTAGAACTACAAGTCCTCCTTTAGGAAGTAATGCAAATAGCTCACATAAACTAGAAGACAAGGACGTTTCTTGCAAGAGAAATCCACTTAAAACCAGTTATACTTCAAATGAGATAAGAACAGAACATCCCAAAATCAGAGATGTGCCAATGGCAAAAGTCGATGCAGAAGATAAAACACATGTATCGGTACGCAAACCTGTCTCTCCTTCTGGTAAAGGTTCAGCTACATGCTGTAAACAAAGAGATATTTATTGTCCTACTAAGAATCATAATTCAACATCAAGTGACACAGAAACTGATGGTTTTGTACCTCTGAGCCCTACACAGGCTGGAGCTCCAAAAGATGTTGATTTTGTAGCCAGAGGGAGCTCTGATGTGCAGTGCACCTCAGCTAAGAGTAAAACTGCAGTCCAGCAAAAATCTGCAGGGCCCTCACCTGTGCAGAATAGTCATCCTGTTCTGGAGGACCGGTTAGGACACCACAGCTCTTATCAAGGGAGATCTCCCAACCAACAAACTTCTCAAATGTCAAATTTTGAAATTCCTACTCAGGCCCACGTATCGTCTTCAGAGATGCATTCTAAATACCCTGATAGAGAGACGGGAGGTTCGTGCAAACGTCATATTGACCCTTCCATTACTGGCGTTCAGAGATTTCTGGAATCTCTCAAAAAGCCATACAGACTGGAGTTGAAAAATGAACCTGGGAAACCATTCTTAAAACATATCATCATTGATGGAAGCAATGTTGCAATTTCGTAAGTATTGTTCTTGCCAACTATCTCTTCATTAAGGTTTCAGTGCGCTTTCAAGTGAACTCAGGATGTCGAGGTTGCTGTAGTTTATAGAAAATTTTTGGTAGCTAGCTTTTTGGTGATCAGCATGTGTTGAGGTGAGCTCTTCAGACCTAGTGGTGGCTACACTGATTAGTTAGGGTAAGGTTTAATATCAAAAAGTTATGTGCAATCGGCAGCCAGTTTAATTTCTAACACACAGCAGTTTTGATAGTTTTCATTCTCCATTTAATTACAGCGTTCATGTTTATGGCAAAAATCTGAAGAGAGGGGAAAAAAAAAAGAAAACAGGATAGATGATGGCATCTAAAACCAAACATTCCTTAGTGGTAGGTGAGATCCTTCTTGGTAACGATACTTTTCAGAATGAAAACTGAATTAATTCTGTAGTATTTCTTACTAGGCAGCTGTCAAACTAGAAGGCTGATGTGTGTCTTTTTAAAGCAGCCTACTTGGAATTATCAGTGCTTCATCTAAGGATTTAATGCCGCAGTCAGAAGTAATTTCAGTGAGCTCTGTTGCAAGCAGCTTTAGATACAAAGGTTAAATTGTTTTGCAGGAAACTAAGAGAAAAGTTGAGTTAACTTCAACTTAAGAGTAAAGTGGATTTTCTTGTTTGTTTGCAGCCTTGCAAACAACAAAAAAGCTGACTGTGGGGATTAGAAACCCAAAAGAGACTTCTGTCAGTCTTAACTAGTTGAGTCTAGGATAATAATTCTTGAATGTGGTGTTATATATGAGTAGGCCAGAATAGTACCAGTGATCCCACAAATTCTATAAGATGTGCTTTTACGCTGAGCATGAAGCATGGTGTTCTGTGTAGAAGCATTTTGTTTTAGAACAACCAAATCCAACAAAAAACAGTAAATTAAAAGGCAGTGAATAAGCATCTGCTTAGCTCTCCAAATGCCATGAGAGTAGGGTCTCCACAAACTTTCTTGATTGTGCATGATTGTCAGTAAAAGCAGGTAATCCCAATGTACATATATGTATTTAGCAATACTTACGTGGGTTACTGAAGTTCTGGTATTTTTTTCACTCATGCCAGTGGATTGTATTCTTTAACATCTGGAGAGCGTGTACTGTACTTCAGAGGTTGCTGCTTTAGGGCAGAACATCTAGGTACCATTGATGTACTGTCACCAAACAGAGTTCTACAATGTTTGTCTTTGCTGTTCAGCCAAATGGAGGGGAAAAAAAACTAGAAGGTGCGGGTAGGGAGGGTTGTGCGTTTGCATTTTCTGGCTGGCTTTGTGTTTTGTTGTTTTTTAAGTAGGTATTTCTGTAGTTTCCTTCTGGATAAGTTAAGTCTTGTTATTTTCGTGCATGTTAGAAAGTGAAAAATTGTTTTCAGTTTTGCTTTGAATTGTTTTCAGTTTTGTTTCTCAGTATCTTGAGGTTATGGACACCCACTTCCATTCTTATGTGTTTGTGCACCTAAGTATCATGCATTTTTTTTAAACAAGGTAAATGTTTTGCCCATGTGCTTGGACTAAGGGTGAATGGGCTTTGGAGTCACTACTTGTCTTCCAGAGTTAAAACAATACAACAAGAAGCTGAAGAATTTTTCTTTTTGTCATGTGCAGAAGTCTAAACTAAGTATTGAGGCATTAATGCTAACTGGAGTTTCAGTGTATTGGTTTTGTTTTTTTGTTGTTTTTTTGTTTCTTTGTTTTTTTTTGTATGAGGACTCCGAAGTTTAACTGTTAACAAGTATTTTGAAATCTGTATCTTTTCCTGTGCTGCAGACAGGCCTTTTATGGCAGACTGAAATATCCAAATAGTTATCAAGTCATTTTAAATTACATTTTAATAAATCGTTGAAGAAACTCAGAACAGAATAAAAATAATTCGATAGAACTACAATGTTTCTAGAATGGTTTGTAAATCACGATGCATGCTTTCCTTAATTTCATTACAGGACCAAAGGGAAGATGTGTCATGGAATATAATATGCTTTTAGTTCTTCATGGTCATCTTTTCTTTTACTTTAGAAATACTTATTTAGGATCATTGTAGGTTTTTGAAATGAAGTCTTGGAAAAGCAACCTTGATGTGATGACTTCCTGTTTTTATGATGCCTGCTTAGTTCAAATAAAGTATTTCATGTATCTGCTTATCTAGTAGTGATGTATTTCTTCATATTAGAGCTTAGCGTAATTCGATGTGTAATTTGATAAAGTTTGTTTCTAATTGCATGCTTGTTTTTAATTTTTTGTAGTTGCTATGTAGTAGGAGTCTGTGACCATTGGGTCCAAATCAGCAGCTGCTGCTTTGGGCTTCTTTCTGGCTGCCTTGCTGGAAGAGAAAAGTAGAGAATTCAGTCATGTATGGTTCAACAGGTGTAAAGCTCTAAAACAAGAGAATGGAAAAGTAAAGAAGGCGTAGTTTTCAGAGTGATCATGGAGGCTTCTGCATCTCTCAAAGTCCGACTGAGAACTATTTAAGTAGTGAAAGCATTCAGTTTTCCAATTACTAAATAGGATATCCAACTTAAAGTTGCAGGGGGGACAATGACTGCTGTTTAGTTTTGACCTGGAAGACTTATGAGAGAAACTCTTCTGTGACAGTTACATTTCTTTCTCTGCTCTTGGTATCAGGAACACTTCATTTCTTTAGGGGAAGGGTGTAGGGCACAGATATTTTTCTTCAGAATCTCTGTTCAAAACTAATAAGGTGTATGATTAGGTTTGTATTACAGTATAATACATTAATTTAAGAACAATTTGAAACATACCGTTTGGTTACTTACTGTTCTGACATTCATTCTGTAGTCACTTAATGTCTAACTCAAAATGTAGAATAGGATCTACATCATAAGAAATGCTTGTTATGGTTGTGATACCAATTGTAATGGGTTATTGTAATCAGTCAATGTCTTTGTTATGTCTATGTCTACTCTGTATTCTAAGAAAATGTGAGAGAAAAGTTTCAGAACTGAAACTACTTCAGCATTATGTAAGCACCTAACTGGTGTTTGGTGGGGATTTATCTAGGGTTTGTTCTATTCCATCTTCTGTACTTTATTTAAAGGCTTTTTTTTCTGTACTGTCTTGGAGTTCAGTTCCTATGTTACTAAAGGGTGACTTCCAGTTGTTAAAACAGACCTGTAGGATCATTGGATAATACAGACCAGGAAGGACTTAACAAGTATCAGCTCCAGCTTCTGCATCATTCATAGCAGGCACTTGCTGATTTTTAAGGAAAGTCACTTAACTGAGTTGTAATAACCAAGTACTGTGCATCTTACTTTCTAAGGGATTGCCACCAGACTATGGTGTTTTGAAAATCTGTCTTCAAAGACATTTCATTATGTTGTTTGAATACGGTGGCTCCGGTTGTTGAAGAGAGGGGAAAGGAGGCCCTAACAGCTCAGATTATCATTGAATTTGTCAGAGTTAATCTTGGGGAACTAGTTAGACTGTTTTATAGCGGGCTCGTATTTGGATACATAGCATGCTGGTTGTCTTAATGTATAACCAATAGTTTTCTGAAACCATTGCCGTTAGCCTCATTTTAAAAGTAAATGTACTTCTTATTACCCAGGTATTGTACTAATGAAAGCTAAAGAAGACTGAGCTATGTTAAATTACATGTGATCATTCTATTCCCTTTTTGTGCAGATAACATTTTTTTCATTCATAATATTTTTCATCTGTGATATCCGTCTAGATTTTGTTTTGCTGAGGCTGTTAGGTATATTTTCCTACTTCTGTTTTGTTTGCATTAACAGTAATAAAACTCCAGTGAATATAATCTCATCTTTTTTATTCCCATTCCTGCTCCCTCCAAGTCATGGTCTAAGGAAGTTCTTCTCCTGTCGAGGAATTGCAATAGCTGTTGACTACTTTTGGAAACGTGGCCACAGAAACATTACTGTGTTTGTTCCACAGTGGAGAACAAGACGTGATCCTTCCATTACAGGTGTGGCAATTGTTTCCTAATTTTTTTTAATTTCAATTAAGTTGTAAATAATTATTTCGGTACTCCTATGAAAATGAAGAACAAATATTTCATAAAACAAAGGAAGGGGTGGTCTGGCTGCTAAGCATGAGTTATTCTAAAATTCTCTATAGACTCAGTGATAAGCCATAGGTAAAGGCCTTTTTCTTCTTTTTCAGTTTTGTTTTTTTTATTTCTTTGGTCTTTGATTTCTGGTTTCAGCCTTTTCTTCCTCTGCTTTTATATTAATAACTCTCCAGCTATCAGTGTGCTATTTCTGTAAATTAATAGGTACAAAAACAACCCATCTTCTCTGATAGATATATATATAGATATAGATATATCTCCCTGGCTTGGAGGAAAACTTTTGTTTTTATTGAACAGTTGTTTTATCTTTTAACAGAGCAGGATTTCTTAACACAGCTGGAAGATGTTGGAATATTGTCTTTAACCCCTTCACGGATGGTGTTGGGAGCAAGGATTGCTTCTCATGATGACAGGTATGGAATATACATAATTGAAAAATGTTTTTAACACCTGGTTGTGAAAGCTAAGCCCTTCATTATCAGTAGTATTACCTAGTAGTTCAATGTGTCTTGACAGAGCACTGTGCATTCAGCTTTAGGCTGACTTTCACGTATAACACTGTAACAGTAACATGAAATAAATCTCTAGTGTTCTTGCACATATTGCTTGCAGTGTTGAATTAATTTTGGACAATTTTCATGGCAACTTTAACCAGAATTTAAGAAGTAAATCTGTTTCAAATGTCATTACTTGCATTGAGGGGGGAAAAAAATAAATGTTCTACTAAGGGTTTTTTATGCTTTCCTGGTCGTGGATTTATCCCTAAATCATCTTTGAGGAGTTTTGAGGAGCATTAGCACAGATTAGCTATTGATCAGGTACCATTTTGTTTTTGTTTTCCTCTTAATGTCAATGTGGCATATAGACACAGTCGTGTACTTGTGCCAGTATATTTGTAACAGTGTTTGGGCTACTAAACTTCCAAGTCAATGTGAGCTCCAAAATTCTGCTTCAAAACATGGGGATCATTTTTTTGATGGACAATACAGTATTAAGCTTTTGGTGAGTGGAGTGGGGTGTACTAGTGCTTTCATTGTCCTGGTTTTGATACCCAGTCAGAAGTATGTGGTAGTAAAGGTTTTTTCCACATCTGGTTTACCTATTTCTGCTTGGACAAGCAGTTTCTAGCTTTGTCAGACAGCTAGTGCAGTTTTGTTCTAATAATAATTCACACTTTTTCTGACTGGAATTCTTAAGTTCTTTGCATTGTAGGCATACTTATTTTGTTCACGTTAGCTG
Source organism: Callipepla californica brunnescens (assembly GCA_023055505.1). Classification (NCBI taxonomy): domain Eukaryota; kingdom Metazoa; phylum Chordata; class Aves; order Galliformes; family Odontophoridae; genus Callipepla; species Callipepla californica. The sequence continues at coordinate 5,909,025 of JALIRH010000016.1, forward strand.
ACTGCCAAACTTGACGTGCAAAATATAAATGAAGTGCTCTGTAAGTTTATATCCTTGTTAAAATGTCACAACTCCAGTCTCTTTAGTAATCATGTAGAAAAATGTGTAATATTTTATGTTATTATGTAGAAGATGGCCAGGTTGGAGTAGTTTACACGTGAATATTTTACACAGCCAGCTTTTATATATAGTGTTATCTTAGTGTAGTTTTAAGATTATTGTGGAAGTGAGTGTAGCATTTACATGTTTGCACTTTTCTATCTTAAAATAAGTACCAACCATTACATCTATGCTAAAGTCATCTCTGTGCAGTGTTTCAACTAGCAAAAAGCTTATTTTCACGTAGGTAAATATCATGGAATTATCTAATTTAGTGTCATAACTTGTATAATAACAAGACAGTAGCTGCAGTCATTGTTGTCAGGTGTTGACAAAGCAAACAGTTACTATGTGTAACACCATATTGCTGAACACAGACATTAATATTAAGCAAACTGATGTATCTGAATGAGTTTGGGTTAGAATCAGTAATAATGAGTGTGCTTTGTAAAACACAAACCACTTGCCTCTACAGATATTTCAGAATCTATGCTGTGGGTTTGGGGGGTTTTACGCTTTCATGTTGCTATTTTTTTTTCTTCCAGTGGGGGAAAAAAAGGCTCCTGTAAAAATTATGTGCAGTAAATAAATGAATGCTGCCTAAAACTGTATTATTTTTTTTTTTAAGTTAATAATGGGTCAAAAAATCAAGTAATTTTTTCAGTATTTAACTGTCTTCATGAAAGTTAACTACTTTTTGATGGTAAGAATATTTAGTTTTTTAGATCTTTGAACAATTTTCAGCGTAGAAGACTGTTATAACTGTCTTTGAAATGAATGTTACAGATTTTTATTACATCTTGCTGATAAAACTGGAGGTGTTATTGTGACTAATGATAACTTCAGAGAATTTGTGACGGAATCATTTGCCTGGAGAGAAATTATTCAGAAAAGGTAATTACTTAGATTTCTATAAAGGCTTATGGGATATCTGTCCTTAAAGTTGCAGACACAGTGATTAAAAAAAAAAAAAAATTTTTTAATTTCCCATGAAGGTACCTGTGATGTAATTCTTGTAGAGCCCAACAAGTTACTGTTAGTTTCACTGCTTTGATTTGTGGCTTTAGAATTGTGTGCTGAGTATCCTGATATCCCTGTTGTTCATGGATCCTCTAATGCGTGTCTGTTAATTGCCCGTATCAGGAGAAGCCCTCTATGGCAGTGTTGCTTCTGAAGTTTCAGTGTTACATCCTGTGAAGAGTACACACTTAGCAAGCCATTCTCACAGCCTTTCTCGTTAGACAGTTCATTTCTTCAGGGAGATACGATGGCTGATGCAGACATAGCATCACTGTTAAAGTTTCAGAATCACTCACTCTGTGCTGCAGTACAGCAAACAGACATAGCTAGACAAAATAATGATCACTTATCCCTGCAGCCGTTTCCCTGCAGTTGTTGAGTATCCTGTGGGTTTCGATGAGTTCATTTAGCTGTCATGTATCCCTGTTTCAACTTGTGGATTCTCTATGGCTCATAGTTTCTCCTGTGCAACCAGTTTCTTCCTTTTTTCTTCCCCCTTTCATTTTTCCTCTAGTTAAATGAGGTCCTAATAGAAAAGTACATTTTTCTGTTCAGCTTTGACTGAATTTCCTATCAATGCCTCAGTCTTTGTGACATACTCTGAGCAAACACCTGCTGCAGTGTCTGAGTTCTGTATACATATACTGAAATAAATAATTGAAATTTGACTTGGGTTCTTGTCTAGTCACATGGGTATTTTCACTGCTTCTTTAGAGAGTTTTACTTGTTGTTTTTTTCTTTTAAGATCATGTGTTAACATCTGCTGTTAGTTTTACTTCTGGGGAAATTCCGCTATGCTGAATCTCCTCACAGACAAATTTTAGTTGAACTAGTTTTCCTGAATGCTGACTTTCCACCAGCCCAAAAAGATCTGAGGAAAAAAAAAAAAAAAAAAGGGGTTTTATGTTTCAACCATAAGCATCTAACGATGTTTTGCTAGTTGTGTGGCTTTCTGATAACACAAGCATTAATTGCTTTGTGCTTGAAGATCCTTACAAAAGAATGGCAGTTTGAACAACCAGAAAATCTTCTGTACTCATCTGGAAAATTCCACTCTGGTCTCTGTTTAAAAAAAAAAAAAATTGCAGTCACCTGACATATGCTGTTTGTAAAAGGAAAGAAAAAAACCAACCACCTCAGTGTTTTGCAGTGCAAATAAGAGCGTATATACACTCTAAAAGTTACTTCAGTAGTAAATTCTGGTTGTAATTAAAATGGTTGTTCACTAGTTAAGCTCCAGTAACTCCTGATGTTGCATGGAGTGTTTGCTTTAGGCAAATACTCCTCTGTTATAGAGATGAAGGGGAGAATGCATTCCATAATAAAGAATAATGGAAGAACTCTCTTGCAGGTTGCTCCAGTACACTTTTGCTGGGGACATATTTATGGTTCCTGATGATCCCTTGGGAAGAAATGGACCTAGATTAGATGACTTCCTTCAAAGTGAAGGCTGTTCTAGGTATAAGCTCTGTTTTCACTTCTGTTTGAGACAGTTATGATTGCAGATGGGAAATAAACTGTTTGTGCCTCACCTGAACATTTTGTAGAGCAGTATAGTAAGGATACGGTAAAATCAGACAAGAATGCTAGCAGGTAGTAGCTTAAAAACATGGGTATTTTTTCCTGTTACTGCAGTCTGTTCGGAAAGTGCTGGTGACATTTGCATCAACATCTCTCTCTCAACTGAAATAAGTAAGATAAATGCCTCAAATAACTTCCTCTGAGGTTTCACTGTGGTGGCTTTCATACAAAGGTGGTCCAGACTGTGTGTCAGTATTGCACAAACCTACTGGAAGTTGAGGTGTGTGGTAGTCCAGTGTCTTTCTGCTTACAGTGGTGCTATCTAAAATACACTTGCTCATGATTAATACTTGGGCAGTAGTTACCACAGGAGAAACACTAAATTCGTTTCCTTGGTCACGGGAGAGGCATTTCATTTCTCATGTGGTTATGGTACTGTTAATGAAACCATTTTGGAGGGGTGTTGTTATTTAAATGCATTTGTACTTGATTTACAATGTTAAATATTAATAAGCTTATGTTGTGGTTATTATTGTTCTCTTTAAATATGCATGGATTTCAGAAGTACGAGTTTGCTCTGTGTTATGTGCCAAGATTTAAAAATGAATTTGTTCTTTTAAACAAGATCTAAGCTGCCCTTTCCTTTCTTTCACATGCCTAACAATTACAAATGCTAATGTGAGTGAAGAGTATGGAGAGGGATTTTTAAACAAGTAATTAAAAATCGGTGAACAAAAAGGGAAACATATTCACTTAAATATTAATGTGTAACTTTTAAGATAGAGCTCTGTAATTCTAATAGTTCCCTTTGGTAGCAGGAGAATGAACTGTAACATGAGTTCTCATTCATATTTCTGTGTAATGTGGTGGCATGCGAAGTGGAATTGGCCCTGAATTTAGTAGTGCTAGCAGTTTTGAGTAGCATCAACTTCTTAAACATTCTGAAATGAAATCTCAGTAATTAAGAAAGACTACTCAGATCCTGAAATTGCTGAAAACTTTCATTGCCCCATTTTACAATCTAAACTGTGGGCACAACTGACAAATGTCGTTGGCACAAGTAGATGATCTCGTGAAGCAGCCAAAGTGTCTCTGGTCTGTCCGCATTCTCACATTCTGAATCGGTTTATACATGTTCAAAACATCTTTTAATTCATTTTGATCAGTGGCATTTGTGTTCCAGTAAGTGAGCTTTGACTGTTGCCACACTCTGCCAGGTAGGTGTCACAGTGCTCACAGTGTATTGGAACAAGTCCTAGGTAATGACGGTTAATGTTATTAGTCATGCCAGATTCAAGCTGAAAATGTTATGCCTACAGCTTTGTTTCACTTCAGAATCGAGTGATTCATATTTTTTCAGTCAGCAACTGAGCAGTGAAATATAGAAGTTGTAAGCTTTTTTCTGTGGCTGTACAGTGACAGCATTTGCTCTACCTCAATTTAATCAAAATTTTAATTTTATTCCATAGAGATTTTCTGACAACACAGAAAGCTTTACAGAGCAGACAACACTATTATTCTGAGACACCTATCTTCATGCAAGTCCCCAGTCCAACCAGCAGCAGTCGACAGCCTAAAAATCAAGCACCTGGTGATAATTCAGCTGCGTGGCTTCCGCTGGATGCAAATATGAAGGCTTGTCTATCAGTTCCACCACAAAGATCTGCCTCAGAAACAGTACAGCTTAGAGAAGCCCTGATAAAAATTTTTCCTGATTATGAGCAAAGACAGAAGATTGATAAAATATTAGCTGATCATCCGTTCATGAGAGATCTTAATGCACTATCTGCCATGGTGCTTGACTGATTATTATACAGGGTTTTTCTATCACAACTGATCAGACTCAATGTCAATATGAGTAAGAATGTTTCTCTTTTATGTTACTTTGTGAATATTCAGAACCTAATTTTATTTGTATAAACAAACATATTTTTATGTATGTCCTGTTGCTAATAGATGCCAGTTTTTGGTAAATTAAAAACTGCTGCTACTACAGATCTGTGTTAATATTTTCTATGAAAAACCTTCTGCTTCATTTGAATTGCTTATAAAGCAGTAATGATTCTAAAGAACTGCTGTCACTTTAAATAACGTTAGGAGCCAAAAGCTTCCAGTACCTCCTTCACTGAAAAACTTCCAAATGTTTCTGGTAAAAATACAGATAGTTCATTACTTTCACATACAAAGACTGCTGCATAATTTTTATGTGCTTTCCTTAGGCCTTCATTGTGTATTTTGGAAATAATGTATAATCTTAAAGGTCTGTGAAAACTGACAACCGCTGTGGGGGCTGTTGGAGACTGGTGTACTGTTGCAGTACTGTCACAAGATGGCATCATGCATCTGTTGGTTTCTAGTGATCAAGAGCTGAGATTTCTTACCTGTACTTGGATGTGCTAGTTCTTATAAAAGGAGTAAATGCAAGACACACAACAGTAAGCGTTGCTATGGATAAAACCAGATATTATATGAATAACTTCTGGATGCTAAACAGACTTGCAGGTGATGTTACAGGTGTCTAGTAAGCTCAGTAAACATGGCCAAGATGGAGTCTGTAGAGTGCACAAACAAAACAAAAAAAAGCCATTTGATCCAGGTTGTGGGATACAATGTGAGAGTATTTAATAGTAAGATTCCAGCTAGAAAGCATGAAATCACAACTCTCATCAGTAAAAGATGCTTTTAGTGCTTTAAAAGTTCTGTGATGCTTATGCTGCTTTTATACTACTAATTATTTTGGCCATCAGTATGCCTTTAGAATAATTTCTGAGCTGTTTTGTTTGTCTTTGTCCTGCCTATTTAAGTAAGAATCCTGCACTAGGCTATTAACAGAACATGACGCTGTTTATTTAGAAATTACACACTGTGTTGTGCAAAACTAATACACTGCACTTAAGTCTGTTCTACTACGTGAAAGTAAGGTAGCAGGGAAATTGAATAGTTTCCAGACACTGGTAAGTAGGACCACATTCAAGAGCAGGAGTGAAGTGAAGATTATAGTGTGTCTGTGTACAAACTGGAAGTCTTCATGCCTTCCTTTAAACATTTTTTTTTTTATTTTTTTTTATTTTATTTTTGTGACTAAAAACATGAGATTCAGAGCCCGTGTTAAACTTCTGGCATGCTGAGCTTTACCTTGAAGCAGAAGGATATTGGCTTTCTCATAATGGTATTCATTATGAGAATTATATATGTGTGTGTATATACATAACAGGTGGTGCACAAGCAATTACCACCCGCCAGCCGATTACCAGCTAGTCCCTGAGCAGCAGCAGGTCAGGTGAACTCCCCCTGCTTTTCAAACTTTCATTCTCTGCGACATAAGTAAGAGAAGCTGATAAAACTGAAACATCCTTGGTTCTGTACAGTGTTGCTCAGCAACAGTTAGAAACATTAGTGTTATTGACATTGTTTTTCTTCTAAAATCAGAACAGCATCATACTAGGCACTATGAAGAAAAACATCTCTGTCCCAACTAAAAATAAGAAGGAAAATTAAGAAAATAAGCCAAGACCAGGACAGACTACTCTATATCTTCATTGCTTATCAGTATACTGAAAACTGAAATTAATCATGCAGAGCAAAAGTGCAAGTAAAGAAGTGCAGTGTTATTCTCAACTTTCGCAAGGAATGAAGAAGATAAAGATTAGAGAATGACCCTGCAGGGGCAGCCAAAGAGATGTTGACTACATCCAGTATGGGAGTGACAGGGAACAGTATGTAAACTCCTCAGTAGCTAGCAATGGATTAAAGGGCTGTGCTAATGCCAGTAAATGCTAATGTGGTGTTTTCTGTGCTAAACATCTGATCTGAGAGGATTTAAAGAGGAATGTAGTGTCAAGTGCTCAGCAGAGTGCTACTTGATTACTTTTGCATGATGCAAGAAGCCTGGCTGGGAATAGCAGCTCTAAAACCTGTCACCTAACTGCTTTTTCCCAGGAGTACAGATTTGACAAATTAACCGATTTCTGTGGTATTTATGGATATTAAAGCAAGAAACCCAGTGGGGCCACAGGTTGTTTTCTATTTTATTTTATAGTTTTTTAGGGTCTGTTGTGCCTTCAAATTTGAGTTTTAAGCAACACCTCTGCTAATATTCCCATTAACGACCATTGTTGCTGCAGTCTGAATTTTCCTTGAAGAAAATGGATGGAGCTTTTGCAATGCTGTGCCTATGGTAGAGGAATACATGTGGTTGCATCTCCTCTATACTTAGAACAAAACCATCAGTGTTTTCCAGTTTTGTTTTCACTTGTTCTTAATTCCCTATTGGCTTCCTTGATGTATGAGCAGCCATAACATCCTCTCTCAGTGCACAACTGAACCAGACTGCATGAAGAGCTGAGAAGGCTTTGTTGGAATCAGCAGAATTAAAAGTGCCTCATAACCATTTTTTTCCTTAGGATTTTTAAATGGCAAAAAAAAATCTGTTTTTCTGTGCATGAGAGTTTGTCTGTGATGCTCCTTTGTTTACTGTACAAAATTCTTAGAATGGAATGAGGAAAGGAAAAGGTAAAGTCCAAATGTAAAATTACCCCTTTCTAAGTCTGAATATAAATAGAGCATTCACGATGCCTAGTATTAATTGACTTTCTAAGATGGCACAGCATTCAATTTAAGATATTTTACTGAAATTAGAGGATAAAAGGAATATTCCTTTGATCCTTCTCAGAAATGTCCTATTTTCCAGGCTAAGATATTCAGAATTCCAGGTAGGTATAGCTACTACTGCCCAAGTAGAACAGCCCTGAGTTTACCAGCAAAAGTTTAATAATAATGAAATACCCAGCGATAAGCAATAGAAAGTATCTTGCATGTGTGTGATTACCCAGCTCCATACTGAAATAAAAAATATCACAACCACTTGAGTACATTCAAGTAGTTGTCTGTGTCATAATGTGCAACTGGTTTAGTTGGGCTGTGAGTCTTGTGTGGCAAACAGTGCAGTTTAGGCACCCATGGCATGCTGGGTGTGTCAAGTTTATGACCAGCAGACTCTGTCGTCCTGGAGCTGTGTGGTCTTTCTGCCATGCTCCAGGCCCCAGATAGGTCACACTTGGTACTGGTTTCTGTGCTGGTTAAAGTAATGTGTAGTGAATGATACAGTTTTGTGGTTTCGTTTAGATTTAGTTTAGTTAGTGATGCAAGTCCTGCACTTGAGCGTGAGTCTGAATTTGTCATTCCTGCTGGACCTGAGCTGATTCCATTAACTTCTTTGGTACAGTGTTTTCTGGTGACCCTATTTAATATCTGGGCTTTTTTAATTTTCTTTTTCCTACCACTACCAATGCCTTGTGTGTTTCAGGAACCTTTCCTATCATCTTGGAAAAAAGTTGACTGAACCTAGAAGAAAAATCCCGAGTTTAAAATTTAAAATAGTCTATGGTATTTACTGCTAAACTTTAGCATATCTTCCAGTGCTGAATTGTACAGTGACAGAAAAATCAGAAATTTTTAAAGAATACTGTGATATGTAGGAAAGCTGTTCTTCAATGGGGAAAAAAAAAAAAAAAAAAAAGAGCCATGATGAAAAACTTAGAATGAGTAGGTAAAATCTCTAAGAAGAGACTTATAGAATCAAACAGAGCAAACCCAGGTTTTCTTCCAGACATTGACACAGAAGCATTATGTATGTCCACTGACAGGTTTGCTGTGGCAGCAGGTAACTCACTGCGTACGTGGCAGATGAACATATATTGTTTTTCCTGTGATAGAAAAGAACTGATCGATGGAAAGCTAAAATAATTGTAGATGACTTTATATAACACAGAGAATGAGTTCACTGGGGGTCATTCTGGAGAGCAAATATGATGTAATTGCCATTTTTTCTTAGAAGTCTTAGATTTTAATGAGTGGAAAACAAGGGAAAAAAAGTTAACTCTTGGGGCATTACAGAGCTGACAGAATATTTGATGATTTTTTTTTTCTTATCAACCATAAATTTTCATATGGATGATCATCTTAATCATTCTCACTTATCAAAGAGATGCTGTGGCATGAGGAAGACCTGACCTACCTCACAACGGATGCCATGCTCCTGAGGGCCTTACCGTGGCAATAGCTTTGTCTATACATCCTCTTCATCTCACCACATTATCTGTCCTGGAAGTAATGTCCAGTGCTGACACAAGGGCTGGCTCTGGCATCGCTGCTGCTGACACCGAGGCAGCTCTGCTGCTGTGCATCCTCAGAGGGTGTCCCATCTTGCTTCACCTCAGGCGAGCTGTTGTGAGGAGGACAGCAAAAGAAAGGTGAGGAAGCAGAAAGGATGGCTGATTCTCTGCTTAGCAGAAGGCTTTGCAAGCTTGTGTGGCTGCCTGGGCAGCAGCTGAGCTGGGTTTTAAATCTCACTGTTCTATCTGCACTGCTAGCTCCAGCAGGGTGTCATCGTGTCAGTACTAAACTGAGGTGGTAACCGCAGGTAGGCTGAGCAGCCTACACTCGAAGCAAGGGGTGCCAGAGTTCAGAGCTCTTCTTCTGTTTTTACAAAATGTGTTTCCTGTTATGTCTATGATTTAATACTGTGTAAACACTGTTGAAATCTGTGATGAAGGAGATGGGATTCGATTCTTTTACATCCCTATGCGGAAAGACCTCTGTTGGTATAAATTGCTTTGCCACAACTGAAAGCTGAGATCTGGGGATTTGTTTTTCTTGTCTTGAGTGATTGGGCTATGCCTGAAAAATGTTAAGTATTATATTCTTATTCCAAAATAAATATTCATGTTTGGACTTAATCAAGAATAGATGAATCACTTCAAAGTCACACAGTTACTTAAGTGTAGACAGAACCCCAATGTGGTCTGGGGGCTTTGTTTGTTTGTGCTTGGTTTTAAAGGGAAATGGCTTCTCTATTTGTTATGTTTGGTCTGGTGTTAACTGTAGGGCCCCTTAAATCATCTAGAGCTGTGTTCATGTCTTAGCACACTTCTTTGACATATGTGTATCCTCGCCTCATGCATTTTTATTTTTAGGACCCAATGTGAGAGTATGTGTATACTGCAGTCTTCAACGCTTTTTCTAAATTCTGTTCTTGAATAACACACATTGTGCTATTCAACCTTTGTTAGAGGAAAACAAAAAACAAAGTAAACAACAGAGCTGCACTTAATCAAATTACATGTAAGTTCTACATTTAAGTGTCATGCTCACTCCCCTGGTTGTTCCCGATTTGCAGTCTTCAGAGACATAGTAACATTTTTCTCTCTTTCTGTGCTAATTGAGATTTTTTTTTAATTAGAAGCATTGTTTTGAGTGACAAATAACAGGAACTATTTCCTATGAATGTGTGGTGCAAAGTTATCCTCTTCCATCCCTTAGTATTTTATAGAATAATCATCTTCAGGATAAACTCTTCAGACTCTGACTTCTGGGTATGAGTGCAAGATTTTTGTGGTAAATCCAAGAATTCACTGTCAAAAGAAGTTTGTTCTCTACATTTTAAGGTAGGCTTTATGTAACATGAGTGATCTTATTCACATTGTGAGAAAAGCTACAAACAAGTCCTGGTATTCAGTGCTGGTTGTGCTGCTTCTCCTTTTTCTGTCAGTGCCATATTAGGGCAGTCAGGTTTTTGGAAGAGCATTTCTGAACTGCCCTTTGCAACAGCAGAGAAAGCGGCTGAGAAAGTTCCATGAAAAACAGTGAATCACACAGCGTCTTTCTAATTCTGACAGTGTTTCCTTCTGTTTCACAAGCTCACAGGCTGTGTTTGCCATGAATGCCTTTCTCACTGGAATATTTTTGTAGCTGCATCCAATGCTATTTTTAGATCTGGGTCTGATTTATGTTCTGAATGGTTCTGATTTTTAGGAAGCTTGTAGCTCTGCTGCAATTGATGCACATATCCTGTTATTTTAACAAATGATATTTAAAACAATAATTGCCCTGCAAGTTCAAACACTACCTACTGTGCTGTGTCAAACTGTGGAGACTATGGCAGGGGATGCTGGTACTGGGAGGAGCGTGGTTACAAAACCAGATGTGTCCCTCATAGGTTCAATTTCTTCCTTTCATCACAGAGTATGAACCCCAGGCCCTGACAGCAGTGCAGATAGCCACGGCCAAAGTATTTTTACTGTGTGCTCAATTTTGTTCATCTATATTGGTAGGACACACTAAAATACTGCATTCCTCGAGAGAAAATAAGAATGATGAATAAATGAAAAAAAAAAAAGATGGATTTTAGGTAGAGCATTTTTCAGCTTTCTGCGCATGAACTTGCTTAGAATGGTGTTTCGCTGTACTGTTGAAGTTTCAGAGCTGTGTGCAATAAACCAAGTTTTGCTGTTTGCATTTATACCTAAATTCTGCAAGGTTGCATTATGTAATTTTTAATGGCAGTTCAAAGGAAACACTTTTTGAAAATGAAACTGTTTTTTGAATATGTTGGTTCCCCTTTATCAGTCTTCACTTGAGTACATATTTTAATAGTTTGAGGAATGGTGTTTTCAATGTACTGAAGACTTTAAAAATGTTATATTTTTAATAAAAAATAGAAACTATTATCTAATGCTGTTGGGGTTCTGCTGGAATAGACTAATTAATTTTGTATCTGTCTCTATGTATAGGAATCATTGTGGTTCAAGCCCAAAGTAATCTATAATTATTCTGCCTATCTATTGAATGAGCATGCATTATTTGAAATATTTAGTCTTCACATTATTAATTTTAAGAGGAAAACTTGCAGAGAAGAAATTTATTCAGAGGTAAAAACAAAAACAGGAAGAAAGGGTGGCTTGCACATACACAGGCATAAACTCCTTCACCTCTCTTTAAAACAAATTTTGAAGATAAACCCAAACTCTGTATGCTTTGATTCTTTAATTTTACTGTGATTCTGATGGTCACAAAACCATTTAAACGTTTCTGGAAATATAAGCAGTAATAACATTCTCATATCTGTAGAGGGAGTCACTTGTTAATTCTTCAGTTCAAAGGTATATAGTGGCACTCAGACTCCAAAGAAAAGAGAGTATGTTGTACAGTTATATACAAACTTAACAAATGTTTTCACAGTTACTCACTCTCAGTGCAAAAGTTCACTTGCCTGTCTTACTGTACCATTGTACACCTTTATTGGTATTCTTACTGTCATGCCTTATCTTTGCCTTTTGGTTCCTGGCTCAGTGACAGTACTTTTTTTCAGTTTGCTAATAGTTCAGTTTTGAGATGAGGGTCTAGTTGGTAGTAACATATTTGCTTTTGTTATGAGACTTTGAATTCAATTTTGCAATGAGAAATTTCCTGTTCAGAAAAATCTGCTTTTCAAAAATTAAGGTACCAGTGCATAAGAAAGTGAGAAGAATTATGTTAAAATTCAGACATGACATCCCAGAAATTTATGTAGCAGGAGAGGAGCAGAGCTGCCCACCTAGTTTTACCAGAACCACGTAAGAAGCAAATAAGAATCCAAAAGCAGGGTCAGGAAGGGGCTAAGCCTTCTGCTGGGCCAGTGCCACAAGATGAAATGACACTGAAACCATTCTTGAATCTTCATGTGAGGAGCATTACTGCACCTTGAATCCAAATGAACCCCAATCATTTGTGTGCCTTGCAAAGGCAGAAGAAAATAATGAAGATCTGCAAAGCAAGAGCATGAAGGTCTGGCAGTATTTTTGTGGAGGGCAGAAGATACATGGTGGTTTTTAAATGCGGGAGATGTTTGCAGTAGAGGGCCCGGAATTAAAAAGAGCACATCAGAGTCCTTTGCCAGATCTCCTACTGGCAGAACACCAAGAATATGGATAATGACATTCTTGTCTCTCTGAAGTGTAGGGGCTTTAAACAGTAATATTTGATGTTTGTTGGAAACAAATTAATGTTCTCTGCTTCAGATACAGCTACTCAAGTATTCTTTACGTTAGAGAAGTATAATTTTCTGCATTTTAATTTTTTAGCCAACTTTTTAATTCTCTTGGCACACATGCAGGGAGGTCTAGCAGCTGCTGGTACCTAACTGACAGAGAAATTGCCAGGGGCTTGGTAACTTCATTTGAAACACAGAATTCAACACTCAGTTTCCCAATGTTTAAACTTTTTTCCCTTCTAGGGTTGTGCCAGAAAGTGACATTTGAATACATGATTAAGGACACAGCATTGAAAATGAAACGGTTTAAGACAGTATTGGTGTGGACATGAAATAAACTTGTGGAGTTTATACTGATTTGTGTGCGCACAAATGATTTTGCTTGAAACTTTTCAATACATTAGTTTTGACCCAAAGTTACTTAGGGCTGTAATTCATAAGTGGTATGTAGTACCGGAGTGGCTTAAAGTGCTACTGGTGTTAACTTGCAGGAGTTCCACTTTAGCTCCCCGTGGTGCCGTGTGCTGGTGTCTCCACTGTCACAGCTGGCATACTGACTCGATCTGCTCCAGGACGTGAGTCAGTTCTCTGCTGTTAATAATAATGTGGAGAAGATACAGAAGCTAGCTGGCTATCCTTTGTTTTATAACATCCATCACAGCTAGGCTGTACACATGGAAATAATCTTTCTAGTACTGCAGCAGCTCTGAGTCTTCGAAGTTATGATGAAGTAAAATGATTCATATATAAACCCACATACTTCTATCCCATCTGATGGGATTAGTCTCAGGGCCTTTCATGCACATTACTGTACTAAGAGGTGAAAGTAGTTGCTGCTTGTGGAGCTATTTTAGAGAGGAGGTTAAGGTTTATTTGAATGCATTATTTAATAATATACAAATAATAAAGCAGATTAAATGAGATTGTAATGTTCCTGTAAAAAATTTATAGCCCTTTATTTCTCTCATCACTGACGAGCTCTTGATTGTCTCTTGTTTTTATCATAGTGCACTAATAGTGATACATAGTAAGAAGGACGTAATAGGAGTCAGCCTTACATTGGGTGCATCTGTTCATAAGCTGCTGGTGGGAAGAAGAGGTGACATGCCAGTGGCTTTTTGGTGCTGCAGTGGCTGAGAATGAAACAGATTAATCTTTTCTTCTCCTTCTTAAGCATATGTGATATCTCCTCGTTATTAGGACAGCTATCTAGTTTTAGTGGTTATGGATTAAATACTAGTGTTGCATGCAAGTTTTCCTTCTCTTCCATAAGATGACATGTAGATGTACTTTGAAAGTTTTGTTAGGATAGGATCAATACATACAGAAGCATTTCTATAAATATGAACATTTTTTTAAAAAGTATGAAGATGAAAATTTCTTTCCACTTTCTTCCTGAGTGAAACAAACACAAAGTCTATTTTTCAGAACTTTGAGGCTATCATGTGGTTAGAGCACGCAGACATGGGGCAGAAGGTCTGATCAGATATCAATGGGCAAAGGGTGAGAAATCTGATAAGCAGTACTCAGCAGGAGTCCGAAACACTGAGTGTTTTTATGGAGAAAGTTCTAGACCACAAGTAAAGATTTGGCCATATATTTGAAAATTCAGTGGTTATATTTCAGAATAAATTGAAAAAAAAATAAATTGTGAGTTTTAACAACTTAGCAAACTACCACAGACAGTACTGCAGTCTCACTGTATCTCCATACAGCCTGTAACATGGAAGGAGCTGGGCACTAAATCCTATCCTACTATAAATACAGGGTTTGCAGGCTTAACATTTTACACTTAGTAACGTTCGGTTTGGGTTAATATTTCTGACAACTGTCTACTCTACTAATTGATTATAAACATTATATGTTGTAAACAAGTGCATATTCTCCAGTGTGCACGTTTCAGGGGAGAAACAGGGATTCATGTAAGACAATACTGAAATGGAGATTACTGTATCCCAGGCCAGACGTTAAAAAATTTTCTGTAGAGAGAAGTGAATAGATGTACAAGGTATGGGCAGTAGCACTTCTGGTTGGATGATGAGGTTCTGATAGGGCACACAAGAGGCATAGTGGTTGTTTATAGCAACCTGGAATTCCATGGTAATTTTATGGAGATTGCATTCCCCCACTTTGCCGTTACAGGACATGAAATCACACAGTTGAAGAAGTCACGGTGAAGTACTTTTATACCAAATTATAGAGTTTGGGGACAGAAAAGAGTAAATCATACCATAATGTATGCCAATACAACTAGAATGCACCGCAATTTTCAGTACAAAAATAGACTTTTACCAAAACATGAATGCTAATACCTGCCATGTCTCACGGATACTGGTAGAAAATCAATATGAGGCAAACCAAACCAAAGAAATTTAAACCACAATTTACGTACATGTCTTACATAATAAAATATCCTCTGGCCCTGCAGAATAGAAAACCAAGACAAGACAACTTATAATTTAAAGTATGTTGACTGAACTTAATCTTTCACAATATACTGTATGTTTTCTGAATGGCCTACTACTGTCACCATCCAGCATGGCTTTTAGTTTATGCAGCTATTGGCTTTAGAGTGTCTGGACATCAATATCAGAACTTATTGTTATGCAGCTCATCAGTAGATTTGCAGTCCCTGCACTAGCGAGGAGATAAGGCTGCTATGACAGAAAAAGAGCAGGAAAGATTTCACCATCTCTTAGCAGAGCTGGGGGGAAGAAAATGCATCGTGCTGTGGCAGGTGGCATTCATACCTGCATTTACCCTTCAACCATGTTTTCTCTGAAGGTTTCTGCCAGCTTTGTATTAAAAACACTTGTGATAGCCCACTCCCCTGATCCTAAGGCTGTGCACTGACAAGGCAGGTTAACTCACAGGTGAACAGAGTATATCTGGGAATGACTGGTAATTGTTGTTATGGAAACACCCAACAGATCCAACTGTATGAGGGTTTTGCTATGGTAGGAGGTCTGTAAGTTCAGAGCAAAAGGTTACATCAAGAAAGCTTTATTCTGAATTTGAGAGCTGGGAAGTGTGATACTCAGGTATGTCAAGAGTTTGATGGCTGTTAATCATATAAATTTAGGAGTGCTTTTTCCCCCTGTTTTTCTAGTAGAATTGATTGTCTTGCTTCTTCAGTTTCTTTTTGTTTTATCAATCCACTTATTGTTCTGATATAAGCCTGCAATGTGGTGTATTATGTTTTGATGTATCGATGAGTTGGAGAAGGGGGAAAAGACAGAATTTTGAGACAAAAAAGCAAATGAATAGTCTGTAATTTATAAGGGTAGATTTTCAATGTGGTATTTTGCTGTGTCTATACAGGTTCATTTTTATGTTGCCCTTAATCAGCTTGCTGCATCTTTCATAACAAGGCAGATAATAATGTTTTAGTAGGGGGAAAAAAAAAAAGAAAACCACCAATATTTATGGGTTATTTACAGATAAGTAAGCTGGTAGTTTAAAAAAAATAGATAATTTTCTCTCCTGCTTTTCAGTAGCTATAACCATGACACTTGTCCAGCTACCATTCAGTATTGTTACTGGTGGCTTTTTTTTCTGTTTTCTTTTTTAAATCTAGAATCATTTTTTGGCTGATGTAAAGACACAAACAAGTATCTCGTTACTGTCAGTTAATCTAGTTGCAGTGGAAGATGCTTCAGGAGTTTCAGCTTGTATTTTTAAGCACAGGACCTTTTGTCCTAAATGGTCATCAGGAACTTTTTAGGGAACCTAGGAGCCTATAGGATACAGATAGGGGCTTCACAGAATTCTCATGAATATGTAAATACGTCTCAAAGTCCACAGTGCTTCAGGATCTTTGGAAAATGTGGTCTTAGCACCTCAGCGCTTATTGAGAAGCATGTCTTTCGCATTCATATGTCATCACCAAAATGTTACTGCCTCAGGAAAGGAAGGTCAGATGTGGATTTGCAGTGGGAGGTAAATGTACTTTAGGTCACCTGCCATTAGCACCATCTGGAGCAGCATGCCATGTGTCACAAGGCACAGCTGCAGCTAGGAGGCTGTGCAGCACTTCCAAGTAAACAGCAGCAGTGCCTGCCCCAATGTCACTGCAGGATCCACTGTGCTCAGAGAGGAGAAAATTAGGACTGATTTTCCAGTAATAAAGCAGGGACTTGTTAAAGCTTTTGGGATGCGGTTCTAGTTCAGATCATTACTAAACTTGCTTTCATGGAGAAGAAAGTGATCTAAGAAGAGAAGCTGTGAACCTGTAGCGAGCTGTGCTGTAGCAAGCTGCACAGGAACAAGAAGTCTGAATTTCAGAGCATAGTAGAATGCTATGATGATTTCATTGTAATTGTTAGTGCAGGTCAAGATATTTTTAAAGGGTTCATCATGTGTTTGGTGCTAAAGTTTCTTATGTGCTCGTTTCTTTGAGTCCTAAGATACTCAGCATTAGGAGTACTAATAGTTGTCACTTGCAGGCATTAAAGGCGGTTGGTTCTGGGTTTTGTTGCAGCAGCTGACTTAGCTATGTTTTCATAGATGCTCCAGTATACTTCAACGTGTCTGGTTTTGTCTAAATCTGGCAAAGGTGGTGGAAATAGTATTTCCAGTAGAAAGTATGCCATACAGCTGTTCTAAGTGCCTCTGGCTTAATGAACTTGCTGATGCTTTGATCTTAGGTTAATATGAAATCAGAGCTCTACTGGCCTGAAAGATCCTCTTAACAAACTTGCAGTCTTCCTCATGGTCTTTGGTTTTGCTCGCAGTGTTCTCCAGGCCCTCAGTTCACCACCTACCATTAAATTCTTTTGAGTGCAGTTCAATACAGCAGTAAGTGTAAATGTTTATTTAAAACTTCTCTATGCTTTTTTTATGATTATCATTCGCAGAAAAATAAGCTGTGGTAGTTTTAAAATATATAGCTAGCAAGCAACACAAGGCTTTCATAAAAGTGAAGTAACAGTCATGGTGATTTGGTGTGACTGGTAGTGCCATTAATCTGGCTATCCTGGCAGCTGGAGGTAAGCTGCTTACAAGTGTCTGTCTCCTCAGGAATTGCAGGGTACTTACCCAGCGATAAAGAGATGATAGTCTGTTTAACCATAAGAGCTTCTCTACCAGCTGCCTGTGTATTAGTGTAGTTCCTACTGCACAAAAATAGTTTACAGTGTTGTGGCATACCTGACTGCAGAAGTGTTCTATGCTATTTTCTGTTTCCTGTGAACTGCTTAATACAAAGCAGCCATGATAAAAAAAGCTTGGATGTGTGAAGTCAGCAAACCAGTTAATTACACAGCAAGAGTCAATGCATCCACAAATGAAATGTTGAATATACCACTTCTTTCATTCATGAAACAAAACAGTTGCTTATTTAAAGGAGATATTCAGTCATAGCCTTCTAAGTTCTGTAGTTGTTGCAACTGGAGTACAGATTAGTTTGGAAATGCCCTCATTTGATTTTATTTATTTATTTTTAAGAGCTAATGTCTGTGATGTAAATTTTACTTGGGGGTTGTCTTTTGTGTTGTTTTTGGTTTTTGGGGGGTTGGAGCAGCATTTGGGGGAGGATGGATTTTGTTTGTTTTTATTTTATTTAAAGAGAGTGACTCTTTGAGTTACTCAAATGGTCTGCAAAGGTGCCACGTGTGGGTTTTGGGTTCACACAAACTGGGTTAATCTGGGTCTGTCACAATGGGCATATGGTGTTGGAAGGGGCATATGGTCTGGGAGACATTGTACACTGTAGTGCTGTAGAACCTCTCCAGCTGGTTTATGTACAGAGCAAATTTAGGAGTTTGCTGGGGAGGTATATTTGTCCCTGGAAATCAGTATAAAGTTTCATTATTTAGCCAGGATACTCAGCTCCCATTGTAATCTATTCACTGAAATTGTTGTCTCCCTCTCAAAAACTAAATAGATCTAAAAGCTCAAAAGCAAAAAAACAAGGCTGCAGAAATAATCTCTGGAAATAATCCATATGACAGTGAAATTGCTGTTTAGGAAGCTTATAGCCCTCTGAGCTTCATTAACAATGTCTAATAAATACTTTAAAAATTACTTTGATATTTCAGTTGTATGTTCCCATTGTTTATAGTTCACCTTGGTAAACATTGTAAAGTGTTTTATTTTTTTTTTTATTTATTTTGGGACACAAGATATTCCTGCTCCTTATGTTTTCTTCACTGTTCTTAGTGAGATAATGAGGGGAATAATGGGCAGGTTACAGAGGGAACTTGAGAAGTTATAGAATCATTTAGGTTGGATGAAATACTACAAAAGAGAGATAGGAAGGGAAAGAGAAGTAATGGTTTTCTTAATTTTTTTATTTTTGCTAAGGTGCAGTGCTGATACTTGGAAGAAACTGTTCTATTATTTAATGTTGAACAAAAATATGATCTTTCTTTGCCTTTTGACCCATGAATGTGAAAAAGACTGTAGCTTCCACTTGAGGTTTTTGGTTTGAACATAATATGCTGCAGAACTGCAACAGGATTTCTTAAGTTAAGCAACCTGGTGCTTGCAGGACGAGGCCTAAACACGCATGCTGTCGTTAGCATAATGAAGCCTCAGGTTGAGATTAAGTCTGATAAGTACTCCATGTTACCAAAATAATGATACTGGCCCATATACTTCATGGAAATTGTGAGAAAATGGGAACTATTATACATAACTGGTATTTCAAAATGATGTCATAATCAGTAGTGAGTGGCTTTAGGATATTATAATATATTGGCACTTGCTGGCTGTACAGTTTATGTATAGGTAAGCTCATGCAGAATATTTCTCATACAATCAAAGGTAATATTAAGATAATACTAAACTTGTCTGACATTTATTCAGTAAAATGCTGTAGTTACATTTTAGCATTCCCAAATATTATTCATTTATACTGATATTTTGCATTCTGTCTGTATCAATTTCTTCTGAAAAAAAAGAAAAGTTTTCAAGAATTTAAAAAAATTGAGATAATGTTTTTATTTTGCTGTAGTGGAGGAATGCTCTTGGGAACTGAGGACTTTGGTGTCATTAATGGATTTTTTTTTTTATTATTATTATTTTTTTGGTATGTTCCTCTGTCTCGGTGGAAATTCACTGCATTTTGGCTAAGCCACCAGCCTGTGCTTGCACTCCTGGCTTCTGGGCTATAAGGTGCAGCCTGGACCCAAATTCTGTGCCTATGCAAAAGCACTGCAAACTGTGGACTCATAAGCTCTGCTAATTTCAGGTACAGCATCAGGATTTAAAGTTAGCTGGTGAATAACTTGCACTGTATCTTATCACGCTTGTTCTTCGATTTTGTTTGTAAGGAAAAAAATATAACAAAACTCCCACTATGTATTCTCTCTTCTTTAGAGACCTTATCAGATACACTATAACACTGCTGTTTCTTATTGAACTAAACATAATGCAACAAATTGAAGAAGCATTGACTATATGCTATTAAGCATATATTCTACTCTTAGAAGATGGTCTCATGTTATGGTGTTTTTTTTTTTTGTTTCTGTTTAGCAGTGTTATCAAGTCCCATTGTATCACAGCTTGACTGACTGGCATTTGTTAGAACTGTCTGTGGGCTGTTCAACGCATCTAATTCTACATTTCCTAGCTCCATTTATTTTCTTTCTGATATTAAAAATCCCTGCTTCTAATGACAGGCTTTCTTTCAGTAGTCCTCTAAAAATGATAATAAAGGAACGCTGCTTATTTAATATAGCACTATAATGCATTTTGCATATCACTGTGTAGTCTTTAGCTCTTTTGATTAAACACTGCTTAAACCCTGCTCTGAAGCTAGAACTATTAATTTCTTTTTGCAATTTCATATCTTGCTTGTTTATTAGAGTCCATTGCTCTACAAACTTAATTTCTCTACGAGCTGATAAGAGAATATTCTTGCCCTTTTTTTTGTAATGATGATGCAAACCCAGGGAGATTAAGCATCATTGGGTACAGAGTTTTCAGTAGTACTGTAGTAATTCTATTTCAAGCAGTGAGTTGCATTTGTAAATATTTTTGTTCTAGAAATAGACTAGGCTGCCCGATTCCCACAACCTTCATCTTTTGTTCCTCCTCCCCTCTAACTTTTTCCAGTTCTTTCCATCCTGCTTGTGACTAGCTGTGACTATTTCTTGTTATAATCTCAGTTCATCAGATTTCAGATTTCAGTCCAATTCCTCTTGCCTGACTCTTATACAAATACACAAATAACTTGGGTTATTTACTCAAAATATTAAAGAAAACAAACAAGCTACAAATCATTTAAATTCATTAGGATTGCTCTCAATTTATCTACTTGATAGCAAACATAATATTATATATATATATAATTTATTTTATAGACTGAAGATATTTCTATAAAGATTAATAGTTGTTTTCTGTTTGGTGAAGTTCTAAGCAAAAAAATATATATATTTTTTCAGCCTATAGTAAGTTGCTATTTAACTTCAGATACTTGTGTGAAGTTCATGAATATTTATGTATTTGGTAGATTTTAACAGCTATATGTACGCAAACTGAGATTCAAGATTGCCCATAAACTCAGTATCTGTAATATCTTAGTGTAATTGAAGCCAAAGATAAGGCTTCAAACTTGAGTCTCAGTCCTGCAGAGGACTTTGCAGTATTTCCCTTTGAGAAGGATGAAAGAGAGAATTGCTTGTGTATTTATACAGTGATTTCATTATGTAAACTCTATTTCCACAAACATCACAGCATCTATGCAGTTCCTCTTTTCAGAGGAGCAAAACTGGCAGCTAAGTAATTATTTTTCTGAGGAATTTCCTTTTTTGCAAGTGAAAAGGTTTTTTTTTTCCATTATTTGGGTTTAAACTGACTCTATGTTCTTTATGGTATGTTCTTCTCGGTAGTGAATACTTTTGTAAAGCTTAAACATCACAATTGTGTTTTATTTTTCCTACTTTAAATTTGGGTAAAAATTGGTGCAAAACGGAGCTCTTTGCTTACCAAGACAGTATCATCAGGTTAACGCAGGTTGGAAGGAACCTCAGGAGGTCATCTTGCACAACCTCTTATTGAAAGCAGGATAAGATCAGGCTGCTCAGGACCTTATCCAGAACCTCCAAGAATAGAGACTAAGCAAAATGTTTTGTGCTTGGCTGTCCTCATGCTCGGGAGGTATTTCCTTGTATCCAGTGTGACTTCTCTTGATTCAGTTTATTTTCCCTTTCATATATTACCAGGCTGAGCCTGCCTCAGTTTCCTCAATAACCTCCTTGTGGGTACTGGGGACTATTGGATGTCCCCAAAACTGCCATTTCTCTAAGCTGCACTTGCCTGCTTTCATCCGTGTCTCCTCACAAAGTAAGTCTTCTAGACTTTGACAGTTTTGGTGGTGCTCTGCTGAGCTCTGCTTTCCAGTTCATGCGTGACTTGTGTTTGGGCACCCAAAGTGAGCTGCAGCTGTAATTTTTGAAGCCAGGTTTTCAATAAAGATGAAAATATTGGCAAGAATTCTGATAATAGTTTCAGTTGTGGAACTGCTTGCATGGATGTGATTGAGAATGTAATCATGGAAATGGCTTCTGAAACTTTAAAAGGAAGTTTCTTGTGAAACAAAATTTAGAAGTGTGCCTGGTTTCTGCTCAGAAACAAAGCGAAGACAAAGAGCACTTTATGTGCTGTTTTTATGCATGTATGTTAGGAGATCACACTCACAGAAAACCTGCCTGTCAGTGTTTAAATGTTCCAGTTGTTCAGCAACAGCAAATCCTGCCAACATCAACTAGCTTGATAACTGAGCAGAGCAAATCTATTTATTTATTTATGTTTTAAAAGCACAGAGACTGTAAATTTCACAGGTCATATGCTTGTTTCATCACCAAGGTAAGTCTGGGGAAAACCAGTTCTGTTTAATGGTAACACAGTTACCAAATGGTATGGAATTGATCAGTATTCCACGTATTACCATTTTGCTTTACACTTTTTGAGACATTCTTTGCCTGGCTGGTATGCTACATTTGTTAATTAACTCCATCTGCCGAAAGTCTGTTCTGGCAGTTTAATAATGAGTTGCTTTATTAAAAAGTGTGCCTGCAAATGCTACTGTTGGTGGTAACAAAGGGAATTGAAAGAAAATACATCTTAAAAGTATCCATATTTTGCTGGTGATATCACTAAATCTTAAATTTCTATGGCTATGGTTCTCTATGTTTGAGTTTTATAGGAAATGGTATGCAGTACTGTGCAGTTCACTGTGCAAAATATTATGTTAACAGAGTAACCCTAATCACACTAGCCTTGTTCTGTAGGTCACATTACAATGCATAACTAAGGCCACCGAAAGCATGAAACTGCTGAGTTTTGCAGCTTTGGAACAGAAAAATCAGTTATTAGAAGGTTTTTCTTTTAACTTCTTGGTGAATTTTGTTTGAATAACAGAGACAATGGTTTTCTGTTTCTTAGGCCTTGTTACATATATTTATTCTTTACTACTGAACTCAAAAAAGACTTGCCTGGCAAGCTCCTGGGCATTCTTAAAGAACATGGAGAAGAAAGATGGAATGTTCATGTGTTTGTTGGATCTATTCTAAGTTGCTTTAAAATATGTATTACTATTGAATGTATGCATATATACTACCAAAAATATTTGACACTTATCCTGAGGCAAAATGCTACCTTGATATAACAATTAAATTAGTCTAATTAAAAGCCAAGCATTGCAGATTTTGGACTTGCTTTTTAACTATGGTTTCTTCATTATGTGCCTTCTATTGTAATAAAGTAATACCTTTTAAACTGGTTTGTTATGCAAGGAATCACTGTGCTTCTCCAGAAGCTGCTGCTGTATTTGTAATTAGTCTATGTGTGGTATGTAGTTAATTATACTGCGCTTTCATATAGTTTTGAGCCAAATAACAAGACCACATAGTCTGACATGCAGGTAATTGGTAATTGCACTTCATCTAATAATTCAGAAGGTTGTCCTAGGGTCTGGATTTTGGCATTCTGGGAGATAAAGTGCTGCAAGCAAATTATTAGTCGAGAGCGTGCCACTGAGATCCATCTGTTTATAAGGAAACAGCTAGATGAGAGATTCTCCTGCCACCTACCTAGTGTTTTTCAAAAAAATAATGGAACTCCAATGCTAGGAGATGGTGAAATCCACTTTGTCTAACTTCCATTTGTTTATTTATCAGCGAAACTGAAAAGACTATTTTAATGTGTAGATGCCTGTGCTTAGTGACTGTCATCTATCAGAACCATTTTCAGTTTTGTTAGCCTTCTAATCTGCGCCACTGTTTGGGCCTCTGTGCTTGAAACCTTCCAAAATATTTTCATTCTTTAAGTATGATTATCAGAATTGAAGAAAGTATGTCTTTCAGAGATATGCACAGATAGAATTATCAGGTAGAAATGTAATATTTCATGTTTTTAAACACGGAAGCATTTCATTACCAATATTTAAACTTACTGAATAAGCAAAAATATTCATTATTTTTAATAAAACAACTGAATCTTGGGAAGTTGACCAGGATTTTGTGTCTAGTTCTGGGCTCCCCTGTTTAAAAAAGATGGGGATCTCCCAGAAGTAGTCCAGTGGAGGGCCACAAAGATGACACCTTTATCATCTCCCATATGAGAAAAGACTGAGTAACCTGCAGCTGTTCAGCCTGGGGGAAAGAAGTCTAGATGGGGATCTCATAAATGTTTATAAACATCTAAAGGGAGGTGGGAGGCAAATGGATGAGCCTAGGCTCTTCTCAGTGGTATGTAGTGATAGGACAAGGAGTAATGACCTAAAAGTTGGACATAGGAAGTGCTGTAATAACACGTGGAAGAGCTTCTTTCTGGTAAGGATGATGGAGCACTGGAACAGGCTGCCCAGAGAGCTTGTGGAGTTTCCTTCTGTGAAGGTGTTCAAGACCCATCTGCCCGCTTCCTGTGCGACCTACTGTAGGGTATCTAGGGTACTGAATAAACATTGGATGTGAGCACCCTGAGGTGCTGGCTGGTGCATTTCAGCAGTGGTGGCAATGATGGCAGGCCGCCTCCAATGGTACTGATTGTTACAAGTGTGTCGTATAGGCTCTTGTTCATTGCTGGCAAAATGCATGGCTACTATCGACGACTGTGCTGAAAAACAGTGTTTCATAGCTGAGAGTTTGCTCTCTAAACAGTGTTATTGTGCTTTTGTATCTGCTGTACTTTCCATGGAAATAAATAGGAAGCATTACTTTTGGAGTGACCTACTTATCTTCCTTAAATTTCTCTTTGTTTTATAAGAATATAATGCTTTGTATCAAAAACGTGAGTAATTTATTTGTCATGAGATGATATAATCTGTGTTGACTTTTTAAAACTATACAATGAAAACACTTAAGTACGCTTTACTTCCAAAGATGCAACTCTTGTGTTGAAGTGTAATACACGACATTGGCTACTGCGGTGAATCATAAATAAGAAATTTATCCAGGCTACTCCAGTTCATTGAAAATTTTGGCTATAATAGTATTTCAGTGGCTGAATATTTGGGTAATACGCCTAAGGGAATCATCAAAACTGCTTTGACTCCGTCCCATTGATTTCAAAGCAACGCAAGTGCTTTGGGAGGTATTGTATACCTTTCTGCAAAAATTTTTCCATTAATTGAAAACAGTTCAGATTTATACACAATGAACACGTTCTACTTTGGTTACTTAGCATCTCCATGTTATCAAGGTAATATTTATTTGCCTCAACAAAGTTAAAAGGGATTGCGCAACTTAACAAATTTACTGAACAGAGTCATAGTGGATGCTTAGCTATAACAGCGTGTGTTTTTTGGCATAGATTCAAACACAGTAACTAATTAGGAAATAATGTGAGAGCTGTGGTAATGGCTGAAGAGGCCTTCGTTCTCTAACCTCTGTTCAGTCAATCATGCTGTATTTAATTGCAGCAGTGTTTAAACTGACTTTTAGGATCTACAGAAACATTCTTCTAGGGGAACTTTGTAACCTAAAAGCAAAACCACTGGATTTCCAAGCAGTCAGGAAGAAATAGAAATAAAATAATCCTTTTGTTAAAGGATCAAATGAGAGGGAATCGCTTGTTTACCCACTGCAACATCATCAAAGGAAAACTGTGAAGAGGAAAAAAGGTTATGTACTCAAAGATGGTTTGGATGTAGATGGTTGTTAATGATGTTTGATGGTTCTTGTAGCTAATTCATGCCTCGTATGATGTGGAATAATGCTCCTGATAGTGTATCTCTTACTGCAATGTCTATCTTTTTGTTTGGTTATCTAGTTGTTTGTAATCAAGGCTATACTGAGCCAGGGTAATAAAGGTAGCTAGGATATGTTGCTCAATCCCTTGTGTTGTGCAGGCTCATACAAAGAAGAGAGGAAGGTTTGTCCTGGCTCTGAATTTCATCAGTTTTAATGTTATGAATCATTTCTAAGGAATCTTAAGAACTGAAAACTCAAAATGTCTCTTGAGTGCTTCCTATTAATGCACAGTTCTTTAACTGCTGGGTTCTATATTATGAACAGAAATACTGTTTTGTTTTTTACAGTTGCTTGCTTATAGAGACTTTAGAAATATTAAGCTAGATATCTTTGTGCTATAAGCACTGCCTTAGCTGAAACCAGGACAGTGGCATCAAGGTTGAAACAACGCTGCATGAGAAACCTAAGCAACCTTTACCAATCTGTCTCAATACTCTCCATTCTTAATTTCAGCATGGTGACTGAGTGAAATCTCTTAGCCATCCTTTCCAAACTGAATGTGACAGGAAGGATAAGAATACAGAAGTGTGGTGAGGGTGAAGCTAGGGAGAAGAAATGTGCTCATAAATTACAGTACATTTTACCAGTCATGCACTGTTGGTCACAGAAAGTGAAATGTAATCCCTTGACCAGACTTGCCCAATAGATTCTGAAGGCTCAGGTGGATTTTGTAATTTGCTATTCTTCTCTTGCTCTAAGAACAACAGTGTCACATCCTTAGCATTAAATTAGTTCACAGAGAATAGTAAAAGCAAGAACAACATACATGCAGAAGGTTTTAGTAGTGAAGTGCTAACAATGGAAGAAGAATGGTAATACTGATCAAGATTCAGAGCAGACGTCCACGAAAAACGAGTTAGCCCATTACTTTCAGTTATGTTTCTCTGTAACCTTTCACATATGCTCACCTATACAACAGTTTGATGTGACCTGTAGCAAGACTGAGAGCTGCAGTCTGGAAAAAACAATGTAGCAAAAATATGGTAACTGAATTGTTAAGGTGCCTCTTGATCTGTAGTGAAGCATAATTATTACTTATATAAATCAGTTCTATGGCTGTTGTATTAGTTTCAGTTGTTAGGACAAGATTAGTAGGTCTTGTCATACACTTGATGAATTTAAATTCTTTCCTGTATCTCGTTGCAGAGCATCCTGTTTTGCTTTTGCCTCTCCCACTTCCTTTCAGAACTGTACCAGGAGCCTACAGGCTTTTTCAGTGTTTCAGAGGGGTGATATGATTCCCAAATCAGAATGGTGGCAACAGGAGACAGTCTGCCTAGTGTCATTTTTTTTCCCAAGTTGTTTCTTTGTTTACACTGTGAAATGAGATGGGGGAAACCAAAAAGCACATGATTGGCTGCAGTAAATACCAAGTGACAGTAAATGCCTTGTTTACTGCCTGAGGAAGGCTGGTAGTTTGCTGTATTACCATTGGGGCTCCTTCATAAAGAAACAGGGCTCAGCTCTCCCTTGGAGCTGGTTATGCAATTGATGGGGCAGGGTTTTGGCTTCTGGAGCAGCAAGCTTGCATAACATGGCTTGGAATCCAGCACTCCCTTCCCAGCCTGAAAGGACCTTTTTCATAATACATTTTCTGTGACAAAAAAGTGCTTCCAGATTTCTACGTAATTATTTACTGAAGTAATGGTACCCTAACTTCTAAAGGAATCTTATTCAGGAGTTACTCTTTTTTCGCTTGATCTTCCTGCATATGGGGTACTTTCTTTTTCCTCCTCTCAAATCATGAATCATTTATAAGCTGAAATAAGATGTGGAAGTTTTTTTTCCACACTGTGAAGGCAACTTTGACTTTCATTAACAAAATTCTCAGCTAAGTGTTTCTTGGAGGCTTTACATCAATAAGCTCGTTTTGTTGAGTTTCATTTTTTATGTGTTTGTGAGACCTGTATAGGAAAGGGCAGGTGAATGAATCTACATCTAAGAGGTGTAGGTCCAAGTACTTGAGAAAGGAAATGCCTGAAGAGCAGCATGATATTAATGCCACAAAGATGCTATTTACAGAGATAGCTGCAGTGGTTACTTGAGGACAATGGGAATTGGGATTTCTTGTTCTTTATTGAAGCCTAGGGGCATGCATTCTTTTTGCTCTAACAAGAAACTTCCATCTATTATTCTTCAGCTCCCTTTATAACATACAGTACCCATCTCCAGATGCTCGATTACTCTCTGCTTGTTTGTCCTTCCAGAAATATGTGCACCTCTCTGTTGACAGAAAACTATAGAGCAACAAGTGGGTGGTGAATTTTGCTTGTTGCAATCCAGGTTTTGTGCTGCTCTGTGGCTTGTCTTGTGCGAATTTATATCATTCATATTTCATTTTCCCTACTTGTGGATTGTGCCCAAATCCTAAGGTGGTTATTGGAGGTACTGCTGTTTTTTATCTACTAAGTTCTCCAACACCCAAGGTAATTCTACTAATCTTGAACAGAGTATCATAATCGTGTGTTTTGGTATGTTTCTCAAATTACCTCATTTGAGTTGTTGTTGGTTTCTCTCCCCCCCACCTCAAAAACAAACAAAGGGTTTACTAAGTGTTTTGTGATTTTGTGTCTAGTTTGGATTTGAATGACCAGAAAATGACTCTGAATAATCAATTTTCAGCTCCTTAAGGAGTTAGAAAAATTTACACTAAATCTCTGGCAGGAATTTTCCAGACTGGTAGTTTGAAAAGTCAGTAGTTTGTAACAAGCAAAATCTGAAATAGGAGAGTTAAAAGGTATGTGAATTCAATTTTAAATTCAGTTTTGTGTTTTGAAAGTGTTTACAATGAACAATAATGAAACCCAAACCTAAATCTGAAATGTTTAATTGGCAAATAACGTTTCAAGTACCAACTGGACGAGAGAATTCTTGCATTGCTTTTTCTCTTTAAAGGCCCCTCAGCTCAGTTTTGCTGGCTCTTTAAACAGGAAGTGAAAAAATTCACTCTCATCTCTCCTTGAAACTGCTCCACTGAGCTCAGGAGTGGTCTGAGGTAGGACTGTACAGTTCTGGTGTTGTTCAGAAGTTGTGAATTAAACTAGAAGCATGTTGTTGGCATTACACTTGCATGCTGTACTAGCAGGCAACTTTTTAACAGACACAATTACACTGATGACTCCAAAGGTTCTCAGCTTTTCTTCTTTTCCTTAGGTATGGGAAAATGCTCTCCTATAGACCATGTAAAATTATCTATAAAAGCAATGTTGACTTAGAACAACTGCATCTGTGCAAGGAACTTGAAAGTGTTTTAGCTGTCTCCCTACTGCAGTACTGTATCTGCATTACAGACTTGCACTAGTACAGCCCCTGAACGCATACACCTCCTCTTTTGATTTATAAAATATATTACTGTCACATAAATCAGTCAAAAGTATGAGGTATGTTTATTAAAAAAGCATTAAACTGTCACTTTGCATCCATCACTGTATGTAGTGGATGCTATGAACGAAGGCTATTTGATATAAACAACATTTGTCTTTTCAGATTATCTAGTTATGTAGTAGTCTGGGATAATTCATTGCAAGAAAAAAAAGCTACATAATGGTATGTATAATGGGGAAAGTT
This sequence comes from Callipepla californica brunnescens, assembly GCA_023055505.1. Classification (NCBI taxonomy): domain Eukaryota; kingdom Metazoa; phylum Chordata; class Aves; order Galliformes; family Odontophoridae; genus Callipepla; species Callipepla californica. The sequence goes on from JALIRH010000016.1 coordinate 5,938,236, forward strand.
TTCTGTTTATTGGAAAAAAATCAAATTAGCAGCTTCAGAAATAGCCCTGAGTCAGACAGCTAGCTCTGTTATTATGTTACTCAGAAGCTAATGTATTATGAACAAGTGCCAAATATTTCAGTGTAATGCAGAGGAGATTAAATGGAAGCTTCTATTTTTGAGATCTGCTTTGTAGTGTATGTTTACTCAACAGAAAAACCTAGATAACTAGTACACAGATAGCCCTGCTAATTATGAAGGATTATGTAAATTCTATGATTCTATGTAAATGTTCATAATCTGAGCGCTGTATTTATCTGAGGGATTAAACATACAAATCAACAGAGAAGTTTTGTAAGTGGGATCACAAAAAGCAATTAGAAATTTATTTTTAAATGATAATGTGGGTGTATGATTGAGCTATGTAGCTTTATTTAAAGTCACATTCGTAGCACGTAAAAGGGGAAAACTCCATGGCAGGACAAGAATGCATAAGCGTATCAGACTTCAAATCCGGTCAAGTAACTTGCACAGTGCTTGCTTGTCAGAGATGACAAAAGTTATGAGTTTGTGTGCAGTTCTCAGCTAGAGCAGAATAGTTTTATGCTTTCTGTATCGCTTCTTTGCTGAAAAGGTCACTGTGTAGGGCTGCAGAGCTGGGCATGGTAACAGCAGTTCCTCAATTTCAGCAGCAGATCAAAAACCATTGTTCATAAAAATTCTCATTTCTAAGACAAAAGCCAAAACTGATTTCAAAGATCTTTGCTTTCTGTAAAAGCTGTTTAAAGTGATTCCTGATGTTTTGAAATAGGATTTCCTGTGCACCTCTTAAATATTACAAAGTGTGTAGGACTTGGCTTAAGAATCTAGGATGATTTTCACAGGAATGGACTCTTTAAAAGTACTCTTATCCGGAGAAGTAGAGGGTCTCATCTTGAGGGGCAGAAAGCTGCAGTAAGGGTTGACTCACCAAAATTGGCCTCCTGTTTTCAAATTCTGTGCTTGGGAAGCTGGGGCTCAGAACACAACATGGGATTTGGTTTTAGCACGGATTTGCAGACCGTGAATATACCTGTGTTTTCTGAGTAACTGTTAATTTTTTAGTTCTCAGTATGTGAAAATGTTGCTAAAATTGCAGACGATTGCTTAAGCTATCTGGCATGTTTCAAAGATCACCTTGAATGCTATGAAGAATTCATTTGATGTAGTGTTAGCGTTTTCATTTCTTATGGCTCTGTAGAAGAGGATTCTACTCCACAGCCATCCCCAATGAAAGTCAGTATGGATTGTTGTGGTCACTGAAGGAAGCATTAATTAAGGCCTTGGGAAAAGGACGTGTACACTTCACAGCTGCCTGGCAGAGCAGCAGGCTGTTAGCACACTGCTGACTTGAAGAGAATGCTAAAGACAATTACTGCTGCCTTATTAACAGGACTAAAATCACCTTCTCTAACATTTAGAACCATTTCTGTGTTGGCTCTGCAGACTTTCTGAAAGTAGTTGAATAAGAAATCAGGTTTGGGTTTGGTTTTAAGTAAGCATAGGGTTTTTGTTTTTTAAATGTCCCGCTTCCATAGCAGTAGCAAACTGGTCATTAGGTATTTATTGCTAATTCTTTCAAGATAAAAGTTAGAGACACCTAAGAAAAGTTCTTCTCCATTAGCACATTTCTTTAATGGACTTAATCTTGAAACGGAAAAATTTAGTTTTGGTTTTGAAGGTGACAGCGTCAGTTTAGCTTTTTAAATTTTGAAACTCAAAACACACAGTGTTAAATGATTAGGTGATGGTAATGACATTACTCTTCTGCTGTTTCTAAATATTTTTATACTGAAAGGTTCTGAACTTTTTTTCCTATCTTTTTCACAGAGTGCATTCATAGCATCTTGTTTAAGCAGTACTCCTCTGAGTAATCCCAAGTTCCTTTGAATGATACACAAGAATTGCAGACTTTGGGCCCTAGGAAATTTAGTGTAGACCAGTAACAAGTTGAATTTGCCTCTGAAATTCTTACCAGGTGGTTGGGTAAAGGTAGTATTTATTACCAGTCCATTATGAGTAGGAAATATTCATATTTATGCTATGTGTGAGATTCTCGTGTGTTTCCAGAATACTCAAGAATTTATAAGAATCCTACTGGGACCTAAATAGTGTGTGGTAGGAACAGAATATGCCTTAGAGGATCTCATGAGATAACTCTAATGCAATGAGAAATGGTACCAAACAGAAAAGGAGTATCCAAGGCACATCTGAAGTCATGGAAATTAAAACTAAAGGCTAAAGAACTTTTTTATTTCCATTTCAAGTGCTTCATTTTGGCAAATGGACAAAGGTCAGAAGGATTTTTGTTTTCTCTCTGAATGTGGTAGTTATAGAGTTCATTTCTCAAGCACTTCTTACAGTAAATGAGCTTTTGTTTCAGATTAAGAGCCTTTATTTTATAAAAGGACATAATAAATGCACTTATTCTGAAATTACAGTATTTTCAATAACCATCTCTTTCTTACTTGTTTGGGATTCTGGAAGTAATTCTATTTCTTGCATCTTCCAGAAAGTCCCTACTCTTGTCTCAGTACATCTGTAAGAGGGCTTGCTGGTCTTCTTTAGACATTGATAATATGTGACATTTTACTGGCTCATTGCAATTCTCCAGAGAAGTTCTAAATGTTTATATATTCCCTTAGCTGCCTAGTTATCTTAACACAATGACTGAGTTTTATTACTCCTGTCACTGAGGCAGCTACTGTGGTGTCAAGCCAAGAAGGACCATCTGGGATAACTTTACAGATAAGTTCCACTGATTTGCTTAGATGCTTGTATTGACTTTAAAGCAACACCGTTCTAGGCCGTGAAGTGCTTTGTAGACATAACTGCTATCGAATCTTCTGTTTTCTGTTTAACATGCTTTATTACTTTAAGTTCAAACTGCTTATGGCATTGATTCTCCCCTTGTGACAGCTCTGCTATTACAAACAGGAAGTTTGTCTCTTGTGTGGTTCCTATTTACCAGCGCCGTTTCTTTCTCAAGAGGGCCGTACACACAAAACATTCGCTAGATGCTCCTCCTGTCATCAGTCTTGTGCTTGAATTGTTCATTATCGTGTCTCTAACTCTTGTCTTACGTAACTGATGTGGCTGTTCAGATTGTTATTAAACAAAGTTCAGAACATCATATGCTGAGGCAGTCACACTTAGTGAAATGTGGATTTCTCCAGGGGTAATGTTTAGCTACATAATGCTGCTGCTACGTGAATTAAATTTGCATAACTTTATTGTCTTCCAAGTTTTTTTCATTAACTTGGTGACACAGTAGTTAATAGATCAAACCACAGCTACACTGAAGATTATCATTTCAGTCTCTGAAATTCTAAGACAACAGCTGCAATCCCCTGGAATGATGTAGATCTGAAAGCTCTGGATAAAGTGTTTTGTTTTTGTTTTTTTGTTTAAGTGGTTCTGGCTCTGAAGCATACTTCCAGGGCAGATTAAACCCAGGCGCTGAATGTCTTTGGGAACTTTTGCAAAGCCTTCATGAAGAACCTCTTTTTACTATTAGAATTACATCTGTAATCTGGATACCAGCTTCAGAGAAAGAAAACTGAGGCATCAAGTAATTTTGATGAAAAATGTTTTATATTATCTAAGTAAACCTCTCAAGAATTTGATTTCTCAAGAAATAGACATGAGTGCTTTTCACAAAAAACTGTCAATTCTACTGATTTCTAAACAGAAAGTAGTCAGACACTGTAGTGATAGATTAAAACAGAGGGAAATACATTGACAGGTCTTGAGCAAATCGCTAGTGTTGATTCTTGACCTGGCCCTGTAGAGATTCTGAACCACTACGAAAAAGAGAATATTGATTTTTATAGCTGAATCAGTCTGATTTTCTTAAACTTTATCTAAGCTGAAATTTTCTTATGAGTGTTAGTGCTGGTTGTCTTGTGGTATTTTGTATTTAGTTTGAAAAGTAGACGTTTAGGTCTCTCCAAAAGTAATGTCTCCTATTTATTTCCATGTAAACTAAAACATGTGTGAAGAGCATAATGAACACTATTTGATAGAGCAAATTATCAGCTACAGAACGCTATATTTTTCAACATAGTCATCACTATTAGCTATGCATTTTTGCCAGTGATGAAGAAGAGCCTGCACACCGCGGTTGTAACAATTGCACCAGCGGAGGTCACCACTGCTGAAACGCACCACCACCGCCGCCTCACTGTGCCCACATCCACTGTTTGGTCTCCATAAACATTCAGCTGAACGTCAATGGGTTCTATTTTTATTGCGTGGAGGAATTCAGTGCCGCCCCTTTGTTTCATACACACTTCCACGTCAGACTGCTGCCATCTGTCACACTGCGATGTAATGGAATGTTGGCAGGAAGGTTTCACCTCTACTGCCATCTCACTAACATTGTCGTCTGACATCGTGGGCCAATGTAATACAATAGGAGGCGTTACTTTTGGTGTAGCCCTTGTACATGTCCAAGTCTGTTATCTCTTTTCCGATAGCTTCTCTCTTTTCCTGGTTTCTATGTGGTAATGAGAACGCTGCTAGATGATCTAACCTCCAGATATTTTCCTCAACAACTGCTGAAAAATACACTCTCCAAGAAGTGCCAAGCAAAACAATAAACTGAAAAGGGCTCTAGCGAAAAGGAAGCTTTCATCTGCAAGCATGTTTATGAATATTATCTAAGCAGATAACTACCAATTGTTCTTTTTTCTTTTTTTTTTTTTTTAAATGGTGCCATGACTTTTCCCAAATATTTCACAGAAGTAGAATTCTGTTGCAGGAGGAGGATGTTGGGTATGACTGCAAATTTTCTAATATATGGGAATAGAAAGTAGAGGAAAAAGTTATCTTTTGTTCTTTGCTCCTAAGCTAAGTCAGCCTAGGGCACAGTGCTGCAGGGGTGTACCTGGAGAGATAGCACGGGGCAGGGGTTGGAATGGGAGTACCCCAGGGGAAATATAGGCCGGGCTGTTTATTAGTTGTCCTGGGGGTCAGAGACCGTACTCTGGTCAATCTTACTAGTGTAGGTGTAATCACTGAGCCCAAAGGAGGGAGAAAGAATTGTGAATAATCTAAAACAAAGAGATAAAAGGAAGCTGGAGAGAGGAAAGGTATGAATGAATAAATTTTTTCAGATTCCTTTTCTTGATTCAGAGCAGTCAGGAACCTCTGAACTGCATCTGAATGGTATCCTAAAATTTTGTTTACCGTCTGTTAATTTAAAATATCTTGACTTTTCATAGTGCTTTTTTTTTTTAAGCACTGCAGTTTCTTGCTTGTACTGGAAGACTAAAACAAAAGGTCTCTTTGCTTGGCCTCTAAAGACTGTAGGTAGCAAGAATTAATTAATAGGATAAGGTACCCACACCTAAAAATATTAAGCTCTTTTTCTACTAGAGCACCTGCAAAAACATAGGAAAATCCAGAATCAACAGAAGGTATAAACGCTATACTGTGTGATTCAGAAAAAGGACAGATGGTAGATAATCAGTAAATACTTTGACTACTTTTTGTCTTCCACATAGTTATGAGTGCAGTTACTATAAAGACAGAAGTTGAATGCTTTACCTCTATTATTATGTATTTTCAGTTCGCTACAGAAATCTTTTGTCTATGAAATTGCAGGTATTTTTATGCTACAATCTTGTAGCATGTACTCAAACTTTTGTTCTGTCACACTTGCAGACCATAAATACAGTTGTTATGCTACTTCTTAGATGCAATTGTCAGCCCAGTATCTTAGTTCCAAGGTGAAGCATTTGAATGATCCTATAAATTTCTGGAATTAAATGTGAAGGAAAATTAAGCACCAAGGCTTGACATGGACAAGTTGTACACCCTAAGCACCTTTTCAATTGTGTTGCAGTGTGAAACTACAAAAAATAAAAAAAATAGGGCAGATCTCATGATTTATTTAAAAGATATGGTGTATGAAGCAAGATATGGGGGGAACACCTGGTTAAAAAGGTGTGTTATTGTTTCTGATGACAATTTTGCAATGGGCCTAAAAAAAATAAGGGATTTCCACAGAAATGCAGTGGGAATCTGAGTGTATAACCCCCTTACACTAACATGCCAGTATTTTCAAAGGGTGAGAAGGGCCTGGAAGGAGTGAGCTGTAATGCAGTTGTTATTGATTTGTGTACTACAGTTAGCTCTATATCGTGTGAGTACATTCCTGGGAGCTACTGCTTTCCTGACAGCTAACAAGTATCGAGAGTCTGCCTCAAAGCTATAAAATGTAGGCCCAAATCTTTTTCTCTAAATAATGTAAATCCAAAATATTTCTGGTGGCAGCATCAGTCTATTTAGATGAGGGAAGAATTACAGAATCGTGATCCACTGTGTGACATGTCTTCTATATGTCAACATAACAGTGGATTTCTTTTCATTAACATACTTGGTGTCTCATTTCAGAAACTGATATGAAACTCAAGGAGAAGGTTCCATACATGTATCCGTGGGCAAGCAGGCTTGGCAGGCTTTTACCCTAGAATGATACTGAAAGAAATTCTCGGTTGTAAACCAGAAAGCAAGACAGGAAAGACTGTTGTTGATTTTTAGTATAAGTAACTGTTGCTGCAAAGCAGATAAAGGAATTTGGATTCCATGTCTATTTCAGGTTGTAAAATTAATTTGATACATTCTCCTGCCTTTGACACCAGATAGATGCTGAAAGCCCTATTCAGATCCTGTGTTTATTTTGGCTTGGTCTTCGCATGTCTAGTGTGTAAGCCCCACAACTATTCCTCTCTAAATATAAGACATGTAGCTGATGCATTTTCACATGTTCCACTGTCTCTATGACAGAGGAACTGAAATCTTCTAGTATGTCCCAGATATTTCTACTTCTGTTTTATATTTCTTTAAAACAAGGATTGCAAACTCTCCCGTGTATCTGATGTTGTTGATCATTCTTTGAACATAATAGTATTTCCTCACAGCATGTGCGTTTCAAGGTGCTCTAGAAATGTCTGCACCTTGCAGAGATCTCACGCTTTTGGAAGTATAGTATTTTAACAGGGATGCAATGTGAACTGTTCTGGTTGCAAAAATACTTTTCTTCCCCTCTAAAGTTTCTGAGACAAAGGTTTCCTCATATCACAGCCATGTTTTACTCTGATGCAGTGAATATTTTTGCTAAACCAGGAGGCCACAGATCCCTCACGTGAAAAACGGTTACAAAAGTTGAGACAGGGAAGGGTGAAATGCTTTGTCAGAGTCACTTTAAAGAAGAAGAGGAAAAAAAACACATTTCTGGAGAGTCTTAGAGATGAAGGACTTTCCTTGACTACACTGGCATTTCAGGATAGGACTTGAGAGAGGAATGGGCATCTTTAATCTTCAAGGACATGAAAATGGCCTATATTTGGACTAGGGAGGCAGGCCCAGGTGGCTAAGAGTGCTGAAGGAAGTGAATGAAAAATATATTTAAAGAACTTAAGAAATTCTCAAAATACATTTTAGTAGTAAAAATTAATTATAAATTTTCTTACATATTGTAAGTTCCTGGTAAAGCAAATTAGGCCAAACTACTCAAGATGGGACTTGAAATGTAAAGAATCTTGCGTTGCTTTGATGTATGTGTGAACATATTGAAAGTGTCTATTTGTTAGCTGATGTAATATTGAGTCCTCACAGGTCAACTTTGCAGTGATTTATATGAAATCTGCATTTGTATATGTGTACATATATAAACTGCAGTACTTTTCGTGTTCAGAGAAAATTGAATAGTATTCCCAATATGAATCTATATATGAAATATCTTTCCCAGAAGCTCCTAGGAAGTAATAGACTACTAATTTAATCTTCAAGAACTGAGAGACTGCTGAATAGGAATATGTTGTCACTAGGACAAAATGGTGGGCTTGTGAAGTCAAATTTTCTTGATGTAAATACAGCTTTTCTTTCATATCTACATCTCTCTCTGTCTCTCTGAAAGATACCTGATTTGTGTTATGAAAATAAAACTACAAGTAACTTATGTTTATAAAGGGGGGAAAAAAGAAACAAAATTAGAACCATATGCTCAGAACTAAGAGCTGCTTTCACAAGTGGTTTGTTGTACAGCTTTTTCAGAATTATCTCAGATAAGTATTCTGTTGATGACAACCTGGAATTAAATTAGGATAACATACCATGGATTATTAAAAATATAAAGTAAAATAAACAGAAGTATCTTTCTGGCTAAAGGCTAGTTGTCACCTCAAAGAATTTTTGGTTTACGTTATTAAAGCACTCAATAATGATCAGCTGCCCTTGGGAGACATTTGTTAATATTTTATTCTGTGTAAACATCTGGATTCAATTTAGTCACAGAACATTGAGAGTGAGAACTGACCTCTCTCCAATGCAGTGCAATAGGTGTCTGGAGGTTTGAATGCTTTGTTTGCATTACTTTTCTGAGATACAATTTACCATTAATCCAACTAACTGGGATCCAGTAAGTGCCTTTTAATACTATCTTAAAGTTAGTAAAACTAAAGTTAGTTTTCTAGCTAGAAAACTAAATTCAAGTTCATGTGCAGTATTCTGCTACAGTACAGCAATAGAATATGTGGTAGAGGTTTACAAAAACATATTAGGTATCACTTTGAAAAGATAAAACAGCAAAATAACTTATGATCCTGGACAATAGTTTTCACGCTGAATTTATTTTTGTTCTTTGCCATTTGATGTCATAGCATAAATATGAAAGGCTGCCTTACTAGCCTTTGGCAAATAGATTAATTTTATTTCATTCAGGAGTTAATGGATTTGGACCTTTGCAACCAAATCTGAGAAGTACTGAGTAATTCTCTTGAGATACTAAATGCTGCATAAAAATGCAACATTGTCATGAATCCAAGAAGGAAATATCTCAATATGTTTGTTTTTGTCCCTGAATGTTAGTAATGATGAAGGACATTGATACCGCTCACTAGTTAGACAGCAAATAATTCCTTTACTATCATAATGTAGCTATAACATCAAAGTAATTAGCCTTCTTAATTGAATTTAAGTTGCATGGTCAAGTTGTGTTCATTCTGCAGTTTATAAGCATAACAGGAATCATTCTGGGGAGTAAGGAATAATAGAGTTCTAGGTGAACAGACGCATGCGATTTTCTGCCTTTGAGTGTGCACCAAGCAGTATACGCACGGGGATGAGTGACTGAAAAGCTGACCAGCAGAAAGAGACTGAGGTGCTGGTTGATATTTGACTAAATGTGAGCTGACAGTGTGCCCAGGTGGCCAAGAAGGCCAAAGGTATCCTGGCCTGCATTAGAAATAGTGTGGCCAGCAGGACTAGGGAAGTGGTTGTCCATTTCTATGTGGCACTGGTGAGATAGCAGAGATAGCACCTTGAATGCTGTGTTCAGCTTTGAGCTTCTCTCTACCAGAAAGATATTGATGTCGAGGAGACCTCACTGATCTCTACAACTAGCTGAAAGGAGGTTGCAGCAAGGATGATGTCCCTCTTTTATTAGGTGACCAGTGACAGAATGTAAGGGAGCAGTCTCCAGTTGCACCCAGGAGGCTGAGCTTTCTTATTAGGAAGATTTTCTTCATGGGGAGGATGTCAAGCTTTGGACTGCACTGCTCAAGGAATCCCCATTGCCCGATGTCTGTGAGAGACATGTGGATGTGGCACTGAGAGATATTTTGATACGCCAATGTTACAAGTTATAAAGATTAATTTTGTGACATCATCTTATTGTTGAAAATGTTTTAATTAACCGCTTAAGTCCTCATAAGGCACAGTCAGTGTTACACAGCTGCGTAGACTTGGACACTGCGGATGAGGCACAAATCCTGCATGCTATATTTTACTTCCTATGCTTTTGAGGACTTCATTAGTGAGAATTGGTTCATTTGCCTAAGCATAAATGTCCAGAGCTATTGTAATGACCTAAGATATTTCAGTTCTGTTCTGGCTACCTCTAAGTAGGGGAATAGATCTCCTTTGTATTCTCTTCATTATGTATTACCTACATACATTTCCTAAATAATTTCAAGCTGAAGCAGTGGATGTGTTACAACCATTCTAAATTTTGAAATCTGTAGTGTGACCCTAAAAGCCTAATACCCTAACTGTCCCAGAGAACCAGAGAGATTCCTGAGAGCCCACTAGTGATTTGCACCAATTATTGATATATTTGCTCAGAAGTTAGGTATTTGCTAACTGGCAGGAGAGAGAAAATATTCAAATGATCAGAAATCAGAAGGTAACCAGCAGGGGGAGGGACTCCATGTTAGTCTGTTGTGCTTTTTCATGTGTTTGTTGGGGTTTTTTTAACAGTATCTTAGAAATTGCTTTCTCCGTGTATCAGCTATGTGAATATCTGTTGTAACTGATCTCATGAGGGTTATTTCTCTGAGGATTTTGTTTTTTGTTTTTTTTTTTTTGAATTTGTAACATTTTATTTACAAAATTAATCAGTCCAGGTTTTTGAAGTATAAGATTACATTTACTTCTTGAATGTCCCTCTGAAATTTTCCTTGGCTTGGTAGGAAACATAGCCATCAAAGGCCACTGGAAAAGTTATTCTTGGCTTCCTTCCCAGCTTGTAGTAGGTAAAAGTCAATGTGACACTGGTATCCAAATAGCTGTAGGGGGATGTGGGCGCATACATGGACTATATAAACTATAATAAATCACTTGTTTCAAACACAGTTGATCCTTTTTCTTGGCATCTATGTGATTGTGCTGTATTTACTTTGTCTCATCCTAAACGTTATATTGAAAAGGAACAGATTCTTCCCTGCCCGTTTCCTCCTATGACTACTTTGAATTCAATTTAGTATTTTTTATTTCTAGACATCTTTCAGGTTATTCAGAGGTATAATGGATTAAGTTTCTAAAGTGATGTGGTGAGCTGGTTAAGATCAGAGATCCACCTTAGCTGTGCTGTGTCAGGAAGTTGGATATACCTGTGTGTGTTTCTTATTAAGTTTTAAAAATAACAAAAGAAAAAAATAAAAAATAAAAAAAGGACAAGGCAGAACAGTTCAAAACAGCATGTCCTTCCTCTATTAGTAGCTCTTAAAAGACATACATAGTTTTTGAGCTTTCATGCTGTTTGCTGTTACTAGTTTGGTCAGTATGGAGTGTCAGGTTCTACACTGATCTTCAATGGAAGAGCGTTAATAATATTCTCGTGCTTAGCAATACTGCTGAGAGAAAATAGCTGCTTTAGAAACTTTTGAGTTTAACTAGTGAAACTACTATGTTCTCTTGAATTTTTATGCATAGACTGTCTCTGTTCCTGAATTGTGGAGATATTTTCTGAAAACTATCTAAGTACTTCTGACAAGAGCCCTTTACCCCGTTAATTTTCCTGTAGTTATATTAGACGACATTCAACAAAAGTTAGTGTCCTGTCCAGTAATTTTAAACATCTTATTTGCAAAAAGTTCAGGTTAGAAAATTAGTCTGGAAACAATGACTACCAACTCCGGCACATAGAGAGAGAGAGAGATTCAAATATGGCAGACTGGCAACAAGACATGGGACAATCCGAAAAAAAAAAAGAAGAAAGAGTATTAGGATGGCTGCTTAATATGGCTGCTTAATATTCTTGAACCCTGAACCCCTACACAGAAACAGAAGTGACAATCTTTCTGAATAGTATATTAAGTATAAAAAGCAGGAGACTAAATAGACACATTCTTTGTGAGCGTGGTAATTTCCAGCTACAGTCTTGCTTTCCTATATCTTGTAAAGGTACTGGAATTCGTTTGTTTGGGGATTGCCCTTGTTATGCAAGTATTTGTTATGGAGAGACAACACTTCTGTTTATGCTGATACGACTTTCAACAAAGGTCAATTGCTTCCGTGCAAGCTGTACCTTTTTATGCAAGAAGTTTGCAGCAGATCTGTCTTACTCTTTGTCACTATTAATTAGTCACCTTAGATCCTTGTCAGGGGCTGGAAATTTTCACTAATTGGGGTTAGACTGAGATTTGTGTGAAGAATCACACTACATAAATTCTAAGGATTATTTTGTTTTCGTATATACTGTGAGAAGCAAGCTAGATTAATTCTCACTTCTCACTACCCAAACCACTGTCATTTTCAGTTTTCATGGAACTTCCTGATTCCAGCACTCCCTCTCTGACACTGAAAAAAACTGCATTTAGCACATGCTGTCTGAATATATTTTTCACTACTTTCCTTATGTCTGTTTTTGCAGTAGCTTAAATGAACGAGGACAAATATTCTGTGTCTACAATGCAGGCTAATGTATCTGAAATTAAATATCTGAGGAATCTAGTCATCCATTCTGTATGGGAATTCAGGATTTTGAGTCCCTGTTTTGTCTCTAGGTAACCGTTGGACTAAAAAAAAAGAATATTTGGAAGGTATGTTATTGACTGTGAGTGAATTCAAGCAGGCTTCTGATTTATTTATTGTACATGACCTGATTCTCCTTTGGAGCCACTGAGTTCTCTGAGTGCTTTGGAAGCCATTCAGAGAAAACGTGAGGCAATCTGCCAGTACTAGACAGATACAGGTGCAGTATTATTGTAGGATTCTAGGCAATCTTTTCTTAGAAGCAGTATTTGATCCTTCACTGTAGCCTACATGAGTGTGTTGCCCTACCTCTGCTGTTCACACCATCCTCGTTGGAGCTGTGCTGTGTGAGGCACAGTGTGAGCAAGAGCACTTGTTTCGTTTAGCTTTCATCAACACTAACCAGGAGAAAGCTTATGTTTGCACCACCTTTTGTTTCAAAGCACAGAAATACTGATTGTTGGTTTATGTGTTTTTGAGGTGACATAATCCCTGTACTGTTATTTTTCTGTATAAGAATAGAATGTTAAAATAGAAACACTGAAAGTGAGATAAGGTGTCACTTTAAAATCTCTACAAGATGCCTCTATTTACAGGCTTAAACTTAGAAACCTGTGATATCATTTAAAAAAAAAAAAAAAAAGGTTGCTTTTCATCTGCCTTCCCTCTGGCTCCCAGGAGCCAGGCTCACTGTAGCAGGCACCGCATTGCTATTTCCTTTTTTAAATCTAGGACGGCAAAACTTTGACACATTTCAAAGTCCTGATGTCCTCGTTAATATTTCTTTTTATTGTGAGCGGTGGTAAGGCTTACGCAGCAAGTGTCCTAGTTTCCAGTTCCTAATTCCAGCAGAAAAATTTCAGAAAGCAGAAGTTTGACAGCTTCTTGCATGGTTACATATTAAATAATGTATACTGCAGTGTGCAAAAGCTCTGTGCAAAACTGAGGACATAAAATGCAGAAATATGACACTTCATGATCCACTTGTAAAAAATAAATAAAATAATACAATTAAAAAATCTACTATTACTTGTGAAGGAACTTCAAACCTTTCACAGCCATTTATCTGACTGGTACATGAGTGATAGAAACATTTTAATGACTCCAGTATAAGAAAGGCATTGATATACTGGAACAGCATTTTTCATATTAAAAAAAACCTGTGTTTTTCTTCCTAAAATGGGAGATTCCAGACTTGCTGACTGTGGATCACACTTCCTTGTCCTTTCATGAAGCATTAATAGAACATGGACAAATAATACAGGAGAAATCAAATGACTGGTTAATACCATAATGCTCAGGCAAGTGGTCAAACCTGGCCAACAACGTGTGAAAAGACTTCTGGAGAATCAGCAAATCCTACAGTAATATTTTTATTGGAAACTGAAAATATAAAATGTTTGATGAATATTTCTGAATGATCGCTTGAGGGGAAAAAAGAAACACACACAATTGCCCTGTGTTTAAAAGCACTGTAAAAATGAATAGAGATGTTAAGTATCCATGCTATGTTCAAAGAGGAGAATTCTCAACTTAATATTTTTTTAAATTAGGTTGGGGTAACACCTTTAAATAGGAACTAAGTAGTTGGCAGGCTAAACGTTGCTGTTTTAAAATGCAGTTAGTACGGTGGTGGAAACAGGAAAAAAAAAAAGTCAGGAAGTAGCAGGTATTCAGAAGATATATTGATAAAGAGAGCAATGGCACTAAAAATGAGTGCAAGGAATAGGGCAGAATGACACTTTCCATAGACATAGTATCTACCCAGAATGCTGCGATTTCTCTATTTCTAAGACTAATAGCTGTCAGAGAAGTAGCAATAGGGAAAAATAGAAACTGATCTACTCAGGCAGTCTAGGGTTTTCTTGCTTTTCTGCAGTATGCTTTCAAAATAGAGATGAAAATGTTACTGAGTTCCACAAGCCAAATGCAACCCTATGTAATCCTACTAAATCAGCAGTATTGCATCTTGGTGAATTCATCCCTGCAATTCATACTACATAACATCGGGTTCAAGGTGCTCATGTATCAGGGGAATAGATATGTCACCCCTCTAAGACACTGGCATGTCAGCTAGCTTGCTTCAGGGCCACAAGTTGACATGGAGAACTATTTGGAAGGCCTTCCTTTGGGAAACTCCCTTCTGAGTAGGGCAGTTCAAGAGGAAATATTAACAAATGTGTATGCTAGAAAAAGCACAGCATATTCTGCAGTTCTCCAAATGAGAAATACAGGCAGGTCTATCAAACCAAACAAAACGTGGTTTGGGAAGTTTTACTTAGGCTTTTATTTCTGCATATACTAGAAAAAATGGTTAATTCAAGGTACCTTGTCAAAATTACATATATGTGCATTTGAGAAATGTATTCTGTTACACAAGCTAATGACAGTATGTTATGTTACTCTAGTCATAAACTATTTATTAGCATCTTACAACTTTTCTTTTAAACTTTACTGATATTCCTTGGGATGTATGCCAGTGAAAAGAGTTCTCAGTTCAAATAAAATTGTTAATATTCTAAAGGCAAAATGTGTATATACAGTGGGATCTATTCAGACTAGACAGTAAGGGGGTGGACAGAGCTATGGTTGAGACTTGGGTGAGAACCTAAGTTAAAGCAGTGCAGCATAAGCAATGGGGCCATAGCCCAGAGAGTGATCCCAATGCTCTGAGTGTCACTTGTATTGCATGATGTTGCTCTTGAAAGTAAAGTGGATGACAAAAGTAGACAGGCTTCCCTATCTTTAAACAAGTTCATTTCCTAGGATCAATCAAGCTGATCACAGGGCCTTCTGTGATGTGCGACCTCTGTCTGATATATAACCTGGAATTGCAACTTCCTGCACAAACATCACGCCTGTGCACCTACGTAATGTTGCTATCTGTGTCACTGGGTTTTGACACACCCATGCTCTGCATAGTGACCTTTTTCACAAACTGACTGTAAAGAAATTAAAATAGACTATGTGTGCAGCTCTTCTGGCCTCTTGCATGGGTCAAGAGGAGTTTACAGGCTGCATGAAGCTCAGGTTCTGCAAAGGGGAGCGTAATGCCAGTAGGGAAGGAATGGTGGAAAACATTTAGCAGCAATTGGAGTGCAGTTGACGCATGCATTTCAGAATAAATTAAAGACATTCTCGCAGTACTTGAAGGTCCACCTAAGACTTTGGAGAATTCCTGAAGAATAAACCTAAGTAAATCCTGGGCAGATGTGTAGTATGTAAAATAAGGCAGGTATTTTCATTGATTCTATTATTTCTGCCCTGTACGTATCGAATCTTACAGGTATCTGCAGTTGGTGATACGAACAGAATATACTGAGTATGTTTTCTAAAGAAGCACTTTATGCTAATGTATTCTTTTCAGTGGTGGTGTGTTTATGGCATTTCTGTGACGGCTTTTTTAAATTATTTTTTTAGTAATTACTCTTCTCATCTTGAAAACATACCTAATAAAACCATAAATATACTAAGTGCAGAAGTAGTGATACATCAGTTTCAGAATATGAGCGCGATCACTGTGTGACTAGACTGGTGACACAGAGTGAGGAGGATGAATGTTATAACAAATCAATACAGTGAGCTAAAAATAAGACAGTAACAAGCGAGGTAATGTTCAAAAAAATCTGTCCTGATGGACAGTGACTCCACATTCCCTTTTGTTTCTTAGTGATTTAATGCTGACTTACAGTTGAAGATTTACATTATGGCTGTTGTGTGGGGGAAGAATTTGATAGTATGACAGACTTTGTAATACCTCTGAGCTGTTAGCCAAGAAATTACTGATTTGTATTGTGAGCTGCTCTCCTTGTAGGGGCTGTAAGTGCTGTGTAGCCAGATATGTTAAACTGGAGAGCACTATTCGATAGAGTGGGAAGTGATTAAATTTATCATAACCCCATATCCCTGTGTGAGCCACGTGAAAACATTCCCTCTATCTCTCATGATTAATTTACAGATGTGCAGTATATTTTACCCCTCTAGTAATTAGATTATTTCAGGGCTTGCTGTGGGTGAAATTAGATTATGGTCTCTGGAAAGGAAACCATGTTCAGGTTATATGAAGTCCAAAACCTTGTTATTTCATCATTTGTGAGTTCTTCAGTTGTGTTTTAAAAAAGAATGTTATTTTCCTTTTTGAATTACACTTTGGGCAGGAGGTGCAGATGCTACTATATTCTTCATTTCTTAAGTGATGAAACTAATACATATTTGCGACAATATGAAGTCTTATCATATAGAGGAACATATATAGTCCTCTGTGCAGTGTCTCAATCAAGCTTAGAAGATTCTTTCTCACCGTACAGACTCATGTACTCTTTCCTAAACTGGAAGTTGTCTGAGAGACCCCTATAAAAAGATTAGTAAGGTAAAAACCAGGATGTGAAAACAATTTTAATTTCCTGCTGCATGTATCCAGATATGTGTCAAGTGGTCCTTACACTTTCTTCACAAGTTCTTTGTTGCTCTTTTACCTATTCAGCTTTTTCAGTAGTATGGAAGATAAGAGAAGGAAAATATGATGAATTATGCAGTAACCAAGGAAGTTAATTCATAGCCTCTTAAATGTGTGGCTTTAAGAGATGCTATTCCACTTCTTATCCTTTATTTAATTCCTACAGAGAATCAAAGGTGTGTGCACAGTTAATAAATCAAATTACAGGTAGCAATCTCTTTCCAGCTGAGAGATTCAAAGACTTGAGCAATTAGTCTGCTTGTTAGGCTCAAATCACTGAAGCCACAGAGATTCTAACACAGCATTTGTTAGAAATTCTGAAACTGTGAAAGTTTCAAGCAAATCTTTTGCCTCTGTTTCAGTAGAGGAACATAATAAACTAGAGCTTTTCCTGAGAACCATCAGCAAGCACCTGGGGAGCTTCTTCAAGGCCTGGTACCTGACCAATTACATTTGTATTGATGGAGAGCAGGTGGGATTAATACCTAAAACTACTGATGACAACAGTAAAACAACCAACCAAACACTTCCAGCCCTTCTGCACCAACTATTGAAGCCGATGGGAGATTACAATGAATTGTAGCTCATAATGTCAGCATATATTTACAGAATTGTGACAGCTTTTTTCATTCTCTCCATGGAACTGGAAGTAGAATGCATGCTTTTTGTTCAACACCGCACCATCATCAGAGGGACAGAAAGACCTGCAGTTCTTAAAAGCAGCATATGAGTTAGCCCAAGAGATCTATTGGCTACAGCTCAGCTGTTCATGCATGGCCCTCAAATATTTCTGCATGTCTGCTATAGAGATAAGTAAAGGGCTGTTCCCATGTTCCTGTGGCACCAATGGGATACAAATATTTTCTGCTACTCACACAATCCTAATACTGTGGAATTTTCAAGGTCTTTTATAAGCTGGAATCCGTCCTGTGTAAGTTAGATGTAATTGTTTATGCAGATACATAAGCAAAGATCTACTTCTAAAGAAGATGAAAGTCAGCCTAGACTTTCAGTAAGCAGAGAAGACCTAACGCAGAGATGTGACCTCTTTACAGACCAGACAGATCTTCTGGATAAAATGGATCTCTCCTAAAGAAGGTTTTATACACACCAAGCATGATAGATACTCTCTACAGCCAGGAGAGGAATACAGTGAAAGGCAGCAGATGCTCCATTGTGCCCTGGAACAAATATGAAATAGCAAAAAGAAAATGGTAGAAGCCTTGTCTTACTAAAAAACAGGGAAGAAAAATCAACAAGGCTTCTCTGAGAAGTACTGTATGACTGACGTGGGCACCTCATGAAAAATGAAGTAAGCCAGTGATGATGCCAGGGGATTCTTCTGTTTAAACTTACAACTGGTGAATGCAAAATGCTTCCCAAAACCACACTGTGAGGGTTGACTGTCAAAACTGTAGCTCACTTCTTCTTAGCAATTATAGTATGTCAGCCAGGAAAAAAATGTATTTTTAAGATTGTACATCCCTCTCGGTAAACAAATCTATTCTGGTACTTCTCTCTGCTGCTGTCTATCTTGATAAAAAAAGTTTTTTTTTTCTTTTTTTTTTTTTTTTTTTCCCTAGACAATGACTTTGGAAATACCATCCATTTCTGAGATGGTAAGGTTTTGCATATTGCATCAAACAAACAAGCCATCCTCCTTCATAAGGAAAGGCTGTGAATGGGTTTAATGGTACCTCTGGTACTGAATGATTAAATCCCATTTTTCTATGTTGATTTTCATGCTTCAAAATAGCTTTTGCACATCTGTGAAACTGTTTTCCTTCAAATCCCAGTAAACTTATTTTCCCCACACCTATAAAACAGGATAAATATCAGGATGTCAGTATACTGTAAGTACTTCCTATATTGGTGGCTTTTATTCTCTTGCCAATTTCTTTCAGCTGTGTTTTCCTTTCTCTCTCCCACCTTATTATATGAGCTCTACAGGGCAGGAAATCTCCTTCCAATTGTATGTTTGTTCAAAAACTAACACACTGAAACCCTGGTATATGATTATGAATTACAGATATGGGTACATTTAATACAAGAATTACCTGTGCAACTTAGCCTGATGTGAAACAGGTCTTGATTCTATGAAGACTATGTAATGGGATCTATGATCAAATAGGATTAGCCAAGTATGAGCAAGATGTCTGAAAATCTAATTGACATGTTTTTGCCTAATACACTTTAGCATCCTGTAGCCTGAAGAGGTGCTCAGTTGCCATTTGTAGAAGTCAGAGATTTAAATTCAGTCTTACACCACAGAAACTGAGCCACCTGCATCTGAGCTTTGGTACCTACACCTTGCTCACAGGACTTGTTTATAGGCAACTTTTCCCTACATGCTGTCCCAGATGTGACATCAAAAGGGCAAGCAGACCAGCAGTATTCTAGTGTCATGGTTGTTCCGTTGTGTTACTCTGTCAATTACGGTCATGAGAAGTGGATTTTTCCAGGTCCTCTTGTGGGTGCTGGTAAGGCAGTGGAACAGTGGAACAAATGTCTTCTTTTCATGCACACACAAATAGTACTTGGGAAGTGGAACAGTAATTCCACCCTCGCCCAGGACACATAGAATCTGCTCCTGGGGATAGAAACACAAACTTCTTGCTAATTTACAGTATATAGAAAGAGGATGTATTTAGAAAGGGTATTCTCAGATCAGTCCTGCCCAAACGCATCTTCATAGATTACTAACAAAGTATAATGCCTACACTACTCAGAATTAGTTGCAGTTAATATAATCCTTCTGATGTAAGAAATAACATCTGTCCAATCTTCAAAAGAGAGATTTTCACATTTTCCCTGAAATTTGTCTGTATGGGTAATAGTACATAGTTACAGCACTTGGTCTGAGCTAATTTCTTCTGCAACGCACACACACAGGGGAAAAAAAAAGCATATGGCAACTGATCTGAAAAGGCAAAGAAATAAGCATTTCTGAGGGCTACTGGCTCGAGTTAGTTATACAGTGTGGTTTTTTTTTAACATTTTTAAGCCACATCACAGTGCATTTCGGTGTCACTGCAACTGTGATTGGGTTAGAAAAGTGTTTCACTCATGCCATGAATTTTAAGGCTGAGATTCGCTTTTTGCTTCTTCTTCCTCCTCCATCATGAGAGGTTGCATTTTATAACATCCATGCTTAATTTATATTGAAGAACTCTGTAGAGATTTATCTCCATTCTGTGTTATGAGAAAGTCACTTTACCATCTTCTCTGGGGTAAGCAGGTTTTGGATATAGTATCTTAAATACTGTTACAGGTTTGACATTTGCAAGCTTAGGCTTTTCAGGCAACATATTTAGTACTACTGACAAAAGCAGGTTTCCACCTCTGCCACTCACTTTCTCACAGTGCTGGTAGTCTGACTGCACCAAATGAGCTACATTGAAAAGAAATTTGCACGGGGAAAGGACTGTGTTATGGCTTCACTAAGCACCAGGCTATAACAAAGACACTAAATCAGAAAGCTACGAAGATGAATGAAATTTAAAATAGTTTTTGAGGATTTATTATAAACACATACACACTTTAGAAGGCCTCTGGCACTAAAAAGCCCCAGTGCCTATCCTCTAACTAAATTAAATTCATTTCCATTAGAACTCAGCAGATGCGGCAGCCCTGTTTTCATTCCCAGGGGGTACTTTCTCCTTGGTAGCAATGCCAGATACCCTTTTGCTTTCTTAATGTCTAACTGCTAGGCAGCAATCCAGAAGGCGACAATGATATCGAGAGAAAAGAAGAAGCTTATTGTAAATAGCAGTTAAAAATAGGAAAAGGTTCAGGTGATCATTGGTTAAAGAAGTTTCTTAATGGTCTTCCTAGCTAGAAAGAAAGAATCTGGTCTGCCACCTTGAAAAACACAGTGCACAATTATCAAAGTAGAGTCTGAAGGAGTAGCCATTGCAAAGGGGTACAAAATAGTCAAAATGAAATTGGAAATGAGGAGACGTGGCAGGTGTAGTAGTTGAAATCAAGTTATTTCCTTTTTCTTAAGTACAGTAAAATATTCATTCTCAGTAAATAAAAATTACTTTGGATGCAGCCCCATAGGAACTCTACAGCTGATGATGAGAGTTTTGATAAGGTTAATTAGTTGGATTTTCCATGTGAATTCTAGTTCCTTTCTAAAAATCAATTTTCCTGTTGCTTTGATGTGCAGTGGGGGCAGATGCTGCTTTGGTTAATTACCAGGACAGGTCATGTCCCAAGGCCTTCCCACTGTAGTATAACGGTTGTTTATTAGAAGCTCGCAGATGAAATGTATTGGTTGTGGAAATCGTCTAGATTTAGGATTAAATGGACAGACATGTTTGATGCAACTATTGCCATCCATATCTTCAAAATTGGTCCCCAGGTAGAGTATTGTGGGGTCACAGAGAGGTTGGCTGTTCTCATTGCTATGGCAGCAGCTTTCCCAAGCATGCATCCAAAATTCCTAAACATGTAGGACGGCCAACAGCAAGAATAGCTCTGCAAGGAAGCCCCACGTTGTAGAGTGTGTGATCTCCTGAGCAAACTAGAGATTTTCTCCATTAGCACTCCCTTCAAACTTCCTTTTTAAGGGAGCACGGGTTGCAGTACTATAGCTACAGAGAGGCCTGCAACAGTTTCAGCTTGATATGATATACTTTCAACTGCGTATTATTTAAAAACCAAGATGGTGATATGGTAGGCTTTCCTAATGCTGCATGGAAGGCAGTGCAGGCAGCAAGGTTGCGATATTTTATAATGTCTTTAAGTGCCTCCCTGGGGTGTGCCTCTTGGAATTCAATCCTAGCTTGCAGGGTCTGTGTGGCAATGGATGCACTGTGCAATGCTTCTCCTTATTCCCGCAGGACTAGCAGGGCACAATTTGCTCCAGAATTGTTAAAAAGGATGTGTATCTCACTGTGTTACAATGTTGTACATACTTTCTTTCATTTCAAGAGGAATAAACTTCTAAGCAGTATCACAAAGTGAATACAGGCGCAAGATTACTGTTTAACATCTTATTGAATGTTGTTATCGTGTCACCCAAAAATACTTTGGAAGATGATATCTTTATGCAGCTGACAAGCTATAAATTCTCTCAGGCAGCTCTGTAAATGTATGATCTTCCCAAGAGCTTTTCATTTTAAGCAAATGCATAAAATAATCAAAACAAGTAAGGATGTATTTTTAGCTATCTAGGAGCTGATGCATAACTTTGGGCTTACTTTTGTGTATGAACTTAGCCTTTAATGAATGAAGGCTAATCATTAAGAAAAATGTATTTGACTAACCAGGGATGTCCTCTCCACGTAACAGGGGAAAAAAAAAAAAGGTAACACAAATTAGTAGAGAAAATTACAATGACTATTAATGTTTGGTGTCAGCATACCCATTGGGATGGCTAACCTATTTTTGCCAATTTATATTCTTTGACTTATTCTGTTGCAAAGCAGACTGGATTGTTGTTTTTTTTTGTGTGCTTATCTGCTTGGTTTTGGTTTTAACTCTTCTTTGAGTTCTTTTGTTTGTTTGTTTGTTTGTTTTTGAGACCAGGGATAACGCCATGTTAGTGAGCTCAGTGAGTGAAATGAAGGCTGTGGCTCCAAAGCTTCCTTGTGCAGTACTGGCAGAAGGAGAAGAGCTGAAAGCAAGGGGTGCTATGATGGTAAATGATATCAAAGTAGCACGAAAAATCACATCTGCAATATAAAATAGGCACACATATCAAAGAACATTATAATGCCTCAAGCTTTATCTGTACTCAGGTGTGAAAAACAGAATGTTGTCCCTTGTAATTTTCCCTCTTCTCTGGTAAATCAGAAGTGTCAGGGATAAAGCCCATAATCAGATTTTGTTGTGGCCAACAGCTTCTTCAGCAAGCCCCCCCAGTTTTATAATCCTCATTATGCTCTGTGGTGTCTGCTCAGACTGAACTCCCAGCACAATGAAAAGGACTGCTGCATGACAAAGGATACCTCATCCTAAATATCCTGACTTTGTACTGCTTCCAGAACCTGATGTAAGGTGTTATATTTAGGCAGTGCATGACTTGCTGATGTATTTCCGGTGACAAGACATTCTCGAGAATAATAATGACTTCTAAATACATTTTAAACATGAACAGGAGTGGGAATAAAGTAGACTTGCAGCACTTACGCCTTGGTGACCACCCCAGGTCTGCTGAAAAAATGTTATGGAGCAAAACCAAACCTCCCTAATCTCCCTTCATTTAAAGCTGAATGCAAACCTTGCTTCTTTGTCCAAGCCTCCTCACAGTAGTGCTCTCATTCTGACTGATTCATGCAGAAAATGAAAAACAGGAGACTTTTTGTCCCTATTTGTATGGCTAAAGGAAGATGAGGAGGAGAGATGGTGGGGGAAAGGGGGGAAGTATGACCATTTTCTTTGGAGGTGTTCTGATAATGCTCTTATTCTGACAAATGTTTGTGACTGTGCTCGGTCATGGGCCTGGGTACAGTCAATAAGTGAGGGTTGAGCAGGAACAATGAAACATTCATGCGTGTTGTGAGAGCTGGAACAGCAGGAGGTGGTAAACGTGGCAGGATCTGAGCAAGGTGTTAATCATGTGCCTTGGGAGATTTGTCCAAGTATAGAAATGGGGATTAAGCGTGTTTTCTTATCAGAAAACTTGAAGAGCAGCCATGAGCTTCTGTCAGACTTATTTTACAGCAGCGGAAAAAGAATTTGTAAGCTAGGAAAGTGATGCCACTCTTCTTTTTTCCTCTAGTATGTTCAAGGAAACCGTTTCTTGAATAAACAGGCTTATACCAAAGATCCACCTAAGTCCTACACGAGTCTCCTCCTGACAGAAGTGCTGCAGGAAGGCTCTAAACGTTGGCTGTTTGCCTGAACAGTGTGTAACGATATAATGCAACAAAATATATCAACATTTACAAGAGAACTACCTATGGTGAAGCTTGGCACAGGGCTGAGTAACTCCTGGAAAACTTATTTGTGCTAGCTGAATATGTCTACATATACCGTTCCTTCTGTTGAGTGTGGATCAGAACATTTCATATAACATTTGAGCTCTAGCTACTGCTTGATTATCCGTGTATGCTGTGTCAAACTGATTCAGATCCAGTAACAGTCCCTGACATATGCAGATTTTTTAAATTATTTTTTTAGTAGATGAATAATTCTGTGACACTGCTTCTAATTGCATACCTACTATTGCCCAGTTACACTGTTCTTCAGATCACGGTATAAGACGGATTTGTTCCTCCCAGGCATAAACTCCCAAAACCTTGCCAGTGCCTTCATGTCCTGCTTAACTTTATTAGCACATTTGAATTCCAAAATGTTATTATGTGTGTTTTGTGTTATTTTAAAATCACTTCATCTTGTAATTTTCTTTCTGAATCACTAAACAGATAGGAATTCATTTCTATGTTGTTTTGTATGCTACATGTCCACTAAAAATTTATGGCATTAAACCATTTTCTATGTTAAAAAACTATACATTTTATTCTTGACCCAGGAGTCAAATGAAGACTGCATATTTACACATGTAAGAACTGGGTAATTCAGGAGATTTTAATTGGTTTTAAAGGCTTTTTAAATTTAGTTAAGCAGCTGTAATGTAAAACAGGGCAGTGCTGGAATTGTGTTTTGTCTAATGACTAGTTATGGACTCTTGGAAAAGAACCTGATGGCCTTAAGTTTCTCTTAGGACCTCAGGCACACAGTGCTTGTGTTGGCTCAGTGTGTTGCTACTTCTGTCTTGAAAATCTGAGTCTGTCGTTCCAAAGCAGAGTTTAGATGAATTACTTCAGCCATGCTGGCAGACAGCCACTTGCTTCCCTTATAAATTAGCAGGGTAATAATTGTTTAGAGATATGATGATCACAAATATTTCTGTGGAACCACGGCACATCAGAGTTGCTAGATAGACTACCAGTAGTTGACAGGTTTAAACAATGTATTTTCTAAATAAACACTACAAACAGAAGAAATATGTGCAAACTAATTTTGCTAATATATCTACAAATTGTCAAGCTGCTGGCTGTTATCAAAAAGAATGAAGCTGTGGTAAAAGGCAAATGTACAACTATACAGCTATATCAACTATACAGTGATTCTGAAGAGTGAGTACATCTGTTATTTTCAGAACTGTAGAGTTTGTAGAATACTTCAGTACTTGTAGTATACCACAGTGCAGCATACAGTATATTGTAGCATACTTCAATGTGTGTATATTATTTAGTGCAAGGCACCTTTTCTCAAAAGAACGCATTTAAAAGCACAGAATATTTTTTTCCTGTTCAATCTTTTTTTCTCTCCCTAATACTGTGCCTATTTCTAAACCAAAAACGTTTCCATCTTCCCCTTATCTTTCTACAGAACCTATCTTCTGTCTCTTCTTTCAATTTCAGCTAGGTACAAATTCTGAACGTGGATGTAAGTGGTAAATAAATCAAATTAATAAAATTAAAACATGGAAAATGTTTTTCTAGAGAAATAACTGACACTTTAGATCAGTCAATTACGATAATTATTAAGGACAGAATGTCAGTGATATTTCTTCAGACTGTCTTTTAAATATTTGAAGACTTAGTACATAGCTGCACAGTAATTAATAATAGACTATAACATGCATTTTCTATGAGGATATCCAGTGAAGTCACCTGGTGCCTCAGGACTGTCAATCCAACCAGTCTGCCATAACATTACCCCTAAAATGAAATATTTATTGTTTAAAATACTAAGTTTGCAGTTTTATTCACTTACCTTCTAAGACTTCAGCTTCTACTTCAGAAGGTTTTGCTTGTTCCCTTTTCTGCTGGAATCATATTTGAGGGTGTCTGTCCAGTGCTGCAGGTCTTAGAGACAGCCTTGCAGAAAGAAGGGAAAAAGGGCCTTATGTCGTGTTAAGTACTCGTCAGTGCAGTTTCAGGAGTCAGCAACGTGTCCGTACAGATACGTGTATGTGTACATAATGTATGCAACTTTGCAGGTTAGGAGTGGGACATCGTACATACTTCAGAGAATGTGCTTTTTTACAAATGAGCTTTAGTTCAATAGTACGTATGAAAGTCTTAAGTGGATCCCCAAATTGCTTCCTTGTGGATTCTTATCAGCTCAGAATTTTGCTACTATAGAAAATGCGTGATCCAAATATACAAAACTGATATGGGTGCTTAGAAAAACAATCTTACTTTTTTGGGTAACGGAACTGCTCTAAGTAGTTCTGCAATTCTTCCATTTCCTTGCCATCAAAGTCCATAAATGAACTGGATGGGAATACAGATGTTTTGCAGCCTGTAAAATGAAGAATGTAAATTAGGTAAATTAATCCTGATGCAGGATGAAGAGATCAGTAACTGATCTTCTATCTTAATAATATTGCCTTTAGGAGCCCTCCCAAACGTTCAAGAACAAATTTGAAGGCTTGTCATTTTCTTTTCTGTGATACTGGGCAATTATGGACCACAGAAATTGTGCTAATAGGTATGAGGAAAATAGTCATTAGTCGGAAGAAAGGAAGATACAAATATTTTTTTCTTCTATTTTTGTAAATAGAACATATTTTCCAGGTGAAGAATAGCATATTGCTTGTGAAATTATACTGTATTTTATGAATGATTATCTTAGATCTCCTTTCGCAATTTGTATAATCACTGATTTGTAATTAGCACACGCTGTTACCCTTGGATAATTCTGCACAAGTCTCAAAATAATTATTTTGGTGCACCTGTGCATTCCTCTTCCTTAAGGGCTGAATGTTCTCATTTCATTCCAAAATCAGTAGTCAGTATAGGATACTCAAAACTGCGTAAAAGAGAATTCTTTGTTACTTTTAGAGGCTCCAAGATGCTGCAAAAACAAAGTTCACTTAAGCATGTGTATTTTTACTGGCTTCAATGATATTACACACACTCTTAGATAAGGGTTTATTTGTGGGTGCTTCGCTCAGGACTTGGGCACTTAGCTGCCAGGATCAAGTGTTACTACTGCCCAAGAAACCGGACCCAGACACAAAATCTGAGTGTGCAGTTTAGCAACCCTTGGCAATCCTATTCCTCAGTCTCAAGAGAATGCCACCATGCGTTGCTAATACACGGTCATCTAGAGAACTGGGAGCTGGGGGTGCCCTGCCTTCATTCTTGAAACAAAGAGTGAGTTTTTACAGGAATGTAACATACCACTAGTAACTTAAATATCAATTCCAACCTTCAGAAACAGAAGGGGAAAAAACTGCTTGTGTGTTCATTGAAGCATACAAGAATGCACTAAATTTATAATGGGTGCCTTGGCTATACCCCATATGTTGAGAAACAGTGTAGTGGTAAGGACAGGTAAACACTAGCACAGGTTTTAGAAGGCAAGTTTTAACACTTCAACTGTAGGAGTCTTTTTATGAGCTGTTGAGACAAACGTTGGTCAGAAATAATGAAGGCACAGATGATTCTACTTTGGAGCAGGAAGGCGGCTTTCATGACCCCTGACATGTTTTTTACCCTGATTTACTATGGTGATGAGGCCTATGCAGTGCTGCTACGGGGTCTGTTCCAGTCAGCTGGACACATTTCAGGGCTGAGGTTGCCAAGAGCAAAGTGGGAGGATGCTGTGGTGAAGTAAGAGGTAAGGAAAAATCCAGTTTCACTGCTCATGGAATGAGTTTCTACTTGTGAAAGGCAGATGCTCATAGTTATGCACTGATTTGACATGGGATTGTGAGACTGTATCAATATTTGTTTTTTTATAAGCAAAGTCGGTGCAGGTTTGCAGGATGAAAGCCTTAACCACAGCTATATTTTGTAATAAACCACACTGATTGCTGAAATGATAAACACCGTGGTTCCCATACCTGACAATACTGGCTGCTACTATTACTGAGGCTTTTCCCTTGCTGGCTACAGAAGACAACCTTTTTTTGAAGGTTCCACTACTAACAGACTTCTCTGTACTGAAATCAAAGGTGAGAAAAAGCCTCTAATATAGATATGGTGATGCTTCAGGAATACATCCTTCCACAACAAGAATAACGCTCTGCTTAATCAGAACGTATGTCCTTAAGTATTGAGGAAGACAGCCCCACTACAGGTTGGCAGCCATTGCCACGTGCAGAGCTCCTTGGGAATACTTGTGGGGAAGGCCCAGCAAACACTGCAACTGGGCAGTGAAGCAGTGTGCATGGGGAAGCTGTACTTCTGCACTTGTTGTTCTTTGGCAATGTGTAATTGGTATTATTTACACTAGGAGGACTCTTCAGTCGTGGGTTTGGTGCATATCTTATGCACCACTGTGGTGATGCGCTGTGAAGGCGGCTTCTTCAACGTAACCTTAACTCTCTGAATTAAGAGCAGAACTGGGAGAATCAGCATGGGAACGTTACACAAAGAGGTGCGTTCTGGTCACCAACAGGAATGAGTAGGATACCAAGAACCATCAGGGTAACAAATCTGGGTAACAAACCAGCCGAGAATCTGCTTTGGTTGCTCAAAAGAAAAAAAAAAAAAAGTGTTTGCCATCTGAAACACAAACAGCGGCTCTCCTCTGGCAAACCGCTGAATAACTTGAGCAGATAACCAATCCAGCACTGCGTATGTAAGCGCGCTCACGGTACCGTGATTTCCTGCAGCCGAAGCGCCGCAAGTTCCACACGCATTCGGAGCGGGGCCGGCCCGGGCCGCGTTGCGCGAGGGCAGCGAAGAGCGGGGCGGGCGTTACCGGCTGCAGCCGCGGGCGTTCTCCTCTCCCGGCGCATGGAGAGCCGTGGTGCCGGAGCCCGGCTGGGCCGCTGGGGCCGTGACGCCGCGGATGCCGTCGCGCCGAAGCGATCGGCCCCGGGCCGGGAGCGCTCCCGCTGAGGGGAACGGGCGGGCGCGAGGGGCGCAGGGCCGGGCCCCGAGTTCCCGCGTCCCCTTCCTTCGCTCCGCGCTCCCTCAGCGGAGCCCGCGGGCCGTGACGGCGCAGGTGAGAGAGGCGGCCGCGTTCCCCGCGGGGCCGGGCCGAGGAGGGAGAGCGGAGGAGGTGGGGGTCGGGGGGTCGGAGGGCCGCCGGGGACGAGCGGCCCCGGGGCCGAGCGCGGCGCCGCACCGCGGAGAGAGGCGCGGCCGGAGGAGCGCGGCCTTTGTTCCCCGCGCCGGCTGCGGGGCGGCCCGGCCCGCGCGCCACTGCCGGGTGCGCGTGCGCGGGGGGCGCTGCCGGCCGCGCGCCGCCCGCCCGCCCGCCTCGAGAGCGCGCGCGCGGCAAGCAGGAGAGCTCCGCCGCAGCTGGCGCGCCCCCGCGGCGGCGTCTCCTCGGCCGGCAGGCGGGAGGGAGCGAGGCAGGGAGCGCGCGGGCGGGTCGGGCCGGGCACCCAGCGTCTCGCCGAGCGCCGCGCGGCACGTCGCCCCGCAGCCCGCGCCATCGGGGAAGCCAGGCCGCCTCAGCGAGCTCCTCCCGGCCCGGCGCCCGCAGGTGAGCGCGGACGCGGAGCGCGGCCCGGCGGCCTCGGCGCCTCGCCCCGAGAGGGCCCCGCGCGGAAGGCCTCGGGGACGGCGCGGCGGCCTCCGAGGAGGCTCGGGACGCGGCCTAAGCGCGGCCGGTTTCCTGCTCGCAGCCGGGACCGGGCGGCCTCGCCCCGCGCGCCGGGGCCTCCCCGGCCGGGTCCGCGGGTCCGCGGGGGTGGGGGTGGGGGCAGTGGGTGCTGGGGGGGGGGGGGGGGCGGCGGCGGCCGGGCGGTGCCGCCGGGCTATTGTGCGAGCCGGGCCCGGATCCGGCTCGGGGCCTGCCGCGCGGCCTGCCCGCTCCTTTGTGGGCCCGGCCCCGCCGCCGCCGCGCTTTGTGCGAGCCGGGCAACGCGCGCCGAAGGTCAGCGGGGCCGCGGCGGCGGGGGGAGCCCGGGGGCGGCCGTGCGGGAGGAGCTGCGCACGAGGCACGGGCAGCTGCGCGGCCCTGCTGCTCCTGCTGCTCCTGCTGCTCCGGCCCTGCGGGAGCGGCGCGTGGGGCAGATTGTCCCTCAGCTCTGCGCCTTTGGAAGGCCGGAGACCTTCAGTTCTTTCCGTTTTCCGCTCTAAACTGTCGTTGTCTTGGAAGACTGGGAACGAAGGCATGCGTTGTAAGAGACAAAGTACTTGAGGGGGAGAAGGAAGGGACTGTTGCAGTGGTGAACTGGTGGCACCTTTGAGCAGTTTCAGTTCGCAGTTTGTAACAGCTGTAAATGCATTTCTCAGTATTCTCTCATCAGTTCTTTTTTCGGCTGGTTTTGGTGCACGCTGCCTCTTCTTTGTAATGAGGCAATGGGCTTAGGTGTTAAATAGGTAAAGTGACTTAAGGTTTTCTGAGGTGCAGGTAAGGCTTCTAGGAGGGTCAGTGCAAATTGGAGTAGGTCATGGAGGACGTGGGATGTGCCGTGCACGGGACGTTCTTTCAGTTGTCTGTTTATCTTCCTCCTAAACTCAGAAGGTAGCACTGTGCTTTCCAGAGGGCAAGGAAGACAGAGGGCTCTTCTCAACCCCGAGTTCCTCTAGCTGGTCTTGCAGAACATTTGAGGTGCCGGAGTACAGATAAACCAATGCTCAGGCTAGTACTTAAAATTGAGATCTCTGGGATGGTTAGCTGCTGCAGAAAAGTACATCTGCACGAAGAATAAATTGCATTGTCTCTAATTCCGTTGATTGCTCTGTGCTGTAATACTGACTTGAAGTTGAGTGCTAAAACTTGTTATTGTGTGAACTTCAATGGAGACTGATGTTCTTAACTACCCTCAGCATTTTTACAGTAGGGAAAAGTTATACAGGAAAGCACAAGGGTAAGAAGAATCTCTTGCGTGCTTTTAGGAGTCTGCTGTGACCCACGAATTCTAAAAGAGGAAATAATGAGTGTTTTCATCCTGAAAGCTTGCCATGACAGAGTATCTTGTCAATTAATCTGTATTTACATTGGTAAGGTTCTAATGCTGCAGTCTTATTAGACTGTACTACAGGAGCTAGCTCTGAAGTCCAGTGGCTCCAGCTAAGTAGGTGTGAACTCAGGAAAGTAAATATTTTAAATAGCAGAAGTACTCTCTGTGCTTAGGCACCAGCATTGTTGCTGCTGTCTGCTTAGTGCGAACTGAGGAAGGAGTGCTGCCTGGATGTCAAGGACACCTGCTCCTACCTCGAGGGAGGGGGAACGTGAGTGAGTTTATGTCAGAAGCAAATCCTACTGCTCTGAATGCTTGAAGAAATCAAGTGGAATGGTTTTGAGGGCTCTGGCCTTCACACAGAATATTATGCGAAAGTAGATACTCATATGAGAAACATGATGTTCTTAGGTTAAAAGACCTTAGTTTTATTCTTCTGCTTGTAATAGTGTTTCTAGATTTTAACTGTTAGCTTTAAAAGTTGGGCAAAGTTTTGCAAAGGAGAATATCACTGTGTGTTGCTCTAGCAGCTGTCTCATGTTTGGAAGCTCAGCTGAACCACAGTAATCGAGGTGAATCAGTGCTGCCAGAAGTTCTGGGCACGCATAAGGAACTCACTCAGTTACTGAGCTGTGCTGCACGCTGCCAGCCTGTGCATGCTCAGGGCGAAGGCTGCTTCCCACAGCTGACTGCAGAGTTGCCCTAACCCCTCACTGTTGTACCTCAGCGCAGGTAGTGCTAAAAAGAAATGGGGAAGCACAGGGAGACAGCATTGAAGCACTGTGAAGACACTGTCAAGCTCTAGTTTGTTTCAGTATTGGCTGAGGCTCAAAGCTTAGCTGTTCTTCGTCTTAAATGTGATCATCGTAGGAGATGTTTTCTAATGCATTTTATGATTTCTTTTGTGCTTTTCCGTTTGTTTCTTTGTTTTAAAGTAAAATTGTCATTAACAAAAGTGAAAATTAGTTGTGAGGAAAAAAAAAGAATAGCAGATCTCCCTTTTGGCTCTGGCAGAAATACACTGCAAGCAGGGACATTTTTTTCTTAGTGATACGCTTTCTGTTGTTGATTTTATTAATAAGAAAACTTTGGGCAGTTTATCTTAAACAGCATCAGTACAGTGTTGGTAGAAATGCAGTTCTGGTCCGTGCTCGGTGACGGCATCGCGTTGTGAGCTGGCAGCAGAGAGGTGCGTATAAATACACGTGCTCAGCGCAGCGTGTTGTTGCAGGTTGTGTGGAGTTGTTCCTATTCGTTCTCGATTGTTTTTAACAGATCTTCCCAAGTTGCTGGCTTGAGGTTGTTGGTCGTGGGTTTTTTTTACCATGCTATAGAGTGCTCAGATGTTAGCTGTGCTAGGAAAGGAAAGCAGAACCTAACAGCAGTGCTCCATAATACTCTAAGGTTTTATGCCACGCTTCATCTAAAAAAGAAAAAAACTATATATAAACATATACTCGTCCTCGTTCTAATCCAAAGTACATGCTATGCTTCTGTAATATCCTGGACAACTATTTTGAATATATTCCTGCTCGAGTTAATCTATAAAATGGTGATTTTTGTGTGTGTGTTATTACAGGAATAATGAGAGATTTGGTTACTAATACCCCAGTACTTTAATCAGATAAAGAGCTGGATGATTGCAATTAACCAAATGGTGCATTTCTGATTGTGACTTGTTTCTCTTTGGAGGAGCATAGCACTGAGTATGGAAGCTGACATTGTTTGCAGTAGGGAAGTAAAACATTTGAATGGTGACAATTGTCTTTGTCCCGTTGCATCTAGAAATGCTTTTATAAAATCACCATGAATATTTTCCTGCAGGGAAATGGGATAGAAAGAACAGGAAATCCACCTGCAGACAGTTGTTGGCTATTTCCTTTTTTGTTTGCCTTATCTAGAAGCAACTGTGTATCTTCTTTTGTAACAGCTGATGACCTTGCTGGGATACTTAAGAGAAGCAGAGTGTACTAATTTCTGCTGTTGGAAGTAGCCACCAGCTCCTGCGAAGTGAAACAGCAATTCTTTGAACTTTGCTGTGTGTGCTGTGAAGCCTTTAAGTTCCCGTTCTGATATTCTTTCCTACGTTTCTCTCACGTAGTACAAAGCCGAGCGGAATTTCATTTAGTCTTTGATGAAAGGCAGCAGTGGCTTGCAGTGTTTGTGTTTGTATTTTGAATGCTGTCAAGGAGGAGAATGTAGAATGCCGCACTTTTAAGAGTTGTTCTCAAACACATGTTCAGATGAAACGTCGAAGGAAAAATATATCTGAAGGAAAATTGTATGTTACGTTTTACTAATGTACAAATTGTCAAAGGATTGAAAAGCTTTAACTGGAAGAGGAGTACTTCAAAACAACTTAGTGTTAAATTAGGGAAGGGAAAGCTTGAAAATTCATTTATGTAAAGATTGCTGATGTTTAGCTTAGCAATGTAGGTGCACATAAAGTTGTCTATTGTTTGTTTATAGTAGAACTTTCGTGAGAAAAAGTTTTCTGTTTTCTATACCTTTTAAGGGTCGATAACTGAAATATTAGGTTTGTAAATGTTGTAAATCTTAGTGTGTGTTTCTTTATGCCAAAATGTGGTGTGGATGCTGGTCTGAAGTGGATTTTAAAAGCGATTTTTCTAATATGCATCTTTATGTCTAAACGATACGATTTGTTGCTGTTATCACCTCATTGTTAGAAGAGAAGATGTACCAGAAGATGTAGCCCTGAGCAAGCTGCAGCATGCTGAGGGTGGGATCTGCCCAGGCTACCAGTGGTGACACTAGTGCTATCACTTGTAGCGAAGCTGACACCAGTGTGAATGTGCAGTGGGTCTGTTTCAGTTCCAAGTTCAGGAGAAAACTAATCACCTGTGAGGAATGGGTAGCTATTATCTGGTTCACTTCCCAGAATAGCATGCTGCCTGGTAACATAAGAGCAAGTGCTGCTGCAAGAGGAGTCATCCCCTCTCAAAGGAGAGCCTGGGATCAGTGTAAGTGCAGACTTACAGCTGAGAGTCTTGCCCTCCTCCTGCAAGCTCATTTTCCATGTCTTCCTTGCGCCAGTATAAGCACTCCTGTAGTTGTGCAAGGCTGATTTTGCTGAGTATTTTACCCTAAAGAGAGAGAAATTGAACAGGTACAAGGCAGTGCAGCCATCCCTTCTGGTGGCAGCTTCCTTTTGTTTATTGTAGGAACGGTGGGATTGCACTCTGGCACAATGTACACGTGCCTGGAGTCCTGCAGCGCAGATCTGGTGTGTTGCTCTTTGTACTGTAGATAAATCATTTTCTTCAATTGTTTGTAATGGTATCTGAAGGCTCTTAAGGAGTATGTAGGTGAGCATTTCTTAGAAGTGCTATTAAAACATTTAAGAGCCATTAAAACATCTAATATTGCTACTTTGTCTTTGAAAAATAGTACCTATAGCTCACTGTATCAGTTTAGCACCAGGCCCTTACTCTTCTGTTGTCCAGTCTCTGAAAATTGACTTCTTTTTTCTTTTCTTTCTTTTTTTTCTTCTTTTTTTCTTTCTTTCTTTTTTTTCTTCTTCTTTTTAACCCACAGACTTCTGTCTTAGGATCAGATATTTTAATTGAATTCTTGATCTACTTAGCATATTTCTGGAAGTCACATTTGAAACACTTCTGTATACATTCGTGTATTGATACATAACCCCATTTTAAGGTGTACAGGATATATAAACTCTTAGTTAAAGCTAGCTTTTCAATTGATGTGAATTAGTTCAGTTTTGCATACCGATGAGCCTTAAGCCTTGGCATTTTCCCTCTGCTCCTGTGCATGTGCAGTTATCTTCTGGTAAAAGCAGTGAAAAT
The DNA here is from genome assembly GCA_023055505.1 of Callipepla californica brunnescens. Lineage (NCBI taxonomy): Eukaryota > Metazoa > Chordata > Aves > Galliformes > Odontophoridae > Callipepla > Callipepla californica. The sequence goes on from JALIRH010000016.1 coordinate 5,972,626, forward strand.
CTTCTCACCCGATCCCTTGACTACTGATTTGCTTACTTTGGAATATATGTAAACCTATATACATACATATATGTGTGTATGAATCGCTGGGGTTATAAAATGAGTTCCGTTTGCAGAATTTTCTGCCCCTTTTGGAGCACGGGGGAGTTACCACCAATGAGAAGTTGGCGTATGCCTCGTCCCTGCGTGGCTGATATCTGATTATGCAAGTGTGCCAGGGTGTAATCCGGACTGGTTGCACAGGTGTGACGGGGATGATTTGGCTGGCAGATGTTGATGGTGTACTGTAACATTTTAGTTCTTTGTGTTAGGTCAGGTGCAATCATTTAGAATAGATAGTTTACAAATAAAAGCAGGCACTTGGTAGCAGCAGTTGGGGATGTTTGTCTAAAATGGCATCTGTAAAGCAGCGATTTTGAAAGCGTTTCTGTGTGTGTTAAACATCTGCTGTCCTAAACATTTTAAATCAGGTGAAAATTGTGGAAATATAATTCTTCCAGGTATGTACAGATGCTGCTCTGCTAAAAGAGTGAGTGGGAGGACATAATTATTTCATGAGGGCTGTTCCTTAATATGCATAGGAGGAAACAGAGTTGCGTGTGAAACTTTCCTTATTTTCTGATTTTTGAGTGCTTCATCATCCAACCTGACACCTTTTCTTTTCCTTTGTAACACTTAAGAATTTCGTAACTTTTCTCTTTTACTGAATTTTACAGTTAAATTTTAGATAGTGAGTCATTGTTAGGATTTGATGGTCCAGATTCAGCACTGTGACACAGACTTAAGTTTTGATTTAACCGTGTGACCGAAAGGGAGGACAATATTCTGCAGAGAAGGATGTAGTAACGTTTGAATCTGGAAAGTGCTGAGGGAGCACAAAGTGGCAGAAAGATATATCTGCACCTGTCATTTCCCAAGCATTTGTGATGGTTTGCATTTTATTTTCTGGTATAGACTCAGCCTGACTTATGGCTGGATTTTAGCTTTGTGTGCTGGGAAGCATTTCCCAGGCAATACAAAGGAGTGAAATAGCACACTTTGCTTCGTATTTTAGATACACCTGAACAGAAATTAATGGGGATAAAAGAAACTATAGTTCTGCAGCAGAGAGCTATTGGTCTGCTAAGATGAATCACTCGCTTCAAAACCTGGGTTGCTGGATCGTGACAGAGCAGGTTGAGAGAACTTTTTTTGTAACACGAGGATTCCTCTGAAGAGAGGTTTCTATTACTGGCTTTCCATAAAATGTCAAAGTGGGGTTGGCAGAAGAAGAGGGTCTTCAGATCGGATAAAATAAGATCAGTGAGAAGGGTGTTGCACATGCCTCGTCTCCCTAATTTGTCTGATGGAAAAAATGCTGGAATTGGAAGGAAGCAGTTATCCATACGTGAGCAGGGCTCGGACCATCTCTGGAAAGCCGTGATTGCAGTCTGACTATTGCCGGATTAAGGACTGAGATGTTAAAACAGTTTAACATAGTGTTATTTAGCATGTCATGATATTTAGTTACTGCTGACTGGAAGTAAATTTGAAGAGGGTCTACAGAGTTAATTTAGTATCCTTCTCATGTTAATTCATTGCCTTTTGCATTATGTCTGATGCTTGCTTTAAAGGCAGGGAACTAGTTCCCCGTGGTGACTCAGACACTTGTGATGGAGCAGGAACTAACCCCAGGCTGCCGCGAATATCCCACGCCATGGACTGCTCAGTACCACTAATTCTACTTTTCAGCTCTCAAGGAATGCTGAAGCTTCTTTGTAATGCAGTGGTGTGTGGAGAAGTCAGCAATGCACAGTGTCCCTGGTTGCTGTGCCTGAGGTTGATAAGGCAAACTGAAAAATGCTTTTGTTTGAGAGATAAAGGCATGTTCTGAAACTAGTGATTTCATGGAAAGTGTTTTCTGAGGAACTAAAGGCAGCAGAGCTGGCACTCTGTGTAGAAATGGGCTGTCTAAACTTAGCAGTAACCACATTTAAGAATGCAGGTAGCACTGTAATAACAATTAACAAAAACAAGATTTTAAATGGTGAAAGTTGAGCCCTTATGCTACAGTACAACAGGAGCAGTTGATTCAGAACTGGTGAGCAGAGAAAAAATAAGTCATTTAAACAGTATTGGGTTTAAGGGAGGCACATGTACTTCAAAGGATGGATGCTAGTAACACAAGGCCTGTAGAAAATGGGAATGTAAGGATACAAAGTACTGAAAAGTTTTGAATAGGTATGTGAAAATGCAACAGTGTTTATATGCTTCTTCTACCAAGGTGATATGTGTGTTATAATGTAGATAGTGTCAGTGCTCCTTATTTTCTGCCTGTAAACACAAAAGCCAGTGTCCCATCCTAAATTTCCAGAGCTTCCCTTTTGAATTACTTATCTATAGTATGAAAATCTTGTTTCAGAAAGGTAGAAATGCCCATTTTAAAACTATGGACCTTATGTTCTTTGTCCCATTTGTGTGACAGAGAGAGATGAGGACATTGTCTTTCTGTTATCCTTCTAAATGTTCTGACTCTGGGAGATTAAATACCTGAACTGGAAAAGGGACAGTTGGATGTCTGTTTTATAGGAAGGAATCAGATCTGTGAATTGCAGCGTTAGGCTTCCAGTGCCCCAGCTGTGGGGTTGTGCTTGAAACCCAGACATCACAGTACATCTGTCTGACATACCTTGTGGCAGAAAGATCTCCGTGCCCTCCTGTACGCAGTCTCCCTCCACAGGCAGGTTACCCATCCTCAGCAGTTCTTCGCTGTGTTCCAGTGTGCAGCCCTGTATATGGGAATAAGAACAGATTAAAGAACATGAGAATTGATTGTTATCTAAGACAAAAGTATGCATGACCATAAGAAATGCAGAAACTGGAGAGATCTGTATTAGAACAGTCTGTACACTTCATCCTTTTCTGACTCTTCCTTCTGCAGAGCAGCTCTGTGCATTATGATTGGTGCCCTGTGAGCCACGTCTTTCAGGAATCAGGTCGGGTTGTTTCGATGGACTGCTCTCTAGTACTATTTGTTATGCAGGAAAGTTTCTGAGCATGATAGATCTGGAAGTGGAATAGTTATCGCAGGAAGACTTTGTATGTGAAAGCACATCAAAACATAGGTATTTCTTTCAGTTTAAGTTTATTACAGAGTTAAGGTAGGCACTTCTATGCCACACCCTCTTCCCTGTGTCTGCCACAGACAGAGCAATGGTGATGCAATATTGCATGGCAATTACAGTATACAGTGAAGAATATAGTTTTTGCAAAATCACACTGAGGAGAGGAAGGCAGCCCTCAAATGGCCACACTTGGTAGGATCTGCTGTTAGCACTCACAGAGCTGTTGTTCTGTGCTTGTTTGTTTTCCCTCAGCTTGTATCTAGAGCCCGTCTGTGATATCTCACAGAGCAGAATTCAGTGCTTTCTGCTTCAGATGCTTCTGAATGGTAGTGTATATTACAGCATGAAAAATAACTTGTTTTCCCGTGGTGCTGTTACTAATTTACTTAGTAGCTGCTCACTTTGTATGCCTTGCTTACTTTTTATTGCTGCCTGCTAAGCCTGGAACTTTATAAAAGGTAACTGTTGACCTGTTTCTATAGAAATTACCGGCCTGGAGTTCTGCTTCAGGATGATCCTGATGCAGCGCAGTTTAGTTTGCTCAAGTCGTGGTAAAAGGAAATGAGATACTGTTAAAATATAAATAAATCAATTAAAACTGTTTTCCCTGTTGCTAGTTGTTCAAGTGGAGTTTTATTTGTTTTCCTATGTCTTTATTTTGTTAGATTCTGTGGTTTCTGCCATGATCTTTATTTTGAAATCTATACTTCTGCTTTACCTCAGTTAGCACTGCTGTGCTCCAACTGTGGCACTGCAGGAAGGCACGCACAGTGTGGTATGCAGAGGAGGCTGCGGCACGGGACAGCTTGGCGTTCTGAATTCAAACCAGTTTGTTGTGCTGTGGGTTCCAGGTGCGGGCATGCTGGAGGTTCAGGTGTCCTCTGTCAAGGAATGCTCTGGCCACTGACTGACTGCTGATCCTGACACTGAGGACACAGCTGGTGAGCAGAGAAAAGAGGAGGGCTTGGTCACAGAGCACCGCTAAAGGTACAGTGCAAGAGTGCATCTCTGAACAGTATTTGTCTATCACCACCGTGCAGTGGGTGGGGACCTGCAGTATCAGCAAGCTAAGTTATTTCCTTGTTCTTAAAAAGGAAGAATACTGTCAACTCCTATTTGGAAGCGATCCACAAACTTTTAATGGCAGCATTTGGTTTTGATTTGTATTTAAAGAATGGTTCTTTTTCTTCTGTATTTTTAACTATATGTAATGGAAAAGATTGTTTCACTAAGCTGTCTTTCATTACAGTAGACAACCACATACCAGCTATTTTTGCTTATACCAGTTTACAGACTGTATTTCTGCATTTTCTTTTTCTACCGGTGGCACTGATCTTAGCATGGCTCGAATTTTCAGAAATTTCATTTATATTTTCTCTTTCTTTAAGCTCAAAAAAAAGGGAAGATAAATGTCATTCAGTGCTATAGAACACTCATTGATGGCCTCAGTGAACAAATACATCTGTTTTAATATTTAATTCTAAGCATAAATATAAGATGTGTGAGATTGGGATGTTCTCTGATTATTCAGTGCAAACTGCATGGGCTGAACGCAAGGTTTTGCTATTGATCAGACATTTCTAGTTTTCATTGTAGAATGAAATTTGGGGTTTTATAAGTCAGTGGGTTTTTTTTTTTTTTCTCTATGTATTTTGTTTCAGAGTTCATCTCTCTTTGCAGGACTAGGGTTTCCTAGCTGTATAGTCTCTGATACTTGGTGCTAACTTTGATCTTCATTCTGTAGAATCTGAACACTGAACTGCAAAGTCCCGGATTGACAGAGTATGGGTTATTCACTTGAAACCGATAAAGTTCATTGTTTCTTTCAAGAAATGAATGCTGTATTTGATGTGGCTGTTGTATACCTTTTTTGGGTTGCTCTTCCTTCCTAATTTTACATTATATATAAAATAGCAGGGAAGAAAAACCTTGGCAGCTACAAACAGGCAGCTCCTGGGTGGATGTTTAATGTCCTGGCAGAGATAGGAGTAAGAGCCAGTGGCAGTGGTTAAAGTGAAACAGCACTGGCCAAGACTCAGGTTTTTGCACTGGATTAGATACAGGTCACTACAGTTGAATGGGTGTAAGAGGTGTAATAATATCCTGCTTGTGTTTATGTAGAGCTGTTTGCATCTGCTACAGATGCTGAGTTTGGAAAAGATCTGGATTGGCTGCTGGTAATGACTCATCTGGAGATAGCATTCTGTACAAGGGAACGCGCGCGGCAGCACCAGACATCTGCTGAGCGTTAGGGACCGGTGGTTCACTGCAGGTGATCACAGAGACTGTGTTAATCCATTGGGGTTTCTCTTCCTGTGTATCAGAAGGGGACGTTGGTAGGGAATCTCTGGAGGTACAAGAAAAGATACCTGCAATTTTAGGCAGACTGGCTCACTACAAGGCAGTGGTTCTGTAGTTCTGTGTGAAAAGGAGATGAACTGGACAGATGATAATTTCCATTTTCCGAAGTGAAACAGTCATGAAAGCTGCCACCTCATTGCTTTTTTAGATTTGTCTTGGTTTATAATTTTCTGTTACGTTGGATTGCTGTGTTTTTTGGTTGTTACGGACAAATATGTGTCTGAAATAGCAAGCAGTATATCATTAAGGGCACTAAAGAAAATGGTGACTGCAAGAGTTGGAAAAATTAATAATTTGTAAATGAAAAACAGCAGATGAACACTAAATGGTGTTATGTTGTTGATTAGTCATTTCTGCCACACACCAGAAGTGCTTCTAAAACTGTGCTTGCTCCCAACGTGTAGCACTGTATGGATTTGCTGAAGTGGTGGTGGTGAGAGCAGTACGCAGTGCTGTCCATGGGGCCTGCTGAAACCTCTGCTGCTGGCTTTGCTGTGCATAGGCTGCTATGGATGCAGGAGGGGACAGAGGGAAGGTACATTCCTTGGAAAACTATATTCAGAAATGTGAAGGATGTGGTTCAGAAGCAGCCATGTACAGAGCATGACAGAGGCTGTCCTCAGCAGCTTAAGGCTTGTTCATCATTGAGCAGCCATGCAACAAAGATTCGGTGAACTAAGGATTTTTAAAATAAAGTTGACCTAATGCTGATTTAAAAATGGCAAGAAAGTCCTCTGCTTAAAACACACTGCTATTTCCTTTTAATAGGAACAAAGGGTGCTTTATAATTGCCTTCGTTCATAAGTTGGTATTCACTTCAGACTTCTTTATCCAGTAACACTAGCGAGTGCTGGGCATGAGACTGTGCTGTGTGTGTACACGCACCGTTGTCTTTTGTCTGACTGTACACACTCGCTTCTGTTGCATTCATTAAAGCTTCCTTCTGCTGCCAGCAGCGGTGACATTAATCTTCTCCATTTATTGTATGTTACAGATGTTATGAATATTGAGTTGTGTGCGTTCTGCTGACAGCAGCTAGCCTTTCCCTGTCTGCTTGTAGTTACCGTTCAGACCTGTTAAGCAGTCGGTAATTTCAGCAGTTGACTTCATTCTGGGGTTCTTGCATTCTGGGCCCGTGCAGCATCTTGAACGTAGCCAGCTGTTGGTGTTCTCAGCTCTGTATGAGGCTGCTGGCTGCTGGCACTGCCGTGTGGGGCAGGAGGCAGAGCCCTGGGCATGCCTGACTGCCTGCCGAGCCCTTGGTAGCTGCTCCACAGGTTGTTCCCGCTGCTTTTCTTCATCTTGGCTCCTGGGCTGGAAACTGCTGCGTTGCGGGCAGCTCGGTGCAGCTGTGCAGCTCGTGGTGCTGCGGGCTGTGCCGGGCTGCTGGGTCGGAGCTGGGAGGTGCTGCCTTCACGTGTCCCCCCCTTATCCTCCTCCCTCCCGCCATCGGTGAGCTGGTTTCCCTGGGGGCGGAGCTGTCCTCTGGCTGGAGTTAGGATCTGTTAAAACGCGTATCCCCTTTCACTGCTGCTTAAACACACTCAGATTCGTTTGATGTTTCAGACGGTGGTGGTTGTAGGAACTGCTGTTTCTGCAGATGACAGCCACGTCCCGCGGTTTGTTGGCACCGCTTGTGCCACTTGCTCCCACTGTGTGGGAGCAAAGCTAATGGCAAGTGTTGCACATGGGTTGCGTTGTTTTGGTGGTTTTTTCCTGGCCTATAGAAAATGTTTTGCAACTAAAAATATCATTAAACTTTCATTTCCAGTTAGGTGTTAGGTTTTGGTTGGTAATTTGTTGAGAAAGTTGACAGAGGCAAACACAGGCTAACTGTTACGTTGTTAGCACTCTGATTTGCCATTACCATGGAGGTTTTAAGACATCTATGAAAAATTAACTTTTACTTTTCCATCGTGAAGCATTAGTCATCTGTTATGTTAGCAAGCGATGGGAGCACAGGCTTTGGGCGGGTTTGCACCTGGTAAACTTGGTGTCTGGCATGATTCAGTTTCTTGTTTGTGCGTCCATCTCAGTGCCGGGTTCACAGGTTCCTGTGCATTTTGGCGCCCTGCTCCATGCAGTGCTGCTTGGCTGCGAGGGCCGGGCACGGGCTGTGCAGTGTCTTCCTCAGTACTTCTGAAGCACTGAAAGCTGCAGTGGGAAGCGCATCTGTGCGCGAGGTCTTGTGCACAGCTTGGAGGCTGCTTACCTCACTGTGGTACGGCTCCTGGAGGCGTTATCAGCCACAGCAACGCTCACCCAGCAGGTCGGACTGCCTGGGAACGGGGCTTTTCCCAGTGCTGTCTGAGGGCTCTGGAGGTTTGGGTGCAGTGAAGATGAGACACGTGCAGGCTTTTCCAAAATGTGTTTATAATTTCTGCAAGGTGATGTTTTCAGAATTTTACTTAGGCGTATGTAGGTGATTTCTAAGCTCTTTCCAAGCACTGTGATAAATTTGGTCAGCTGTGCCATTACTCCACGTGTGCAGTCTGTTCTCCTGGACCACAGTGTGACACTGTGAGTCTCCCATGTACAGATTTTGGAGAGAACTAGCAGCTGAGCTCAGTCGTCACTGGGCTGTCTGTCTGAACCCTGTGCAGTACCCTGGGGTACTGCTTCCCCAGAGCACAGGTTTATTTGTCACAGATCGCTTATCCATCTAGAGGGAATGCTTATAGCAGAAGAACAAGGCCAGAAAGCTGCTATTCCTTTCAGATCTCTAATACCATTTAGGGCCCAGTAATGAAAACCACTGCGTGGTTTTATTTTGAAAGATGAGATCTGGATATTTTGAGAGCAGTGCGCTCAAGGTGAAAGAAGAGACTTGGGGAAGGCTGAGATGATGCTGGAACGGGGCACAACAGACTGAAGTCAGGGACTGAATGCCAGCTCTCAAACACCTGTGGTTGAGCTCTGGATTGGAGAGGGGTTTTGATGAAGAGAGTGATGTTGTCCACCTGTGGCTTTGTGAATGTCGGGGTGAGCTGTTTTTCTTACTGGAATCTCATAGTTTGTTCATTTCATGCCCTGAATAGCGCATGCCTTGCAAAAGCACGCACAGAATGCTGCTCTGAGGTATCCAGTCCAAGTACAAGTAAGCTTGTTTGTGGTTGAAATAATTCTAAATATGGGAAGCTTGCCTACTGTCCAATATTCCCATGTCAAATACAGAGAAAAAAGATGAAGTTTAGCTTCAGTTTTATACATACACAACAGATAAAGAGCTGATGTACAGAAACTCTTAAGGTGGTTAAGAATGTTTCTGTGCAATAGATTCCAGTTTTGGATTGGGTTTTACTTTAACCTATGGAAGTAAGGCATATCTTCTCAATACTGAGGTTGTTGTTCTTTTTTTCTAGCAGTACTAGTGATTCCTTTTGTGCAAGTAGGAGAGGAGTTAGGAGGACCAGGACAAAGCGTGGCAGCTGTAGGGGTTAAGTCATGTGGCCTTTTACCACTGCTCACTGAGTGCTTGAAAGCACCGTGCAGTCAGACAGCCGTTAACTGTGGTTCAGGGACAGCAGAAAGAACAGAACTGTAAACTCTACAGAATGTAAGAGTTTATGCATAAACAGTGTCTTTCAAGTTACTCTGAGTGCCTCATGTCTAATTCTCAAATTTCATCTTCTGAATTCCTTGTCTTGTTTGGGAAATTGAGTAAAATAACTCCTGCTTTGCATTTATTTTCTGGTGTCTTCACACATAGTTTAGTTCAACAAGTGGAAGCAATGGATGTGTTTTAAAAGCTATAGGACCTCATAGAGGAGTGAAGTGTCAATAGCCTATCCTGGGAAAGAGCTGTGTAGTAATTTTCTTAGCTGTGTTTTTCACTGTTTCTTGTGGTTTCTTGGCATTTTTTGTAATCATACTGATACATTAAATATGATTATGATACTCAAGCTTTTTGTTTTGTTTTGTTTTCTACGTCAAATGGCTGGTTTCTTCTGCATACAACCTAAAATTCAGCTTTAGATTTGTTACATAGCATGCCCAGTTGTTATGCTCACCTGACCTGAAGGAATACTGTGTAACAACAGCAAAACAAACAAACAAAAACAACAGGGATAACCAGCAAAGCAGCAAAAACCTCTGAGGATTTCAGTTACCGTTGGTAGTTCTTTACACGTTTACCGTGCAGATTCCAATAGGTAAATTCCAGTTCAGAACAGTTAGCAGAATGTCTTCCCTCGTTAGATCCGTGTTGTACCAGTGTCTATTCTATGGAGCATGGCTGGAAGTCTACATGTAAAGTAGGCACAGCTGCGTTGCATGTTGGGGTTTCGCTTCTTTTTGTCTAATTAATTTTGATTTCTTCTGTAAATGAAGAAATGCAATAAGCAGGATAAAACGTGTTTAGGTACAATCTCTGCAGTACCCTCACTCTTTTTTCTCTTCTCTTACAGAAATGAGCCGTCAGACTGCTACAGCACTACCTACAGGTACTTCAAAGTGTACGCCATCACAGAGAGTGCCTGCGCTGACTGGCACTACAGCTTCCAATAATGACTTGGCTAGTCTCTTTGAGTGTCCTGTCTGTTTTGACTATGTACTGCCACCAATTCTTCAGTGTCAGAGTGGCCACCTTGTTTGTAGCAACTGTCGCCCCAAGCTTACGTGCTGTCCAACTTGCCGAGGCCCGCTGGGCTCCATTCGTAACCTGGCTATGGAGAAAGTTGCCAATTCTGTACTATTCCCGTGTAAATATGCCTCTTCTGGATGTGAGATAACCCTGCCACACACAGAAAAAGCAGACCATGAGGAGCTATGTGAGTTTAGGCCTTATTCCTGTCCATGTCCTGGTGCTTCATGTAAATGGCAAGGTTCTCTGGATGCTGTGATGCCACATCTGATGCATCAACATAAGTCAATTACAACACTTCAGGGAGAAGATATAGTGTTCCTTGCTACAGACATTAATCTTCCTGGTGCTGTTGACTGGGTGATGATGCAGTCTTGTTTTGGCTTTCATTTCATGTTAGTATTGGAGAAACAGGAAAAATATGATGGTCACCAGCAGTTCTTTGCGATCGTACAGCTGATAGGAACACGCAAGCAAGCAGAAAACTTTGCTTATCGACTTGAGCTAAACGGTCATAGGCGGCGACTGACTTGGGAAGCAACTCCTCGATCTATCCATGAGGGAATTGCAACAGCCATTATGAATAGTGACTGTCTAGTCTTTGACACCAGCATCGCACAGCTCTTTGCAGAAAATGGCAATTTAGGCATCAACGTAACTATATCCATGTGTTGAAATGGCAATCAAACCTCTTCAGGCCAGTGTTTAAAACCATTGCATTTAATTTAGCAGAAACTAGGGTAACCATCGTTGACTGTCAGACAAATTATTTGGTAGATGGAGGGTAGACACATATGAAGGTAAATAAAAGGAAAGGCTGTTAAATTACAGGAAGCAGTTGCATGTAGTAACACTAATATATTTAAAATAAGTCAACAGTAAACCACTGAAAATATATATACACCCAAAATGGGCATCTTTTGTATTAAGAATTGATTCTACAGGAAATGTTGTAAAATAATTCTAAAAACTTGTTTGTAGATTGATTGTACTGTTGAAAAGGATACTGTTCGTGTTTTTGTTTGTGTTCTTTTCCTCCCCCTCTGACTGACAAGCCATGTTGAGCGGTTTGGGCTTTGGCCGCTGCTTCCCGCGCCCCTCCTCCCCCCTCCTTTGTAAGTCACTACATAGTATTGCTGCTGTTTGTGTATATTTTTTGTGTATTTGCTAATTTTTATTAACTTCTAGTTTTTCATTAAATAAATATGACTTTCTTTTCTGTAATTCAGGTTTTTCTCTTTTTTTTTTTTTTTTTTGTATCTTTAAAAAACGAACTGCAGGTGTCATCTTTTGATATGCATAATGCTATGGTAAAATTAATATTTCTGTATGTTTGGTAAATTTTGTCTCTTTCCAGTAGTCAATTAATTGGTGATACTGTTCTTAATTGAGCTATTTTGTGAATGTACTGAACTTGAAAGGAGTAATGATGTTCAAAGATGTATCAGGAAAGAAAGCTCCTTTAAAAACAGGTCTAGATGTTGTTGTACTTTGAGTTACGATCCAACAGAAATGAATTACAAACCGCATTAAAAAAAAAGCAAGTTTCAAATTTAGAGATGCTTAGAAACTCTACTGCATCCTTCTGTTTGGTGGCTTTCCAGTACAAAGAAGGTATTGTCTTACAGAATATTTCTCACTATACAATGGCCATCTGTTTAAAAACAAACAAAAACACCGACAAAACGAAGAAAGGGCAGTCAGAATGAGATGTTTGCAGACTTTTTACATTTCTCGTTAAGAGAATGTGTTGCAAATTTACAAACCATTTTTTTGCTTTGTGCTTTAGCTCAAAGTGTGACACACTCCTGCTCTTGCTCACTTTCTTGTCCTCCTGTCTCTTGGTTGTTACTGACGTAATTTTCTCGAGCTGATTTTTGTATGTTATTTTGGTGACATGAGACACAGCCAAATGCAAGGAATCTCCTGCAGATAGGATTCACCAGCCAAACAGCTTTTGTAAGATATGGCTTTGTGCAGACTGCCTCTATGTGAAAACTTAACCTTGAATGTATATGGTATTTGTGTTACAAAACAGATGCAAAGAAAGAAAAAAGGATTAAGGTGAAAAGCTGTTTCATCTCAAGCTATTTAAAGGAGAACTTTGTCAAACCCAGTAGTAATGGACATCTGTTTGGAGAGGTAGCCTGACTATTAATTCCTTTTGTAACACATTAAAATACGGTTTACTTACTGTGCACTGTCTTTAGCTTTCTTACCAGAAATAGATCTATTAAGACAATTCTTGTTCATGTGATTTTGATTCATGATGAGGTAAGTAATTCTACAGGTAAGGAACATCAAGCGTATCAGGTTGGATTTGTACAAGAATACAGAAGCAGCTGGTGTCATGTGATGAAGGGAAGTTTAACTTACTAGGTGTTGAGGCTGTTGGAATTGGGCACAGATTTAATTGACACCATGTATGGGTATCTTGTGGCAATAGGTAAATTTTTCAGAAGGAAATCCTTCAGTCTAGTATTTCCTTACACACACACAACAAATTGTTTGCAGTTTTCAAAATTCAGCACTCGGTCTCACCTGATGAGGCGTGCCTACATTTTTTGTCTTTTGGTCTACTGACAGAAACTTGCCTAAAAATGCTAATTCATTTTATAGGCATGCACCCACTCCCCCGACTGGCTGGCTTGGAGTGAAGGCTGTGTGCTCGTGTTGTTATCTGCTTTTCAGCTCAGGTTTTGAAAGGAAATCTAGCTAAGAGCCTGCAGGGTCACCCTGAGAAGTCTGGTACTTGCAACTCGAGCATCACAGGGCTGTGTAGGGGCACACGTTAGTGAGATGGCTGCTGCTTGTACTCGTGCTCTGCTGTCCACAAGAACTTAAAGCCTTATGACACTGTTCTACAGTGAATTTTATTAGGCTGGAAATCAAAAGTATACTTATGAAGGAGACTAAAAAATTGCATTTGTAACAGTCAGACTTTTTTTAGTCATGCTTTACCAAGTGCTATAGCATAAATAATGTGTGCTGACTTACTGTAAACTAGTACTCCATTTGGTGTAAAACACAGAAAACAACCTGTATAAAACATCTGCTGTCCATCAGGGGATGGAATGATTAATCAAATTATACTTAGGCCCAGATCCTCAAAAGTAGTGGAAGCGTAAGTCAGTGGATCTCTGCTCTTTGTAGTCTTGAGGATCTGGTAAGTAAAATGCTCTGTTCTATATAAAAAATGAAAACATAGTAAAAATCTGTACAGTTCACTACCTTATCTAAAATAAACGGTGTATTAAAGCCTGGCAGTGTTTTAGTATTAGCTATTTATTTTAGAAAGTACTTTGCTGTATTGAGAAAGAGTACTCACATTTGTCTTGATTAAATGAAATGCAGTACATCTTGCATTTGTCCCCTAGTACTACCTCTGTTGTTTTTCATTGCCTTTGGGGAAAAAAAAAAAAGCCTTAAAAGGAAAATGTTTGACAAATATGGATGTTAATATTTGGCTTGTTTTGATATTTCTCATTAGTTGATATTTGCAGTATTGCTTTAAAAATGAAAAAGATTAAGCAGAATGTTTTGTATTGCCACCTATGCCATTGTATTATCCACTATGTTTTCAAAGCTACTGTGATTAAAAGCATGAATTGCATTAGTGAGACAGTTTTATCTGTAGCAATTTACAGTGTGGACTGTGGAGAGAAAAGGAGCTACCACTGCTGCTTTTTAGCTTTGGATAAACAGATTATTTTATGGTATAGTCTCAAGCCACACTCATCTTTATTACCAGGTCTGTTTAACTGTCAGTTGCAAAGCAGGGTAACCTCTAGTGTACTGAAATAACACTGAAAGATGTTTACTATTTTGGCTTGTGCTGCACAGATGGTTATGCTCGAGAGTGCTCGGTGAAAGCCAAAGGCATTTAACTATAGTATGTGTTATAATGGATAATGCTTCTATTTAAATAATAATAAAAAATCATCAAAGTAACACAATTAAGTCAGCTGTAAAGTGGGAACTTGAAAAGCTGTAAGTAAATCCAGAGTAAAGAACTTCTAGAGTGACATGAAAGCTCTCACCTTTCAGATAAAGTCCATGTGGACAGGACATGAGTCAGAGTGCTGCTGCAGAAACTCACTGCTCATCTTTTCTTCAGAGCAACTCCTTGTTCTTCTGAAGTTACTGTAGAAGCTTATTATTAAAAAACAAACAAACAGTATTTGCTATCTTTCAGAAAAAAAAAAAGCAGTTCTTCTACACATAGAAACAGACAGCACTAGAATTCCGTGCACGTCTGTTCTCTTACCAGTGCTAAGCAGTGCAGGGCTGACATCTGAGCTGCATTCAGCTGAATACAGAAAATACTGTTTCCCCCATGCTAGTGCTGATTAGAGACTAAGCTGCATATTAGTTATCATTCCTTTCTGCTGTTTTACTGATTGTCAAGTTATTTCACACTTCCTGTTTTCAGGTAATTTTTAAGGCAGAAAAATGGAGCCTGTCTCCTTTCAACTGCGGAACTGAGGTAATAAATAACTTAAGTATATAATTCTTAAAGTAGTAAAGCAGAAACTGTTGGTTTTCTTATCATTTTATTAGATTAAGTCTTGTGTGAAAGTTTTAATCTAGTGCAAAAATACCCACTTATATTCCAAGTGAATGAGATTTCTTTTTATCAACGTAAATTAAAGCCAAACAGTTTGTTTTGATTTATAGACTTCAGTCGCTGTTTGCGAAATACAGTTTGCATTTATTTTCATAAGGACACTTCAGCTGTTTCAGGACTAACAAGCAAAAGCAGAATACAAGAGACTAGGTTTTCTCTTGTGGCTGACTCACACAAAACTGCAGATCCCATGAAGCTAAACTTCTGAAGAGACAAAGCTATTGATTCAGAGGGGATGTTAACATTTTCTCAAACCGTGCATTATTTAATGTGCACCTATGACAATTAATTACCAACTAGTTTAATTGGTATTGTTTAAGTGGATGTACTGTTTAGAGTCTGAATGTTAAGTATTCCAGAAGCAGCAGTGTTCCTAGTTTTGTATCAGGTAAGGATTAAGGAGGCTTCCTTTGCCCCCTCCCAATGTTACCAGGCTCAGACTTTTCTATAGAAGTGCCACCTACTTCCAGTGCTGTACGTACAACTCTGCACACATGAACTGTAGTGCATGAACGCTCTTCCTCAACAAAAAATGAATAAATTGCTGTAATTGGGCTTGAAAAACGATACCTACATTAACAGTGCTACGAACTAGAACTATTGTTTCTGTTATCCTTAAATCTTCTATGCATTTCTTAACATTTCCCCAATCTTGTTTTTCCTGATGCCACCACTCCTTAGCAGATTGCTTGAATTTTATTTCCTAAAGAAGTAAACCCGTGCACCAGATCAGTTTGCTTTCTGTTAACACCCCATTATTAGCCCCTCTTGCTGTGCTGCACTTGCTGCAATTTGTGTTCTCTGTGACTACATGAACTGCATGCTATTCCCTGGCTGTGGGCTCATCCTCGTTACAGATGTCACCAGCTGCTGACACTGATACAACTGCATACCAGAGAAGGTAAGGAATTGTTTCAGTAGCATCACCTTACTCATGCTTGAATCCACTGTCAGGAAATAAGTATTTTTTTCAAGATTCTTTGCTGGTAGCAGTAAAAGGCAGCATACACAGCAAATGTGGTCTTGGGTTGTTAACTGCTGAAGCAATATTTCTATTTTGATTGCATTTACACTCACATTTAAACAGTCAGGCTCAGCTCCTATTTATCTAGTTGCTAGTTACTATTCTCTATTAAGATTAGATGCAGAAGTCATCTCAGCCTGTCTACTTAAAGTTTACTATTCAAACGCTCAACTCTGGGCTTAACTGAAAATCCTCCGTCAAAAGCAGCATTAAGAACTTCATCCAGACAGCTCGCCAGGACAAAAGTCAGATCCTGCCGTACGTTCAGCGCGATCTCTTCAAGGTCTTTCTCGTTTCTTTGCGGAATGATGATTCTCTTCAGCCCAGCTCGGTGTGCTGCAAGCACTTTGTCTTTAATTCCTCCAACCTAGTGAGGAAAAGAAATGTATACTCAGAAAACAACAACAAGCAAACAGTGACGCTAATCTCAAAGTAATAATTGTAACTAAGTTGGAAATCTCTCCAGGAGTTGCATTTTAATGAGGTTCTCCCTTCCCCAGATGATTTAGTAAAGCAATTAAGAATACAACAGTACTGTTAGTTTGCTATATGCTTACCAAGGGATGGCTGGGGTTGGAAGGGACCTTAAAAAGCATCTAGTTCCAAACACAATACACTACAGCACGCATTGTTACAGATAATAACAGAACTGAACTCTGAATTAAAAACTATCCAGGGATGCGTGTACTTGTTCTAAAGATAAGTTGCCTGTAACAATTTTTTCTTATGACAGAAGATTTTCAAACCACAGGTTTACAGAGGAAAGTCTTCCAATCCTACACAAGCTTCACCTGAACAAAAGAAAATGCCCCAAAACTGTAAGGATGTCTTTGTTCTAGAAAAGTACACGTCACCTCAGCAAGCTACCTGTATCTCAATGTGTAATGACACAAAAAGGTAGTTTTAAAATTAGCTTTCCTTTTAGTCTCAGCTGTAGCTTCCTCCCCTTGAACTTTTTTTCAGATCCTATTTGAAGACCTTACAGAAGAAACTCGTAGCTTTGTGTTGCTTTAGAGGAAAAGAAAGCCCGGAGGAACGTGGGCTTCTATAAAACAGGCTTCCATAAAACAAGGTAATGGAGAACCATAAATATTCATGGCAATCAGTTTAGGCAGAGCAATGCTACTTATTACTTAGCACAGTGCTTTCTTTCAGGCAGTAGATGTAGCAGATGAAGTAACAGTAAAATTACCAACGGATTCTAAACAACCCTGAGACAGAAAGGCATTTATCATGAAATTGAGTATTTATAGTATTTCTTCACCTACTTTAAACAACAGGCAAATCGTAGTCACTGGAGCAATGAAAGCAATTTATATGAAACACTAAGCAAACGTGCACTGTATCAGAGTTAATGCAGTTGTTTAATTATCACCAGAGCCCTGAACAGCAGCACTTGTCAGTCTGACTGCTGCCTGAATGCTAGTTCAGTGATTCTCCTCCCAGGATCTCTGAAACATACTTCAGTGATGCTATCTATGCTTTGCTCTCTAGTGCATGAAACACAACGCTGTTTCCAACCTCATCCATCCTCTGTCCATCATTTCGTAGGAGAGGAAAACTCTTACCTGCTTTAATTAACTATTCCAGTCTCCATGTGATATGTAAAACTAAAACTGTATGCCTTTGAAAATCTTCCTTCTGCCCTCACACTCTGAAGAAGGTTTATAGGAATATCACTCAGCTGAACTCTATGTAAAGAGCCATATTTGAGAAGAGTCTGAAAACATCTACACGTAGAGAGAATTTCAAGAATAATGCATATGAGATTACTGTGAGAACTGAAAGAAACAACTTCTCAGAGCAACTGAAGATAATCTTGTAATAATAGTACTAAGGAAACATATTTAGAAACTGCATATATGCATCCTGGAACTACCCTGAATTTTGGGATTGCTGGAGTTCTGTTCCAACTGGACACAGCAGTAACGTGCACTTCCTGAGAACTGCATCAAGGCCGTTTGTGGCATGAAATGCAAAGCAGGCACATAAGCGTACAGTACGAGCCGAGGCTGCCTTCCATCAGCCTCTTACAGCTGCACCAGAAAGGACCACGCTGCTGCTAAGGGATGATCCAGCAAGACTGTGCTTTTGAAGCTGGCTAAAAACAGACTTCATACCTAGAATATGGAGAATTAACGCAACGTAGCTCTTCCAAACAATACTCACTGGAAGAACAAGGCCTCTTAGTGTAATTTCTCCTGTCATGGCTACATCTGAGCACACCAGCCGCCCACTGAAGAGGGAAGCAAGGCAGGTTACTATGGTAACGCCAGCAGATGGTCCATCTTTTGTGACAGCTCCAGCTGGGAAGTGCAGATGGATGTCAGTGTTGTCAAGGAGATCAAAACTTCCAGAAGCTTAAAGAAAAAAAGAACGGTTTCAATGTGAAAAATCTAAACCCATTCTGTTCCCAGTCCTTATTCCAAAAGGCCGCTGGAGAAGTACAAGTCTTAGCTTTTTTTTTTTTAATTTTTTTTTTCTAGTGTGCTGTAAAACCATTATACTGCTTATGTTCAGTGCAGAGGGGAGAAAATCCCGCAAGCCTTCCTACATCAAAACACAAAATCACAACAAGGTAACACATCAGCTCAGCATTTGCATGTGTTCAGAAATTCAGTGCAGGGGTTAATGTAAAGACCAAAGAATTCCTACATACAATTTTTAGTTTTAGGTCCTGAACTACAAATGTCAGATTTAAGTGAACATACCACAAAAGCAGCACTCTTAAAAAAAGCAGTATTGATCATTACAGAAATACAGATGTCTCATTTACATCTTTCCACCTTACTTCACCCTACTGGACTCAAGTGTATGTTATGTTCACCTCTAGACTTTACACTGCTAATACCAGCAGCATTTCACAAATCCACTCTATTTAGGTTTTTTTCAAAGCTATTTAAACTTCTGTAAGCAAGGACAGATGGCTGACAGATGCCAGAAAATTATTTAGCTATTATTTGGCTAATCAGCTGACGATCAGAACTACACAGCACTCTTCAGAGGTTGCAACAAGAACAAGTTATTTGGACAAAGTCCTATTTCACTTCACTTCAGTATTCTCGCAGTATAAAAGCAGATAATAAAAGACTACTTTTAGCAGAAACCTTAGCCTAGATTTAGGGGAAGACTACAGCCTTGAGTATCTGTAGCCACATTACAAAACTACTGCTGGAAATGCTCCATGTAAAACTGAGTAAGAGGCAGTGCCTGTCTCAACCCACAGAAGCATCCACAGGGATCCAGGTTGGTGCAGGAAGGGGCTGACCAGGCTGGGTGAATCTGCAGTGACAGCTCACACTCTGCCTAGGCTGCACCTGTCTGCAAGGCCTCTAAAACCTCAACTGAGCAGAAATCAGCAGAAGAGCCAACCTCTAGGGCTCATTTCAGCTTCTGTACAGAACTGACTGCTGGAAAACCCTTTCTCTGTTAAGGCAATACAGTGCACTTCCTCAAAAAGTACGGTAACTTCCACTGTTATTTAGCAATGCTTCCTTCCACTGAATTACTGAAACATACCAAGCATCAGGACATTTAATTTCCATGCATTATTAACACTTCCTAAACGTGTACCCACACAGTGAGAGGTCAATATCCGTGCTGCAATCTGCTCACGCGGTCTCTGTCATTTCCCCAACCTACCATTAGTGAGCTGGTATCTCTTCGCATTGCTGCGCAACCAGCTGATGGCGAGATGCGCCGACTCCTTCATGACATCCCCCAGCTGGCCAGTCAAAGTGAGCTGGCCCTCCCCGTCCATGCGGCTGGCTTCCACAAACATGATCTCTCCTCCCAGCGGAGTCCAGGCCAGGCCTATGGCCACCCCTGGCTGACTTAAGCGCTCCGATACCTGAAAGAACCACAGCAAACAACGTAAGAAACGGCTGAAACAGAACTACAGCAGCAACGACTTGATAGCTGCCTTCAGAACAACTCTACTGAGTGAAACAGAAAGGTTAGGGCCGATCTCATTTATTTTTTTATGCAGCAGTAATACTGCCTACATGTAAGCACTGATTACAGCAGCTGTATCCACGTGTGACCCCTTACCTTGGGGCAACGGCAAACATCTTGGCAAACTGCTCTGAGAACCTTCCCCACTCCCAATGGTTCAATGAGAATCCTTCTTTCACTTCAGTACGTAGTCAGTACTGACTGACTGCTCCACACCTCCAGCAGACAGATGAAGTCATATTTGTCCTGACTCTTGTTACGTATGAGTAAAAGCCAGTTTTGAGCCGAACACTGCCGAACATTTGGGCCTTTTCAAAGGTGACATCGTTGCCTGAAGTGCTGTCAGACAGCAGTGATTCATGCAATCATTGCAGACGTTCATTGCAAACGTTTATAATTAGTTTGGAATAACTGAAATAGTTGAGTGTGCAGGTTAGATGTGAGTGAGGATGTGGAACCTGACTACCTCCAGTGGTGATTACCAGAAGTCAGCAAGCTCTCTGCTCCATGCAGGACTACAATCTACTTATCTAAAACTCTGACCAGATACTGATGAGAGCAATGGGAGGCTCTGAATCCTGGCCCCTCGTGTTAAGTGGAAGGAAAGAGGCAGGATGTTTTCCATGAACATTCCAGTTCTGTGGGGTTTTTTTCCATTATGTGAAAGACTTTTAGAACATACAGACAGTTCTTGTCCTGAGCTACACTGATCTGGGAGTTGAAGAAGCTCCTATGAAAGACCATACAGCTTTTCCGTGTGTTCTGAACTACTTTACAAGACAGAAAAGAAACCAGATGAGTTTCTAATGTCAAGCTGCGAGCATAGCAAAAGACAAGTATGCCTTTGTAAAATAAAGCAAAAGGCCCATTTGAAAATATTTTAGTCTGATACTGAAATGCAGAATTGAAAGTTAATTTGATTCATTTCTGAGATGGAAGAATTATTCATTAAGCTGTTGAGAAAATTTCAAGAATTGTTTTTTATCCAATAAAAGACAAGCGAACAGCAGCACCATAGTAAAAGTATGACAACTCTGAAGTCCGCATTAAAACTTTTCAAACTACTTTTGTTCCTTCTAAGAACATCTAACAATCCATTTTATAATACTACAGAGCAACAGAATGTTTCTTCCCCCTCCAGCATCAATTCATTCTGCACTGTACAACTTCCCATAATTTAAACGCTTTCAATTGTTTGCCTCCTTCCAAGAGTCAGCAGAGGGGAAACCAATCAGACCTCTGTGCAGGCACCAAAAATGCAAAACTCATTATGCACAGTGCTGACTTCCCTTAGCCAGTAGCTCCACTGCAAGATCAGAGAAACCTGCAGAGAAGCCTCTTTAGGATGATGATGGCTGTGGGAAGGCTGCCTACCTATGGGAGTTCTCTCAGTGCAAGGTACCTGTACTGAAATGTACCTTAACCATCCGGAGGCAGAAAGCCACACAGCTCTGTTCTGAAATGCCTGTATGAGACATACTCGGATTCGTAAGCTTCCAAGGCAGTATAACCACTGTAGTCTCTTAATAAAATGCCTCCCCTGCAGGTCCAGTAGAAACAAAGTCACAAAGCAGTACCCAGGCCTGAAGTTGTGCATTTCGTTTTGTTTCAAAAAACAAAAACAGCACCAGCTTACCTAAAACACGATACAGCTTGCCATGTGATTATCAGAATGAGAACACTTCTAACAAAAGCCAGAGGTTAACATTTCAGTGTTAGTCTGAATGTCCCATCATAAAATTAGAATCACAAAACACAATCACAATAGCTGTAAAATTCTTAATGCTCAGTTTCTTTTTCCACAATTAGAAAGTGGCTTCCTTTACACAGCAAGAGTGAACAACTTCACTCTACAGCTGCTACCTGTGGTTACTGAGCAAAGAGAGATACATATTAAAAAAAGAAAAAAGAAAAAAAAGGCTGACTTACAAACATACAGGTTGGGCTTGTAACAATAAAGCTAAATTCCAGGGCAAAAGAGAAACTGCACTATGAACATGCTGGATACAACACGAGCTCCGTCCTCCAAAAGCACACTGTGCTGAAATGTTTCATTAAGTCTCTAACACTTTCAACTGTTGTCAAGATTATTTTTCCAAAGCCTTAGCATGTGATTTATTTCAACGTTTGTTCTGAAGGGTGACACATACAATTATTTATTTGTGATAAATGAATTAATTCTACCAGTATGAGCTGAATAATCTGTCATGCCTTTCTGCTGGGAGACCTCTGCAGAAAATACACAAAACACTGAAAAGGTAAAAGACAAGTCATTCATTTTACAGTATCCCCCAAAGGACGACAGATCAATTCAGTCACATCATGTTTTCTGTTCTGTTTGCTCAGTCTCATCAAGTACTGACATGGGGACTGCCTCTGCTGTACCTTTATTTCAGCTAATCATAAATAGCAAAACAGCTTTAAAAGCTCTGTGTAGAAGGAAAGGCACGCTGCAGACAGAACATCCAAAAAACAACAGCAGTCAGTCTAAGATGCTCACCACCAACGCGGGAGCTACACTCATCTGAAAGTATCGTAAGGCCACATGAAAACATTCAAAATAATTATGGATTAGTTGCTAAAATTCACTAACACAGAAGTTATGTGGCTATCCACACAATTCACACTAAGCAAAGGCACGTGTATTGAAAAATATATCCTCATAATGAACAGTATGTGAAAATTAATCCTGAACTGCTCAGGGAATTGATGCTGTGTGGATTTGCTTAGTTCTGCTTAAGCACAACTTAATTTGCCTACTAAATATGGAATCATTTATAAAACCTCTGAAATCAAAGTGAAAACCTTCAGTCAGTCTTACTTCAGCTTAAACAGGTTGGCATGAAATGCTTATCAGCACATTCATGGCAACTGTTCGTGCAAAAAGAAGCCCCAGCACCCACATATTCGTGTATTTGGAGGTAGGAAGCACACTTCAGAAATCCACTTGCACTACTTAT
The DNA here is from genome assembly GCA_023055505.1 of Callipepla californica brunnescens. Lineage (NCBI taxonomy): Eukaryota > Metazoa > Chordata > Aves > Galliformes > Odontophoridae > Callipepla > Callipepla californica. The sequence goes on from JALIRH010000016.1 coordinate 5,995,238, forward strand.
TTCTGCAGAAAGAGAACAAAAGAGCAGAAATTTGCCAACTCAGCTGCACTATCACGGAGAGAGAAATAATCAGCTCCAGGGCAAGTTCAAAACTGGTCAGCACATCCAAAGAAAGTCACGCGTACTTCCAGGCATACCATCTCATTTTTCAGTAAGTGTGTTACATTCCTGTGTGATTTTGTTGGGCAAAGCAGCTTCTGAGAGTTGAAAAGAAATAAAAAAAGTTGCTTATGAGGTCATCTGCCTAAAAAAAAAAAATCTCTTCATAGTTCTGGAAGTTGAAGAAAAAAAAATATCAGAACACAAATGAGCAACATGAAAAACCTCAGAGCAGGGAGTAACAGTAACAGTCTTTGAGGACCTGTTCTTCCCAGTCTCCAATTCCCCCTAGCTTCCATTTCTACCATCGTCATACTCTAACACTCTCTGTAGCACTGTCCAACTTGTTTCCTCATTTCTGCCTCTTCATTAAGAACCTCTTCAACAACAGAAGATTTCAATGTCTGAAAACTTCAGAACAGAGCTAAAAACCTGATGCATTCCTCAGCAATCAGTCATCTTCTGCTACCACTGCTATCAGAAGTTTGACATCTGTCAATTTTTTTCTTTCACTGCCATTTCCTCCACAACTTACTGGTTTACCAATCTTTTCTCCATGAAAAAGAAAGAAAAAAACACAGTGTTCCACCAGCAACTGCCTGCTGGCAGTGTTACATACACTGCTTATGCTTGGTCAGTTCACCTGGGCCTAAAGTAAAGCAGAGAGTAACTGAAATGTAAATAGAGAATCCTTAAGTAACTAACTAATTTAACAAATGGTCTTTTCCATGAAATAGAGCAAAATATGGCTGGGGAAGAATTCTGTAATATGCCAACTGAGGAACAATGCAGACATGAGGAAGCTGGAGGTGACTGGCTCATCCTAAGATTAACTGTAACAGATTAGAGTTCTGTTAATGTGAGGAATGTTTGAGAATGTCCAACCTAATGTGAAGGGGTTTTAGTAACCAAAAACACTGATGGGCTTTAAGGAGGCACGTGGGACAGTCCTTAACACAGCTGCTCCAGAGACAGGAATCCTGGGTTACATTTTGGCTTATTTCCCAAGACCACAAAACATCTCCCAAACAAAAGCAAAGTAGTTATAAACTGAAAAAATGCCACCACATTCTTAAGTACTGCAGCAGGCAGGCATCTCTGCTAAGAGGAAGTCCTCTTTACATTATTTACTCTGAATTATATATGTATATATATTCTTGAGGTGAAAAAATGCTTGGCGGAACACAAAGAAACACAGTCCCCTTTCTAATACACATATTAAGAAGTTAACATTGCATAAATTCAGCCAACGTCAATAAGACAAATAGTCAAAACAGACAGAACAACAGTCAAACAGAAGTGAATGAGGATGTTACCTCCATTTCATACATGGGTGGCCCCAGGATGTCTTTCAAAGCGTGGAAATCAATTAAAATCGGCATTTCGGGTGGCAGAGCCAGGTCAGCTGTGTCACTGATGGATTCTGACTTTGTGTCTTCTGTGACATGTTCTTTGCAGTCTAAGAGGAGGAAATCTAATTTAGGATTTGTAACAGTCTTTGGCAGAGGTATTAAAGAAATTATGACAGGAAATCACTCAAGAGGAATTACCTGAAAAGCTCATGAAAAAAAGCTTAAAGTTATCTTTCACACAATTCTTGACAAGTTAAAGCTAATGCAGTATCAAATATTAATTACTTTGGTTAAACTTGTCCTAACAGTTCAATGAGGATAATATTTAATCTGGACCCCTGACAGACGTACAACTCACCTGCTCAAACACATCTTTAAGTAGGTCAAGTAGCAGCAATAGGTAGCAATATTCTCACAATATACTTTTCACTTTGATTTTTGTCTCTATGACTACCATGGCTTCACTTGATATAAATCTTAATTCACAAAACCAGTTTTCAACACCCAGTTATCCACACTGCCCACGTTCAGTGGAAAATTTCTCTGTAACTACCTTCATCTACAGCTTCTAGCTTGAAATATTATCCTTTAACACAGCTCTGCACTTTTGCTGGATGACGCATTTCTGAGGTGTCCTGAACAACAGACTCCGGTAGCAAAACAAGCTCCAAATATCAAATTATCTGTTGTTTTCAGATATATCTATAGGTGTAATGCATGCTCCAGGAAGGGCCAGGAAACCCAACTGGCCTGACACTTTTAAATACAACATACTCACAGGTCATCAATAAGGGACCAGACAATTAGAGCAATAGTTATGGACTGAAAAGTGTATCCTTTCCTTTCCCAAGTATGATTACACTGCTGATTATACAATTGTTTCCTTAGTGGTAAAACTCTGGTTCTCTGTAACATTTGTTTTTTGCACAAAAATGAACTGTAATGAAGACCATATGAACATCAAAGTCTCAAAATTGTTTTAAACATCATTTGTATTAGGCCTACACCGCACACATATTTAAGGGACTGTGTACAGAGGGAGAATGCAAGCAGGGAGTGACTTCCCATTGAATGTGATCCAGATGCAAAGGACTCACTGCTGCTTTCTCGAGAGCCCCAAGCAATATTTTAGTGAAACATTTATCAGAGAAATGAGAAATATTTCAACAGCCCAGATGTTTCTAAGGTTTTGTAGCAGAGTTTTACAGCAATGCCTCCCTGCCCCGAGGCTGTCATTAAGCATTGTGCACATACACGTAGCGAGGATACTTCAACCCACCCAAAACATACAAAATCAGGGCGTGTTTTAAGCAACAGTGTTAATTCCACAGGAACTGAGCTGCCTTCCGCAGCACATTTTGGAAAATTATCTACAGTTGCTTCCTTTCTTTGATTTTTTTTTCCTTTCGATGAAGAAACCATCTTCCTCTGCACACTAATGCATGTGCAATAACTGAAGTCACAGAACTTCAAACAGTTGTGGAGAAGCACCCATCAATGATCCGATCTATTTAACATAACATTAAGAGATGCTCTGCGCTGCATTCAATATGAATGCTAATTCTCATTTTATGAGATACAAACCCTTCTTACTAATCCTGATGTATAAGGCCTTTCTGCAGTTAATTTTGTTACAGCGCAGTTCTCACTAATGCACCCATACGGTATCAAGGAAAACATTCTAAATCAGTACCACTATTAAAATACTAACTCAGCTTTCATTCAGCATTCAAATCTAATAGCAATTATCCAACAGCCACTAATCTTTCCACTGTACAACAATTCACTGCTCAATGCATAAATCCTCTTCCTCTGCTGTATACACTGCCTTAGTCAGATGGCTCTCCTGTTGTTCCAGCATGTCTCTGTATTTTTGTTGAACTACTATTTCTGTACACAATAAATCTGAATACGTAAATACTCGCAAGTCTAGGAAACAGAACCCTGTATGCTATTCCTGCAACTTGGATTTCGATTGTACTACTATGGATCCTCAAAACCCAAGTCATTTGATACGGCAATTCATGTTTTAAAACCAAACTGTACTTAAATGTTTTACCACCTAACCAATGCAATTTCCCATCTCTGCTTGTCCTTTTTTCACTTAGTTCTACTTATTCATCTGTAAATACGATTTCATCATCTTTACTGAAATGATGACTATAAAGTATCAGTAAAGACAAAAACAATTAAGATTTTCATTAACGATGACATAAACACATTCCCACCAACCACAGAGGCACAACCACGTATCACAGAAGTTAGAAGACGTTTTTTCATTCTAGGTTTCAACTACTCTATCACAGTAAGATAGGACTCAGCTGCTGCACTGTACTCTCGAGGCAGCTGCTCCAAAACAGGAAAGTCTCACGATGTTTTTGTCACTCTTAGAATTTCTTCTGGCGTCAAAGACTAGAGGAGCATCTCATCAACCTCAGATAGTATTTCATTAAAATAGCAGGTAGTGTGTGTCAGTGTATACAAGGATGATGTTACTGTACACAAGACCTCTCCGGAGAGGTCTGAAAGATGACTCCATTTGCTTTTGCTGAAGCTTCCCATACAAATCCAACGCCTGACGCAAACTACCAGTCCTCCACTTGCCAACTTCGTCATAAAGCCCAGGAGTCAAAGGAGCGAGGAAGGCAACACAAAGCTGCCAGTGTATTCCAGACACGCAGTTTGGGAAGGTGGCAGTGTATCTCCTTGCATTAATTCTGCCATAGAAGGCATCCTGTGTTCCTAGAGCCTACTCCTAAACAGTGTCAAAAGTCACGTGTTTACAAAGACTTGGAAACACCTGCTCCACTTCAAGTTCGTGATCTGATTTCATCGATATAATGATGGAAATCTTGTGATTCTAGCACATTTCTTTCACCTTCATTTATAAAGCCACAAGCCAGAAGGCTCTCAGATGAATTAACACCATATCACATCACTATTCTGATGTCCAACAAATGATAAACAGAATATGCTTCAGCAAAGGTGAGCGTGAGGTGTACCTGCTTATTTTCAAACTCATGACGTACCAATGCATAAACTGCAGCATCAATCCTACAGCAGCCTACAAACGTTTAAAGCAAAAATGAATTACACTATTTTCTACAGATAAATTAAAAAAAAATAAATGAATCGGGAAATAGTTAAAAATGAAAATATTAATTTTCACCACGATGTTTACACAACAACTTGACCACTGATTCTTCCAGTCTAAGTACATGAAATCAAAACACATCGTCTCTGTGCACAACAGCAAAAACGCCCTCAACAACAAGACAAAAAGATCCAATACAATCAAAAAAAGAAATTAAGAAATTTAGACTATAAATCCCATTGATTGCATCAGCTTGCAAATATGGAGAGTGGGGAATATTCAGAGGTCTTATTTTAACTGCTTGGCTGTTTTCAGACTGAATGGAAGTAAAACAAAACAAAAAAATATATATATATATATTTTATACACACACATACACATATATATATATATATATCTTTTACAACTGTCTCACTTTCACAGACTCCTAATAACTGACATATTCTGCTAAAATTACAATTGCATATGACCAATTAACAAAAAATAAGCAACATCTTGTTGTCTGCACCATTCTCTAAGTGCCTTTGTAATACTGCAGTTTAATTACAGGCCCACTTCTCCTTTGGACTTTTTTTTTTTTTTATTAACACAGCTTTTCCTTATGGATAATTTCAATTCCAGAACCACGAAGACAACTACAGATCATTTCTTTTGGGCCGGCTCCAAATCATGTGTCAACAAAAAAATGCTAGCATTTTGCCCTCTTTTTGGAGCACTTAGCTTGCTGTTTCTGCTTAACTTGGGTAAGTTGCAAGTCCAGTACTAATTTTAACAACAGTGTAAATACCTCTCCGAAGTTGCAGGCACAGTGCTAATTTTAACACTGCAAATGACTCTCTCACTGGATCAAAATATCTACTGCAGCTCCTTTTCATGCTGTGCTTTAATAGTAAAATGGTTCCTCTCACAGTATCAGGAGTTGGGCTTTGAAGCTACTTTTCCTGTATCTTATTGGAAGACTTGAAGAGCAGGATGGTAATAGGTTTTCTATTCAGCAATCGTATCAGATCTTTTAAACACAACTTTCAGTGCAATTATTTTCTGTCCAAAGTGTCACCCAGATTCACTGCAATATTTAAAAAGCAAACAAATCACCCAATACTGTGCTTGCTAGGTTTTACTGTGACTGAAGTTGCACTAAGGAAGGTGGGTTAGCCATGGCACTCAGGTTAATGACTGGCCTCGATGATCTTCAAGGTCTTCTCCAGGCCAGACGATTCTGATTCTTAAAAATAGCCACGTTTTATAAGCTTTTGTTCAGATTCAGTCCATTCACACTTCTCATCTAACTTGAACTGCTGCAGTGGCTATCATAGCTCACAGATTTTTGGATCACTGGGAATAATACATCACAATCTTCAGTATATGTGGAGAAGAATGGATTTACTGAAGATGACAAAATCCAAGAGACTAAGTGCTACTTTGATCAAATACAAATTCTGCTACTTTTGAAGTGCAAAATTATCAATTCCACTGTTCAGAGCTAAAAGTCCAAGCTTCCTATTCTTCAAGACAGCAAATAAATAAGAAGTGCCAAATCTCTATCACTAAAGATCCCTGAAGCATCATTCATAGGATACCGTTCTAAGCAGTTAGTTAAATGCACTGCCCTAAGCCCTCAGGCAACGGATACGCTGCAAAGACACGTTAAAAAAAAAGCCTCCAAACCTTTTTAATTTCAAGGATCTTCAAGCAGTCACTTACTTTAGTATACAATAAAACAAGTGGACTGAGTTCAGACTTAATAGAACACACAAAGGACAGGTAAGGAACCTCTTTCAACACATTAACTAAAGCCACTGCTCAGACTTCTATTAAATTAAAATGCAAGTGAAAGATTTGCATTAAAAAGCCTAATGAGATACACAAATCAGAACTGCCTACCTAAGGTATCAAACTGATCCACTGTCCTTCTCAGTTACCACTCTGGCAAGCTGAAGTTATTTTGTTTATGTCCCAAGCTGTAATTCAGTACTACGTGAATGCCCATAATAAGAATGTTACTCTATTTGCAAAGCTTTTCAAAATAAAGCCTTTGAAAAAGCATAGTAAAGGAGAAAATGTTGATAAATCAGTAACTAGAGACTGCAACTTTAGAAGAATCCTTTTTAGTAAAACATGAAAAAGATACACACCTCCTTCACCCAGTTCAGCATGATCAGGCTTTGTTTCCTTGTGCTGCCCTTCTGCCACTTTCACTGCCACTGCTCTGCAGATAGCTCCCAGCTTTCGATCCAGAGAGCGGACTCCTGCCTCCCTAGTGTACCTAGCACAGAAACAGCTCTAAGTGACTTTTCTTTTGAATTTAAACATATTCTCTTTTTAGAAACACATCCAAATGAAATGCAGAAGGCAGTAAAACCTGCTCAAATAAAAAAAAGTCATATACAAATACCAAAATAATTGTTTGCTGATAAAATTTAAGAAAGACAAACTACTGAGTAAGTAACACTTGCAGTCTAACCTTAGTGAAATGCTATACAATGCTCCAAAAACACCGAGCTCTTCTTGAATGCATAAAACACTAAACAGAATTACAATGGCTGCTCCAAAAATAATGCCTCCTATTTTATTATGTTGGCCCACGGTATCAGTAGCAAATGCTTGGGGGATGGTAGTAGAGGCTGAGCCTTGTCTCCAGTATTCCATTACATTTTAGATACTTGCTGAACGTTTATGGAGACTGAACAGCGGATGTGAGCATAGTGCAGCAGTGAGTGGTACGTTTCAGCAGTGGCAACAACAGGTCATGTCCACTGGCACTGGGTGTTATGAGCATGGCATGCAGGCTCTTGTTAACTGCTGCCAAAAAGGCACAGTGTGATTCTGTTGAAAAACAGTGTTCTGTAGCTGAGAATTTCCTCTATCAAACAGCATTATCATGCGCTCTGTAATAGTTATAGTTTCCATGGAAATAAATAGGAGGCATTACTTTCAGAAAGGCCTACACATTTTTAAATTCAAAATACGGATCACTGAAATTAAATGAAGTGACTGAAATTAAATGAACTGACTGAAAAAGAACATTTTTTATTAATCTATGAATTAAAAAGAAATGTCAGGCAAAAACATTCACTTAATGCCAAAATTCTGTTCCTGGTCATAAAATACTTTATTCATTACCCACACACTTATTCCATTGTAACCAACTTACTTTCAAGAACAAAAAATGTTCTGATTTATGTGTTCAATGAACACAGTAGTTCTAATTAATACAAGCTATTTTAAAAATGCATTTTTAATGTTTAACTAATTCCAATTTTAGGCAAATGTGGTCCATCAATCACAAGATACAAAATGGCAATTTCCTTTTTTTTTCCTATGAAGATGACAGAAATAAGACTTCATTCTTTTAAAAAAAGTTGTCTGTTGCCAAAACCATGGATGCACATACTGAACACTGCAGCGATATTAGCATCAACTGTTTCGATTTATTTATACTGCCTTATCAATTGTGCCAACACAACTCATTGACAGCCAGGCTCTGAGAACCAAAAACAAGGAATTCTCTGCAGAAGTAAGAGGAAGAGTAGTTCAGTTTTGAAAGCAGAATCCAACTGAGCACAGAAAAAGCAAGTCCAAAAACTAGTCGCTGAACTTCTGTACTTGTTTAGGACAACAGATCTTATGAAATGCTTTGTATTATCTCTTTAAAATCTGCCAGTTACCACAAAAATAAGTTACCAAAAACTTAAAGCAATTTACCTTGTAATTATGTCTAAAGTGGTTACTTGTGGAATCTGTATCTGCTGTGGAGTAAGGCCATGTTGCTCAAGTTGTTTAGGAATCAAGTGTCTATGAGCTATTTCAATTTTTTCTTCTTGTGTATATCCTTGAAAAGAAAAAGAACATTTTTACTAATTGGTTTGCTTATACACTATAATAACATCAAACTTCATACAACTTCATACCTGACTGAATTTAAAAGATAATTACCTTAAAAACAATATTGACATGGGGCCCTAAAGTAAGATTTCACAAGAGTCAAAAAACATTCTCATTTACATTTACAGTAGTTAAGTTCCAGGTTCCTAAACTGCCAGACACACGTACCTACAAATACTCCTCCTGTTAAATAAATTATCTGTACAGGATCCACAAGTTCTTTACTTCTCTAAACTGACCTTAATGTGATAGGGTAACCACTAAGAATATTCTGCATACGTCTAGGAAACTGTAAATCATATGTATGCATACGTAAGAAAAAAAGACAGCACTAGTCACTATTTCAGTGCTCCTGAAAGTTGTTATGATGCCTGGCATGGTGCTAGCCTGGACAGTTGTATCTTAATCATTAGGGCAGTCATTAGAAAAGGAAAGGGATAGGTGCAGTATATTATCAGAATGTTTAATATAACAGGACACAAATAGTTTCCAGGGCAAAAAGTGGAACCCAGTTTTCCCACAGCCTGGTGAGTGCTACAGAAACAAAACCAGCTACCATGTATAGAAGGCAGGCTGCCAGTTTAGGTAAGGCCTCAAACTTACCCCTACTGTATTTCTCCAAAGATCTCATCCTTAGTTTACTACATTCCTTCACACCAATTAGAAAACATAATTCCAGAAAACAGTTTAGTTCAATAAGTTGTCTTCTCATACTGTTACTTCGTAAGTGACAGAGGCCATAACGGAAGCATTGCTAATAGTCTCATTTGATGACTTTGGGTCATTGGTCTAGCTTCCTAGGAAGCTTAAAGAAATGCTTTTTATTCCAGGTAAAACACAGTTTAAGGACTTGCAATAGCCATTCTAATTAAAACACTTCAGCATTACCTGGAACTTGAATGACTTCCATCCTGTCGAGCAGAGCAGGTGGGATAGTTGCCGTAGTATTGGCTGTAGCTATGAAAAGGACTTGGGACAGATCAAAGGCTACATTCAGGTAGTGATCGGTGAAACTATGGTTTTGTTCTGGATCCAAGACCTTAGCAAGAGATAACATAAAATGAATACAGTTATTCAATTAGAGGTAAATATAGTATAAGCATTTTGTTAATACTCTACTTAGATCTGTCAATCTTAATTTACGTGTATAAAATACACTATATTACTGAAGATTTATGACACCCTACCTAACTCAGATAACTCTGACCTAAATTTCATATCACATACCAAAAACGTTTTTGTTTTAAATTTTTATCTTTATTTTTTTAAGCTTCCTGACAACTTTCCAAGTTTTCTAATACACAACACCAGCAATAGCCCCAACCAGTGCAGACCACCTAACTTTAGATGGGCAGCTGATTCCAAAGGCTGACAAGGTCACATGCAGGACCTCTCTTCATGCCGTCACAGACAAACATTTCTAGCCAATGTATACAAAGGTGAAGAGAAATCTGACTGCACATATATCTGAATAATTATTCTCAATGCAACGTGTTTTCTTCCTATTTCTTTTTCAAAGAGTGATCTTACACTAATATTGTTCACAACCTATATAGTTTAATGTATTAATACAGGCTTTCAAATCAGTCTTCCATATATTCTCTTTGGGATTGCTTTGATAATCCCAAAGTGTGGTGCAGTATTCTAGATACAGCCTAACGAGCGCCAAGTAAAGGGGATAATCACATCCCTTGATTTATGGGCTATGTTCCTGTTAACACAGCTCTTGATGCTGCTTGCCATCTTAGCTGCTGGAGTACACTGTTGGCTCACGTTCACCTTGGTGTCAACAAGGATTCCAGCTCCTTTTCAACAGAGCTGCTCACAGCCAGTCAGTCCTCAGCTTGTATCCTTGCATAAAGCTGCTCCTCTCCAAGCTCAGGGCTTTGCACTTGTCCTTGTGAATTTTTCAGGTTCCTACTGGCCCATGCTTTGAGCCTGTCTAGGTCCCTCTGGATGGCAGCCCTACCCTCAAGCCTATCGACTGGTCCTCCTTAATTTGGCATCATCTCCTAATATGATGCAAGAGCATGCCCTCATCTTTGAGGTTACTGATAATAGTAACAACAGGACTGCTTCCTGTACAGCCTGTGGTACTATGGAACTCCATATATTACAGGCATGCTAACAGAGTAGGACCCATTAACCACTGTGATCTAAGCCTAATCATGCATGCATCAGCTGTCACCCAAACACACTGCAACATTACAAATTACATAGAAGGATGTTGCAGGCAAACCTTCTGGAAGTCTTGCTAACATCAAGGTAAGTTATATTCACTGTTCTCCCTCTGTCCACAGATTCAGTAATCTCTCCATCGTAAACAGCAATCTGGTCAGACAGGAATTATCTGCCCTGGTATAAATCCATAGTGACTGTTCCCATTCACTGTGTTCCCACTCATGCAACCAGAAATAGCTCTTTACTACCATTCGCATACCAACCTCTTTCCATCCCCTCTTAAAGCACTGCTATGCTTCTTCTTCCCACATAATGAATTATCAGTTCTACACCGACATGAATAATTCTCGTATTACAAATAATAGGACCTTAGCATCTTCTGAGAAATGGCACACTGCTATCAAAATAATTTATATGCCTTGACTAAAACGAGTGCACCTGTCTTAGCAACTTGAATCACAGCCAAGAACAATGTTGACAATTCTAAAAAAAATGAATTTGAACACTTCCTAGCTAAGCAGGATAGATGCAATTCTGAGTATTCTTTTTCTTTTTTTTCTTTTTTTTTTTTTTTCCCAGCACACTGAAAAAGCAGAACTTCTTTAAGTAGAACATTTTCTGATTTCATTTTGTAACACTGCACAGACTTTAGATGGATATCTGGAAATGTACTGTGGCTACAATTAAACACAGATCATACTTTCTCCCTAACATTGAAATATTTAAACATACTGAAGCATACACCTAAATTCTAAGCCACTGCAGATGTAACTCTGTGAGTGTTATTGTTCACTGGCTATAAGCCACTGAAAAGCTTCTCTTCTTACTCTCTCCAGCAGACAGCTGCTACGCCTTTCTCCCTTCTTTACTGACAAAAGCACAGGCCATGAAGTTTCCTGACCCGTCAAGTGAGCTCATGAATGATTTCATCAGTAGAGCTAAGAAAGCCCAGAAAGTTGCCTCTTACCTCAACTAGTCCTAAGATCTACTTCTAAAATACAGGGGGACACAATCACATACAGTGCATCCAAGCAGAGTACCTACACATTTCTTCAAAGGCAGCTGATCTGTATCAAACATTAGTCTTCCACATTCTTGAAAAATTTTCAAAACAGCAAATCCTAATTTAGCTTGCCTTCTTTATTTTACACTGGCAACATGGTATTTCCACAAGATTCCAGTCTGTTACCTCAAGCATTTAAAATTACATCAAAAGAAGCTGAAAAACAATACATCCTCACAGACTCTGGTTGTTGTTTTTTTGGTACATTACACTTAGATTTACCTCTTTCTCCTAGTAGTCTGTAAAAAGAAATTCTTACAACTTCTACTAAGTGCTGGACTGCTCATTAGAACTTCATAATATATATATTAAACAGTGATGCTATTGTACTCATGTACAAACAGTGCTAGCTAATAAATGTAAAGCAAGCTGAATGTATGTGAATTATCTGATATTTCATATATGGGCTTTGGTTTCTAAGAAGACTAATAATTCTTTGTTACAGTAACCATTTCTTAGAGAAAGACATTAAACAGGACCATACCCACACAAATAGAACAGATTTTCCAAACCAAACAGAACTGTTCTTTAGCTAGGTATCTGTGCCAAAGTGCAAGTTCAAAAGTTTTCAGATACTCAAATAATAGAAAAATGGTAAGTACAAAAAGAGCATTCAGGGAACAAAACATCTTGATTAATTTATGTCTGACAGCTCACATACATACAAAGGATTCTCTATATCAGCATTTTATTACCACAAAATCCAGAAGTTCCACGAACATTTAATTGCCTGGCTATGTTCCTGGTCTAATTTCCTGCATAAAAATACTCGCTAGCAAGTACTTGAATCAATTTCTATTTTCTTCTGTTTTAAACTGAGGTCATCTAAATTTAGACTTAAAGCATGAACAGTAACTGGGGATAAGAGGACATTCTGCTTTGCTTAAGCAACAACTCTGCAGCAACACTAGAACTCAACACATTTGCCAATTATGAAACTAAGCTTTGCTTCCAAGTTCACAGAGTACTGCAGGTTCCCTACACACTGCTGTAGACAGTCTATGTCTAACACACCTGCACATTAAGGAAGTCAAGTCTTACCACTTCTATGTAATGACAGCACTTACAAACTAGAAGCAGAAATCTGAAAAACAAGAGTGCCATCTAGGTGATCACTTACAATTGCTAGTTTTCCGATATAATAGTTCTCTTCGTGCATTCCAGGCACACTTTCCAACAGAGTAAACCACAAAAGCAGATGAAAATTAAGCTGTTATGTTCAAGCACGAGTTCTCCAAGTGAAGAGGCAAGCACATGCTTGAGGACGTTTAGACAGCAGAAGAGGAATATACAGCTCTCACGTGGGAGCAGCCCAGCCACAGTTAATAGAGCAATTACTTCTCCATATGCAACCTTTGGTCCATTAGCAATAACCCACACAAAGACTGCAGCACAAGCAGAGGGCTGGAAGCTACCCTGATCAGCCTCGGCTAGAATAATTCACAGCAGAGATGAGTTGTATATCACTAAGAATAAGGCTTAAAATGTTGAAAACATTGTACTCCCAAAGCAGTAAAAAACAAACAAACAAACAAACAAAAAACCTCAAATACAAATAATTTAAAACAAAATTAATCATTTATCTGCTGCAGAATAGAGAAGGGAAAATAAATTAAAAAAAAAAAGCAATGAATAACAATGTTAATAACAGATTAATATTAGTGTTCTAGATTCCTAATCAGAACACTTTAAAAAAAAAAGTCATTCTTTTTTCCAGGAAATGCCGAATTGTTGCTTCATTAGTGACTGACTGCCTAGCAAACCACAGTCAGCAAGCTAAAGGAATGTGATTTTTAGGTACAATTTTATCTGTGTGTTGACTACAGTAAGGTCAGTTTAGTTTAACATCTAAAGGAGAAATGACAGAAGAAATACCAACAAATGCAGAAACAGATCATGCTACTATCAACAGCAAAGATTAAATCTTGTAAGAGAAAAATACAAAGAACATGTATTTAAATATTTGTTAGACTCCCTTGCTTATTTTCTTTGCACCCTAGGAACACATGCCACGCACTTGAGAAATACACAAGTAAAGAATCATACTGAAAAGTGAAGCCACAGAATTTTCTATAGCACATTTAATTTACTAGTAGTTCAAGTTTACATGCCAAGATCAAAACAGAGCTCTCAAGCCTAACCTGTTCAATCACTGGTTTTAAAAGAACCAACTGCCTTTGTCAAAACCGTAATTTTACTCCATCTAGCAGGAAGAAAACAATGACATCTTGTAGAATGTCAAATGAAGTTTTATTTGTAGAAATCCATTCAGCACACAGACAATCACATGACACCTCAACGTAACTGCAAGTAGCATTTGTCACACTCAAAGTGCTGTATCAAGCACTACCAGTAAAAGAGTCATAAAAATGCCACTGCGGGCAAATATTACTAGAACTATTTACTTTCTTACCCTCCCACCATCTCCCAGCTACTGAGAACTGAGATCCTTCTAGTATTACTCTCTAAGACATTTCAGATCCAGGCCAGTCCCAAAAATTTAGATACATACTTTACTAATCCAACTCATTTTGACCACAACAGGTGAAAAACAATCACAGAAGCAGTTCAAGTTTTTCAGTGATGGGATAGGAGCCCCTACAGTTACAGAGCACACAGAAGTTTTTGACACTGCAGCAATTAATCAGTATAATGAAATTCTAAATGATCACAATACCAAAACCATTAAGTGCTCTAGTGCTATGTATACTCTGGAAAGCCTTAAGTGTTTCAGTTCAGCCAACTCTTGCTATGCTACTATCTTTTTCACCCCTTCCTTTCCTTTCAGCAGTGCTAGGACAGTAAGATGTTAACAATCTTCAGCACTAGGGCGCCAAGAAAGGGCAAGGCTCTTCTTTCTCTTTTACATATTCAAAGAGACGCTCCTTGTACCAAACTACTACATCAGAACTGCTCCATACACATGCCATTGGGAACAGGAAGTATACTGCTCGTGTTTCATCCTCCAGAGCAACCAAAGAGAGGAAGAAGATTCTAGCAACTCACTGCAGCTCTATACTGCAGACCTCTCTGGTGCATGAAGCCTGCAAGGCATAGCCCTCCATCTCCATCATAATCACTCAAGTTTCAGCCTCCTAAAATTCCAACAAAGCTAACTGATAACAACTCAATAGCTAATCAATTTACCAAATAGTACAAGAGTATCCCCTCCACCAAAGTTCTTACTTTAATCCCCTGATATACTTTAAGCAAGTCTATTTTAACACCTCTAAACTTTCTGTAATAAAACTACACCACATACTTCAGAGTTAGATTCATTGGCATTTTGGTCTGAGCCCTCCAAAGTAAGAACATGTACACTCCCAGGAAACATTAATAGCTGACTCTTGCAGGAAACAAAGACATTCATTACATCATAATCAGCCAAGAAATGAGAATCTATGATTTAAATGAAAAATTCTCATTTAGAAATAACAACATTAATTAAATATGCTGCTAATAGAAAGTGCAACAAGCCCATATGACATGCTAGGCAAGGTGCTTAGCTCCAGTATGAGCCTGCACCATTAGAAACTTCAGAAATGTACTAAAATTGTTTCAAGAAAATAAAAGGAAAAATTGAAAAAGTCCAGCTACCTTCTGGCTGGCCTACAGTTCTTTCCTACAGCTAACAGCATTCAGTTAATAAATTAAGTCAATGCCTTAAAAATTCCCCAGTTTAAAGCCTGAAATGTCTTAAAACACACAGAGCACTTAGCACAACACACACCTTTGTGTTCAAGCACAGATTACTGACACTAAAAGCATCTTTCTTAGTAGACTGTATGTCAGCATTTGAGTTGTACAGAAGAAACTGAAAGAAATCTGAGAACTTCCAAACACAGTAGCTGGTATTTGAACAAAGAAAAAAAGCTGACAGTCACGCTGTTTTTCCTTGAGCGGTTCTTACTTTTGGGGCACAGCATTTTAATTCTTTTTAGTCACAAGTGAAAAAATGCTAGATCATAGAATCTAGATATCTCTTACCTCTAGTAATGCTGCTGCAGGATCCCCCTGCAAGCTCTTCCCCAGTTTATCAACCTCATCTAAAAGGAACACTGGATTATTAACCCCAACGGTCTTCAGTCCATTGATGATTCTGCCAGGCATGCTGCCGACGTAGGTGCGCCTGTGAGAAATATATGAGGGGAAAAACATAGATCAGATGCATGAAAAGGAGTAGAAGCATTCAAAAGACAATCTCAGAGGAAAACACATGAATAAGCAGTCTTCTAACTATTTTTTCACTTCTGAATGACTATCTGGAACTAGTAGATAAAAAAATATGGAATATGCATGTAAACTAATACAACAATTGTATCAGCAGATGTAAATTCAAGTTCTGTGGTGCAGTAGTTGGTCTGGGAAGACAAATCAAACACAATCCAAGCATACAAATACTTAATGGTTTACAGACATTTTGCATGAACCAGTATAAGCACCTTCCTCTTGTATGAACAAGTGGAAACAGATTTGGGAACCTCATCAATACTAACACTGTAATAATAAATAATAATAACGAGGGTTTGCCACCACAACAGAGCTCATACAAGCATGTTACAAGTTAGGTCAAAATTTCAAATATGTTTAAATATCATGAAATGTGAACTGGAATAATACAAATGAACAAAAAAGTATCTGAATTAATTCATATGTTACATCCATATACATTCTTTCCTATATTTATCACAGCATCTTCTACAAAATACAGTAATTAATAGTATAAAATGCAGGTCACTCAGAAGAAAGAGAAACATAAAGTGCAGAATTACATGAAGTCTGAACTACAAGTACCTCATGACTCTCCCAAAGCACTTAGACAGAACACGCCTGTTTTGTCCTATAATGTGCTTTCATACTGTCCAAAATGAACAGGATTACATTTAAATGATGAAATAAATACCACAGGAGTCAAAACATACTAAAGAAGACGTTAAATATATTTAAAAACCAAAAGAAAAATCAAGAGAAAAAAATTAACAAACAAACAAATACACCCCAGCCTCCACTGAGCAAAACACATAACTGTCAGATCCAGGTAACACTTAGCTACTGACAGAAAAAACCTGAAGTTACTGTACTTAACTGTGGATCTGAGAAAAGATTAAGGTTGGTGAGATCTTTTAAACAGCCAGATATGCAACAGAATTTCAGTCTGCCTATTACCACCTTCACGAGACAGCTGCTAGAGTCTGGTGCAGCCAGCATGCACTAGTTTGTCACCTCACTGCTTTTCTGCAAAGCCTCATTCTGCAGTGAATGAGCACACTCCTACCCACTAAGAAGTATACTACATAACATTTATTACCAACCCAGAATCCGCGCAGGGGAGCTATTATACTAGCATGTCACTTCATTCTCCATCTGCATACAGTCAACCTTGCCAAAAGCATGAAAGGATCCTATAAAATGCTATCAAAAAATTATGAGACTGAAGAAGAACTGAAGTTGACAGAAGCGAATCATTTATCAGTTCAGCCACACTAATCACAGCAACAATTCTGTTTTCACCCAAGGTGCTTACTACACTAGTAAATGGTTTTATAAGCTATACAGACAGTGTTTAAAAGAAACTTGGGCTATGAATTTTAGGATTAAAAATGCCTAGGTATCAGTTTACTCTTCCTGTATGTAGCAGTCTAATCCTTCCACACATTTTCATTTATGAGAGATGGACCAGTATCTATTATATGTTATTAATCAGTCTCAAGAACACCACAGTGAATAAAGCACACTAACATCACACGTAGGGAGACAACAAACAATAACCTAGCACTTTACATTAAAAATACGAATCAAGATAAGCCTGTTTTTATTCCTATCTCAATACAAGAGTCCTCTTTAAGACAAACTCTCCAGAAATTTATGCATTGCTGTCCGTAAGGATGTTTAGTCCATATTTCTATTAGCTGCAGCTAAGAGGAAGAAAAAAGCATTCTAATCTTTCAGCATTTCAATATATGTGGCTTTGCTCACTATTTTGACACAGCTTCTCTCCATGCACTCAGCCTACAAAGATCAGCTGCTTTCCATTTGAAACAGGAAGTTCTGATCAATCTTGGTGGCACTCTCCTACGTAGTAACAAAAATCACCTTCACAGACATTCCAGATAAGGCCTGTAGTTCAATAAGCTTTCTATTTGTTTTTAAATTATTTTAAAGTCACCCTTCAAAAAACAGCCTGTAACTGGGAGGTACACATCATAGAAAAGGCAGCTGACAGCTAACAGCTCTCCCAGTGTAAACTGGGAATGTTTGAGTATCAGAACCCCCAAAGCAGTACTAGCACTGCTGGTAAATTGCTAATTGCTGCTAACTGCTAACTTCTTCATATTTTTCTAAAGACAAAAAGTTTTAAGTTGTTTTCAACTACAGTGATTTTCAATCACAAAATTTGGAAAAGATAACGGTGACACCACCAAAGAAACTATTAATGCTGGTTTGCACCAGGTCACAGGTAACTTTTTTGCAAGGACAAAGGTTGCATCTACTTTACATGTGTCTCTACACTCTGTAGTTGTGTAACAAAGTTACTTTGCACAGATGAAGCTCAGGTTTGCGTTTATCTATTGCAAGGAGGCCTGCACTATGGGCTGAGCAATCACACCTTTTCATACACAGATGCACCTCAGCAAATACTCAGCATAGGACTAAACCAGAAATAAACTATCCAAACTTCTAGAAGCTGTGCTAATATGAAAAAACGGTGCCTCACACAGAGGTGAGAGAAGAAAAAAAATCTCACTAGCACCGCTATGAATAGTGTGATGAAATCTTTCCTTTGTAAAAATAGAAAACCACTCAGATGCAACAGAGAATATCATGCAGTTCTTAAATAAAGCAAAGTATCAGCACTGTAGAGGTCTTAAACTCAGTGACATTTTCAGATAGAAACAAATACTTTTTTTCTTTTGCTTTTATAAATACAGGTCACCGGTAAGAGTGGAATAGCAAGCATTTACATATGGTAAAGATGAGTGGTGAATGCTAACAACAGCTGGGGCATGTCTGATAAAGCAGTTTTGTTTCTGTACCACAGTGATGACTTCACTTTGAGAATGAGGACCTGTAATATCTTTACCCAGTCAAAAAATGACATATACAAACTTCAGCTGCAGCCATGCTTACATGGAAAAAACTAGGTGCTTTCAGACTGCCCAAGCTACACCTCTCCCAGAGCAGCACACATACTGACAAATCACTGCCATCCACGCTTCAGTGCAGGACATTTTGTCTTCTTTTGCTTGCTAAATCTATCACTATGCACCTTTCACCTGCACCAGTTACAAGTTACCAAAGTGAACACTATTTCAGGTCATACCTGCTTGCAAGTGAAAACAATCCACGATTTCTTTTTCAAAGTACATTTTGCAAATGTTTTGTACATTAGTAGGTGCACATACTATCATTTTTCTGCAACATTAAGAGAACGTTTAACTTAAGCCATAAAGCCTAAAAAGGAGCTTAAGGGAGAAAAAGGAGGGCTGCTAACATGCAGTATTAGAAAATAAGCCCACTTAAAAGTCAAACTCTGAGGAAAAAAACAGCTTATGCCTTCTTCACTTTCAGACTGCTTCTGTAATATCCTTCTGTGACTGCCAGTGGAAGCATAATAGATTCACCTGATTGAGATCAACTTGAAGGATCTATTCATGCAAAACAACATTAAGGAGGGACGATTACAGGAAAGCTGTGGTTCTAACTTGATAAAATCTGAGAAGCAGAAACAGAGGAAAAAAATCTGTATTCAACTTGCAAAAGGGACTCTTACTAACCATTACAAAGTTTTAGTCTTCAGCTACGTGGCTTAAAAGTAACCATACAGAACACCCTGTCAACTCTAGACTATAGTATTTTTCTTTTCCTGTCTTGTCAAATAATTATTTAAAGTATTTATTTAAATAATGAAGATTAATTTCTAACACCTGAATTTCTAATTTTTTAATTTCATTATCACTTGACTGCAGCTCTCCATCACAGAAGTAAGTACAAGATACAAACCCAGAAATAAAACAAAAAATAAAAAACAGCTAGAAATTACTGGCAAATGAATGACAGTTGACAGTTTTACTTTCTTCCCATAACATCTGCTTCACATACACGGTCTCCCTTTCAGAAAGGCTCAAGTTTTACTCAGCACTGGAAAAACTTCTTAACGTCAGCAAAGGCTTAGTATCCAACAACCCCTAGTGGCTCCAGTATCAAACAGCAACTTGTAGTACTTGTATTATGCTTGTTTTTAGGATTCATACCATAAATAATTTGAAACATCAGAATTCTTATTTAGTGACAGTTTGCGAATTACAAGGAATAAAACGCTGTGAAGAGGGACAGTTCTGCTTCTTGTTCCATTAATTTCCACTAAGTAAATTGGCAAAAAGGCCAAATGTTACAAAGGTTGACAAAACAACCAACCACACAGAGTACTGCTATACACAAAAAAAGATATATTTAATCAAACATATGTACTTTACTTCCTATTTAGCCCCTAGTGGCTTCTGGGTATGTTGGTCAAACCTACCCTAAGAAAACCATACAAATGATTATTCATGCCACAACCTCAAGTCCAACATTACTGTCTCAGTGTTTCTTCTCCCATGTCCTGCTCTAAAACGTGATCAATATTATATCAGTAGTAAACTCTAGATTTCTAGAAGTTCATGCACAAGAGTTTCAGTACAACACTTCCCACTAAGTCTTCTGCATTCCTGATAGTATAGACCATGAATTTCCAGTACTCTAATACATTCACACTGAACTAGCTTATACACTGAAAAGTCTGATACCACAAAATGAATTGTTAGACATTTAGGTTCTCATTAAAATTAATAGCGAAGAGATAAGAATTCCAAGGTACATTTTATGCCATAAAGACAAAAAGAAATAACAGAGTCATCTGGAACTGGAACAACGCTGATAGTGTATTCTGATAGTTGAGGCCAGCAGCACGGCCACTGGGTAAAATTAACTGCTTACATAGCATCACAGAACTAATAGTTTTAATTTGAAATAATTTACCAGCTGTTGGAAGGAGAAATCACACGGTTTTACAGATCATTAGAGTAAGCATTAAACATGCTTAATGGAACCAAAAATGCTGCTCTGATGCTTTGCAGTTACTTACCTACATTATCCATTCATTATTCCTCCAGCAGGGCACGGGAAATGGGCTGATTTAAACAAATCATTTGGAAGATTGAGAAGTAGATGTGTAAAGAGATGCAAATAAAAAAAATAACCCCTACCGAAAAAAATCTCCACCGAACTCTGTCAGTTAAGTGTCCCTGAGTACACTTCTTTTTGGAATGGAAAAATAGTATACTAATAAGGTTGAAATGCCCATAGTAAGTCAGTTGCTATCCTCCAGCAACTTTTAATCTCACAGTTTTTACTCTGGTTTTAATAATAAAAATGGTTATAAAGTAATGTACTGTTAGCCTGAGTTACACCATTTGATTTAACTGAATCTTTGCACTCCTCTTAGAACTTGAAAATTCAATCACAGTGCCAAAATAACTGAAGATTAAATGACTTAGAAATATTAAAGCAGTTTTAATTATCCCAAGCATATGTCTTCAGTAGCACATTTGTGAAGCTCACGGGTAGTGCCTCCTGCCACAGTTCTAGATCCAGGTACGATTATTCCATTCTCCACTTAGAATAAGAAGGCAGGAGCAGAAAAGAATAAAGACCAAATCTCAGCACTGAATGCCCACTCATTAAAGTTCTCTCTTGTATAATACCACTGAATACCAATGAAAATCAGTGAGTGATAGCAGTACTGGAAATAAATAAAATTTCTCTGCATCAGCTGAACAATGAAAATAATCAGTATGCTCTGTAATAAAATAATGAATTACATACAGTTGAAGAGGAAACACATACCTATGGCCTCGGATATCAGACTGATCACAGACTCCTCCTAAAGCAATTCTGTGGAATTCTCGACCCAAAGTCTTTGCAATAGATCTTCCAACACTGGTTTTGCCAACTCCTGGAGGTCCCACAAAACAAAGAATGGGTCCCTTGAGATTGTTTTTAAGCTGTCTGACAGCTAAGTACTCCAAAACTCTCTTCTTCAACTTCTCCATAGCATAATGATCATTATCCAGAAGAATTCGAGCTGCACGAATTTCAAGGCGATCTATCAATCATTAACAACAGAAAGAATATCAGCACATTTACCTTCAGGAACAGAAACGATTCCACTGTGCAACAGAAATAAATAATTTTCATACATGTTCATCACTATAATTCACCCAATACTCACATTTATATTCTTGACAATGATTTTCTAACATAATTAAAAACTTCCTTTCTTTAATAAGAAAAGTGAACATGTCCATACAGTGACCTCTCTAGTTTAAGAGAGGTAACAAGAAAAAATCAAAACACCCCTTCATTAAGTCACTAAAATCTGGATCAAATTAACTTAATAACTGTCCTGGATCAGCAACTGAACACCGTGCAATTTTTTCAGCATTTGCCATCTCACAGAACTAAGTCTGAAGCAGTGACATCTTATCAAGGGATAAACTCAACCCTATGTCACCATCATCTATTTAATACTATGGTCTATTACTACCCCACAAAGCTCAAATGGCAAGCTTTGCTAGCTATGTATTTTAAGTGACCTTGCACTGTGCAAAAAAACCATGTACTATCAGGATTGGAGAAGTCTGATTTGTACAATTCCCATAACAAAAGGACTTTACTAGTGCTTTAGACAGAGCAGGAATTTCTAGCACAAAGCAGCTATCTCTGCTCTATAACATAAAGAGAAGGCAGAAAGGAATGAAATCTATCAACTCTGCACAAACCTACTCTTCAATTTCTATGCACTGCAGATGCAAATCCTTCATCCCAGTAACTCTGCACGTTTCATTTATGGACAGCTGTTATTAAATTCCTATAATCAGCCATGTAATTCTTTCCAATGAACCACTGAAGAGAACATTAATTAATGAAAACAATTTTCCAAGTCTTTTTAATTCCATTTTCCATTTTTCCATTCATGCATATTTTTATTCTTTTTATCCACGAAGTCCAAAGCACCGCTCATATGAATGCAAATATAAATTTTCCAACTTTGTTTCAAGGAAAAAAACTTCAAACCACATGTGACTTTGCTCAGTTCTGCAAGATTGAAGAGCAACTTCCTGCGAGACCACATGGGACCACAAATGCTTTACCCACTCTGTGTTTTTTTTAGTAATACTGACACATATAGGCAGATCCTTTTACCATTCAGTCATTAAAGAAAATATGAGCAAGTAGATTTTGGTGAACATGCTAGGCTCTAATTCAAAAAGGTCAATATTTGTCATCACGTGCACTAACAAGGCAGGCAGATGTTTGATCAACATAAGATATTCCAGAACCTTCTTCAGGAAGATTTATGCTGTGGAAATGCTGAAAAGGCTTTTTTGTTTGACATAAGAGAAAGTAATTAGCAGCAGTTTTCTTTGGTACTTTTAACAGAACAATACCTTTAGCTGATGTGAAAAAAACCTCACCTGAGCAGCTTTCCAGGGTAAATGACTCTACGTTCTATTTTTCCAAAAGCACATCACATGCATAACTACTAAATACTGTCATCCAGAACTGCCTCTGAAGCAGAGACATCTCAGTCACTACTGATGAACATGCTACGGATATATTTACAGCAAGGCATGAAAAACAAAGAAAGACCCAACAGAAAATAATCAGACTGGGATTATGAAATAGTCTGACTGATACTAACAAGAAAAAAAAAAAGGGGGGAAACAATTCCAGTGTTTTGTGACAGTGAGAAAAATCTAAGAAAAGAAACCCAACATTTTGAGAAGCACAGTATGGATTTGTTTACTACTGTTTCACTGTACTGCCACAGTAATGTGACTTAATTAATCCTACTTGAAATGCAGCTAGCAAAAATAAAAAAGCTGTAAATGCACAGAGGTCTTGACTGTCATAAAGACTAGCTAATACAACATAACCTCTTTGAAAACATACTCTACTGCACTGTGACATAATCACACTTCTGTTTCTAGAATAACAACATATGTAATAGCATAGATTGCAAACAATAACACATTTTTTTTCTTGCATAGATATTTCTTGTTTAATTCACTTTTCTGGGTGTACAATTGAGCTACATGGGCTACTCGGTATATAGATCTTTATTTAAACATAGTAAATTGCAAGACTTCAGTACCACTGGTAGCATTTTACTATGAGACAATGAAAAAAAAAATTGGAAGAGAGCACTACGTACATTCTTACATCCTTACATTATAACCACTTGTCCTAAAATGTCTGTGCAAGAGACAGTCAACAATAATAGAAGGCTTTACCTTTTGTACTCTTGTTCCATGGCAATTCTACCATAAGTTCCAAATAATTTCTTGTCAAAGCATATTCTGGCATTGACTGAGGCATCTTCTTTAATCTGGAAGAACATGCATAGAATTCTTAAGGCTAATGAGGATCTAACTACAAACTAAGACACTCTCTTGCACTGAAAGAAAGATATTTAGCAAATCTTTTTGCTTACCAACACTAGTAATAGTAAAAAAGTACGTCACTCTCACATCAACTACAAGATTTGTCTCTTCATAATGTAAACTTATTTGTATGACATTCGAAGAAAAAAAGCATTACTTTCCTAAGTATACACTGCATACAAAATGCATGCACCACAATATACATACATATATGTATAAACATGCACATTATCACTGACAAGATGTTAATGATGATCTCATCACCAATACCATTTATGTGCTCACCAACACAGGGGAAAGAAAAAAGAAATCAATATGCAGATCACTTTTCTCATTAATTCCTAACAACTGTGGTGTTATTTGCCCCTCTCCTTTTCTTCTGAGGTACTCACTTCATACACAGAGATCTAGAGCTTTTAGTTTAATGCTGTATCAATCCATAAGCCACATGTAAAAGACTTCCTGTCATTCTTTCTGAAGTTCCAAAATGACAAAATGAGGAAATCTATTAATGTGCTGATATTTTTCTAAAAGCTATTTCCAAAATGCAACCAACACAAGTGTATCATTAAGTAAAATATTAATGTGAGATTTGCTTAAAAATAAACAAATTAAGAAAAGAAACCACAATTTCTGATTCTCCCACCTCTTCATTTCCTTGAGACAAACTTTAAGAGCTTGTTCTGACATGCTGGAAGTTCTAATCTTTTTTTCGAGCATGACAACATCATCATGATCTTCCTCCTCCTCCTCATCTTCTGTAGTGCTTGGAATATGATTGATTCTTCTATTAGGACGAATAGCTACAACCTATGAAACGGGCAACAGTCAGAGAGTAGCATCAGTTTTTGTTTTTTTAAATAAGATGAGAATTTGACTCGGAATGGAAACCATGAGAAAAACATGCAAGGATTTAGAAGAAACTAATTAACAAGTCTGAAAATTTTAATCCAATACATAGCTAAAGTGTAACTGGTATTTAAAAAGTTACTATTGTACTGCACATATATGCTACGCTCACTTGTCATCTACCCTAATCTAGTAGGTAACAGAAGGCAAGGACAAAACTGAAAAAGTCATTCTGACATTCTAAAAAGCTGGCATTGCAGCCCATCTTATTAGGCAGGATAAGCACAATATTTGCAGGTAAGTAATCTCTCTTACTCTTTTCCATTTCTCAATTGTTTACTAAACTGCATGTGTATAATCAGATACAATAAAAGCGTTGCCTGTCACAGTTTAGCAAACATTTCACAACACACATGTTTATGCATATTTCAAAAGCTGTGAATCACCTTTAATGCCATTAATAAACGCACCTTTCATTGCTGTGTGCACATATCATGAAGTTAACTGGTTATCAAATGATTCTTTAACAGAACCTGAGCATTTATTTGAAGTCAGAAAGTGCTCAGATGAAATAAATGATGCCCAGGCAGCTTTAAAAAGATGTTTTCCTCTTCAGATGTCTGAATAGCTGAAGTTGCCAACTGGATGTTCTCCACTACTACAGCCTGTGCACAGGTTAAAACCTTGCGTAGATTACAATTACACACCTTCATTAGCCTGTTCAAAAGGGCATCATTATGGTTACATACGATGTTTAAGAATCCTAGATTTAAAGGTCCATACCCTTTTATCATCATCCTGTTTGGGCTTTCTTGTTTTCTGAAGAAGCTTCAGTCCTTCAATTTGTCTAACAAGTAATGGTATAGTCATCTTGAACCTTTCCTCCAGCCTAACAGCATCTAGAATCTAAGAGCAAAGAGTTATGAGAAGTCGACAAATTCACAGTAATCGAGCATCACTGAGGAGAAAGGAAACACACAGATGTCATTGCAGTCTTTTGATAAAAAGACAAAACGTAGCCTCTAGGTCTGGACAGCAAAACTACAAAGTAATTCAAAACTACCAAAAAATATATAATTTTTTATTTCACGTGGAAAAAAATCTACCAGCAGTTTACTTCTCAATTACCGAGTCTCAGAAAAGAGCTCTAAGAAAACACCACCAGAAAAAACACAACAAAACCCTTATACCATAAGGCATGTTTTCCTTGTTGCCTTTATGCCTTTTAAAATAAAAGGTATTTTACACATTGTTTCATTTTCATGTTAAGTTGATGTGTGGAAGCAAGCAAAATTTCTCTCTCTGTATTTCCACAGCTTCCACTGCCTGCTCTCTTCTTAATCACTTTGAACAAAAAATGTACATGGTTTATTGAGTGCCTTCCTTCAGCAAGAGATTGTGCTACAGCATTTATTTCTAGCTCCCGTTCCTTCTCTTTCGCTGCTGCCAATGCCAAGCACTCAACCTTGAACTGAAGCCATAACATGAATTCCTTCATAGAACAAAACAACTCACAAAAACAGCAACGTAACAAGTCTAGTAATTTTCAAGCATAACCACTATTCATGCATAAGATGAAAAATTAATTAGTGTCTCAATTAAAAAAAAAAAAACAACACATTCAAATCTTTTTTTTTTTAATGAAGGAAAAAGCACACGGTTCTGAAACTGCCTGTGTTAAGAACAATCAGTCAGCTTCATTAAATAAGAAGGATTTCAAAACACTTTGAAGATTTATCATCTTTACCACGACAGTGGGAAATGCCCTCTACTCTGCTCTCGTGAGACACCACCAGGAGTACTGAGTCCTGCTCTGGAGCCACCAACAGAAGAAGAACGCGGAGCTGCTGGAGCGGGCTCAGAGGAGGGCCATGCAGATGACCAGAGAGCTGGAATAGCTCCTCTATGAGGACAAGCTGAGAGAGCTGGGGCTCTTCAGCCTGGAGAAGAGAAGATTCCAGGAGGATCTTACAGTGGTCTTTCAGCATCCAATGGGAGCCTACAGAAAAGCTGGGGAGGGACTTTTTATAAGGGCACATAGCAAGAGAACAAGGGGAAATGGCTTTAAACTGGAAAAGGGTGAATTCAGACCAGATATTAGGAAGAAAATTCTTTACTGTGAGGGCCGTGTGAGACATGGGAATAGGTTGCCCAGAGAAGCTGCTGTTTCCTCCACCACTGAGGAAGTTCAAAGCCGGGCTGGATGGGGCTTCGAGCAAGTTGGTCTCATGGGAGGTGTTCCCACCTACAGCAGGGGTACAGGAACTAGATGATCTCAAAGGACCCTTCCAACCCAAACCATTCTACGATCCTGTGCAATCCAGGCTGTATCTCTTGTTGTTCAATTAAACTAACAATTTCCAACACTATCTACGTTCATTCAACAGAAATACCTTCTGGCACAATATTATCACCACATATCAGAATTATCCTAAAAGTGATTATACTATAGGAAAGTGGCAAACACTTCACCTTAAAACAATTTAAGGATGCAATACCTGAAGCTTTTCTTGGTTGGATGTTCGGATGATTGAAGTCAGTATATCTGGCAAAGCTTCTCTAGGCAGATTGTCCAGAAGACGTCTCAGCTTTGCAACTGCAGGAACTGACATATCCAGCATCTCAACCAACTGTAAGGAGCAGACAATGAATAACCACAATGAACACTACTCATAATTGCTGAAAGTTTCTTTTTTTAAATTATTTAAGCAAGTATCTGACTTAAAAAGCATTGCATCTTTAAGTATGAAACTTACATAAATGCTTTGCCAAAAATGCACTGTAAAAAAATATCTGCAGGTGGAAGAGGAATTGGCCACCAAGACCAAGTTCATAATTATCATTGTTTCTCACACATTTTTCAGTGCCTACAATCTTTTATCACCTCTCAGATATCCCCATTACAAATCATCCCAGTTACCTTCTTCTATATCTCTTTTAAACGCTGATTTATTATACCTGAGGACATGTGTTTACAATAAATGCTTTTTTCCCCTTAAATAACGTATACGTATATCTTAAAAATCCATTATACATATCATGAATTCTAGAAAACTCACTTTCTCAAGTGATATATATTTATGTATGTATGTGTGCACGTACATATATTTATTAATTTGTTTTGTTGTTGTTTTTATTTATTTTTTTACTACAGTGAACTCAAGGTACAAGTACATACGAACGAGTATCAAGTTATAGTAATACTAATATAGTACAGTTAGATTCATCCTCAAATGAACCACACAGGGACTCAAACTCAACACATAAATCTCAAGCCATACCAAAGACAATACTTTTCTACCAGAACTGAAATCCTACTTTCACTAAAAAATGTCAGAGGTACAAAGAGAGAAGAGCAAATAGAAAAAAAAAGCAACAAAATATATGTGTTAGTATACCGATTTAAAATAAATAGGTTTAAACCAATCTACCTGCACAGCATATTTGTAGAACTGTTCTGACAACTCTCCAAGTTCCTCCTCAGACTTATGCTGATTTGTAAACTGCTCAAGTCGATCCAACTGCTCAACTTCTGCAACAGGGTACGGCTTCTCCTTCAGCAGCTGCAGGATCTGGAACCGGCAGAGCCCCGTAACCAGCAGCGTATAATGGGGCTTGGGCCAGTTGCTGCCAACCACCTGAACTGCCAAAGCAGCAGTGCCAATCCTAAGAACAGACCAAATCTTCACATTATTTGTCACTTTCCACAGAACATTTCACTGCTGCTCACACGAAGCAGCTGAGCTACAGAACCTCACAGTTCATCACTATTCCTCAACAGCAGTGACCACATCAGCGGATTTCCTATGTGACACTGGTCAACAAAACCATGCCTTGAACCATGAAGAACAAGACAAGTGAAAAATGTATGACTGTAATACAACACACACATCCCACCTGGAGAGATAGAATTTTTTTCACAAATAAATTAGTAGGCCTTGGGACAGGAAAGGATCACTCACATTTCTGCTCTAACTGTACACATTAGAAAAACTAACGTTTCTATATCTCATTTATCCAGCTATTCTGCCTGTTTACGCAGAATTAGAACAAAGTGCAAACCCTTACAAAATGCACTGACTGAACTAAGTTTTGCAAAGAACGCAGCACTTCAATTTTACATACAGCCAATCCCTCAGAAATGGTTACCTTTCGTTTTGCGTCAACTGGGTCTTCTACACTCCTTTTATTAAACAAACTAGCTAACTAACTTTTTATCGCTACTAAGCAGAATAGCTCTAACGACCCCGAACCGCTCCGTGGCACCGCGTCCGTGCCCCGGCCCGCTGTCTCCGTCAGGCTCGCCCAGCGGCAGAGCCGCCCCGGCCGGGAGCGCGGCCCCGCTCCCCGCACGGAGTACCGACGCGGCCCCCGCGGGGTCGGGGCGGGCAGGGCGCGGCGGCCGCACCTGTGCAGCGAGGGCAGGTCGTCGCAGTCGGACGTGGGGTCGCTGGTGTTGGGGATGACGCCGATGATGGTGCTGCGCAGCGAGGTGCCCTTCAGCAGCCGGCTGCGCACCAGCTGCATGTTGCGCGGCGAGTCCACGCTCGTCCGCATGGTCGAGCCGGGCAGCAGGACGCCCTCGTGGGTGAGCAGCAGCGGCAGGCGGCTGGGGATCTGGATAGCGCTGCCCGCCGCCATGGCCGCCGCTCCGCTCCGCTCCGCAGAGCCCCGCCCCGCTACGGGCGCCCGGCAGGGACAGGGCCGGGCCGAGGCCGGGCGCGGTGAGCGCTCCCCGCCGCCCCCAGCGGCGCCGTGCCGGGCTCGGCGCCCGCGGTATAACCGACCCGCAGCTGTCCTGCAAAGCCTGCGGGTCACCGCGCGGAGACAGCTCTGTGTCACGGCTGCCGCTGCCAGCAGATGGCAGGCGAGCACTGGCACTGCCGTATTCCCTTGAAAAAGTAATAATAAATGATCGTTTCTCAATACGATGGTTACTAGTGAAATGCGGTTATTGGGATTCCGGGTACGGGACGCGGTTGATAGGCAGCCCTGCTGCTGCTGCTGCCTCGAGGGGGGGCTGTCTCCACCCGCAGGTGGGACAGCTCCGTGCTGGGACCGACCCTGGGACCGTGTGAACGCTGGGGTGGCTCTACGCAACGCAGTTTCCAGTAAGGTGGAGGAATCGGCCATGGCTACAGCACTGCTGCGCCCACAGCAGCTGCGAGACGGGACCGGCCTACAGGGAGCTCAGATGAACAAGCAGAGCACAGAAAACACAGAAACTTTCTCCTTGTTTCTTCTTTCTACACCCTCCACTGGAGAAAAGAGGTGCAATAATCCAAATTGCATAACATAATGAGCTCCATTAGCCAATCCCCTGTTAATCACTGACTTATTTGCTATGCTTTGAACAAAGGTAATCCTGTACAGAGGTGAAATCGCAGCAGCAAGGAATGTGTTTACACCAGCTGACAATTGGAAATGCACAAGGACAGCTGCAGGCAGAAACTCGCTGAGTCACGCAGTCTGGTAACTGCTTACGCCTGCGACCGACTGTGAAATGTTAAGGTAAAAAGGTATAGGCAAATATATGGAAATAATTACCATGATAAAATACAACAGAAGTACAGCTGAGAAAAATACCTCCAGAAACTGTTCCTTAGTTCATTCTTGAGACATTTTACATACGTGTATGTATATATATGAATATGAGTGATTTACAATCCTGTATTTTAACTGCACTAATGTAGCGTCCAGTGCCCATCTTGATTAGGATGTCTGCATAGTATTTTACTGCTCCTATCTGGCATCTCTGCTTGGATAGAACCAGGCCACACATGAGCAACAGCTCTCCTGAAGTTTTTCCTCAAGGTGCAGAACCTCTCTGGAGAAATGAACCAGAACTGAGATATTTCGAGAATTCTGTGCCTCCACCTCAGACTTCAGATCGGAAGGGACAGCATCTGCATGGTCTGACCACCTCAGAGTCGCACTAGCAACTTCTCCATCAAGTCCACAGTATCTGAGACGCACTGTATTTTCCAGAGGGGTATTCAGCTTTGACTTAAACACTTACTGAAACAGAGAAGCCACCTCCACAGCTAGGTGTTTTAATAGTTGATTACATGGTTAAAATCTGGACCTTGCTTGTAATCTGTTTCTGAAGACTGCTTTCTGCTGTGTCTTTATCTAACAGATTGAAAAGTTGCTTACTATGAGAAAAATTCTTTCTCTGTGCACAGTACCAACACCCCAAGATCAAGTCACCACTTTCTTTGTTAAGCTTCTCTGTTAAGCGTATCTCTTATTTTTTAATATGATTTAGTCGTACTTAAAAAATACATGGCCCATAACTAGCATATCAATAGGGGTCTTGCAACCATTATATAAAGGGGGTAATCTCACTTTCAGTCTGGTATTTCTCTTCTCATAAAATCAAGGCTGAAGTTTCTAGGCATCCCTTCACACAGCTTATGCAGTAAGACTGTGGGATGAATGCAGCACAGATCTAACTGATGGAGATGTGTATTGCTGTGGTGTGGTACAAGATAGTGCATGTGAGACCAGATGGTATGGAGCACCTGCGATTCCCACCTCATAAATCTGCACCAATCATGTGAGCTCTGCAGTCTCCTGCTTCCACCCTTTCAAACTGGACTGACACAGCGAGACCTCAAAGAATTTTCATTGACTAAAACAAACCCACACCACTTTAGATCCCAGCTCTGCAAGGTAAAAAAAAACGCATTCACATTAAGCACATGAATAGTCCCGTTAATATTCTTTTTAGAGAATAGGAGAAAGGATAGCAACACTTTCTCTGAGCTTGTTGACAAGATCATACTAATCATTTTGCAATACTGATCTGCAAAACATATTTCTTCAAACAGTTCATAAATGTGTTTATTTTACACCTATAAACCTCACCTGAGTTATCCCCCTCCTCCCCAGTTCTGCTCTAATGCTTCCACACAAAAGAATTCAGTAGCTCCATAAAGCATGATGGAGGCACTTCACACTGAAGGCCTGAGATCAGCATGTGTTGCTGAAGCACCATCAGCAGAGCAACAGTGAAAAGAACTCGGGATTCTCAAACTACAATTAACCACTTTGCACAGCTCTGATCATTTCCCTTGCATCATATAGATCTCATTCCAAATTCCTTGTTTCCAACTGAAGGATACAGGCATTCATTTTAAAATACAGTATAAGTAAACGTCAGCCTCACTTTTCGCTATTAATTTTCACGAGCACTATGCTGACTTCAGTGTAAATGAAGACATTTTCCTCATAAGAAAGCTGCAGCTAGGAACTGCATAAATGACTGTCTAAATTAACCTAACTCAACCAAACCTTTACACTAATAATGCAAAAAAAATCTGTATATAGAAAAGCATTTGCCTCAAGATGTATAGTTAATTGAAAAAAATATTTTAATAGAATAAATATGACGTTTTAAACCATATAATCTTGATCTGTACTATTGTCATGGTTTTATGATTTTTGGTACTGGTATTCCACATCATAACATCATGTATTGCATTAAGAGTTAAAGAGCTAATACTCCAGCTCCATAGATCATTGATAATTCCAGGTATACCTGTCTCAGAAGAGAAGAAGCACTGCATTCCCCAGAGGACTTTGCGATGCTTTGTATTTTTACGTGTTTTCCGCTCAGAGGGAACAGATAAAAACCCTCAGCGGTCACGGGACACTCTCTTTCCTTCGGGATCGACTCAGCAGTGGGTGCTCGCTGCCGTATCGCCTTCAGCGTTAGCGTAAGGCCTTCGGTTTATCGGACACTCTCTCTTGCTCATTTTATTTGATTCATTAGCCTCAATTCCAATTATATTGTATTATATTCTGTTATTTTTGCTTTCTGATATCTTATTTAGTAAATTAGCTTTCCTCCTCAGATCGTTGCCGCTGTTTTGTTTCTAGGCCCATCTCCTTTTTCCCTTTTCCTTTTTTCCTTCCCCTTTCCTGGGGCGTGGGTCCGTGGGTCCCCCGCACCAATCGTCACGGAACCGGGCCGATCCAGCCCGGTAAACCGTTGACAACTATAAAAATTAAATTGAAACTTGGAGCATTTTGTAATGAATACACAAAAATTCCAAACTGAAAATTCAGAAGTAGAACAGTGCTATCAACACTTATTTTATTCTCCAAAATAGTCATTCTCTGAGCTTTAATAGGCAGGGAAACATGTCAGTGCACCCTACCAAGTCCTCCTGGATTCCTCACAGAGTCCTTATCTAGGTTGCTTTACACCAGACAGCCAAGCAATAAACAGCACAAGAGTGAACAGCTCAGCTGGAACAGCGAGCACGCTAATTCACCAGCTGGTTGATGTCAAATGCAACTGATAATGGCTGAGTTCTCCCTAGTTCTTCCTATTAGGAGAATAAATAGAATCTCTGTTGTTTGGCCAGTGCTTCTGTCCATACTTATATCTGTGTAGTGCTTTTAAGTACATCAACATTTGAATGTTTTACAAGAGATTCAGAATTTATTAGGACCTGACAGTTGGAAAGACTTGATAGATATGTAACATATGCTAAGTAGTTTTCCCTTTAAAAATTGATGGCTTCTTTATTCTTATTGACCTACTTTATTATATTTTTGAAAATCTGCATTGTTGAGTAGTTAAAGCCTTCAGCTGGAACATACCATACACATGCCGTACATATATTTTCATTTGAACTGGTTTTCTATTATTTTGCACTCAAATGTATTGCTTGGAAATATTATTTGCCATTACTTTAGAGTGGGAGTAATTTAACACAAAGATAGAAAATACAGCTATAACAAATACGACTTTTGTAGATGCATACAAATGTTAACCACTGTTCATTTTGATTGGTTTAACTAAGGCTGTCCACTTTCATATGCTGTATGTTTTAGAGTTGCTAGAATCTTAACTAGCTCATCCATCTATTTATTTTTCTATCAACTAAATGTCAATTATTAACAATAATTTTTCAGTTCTTCTATTCCAAATCAATAGTCCTAAGACCTTGAAGTGCACCCAATAACAGTACTTTGACACAGGCTACATAAAAAGTGAAATTTTTATCTATATGAAATTAGCATTCTCCAGAGGCTCATTATCTGAGGGAAAATGGAAGTGATCCTGTCTTTTTAAAAGCCTGGAAAGAGGTACAAGTCATTTCTGCAGCATCTGCAGATACCAAAGACATTTACTGCTTGGATGTTGTGGCTGAAGTTTCAAATGTGTGAGAAGTTCTGCAGAGGTTAAGTTCAGAACCTGTTTGAATTTGTTGGCAAAACTGAACTGTAAATTAATACATCTTTCAATATTAAAAATACTGTTCAAACCAACAACATCCACTGTTAAGCTTCCATACAGTATGGACTCCTAAACTATTCATGTTTAATTGCCTCTCTAAACTAAACTCTTCTCTCTTGCATAAGATGTCCATTTACTTTCTACTCTTCTGCCCCCTCACTGGCACTCCCCACTCTTCACAAGCCGTCACTACAGCTACCTTATAAGACAATACTCAAACTATTATCAGACTTGCCCTTTCTTGTAGTGTTTTTAATTCAAACTTACAGATGCTGTGGTGCTCTTTAGGAACTATTTATCCCTAGTCTCAACTGCTGCGTCTGCAAATGAAAGAGAAAAAAAAATGGTCAATTTTCCTTTCAAATTCTCTCACAGAAATTGAGCTTCTCTTGACAAACATATAATCTGCTTTCCATTGCAACTTAAGCACTTAAGCACACAGCTTTAAGATGTAAATTGTTGCTTTGAAATGCTCCAACCTGTATTTTTATACATCAGTTAATAGAAAGAATAAAGCAGTTTAAAGGACTTATTGTCAGGATTTTGCAATAAAGCTGATAAAAAAAAAAAAAAATGCGTAGATCTCACATTCTTACCCAGGTGAGAGATTCTATAAAGACACTGTCCATCCCCGATGTACAAGATAAACTCCATAAATCAAGAGTTCATTGGATTATTTCCCATGAGATTATTTTTAGGATATGCTCTTCCAAGTGCTGCATGAACCCTGATGACTTCTAGCTTCCTAGCATCTTAGCATGCATTATCAACTCTTAAAAAACCTTTAGAATACCATACTAGGAAAGAAAGTTACAAAAACTATTCAAAACTATGCCAGAATGTAACCTAATTGCATTTAAAAGTTCATTCGTTTTTAATGTTTAATTTTTCTACACTAGTTTTGCAGAGGAGATTTTTAAATCTGTTTTGTTATGCAGGCTCTGCATTACATATCCTTAATCGTTCTTTTTTCACACAAAAGAACCTTTAATTTTTCACATCAAGCTTGATGAACAAGCTACCAGTTGGTTATGCAAGTTCAGCACATGGAACAGATGCCAAGAGTTGCTGGCAGAACATTACTGACTGTGAGACCTTTTGGAAATTCTAAAGCTGTGAGCAGGATTCTTTCATGGTAATTGTAAAATGCATTTTACAGTTGGTAACAGACCTCACAAGAACAACTGAACTTAGACACTTCATCTGCTATTCCATAGTGAGAGGTTCAAAGAAAAGAAGGAAAAATAGGTACACAGAAAAAAAAAAAATCCAGCACTATTTAGATTTGAAACTTGGGCTAGAATAGCATAGTTCTTGCCTGTCTGGCTGGGCAAGAAAGGATCTTCATACCAGATACATTTCACAGAAATAACTCAGAAGAATTTATGCAGGACAGGAAATATCCACAAGAAATTAAAGAAATGGAAGCAGTAGAGCTGTGCTGATTAAAACTTGCACAATGTCACACTACCTAGATTTTTTTCCTTTTTCATCTGCATACTGCAAAATCAACCTTTTTATGGCAACTGCCAGTGAGAGATAAATCTTCCTTTGCATAATTTAACTGAATGAAAGAGGTGAGCTGACCAGGTTTGAGGTATTTTTATAAGCTCTGTCCCTTCTTAATTTAATTTAATTTCTACTCTGAAAGGGAAAAATAACAAGATCAAATCTCCTAAAGCCCATAAAATAGCTAAAGCCCATAAAATAGCTAACAAACATGAGATGAAACAGAGTTACTGCTGTGGCTTATTTGAAGTAAATAATTCTCCTGAGTCAAATGCAACCATATTAGTTAAGTCCATGTTTTAATGAAGCAATAGTCTAAAACAGCTGTAGAATCTCCTTCTTATGTTCCACTTATCAGATAAAACGTTTTCTTTTCCATTGTTCAAATGAATGCTTGCTGACTGCACTCTAAAATTAGTGTGTTAATATTCTGAAATACTTCTGGGGCCTCCCCTTAAAAAAATCCACATTCTGGGAGACAGCAGAGTCCACAGGCCTGTTTTCACTATCATTATTAGACAAAACTGCAGTATTAGGATGAATGTGAATTTTGCCAACATTTCTTATGAAATACTTAATATTCTGCTATGGAAGAAGACCTGAAAATCTTAATGACTCCCAGAACAGAAGGTAAAATAAATACTCTGAGTCTAGGTTTTCTACATTCTTTTATGAGACAAAGAATCAATCTCACGCTGTCAGTATAGGATGCTACTAACAAACTTGTCTTTCTCTGTTTTTGCATGTGACGATTCTGGGTGGGGAGGGGGAGGGGGGGTTCAACATAGATTGAGGAACTGTAGCTTCCAAACTGATGTACTCTACCACTTAGGTGGTGTTTGGCTGCATAGTCTAGCTAATTTTCCTTTTCACCATATAAATCAAATCTTTGGCTTTTGCTTCCAGCTCTTGTAATAGTGCTTCTTTATCAAGAGAGAATGGAATACCAGTGCCAAAAAGCTCCTTGCAAGTTAGATGTGGCAGCAGGCCTGGCTGCTGGAGAGGCCAAGGACAGTATAACCCCTAGAACAAAATCAGAAAGAATACAAAATAGCAGGCAATAAAGGAAATGATCAACAGAAGAAACAGGCAACTGAGATGAGAAACACAGTAAGTAATAAGGATGAAGAGATTATATTAAAGAAGATAGGAAAGTAGAACGCCTTGCATTGCACCTCTTACAGTCTCTCGAATTGTGCTCCTTATTTCTGAGACCTGCTTATTGCACTGCCTCACATTTGGGGGTACTAAGCAATAGTAAGTATAAAATCTCCTTTAACATCACTTGCAATGTTTTTGATCAAGCAGTATTTCTTGACTCCACTTACTGCCCAGATTTCTTTTTTCCTGAATCATTTTATTATGAAGATACTGCTTAACAGCTTTAACTTCTGAGCTGTTTATAGCAGTCCTTTCTGGTATTGTATTTTGCCTTGAACTTAACTTTTCCCTGACCTTCGCTGTATTTTTGTTCTTTCTTTCTCCTCTATATCTTGCAATATGATGTGCTTTCTATCATATCCATTTCAAGAAAAAACTCTGAATAGACATTGCCCTGGATTTAGACACTGTTCTGTGTTTTAACAGTTAGATAACACATCATCTGCACTCTATATGCTAACTCAAGAATGTTTCACTTTCCATTTTCTGATCCTATGTAGGACTTCCTACGCAAAACATGAACCTACCCTACTTTCAGTTATTCAGACAATTTTTATCTGCAGTGTTTTATTTTCCGAAGGCAAAGAACCTCAAAAACAAAGTTGAAGAGAATCAGTTTTCTCTCTGAATTAGCCAGAAAGTCTTTTTCACGCTGGTCAATTCTTTACAGTTGTTTCTTCACAAATCCATTTGGCAGAATCTCTGCTACATAAACATGCAGTTTTTCATTACTGGTTTTGGTCATGATCATAACTAGAGTCATTAGCCAAAGTGTAATCCATAATTTCATGTTTAAGAAAATATTTTTAAGCTGCCAAAAATTATAAATATTGTTCCAGCTCCATTGGTTTAAGACCACTAAGTAATCATCACTGTGTACTCCCTGAGGATGTTTCTGGAAATAATATAGCAGAACCAATTTCCTCTCTAATACAGTAGTCTAAATTCAGGTCAGTTAGTCCATGACCTCGTTTGCTCGGAGTGCTGAAATCTTTCTGACTGAAACATATCACAGGTACACACTTCTACTCTTCTACTTCATTCTGATTTCTTTAATGTACATAAATTAAAGACAAAAAATTTGCTTTCCACAGAAATGACTGAAGTAGGTAAGCAAGGCAGAATCTACATTTTAATCTAGTTGGTCCTCTAGTAGAATATTATAATACAGGATATACAAAACATGGCAGATATACCCATGTGTTTTGTTTTGGTTTTTTACCTATTCCCTTGTTTTTTGTTAAACTTGTGTGTAAAAATTCTTCTTCGGTATCTATTATGAAATTTAAGATGTTTATCAGTATCACAAAGTTCCTGGGCATCTTACAAAAAACCCGCTGTAAAAAAGGACATGTAGAAATGAAAAACCTGCAGTAGATATTATAATGTATAACAGAAAATGCAGAGATATTTCATGTATTTACAACTATGAGATGAACTATGTCACAGTGACATAGGAAAATTTCTTAGGTTGGAAAGTTTTCACAATGAAACATGAAGAGTACGGTACATTCTTCTCTGTCAGCATCCAAGACAACAAGTCATGCAACTAGAATTACAACAGCCTATAATTCGATCACCCATGCTGGGATTCATTCTGCAGGATGCCAAGAAAAACACAATGCTGGAACAGTACCCACATGGGCTACAAACAAACAGAAGTAAAAGCAAGCTTGATTTCCATACATATTTGCACAAATCTTGAAATTGTAGGCCACTTAATTCTCCTCACATTTCTTTATTCCTGTGCTCTCACTAACCTGACACAAATAGTATTCTCTGTTGATGAATGTAATAATCTCTGGAATGCATTAATATTGATATGGTAATGACATATAATGTAGGTTCCCACTGATGTAAGCTGTCTAACATTATCGAAACAGATAACAAGAGAGGAGAAAAGTTGGTTCTTCCAACATTTATTTATTATTAGGAAGGGAGGACGATACTTTCCTATCAGTTGAATTACAGAAAACTCATTAGGTTTGATTCTAGCATACAAGTATTAATGACAGCAAAATCTTCATCCTTATCCTTAAATTTAATCTAGGAAATCCTAAATTACTGTGCAATTGCACATTGTAGAGTAATCTGCAAGCACAGCCTAGTGAGAAGTGCTTTGCTTCTGTGGTAGCTACGTGCTACCCAAGTAGCCAGTGATGGCTGAAAAGGTTGCTAAACTGAATGTAAAATAATGGGGCTCCATTTCCCCTTCTTTTAAGGGAAAAACAAATTTAATTTTTTTTTCAACTGCCCTACTGCAGCTTAAAAAAAAAAAAACCAAAACTGTTTTGTTTTGTTTTGGAAAACAAATTTGAAATTATAGTTCTTATACAAACTCAGGATGCCTCACTCTTTTTACTCCAAATACAGGGAATACTATCCTTTAGCCTCATCTGTTTCAACAGCGGTATTTATAAAACACTTTTTTGTAGTTTGTCACATTATAGCAAACACTGGAATAAGTCAGTACAAAGGAACTCTTAGAGGAACAGCTTAGAAAGCCCATAAACCCTAAAAACAAAGTTTGCAAAACCCAAGTTCTACAAAACTGATTTTACTACTACTTTTAATATAAGCACATCAGAAAGATTTTACTTCTTATTTAAGACAAGCACAATGTGGAAGAGCCTCTTCTTTGAAACCGTCTGTTTCTACTCGAAATGCCCATGTCAGACTAACAAAGGTGGAGCAACACAGTATAGGTTAATGGAGTTTTGGTATTAAAATGCCCAACACCAGGTGGCGCAGGTACGACTTACAGAGTATTTCATGATCTTTCTGATTTAATTCTAATAGTAATTTTAACAAAAAGTGCAATTGTTATTGCAAAGAAAATGCCAATGCATCTTAAATGAATAGTTATTTTTAATTTTTAGTGGCTGCATGAAAAACAAGAAGGGAAAAAATAGTGAAGTAGCTTTCCAGGAAATATTAGCCTACAGGAAATTAACTGACAAGACATGACAACAACTAAATTAAAATAAAACAGAAACAGAAACAATACTCACAGATTCTAAGCATACTGATACACACAAAAACGTACACTTTCCCAGTTTCTTTTAAGGCATGACATTCAGGATAGGATATTCAAGCATTTTTCGAAAGTCTTAGCCCTAGTTCACACTTTGACAACATTTCTCCAAGCCTTCTTTTCCATACTTATGAGCACCAGAACCTTTATTCAGATGTTAGGTGCTCCAAATACTCGATAACTTTCACATCCATTTGAGACTCAGTCCAGCATCTGTCCACGTCTGCCTTGTACTGGGAAGCCAGAAATGGTCACAGCACACCAGGCCTACCAGTACTGAGTAAAGGGGAAGCATCATCTCTCTCCACCTGCTAGCAGCACACCTCCCACTATCTAGTCTAGTCTTCACAATGGTGACTTGTAGAGCATGAAGATGAGAACCATGAAAATCTCTGAAGCATTGAATACTCTCCTTTTGTTCCCCAATTAACAGCTGTTTTTCTTTACTGAAATGATGAATGGGAGATAAACATAGGAAAAAAAAACAAAAACAAAAAACAAAAAACACACCACCACCTTGAGAATTACAACAGAGTGGGAGTCTGGAAACAGCCCCTAAAAATTCTTTTCTTCTATCCCTAAATGGTTTACAGCTCACATTCTCCCAGAAAATAATATTTTGTGGAAAAGAGACAATAAATATTGTAAGAGAAAACATGAGGCAAAAGCGAGGAATATAAGTTTCCACATTTTCACCTTGCAGAATCACACTTGAAATTTATGGTAAGACGTGTTACAAATCTAGTTCTAAAGCAGACTTGGTAAGACAATAAAAAACTGTCAAGAAGATTGCAATTTAGCTGAAAGTACAAGGCCACATGAGGCATGTTCAGGAATATTTCAGCAGAAAACAGAGAAAGACCAAGTAGTTCCTTTTTCCAACACTTAATACAGGCTTCATTAAGAGCTATAAGCTGAGATTTGCTGAAACTGTATTATCTACAAGTCAAAGAAAATGCCAAACCTCCAACACAAACTAGTATTTTCATTGTGGAAATTCTAAGAGTAGAAAACACAAATCGGACAGAATTGTATAGAGTTATAGTATTTTTTCCCCTTTCAATGATTACGCTTAAAACTATAGCCAAGACTATGTTACAACACTAGCAGCCTTTAACCTCTCTTCTTGTACTATAATAATTTTCCCTGAACTCATAATATTTGCTATATTTTTATCAGTTGCTTTAGTATGGTCCAAAAATCTCTTTTAAGTTAGAACGGTGTGACTTGAACATGAATACATGTGTCTGAAACAAGTAATTGGCTGCTTGTTCATTAGCATAGCAATTATAAATGGTACGCTGTTAACTAGGAGAGAACGTCTGGTATCTGGTCTCACCAACAATAGATCTCTAAATATTTAATCGTTTAATTTTAATTATGATTTATATTCATTTAATATTTAATTAAAATAATTAATATTTATGGAGATTGAAAAGAGCTATGCCTTGATCGAATATGCAGGTGATAAACTCCAAGGAGGAAAACGACATAGAGCTTAATACAAGGGAATTACAGTGGCTGAGAAACACTAAGAAACAGGTAGGAAACTATACAATTTCTGAAGTATCTGTAAATACGTGCCTATGTAGGTATGCATTATAAAATATTAATTTTCCATGTGCATACATATATATACACTCACATCCACTTCAGTTGTTACAGGGAGATGAAAATGGAGAACCTTTTGTAGCACAGGCAGAGGAACGATGCACTCCTCAGTTAATATTTCTGTGTTTTAAAGCTAGACATGAGGACACTAAAACAGCCAAACCACTGACAATGTAGAAAGCATTTAGGAACGTTACATCATCTTAAAAAATCCCAAAAACCAAAACATAACAAAGCACTTAGTAACACAGATAAGCATATATTTATATTCATGTAGATACCACAAACAGTCAAGCAGGTTCTTGATACAGTTGCACTAGTGGGGCAGAGAAAAATATCTTCAAGCAGCATCTTCTACATGAAGGACAAAACAATTACATGGTCAGAAAAGGTGGCCTGTGAAACCAAAATTGTCCTGCAGAAAAAGCAGTTTCTGACAAGACCAGAGTAATAAAAGAATAATAAGCTAGAATGATGCCTGGCCAAAAGAATACAAGTCCTCCTCCCCTCCACCCCCAAAAAATGAAACAAAACAATCGTATGACAGAAGCATATGCAGTCACCCATTTTCTTCTGAAAGTGGGGTGAGAAGGATGAAATGTAAAGATCAGAGAAGTGGTGGGGAAAGAAACATCCCCTTTACTTCCAGTTCTTGTTGAAGTGTTTATAGTTCTGAAAACCTTGAACTCAGCAATCAGTGCTAACAAACCATAAACAGTCAGGTCCATGGTTGGTTGGTTGGTTGATTTTGTTGGGTTTTGTTCATTTTTCTTTTTACATTCAGCTAGTTTACAAGATTAAGGAGTAAAACAGACGCAATATTTTGAATGTACGCTGACTATGATTAAGAACTAACTATTGGCAGTGTGTAGTGCTAACAAATGTCAGTGCAGTAAAATGTGGCTGGAACTAGTCTGATTGGTCCTGTACATGCAGTGAGAATCCTAAACCTCCAATAGCTAAGATACACACGGATAAATATATGCACAACAACATATGCAGTTGGAACACTTTTCAGTAAATCCCTGTTAATAACATTTTGTCACAACTGGAAAATTCTCTGGAAGTTTGCCACCAGGCTTTATTAGTTCCTTAAAAATTGTTAAAATTAATTATGCACTTTCTAAATTTTTTGCTCCGAGGAAAATCTGATAAGAAACTCTGCAAGCGGAGCACTGGCATACTAACTAATCCACTACGACAAGAGGCAGATGGACAAATAAATTCTTCAGAAATACGAGCAGAATTTAAAAACTGATTCCTATCCAAAACAAATTCAGATCTGTTTGTAATTGAAAAAGAAACATACAGAACAACTGAAATTTCCCTAGCTGCATCATTATAAAATATTGTGCCTTGCTTACTTTACCTTTTTTCAACGGGGTCAATACATTGTCAACATAATGTTTAACCACAACCTGAGCTGAGTTAAATTCTCAGGATACGACATCTCAGCAATGTCAGAAGGTAACACGAGCACACACACCGCTGCTCTCCGCATGCCCTCTGGCAGGATAAGAAGGATACTGGTTATTTGTAGCAAATGCTTCAAGAAGCAGAAGCTTCTTTGGCTCACAGCAGCAGAGCAGACAATATGCACACAGTGGAAAGAAGGTTTTAGTTCTTAGCCCATGAACGTGGCCTTACCAACAATTATTAAGTGGTGTATTCAGGTTGTCCATCACACTCCATATAAATGCATGACAGTGTTAAAAGATCTTCATACACCTCAGAGCACAATT
Organism: Callipepla californica brunnescens; assembly: GCA_023055505.1. Taxonomy (NCBI): domain Eukaryota; kingdom Metazoa; phylum Chordata; class Aves; order Galliformes; family Odontophoridae; genus Callipepla; species Callipepla californica. Next base: position 6,038,556 of record JALIRH010000016.1, read on the forward strand.
CTCCTATGGTTAGAATTTATAAGATCAAACATGGCAAATAAGCAGTATCGTTCCCTGTTTTCCCTTCGGTTGGCTGTTAACCCAGCGGACAATTTGGACTGTTCTCATCTGTCACATACTCTTGGCTTTTACCCTTAATGAAGAAAGGATATATACGCAGCACCACTGGATAGCTTACCACCATTATGATACTAAAACAGTGTAGACAAAATCAAAATGGCTACTTGAGTTCCAGCCAATTATTACTGCAAGATTCCTATTCTTGTGACCTAGAGTTACTCATGATCAGAGACACATGGAAGTTTGAAAAATTAATACAGATTAGCAGCAAAGAAGTTTGTGCTGTTAGCATCATTTTACTTAGTTCACGGTTGACAAAATAATAAAATAAAAATGGTGGGAGAAGAACATAAAAAGACTAGCAGGAATTTTGCATATACAGAAAAGCAGAGAAATAAATATAAAAGAAAAATAAAAAAAGGTTTGCCTCGTCTCTTTTTCCAGTGTTGTGGATCAATCTCTAGTCTCTAGCCATAAAATGAAAAAGGCTGTGAAGAATTATTCTCAAAATTCAGCAATCTGCATGTGCCTTCAGCCAAACTAGCATGTGGCCCTAATCAAAAACTAGCAGAAGCTTTAAATTGCTTTTGTGTAAGTTGAATCCAATCCAAATGTCCTTTTCCTGATTGGCATGAACACTGAAGATGACAGTAAAATATATTTATAACCTAAAATTCATGTTTATGGAGTAGGGTCAGATGCTCAGAATTTTACGGCATCAAGTGCACAGTATTGCAAAGCTTTGTCAAAGGAAATGAGTTTTACATTTGTTATTAACAAGCCAAAGAAACTTTGGTTTCTTGTGCTGGAAATTGACATTCATTTCAACTCAATTCACATCACTCTGTGATTTCACTCCAGAGAATGAAAAAAAACACAATGTTTTCATCCTATTCCACTGTGGTCTACATTTAGCTCAAAAATTAAGACTGTCTGTCCTCATGAAAAAAATTCTCAATTAATGTTTCATTTTAATAATTTCCTAGAGGAGTCATTTTGCATAAGGAATTATTTCCATGAGCTGTTGCTCTGTGAAAATGCGCTCAGTGTATTACTTCTAAAGATGTCTTCACATGAACTGACAGAGTAAGGTAATACATTTTATTACTCAAGTCTTTCCTATGCAAGTTATCTCACATATTAACAGAACCTTATTTTATTTAATATATTTTTTAAACCTCCACAGGTAACAGAAACATTCTAATTACTTCATCTTTGCGCTGCCTGAGCATAACACCAAGACAGGAGTTTTCATAGCAATACAAGAATAAGCACTGCTCATGTAATACAAAAATTTTATGTGGACCTGTGGACTGTCTCTGAGGATCTTCAAATCAACTCATCTTGAAAACACATTTAAATACTGAACCTAAGAAATCAGTTAGGTTTTGCACTATTTGCACTCAGGGAAGCCACAGCAGTTCCGTTATTCCTGAAATTTCTTAAAGCAGAATAGATTACCTATGATTATATCTGTCATGAAGATTTCCAATTTCACTGTAATAAAAATCTTACATTATAAAATCCTAAAGAAATAAAGATTTTCACATGGAAAGAACTGTTTCACATCTCACAAGCTCTACGTTTTCTATATTCGAATGCAAACCTGTTTCATATCTAATGATATGAAGAGTTGGGTTTTTTTTGTTGTTTTTATTTTTTTTTTGTTTGTTTGTTTTTTGCTTTTTTTTCATATTCTCTTTTTAGAAGATAGAGAAAGGTACAGAAGGGCAACCTCAACTAACATTCTTAATGACCAATAGAATATTGTTTTAAGTAAAGAAATGTAATAGAAGTCACAGGAGTAAATGAATATTCAGTATGGAATACAGAAGGGTATATGCTTGAAAATACGAACATCAGAGAAGAAATATCAGTTAAAGCATTGCACAGTTTATATCCTTTCTATAACACAAAATTATTTCCACTGCCACTCATTCTTTGTCTGATCTTTTAGTATTGTAGAAAATTTCTGAATTATTTTAACAAATTAATTACAAATTAAGATGGCTGAACTCTGCTATTCTTTATAAGCAGCACTTTCAGTAACTTAAATGCGTGCACATTGATTTTAACATAGATTAACTGGATGATAAAGCACTCCTGGGAAATACCTTTGGCGACAGCAATCAAATGTATAAAAAAGCTGTAATTTTGAAGTAGCATATTTCAGAACTGTGGTTGTCCAACATCAGGAGGCTCTCAGAAAGTGTATACTTTATTGTAGTTTGAAACACTGGACTTTTTTTGGATTTTTTTTCTTCAGAAAAACAAAAAATAAAAAAGTTTAATATTAATATTCTATTTCCCTATTCTAGTCAGATGATTAGCAGTCCATGAATAATTCCATTTACCCTCTCCTTGCTGTTTATATCTGTTAAATATCCGCCAATCTTTTTGAACCACATAGGTGCTCTTTAACTAAGCCATGCATAATTAACTCACTTAATCTTTTCTCATAAATTATTTCTATATTCTCCAAATAGCTTTTGATGCTATTTCCCCCAAATCACCTGTCCTTAGAAGTTGATAGGTGAGCAGCAACTCAATCTTTTTGGAACTTTTTTTTTCATAAGTTGTAGGAAGACATAAAGTCTTGAATGTATTGATCTTAAGGAGTAAATACGATGCCTCAAAAAAAATGGTTACAAGACTGGATTGTATTAAGTTATATTCATGTGTAAATATGAATACTTACTTTCAAATGGGATGGAAAACAAAAACTGAGTGGTAGGAAAAACAGAGATGTTACATGTTAGGGAATATTCAGTAAAGGATAGCTCCCATTTTGAGTCTGCAAACTGGTAAAGCAGAATTGGTATGTACACAGAATAGTCATAGACACGAGCTTTGTTAGAAATGACAGAAAGTAGTAGAGAGACACTCAGAACGGAATAAAAATGAAAGGATACTGAACACAACAAAATAAAGGGGAATTTGTAGACTGAGGAAGCACACCCGTGCCAGACTACAATAACCAGAAAAAGAAACACTGACTGTTAAAATGCGATGGAACAAACAAAATGATTAATCTGGTAAATTTGTATCCTGATCATTACAGTGAACTGATGTATTATGGGAAGAAAATCTGAGTACTGTACTTCTGATAATTTTGAGACAGAAATTCTATAGAATTTCACATGAAATGCAGTTTTAACACTGTAAAAGAAATTAATTTCAAGCATCATGAAGAGAGTGAAAATAAGTTTTCAGACATTTTGTTTAGCTGTCAACATATATGCTGAAAATATTTTATTAGTGTCTCCTTCCATTTAAAATACAAGATGCAAATTGGTTACTTATTTCCTGTTGTTTGTTATACAAAATATGCAGTTAACAGTAGACAAAATAGGAGTTCAATTTATGCATGCAAAATCACGCTAATAATCACAACATCACGAAGCAAAATCACTAAAGGACCTTTTGCCAGCTGGAAAAATCAGCACTTAACTTTGTAATGCTTTAAAAGAATGAATGTAATATCTTTAAGTCTTTGTGTTTCACAAGCATAAGAAATAGAGAAAAGAACCTGTTGGAAATCACAGGACATTTATAGAGTGTAAATGCTGCTCTGGCAATTATTGTACGTAGTACAGGCTACTGTCCAGAAGTTAACTGCATCCGTTACATGGGGAGTTTTAGTTTTTAATTTTTTATCTTCCTTCCCTGAAGAGACACCTGTTATTTCTCTTCCTCACACGTTAAGGAGATTGTGGTTTTGCTTTTACTAAATCCCTTTAAATTTAGTTGTTATTTTCCTCTTTTCCACTATTTGTACTACACGGTAGTTCCCAAATAGCCACAGCTTAATTACTCCCCTGAGCAGCTTGTATGGGACCCCTAAGCAAGAGTGATTACCATTAGAAACTTCAGATAAATATGAAGCTGATAAATGAAGGTGGTTACTAATTGCAGCAGTTTCTAAATGAAGACAAACATTTTTATTTTTCTCCTTAATAACTTTAAAAAAACATCTAAGTAGACATTTGGAATCATTTGTCTTACACTACTAATTTATGAGGTTCAGCTCTGACCAGAGCAAATTTGAGGTTATCAATTATGAACCAGTAAATCTGATTCCTGTCCTAGAAAAACACCTGATTCTTTTAACAGGGATTAAGCACAGTCTCACTTTGAAGCTGAAAACAGCTAGATGCTCACTAATACTGGCTCACTAAGGAGAAACCTGACAGGTTTATTTAAAGGAATGGCAGGGAATACTGAGCAGAACAGGGAATTGAACATTTACTTATATTTCAGTGGAACTTCTGATGAAACATCAAACAGGCAGCAAGCGAGATTAAAAAAAACAAAAATGACAGCTTAACTAGTAATACAATAAAATGGTAGAGAACTCCCTGGCAAGAAGACTTCTGGTTAAAAGAACAAGTGCTTTCTTCATCTAACTAAATTCAGCCACATTACATGCAGAAAGAATTTGCCTCAGGGAATCCTAATGATCATAAAGTAATGTACCAGAAGCCTCAGCAAAGAAGCCACAGCTATTCAGATATTCATAAGGGCCCTGAAAAATTAAATGGCTACACTGGATTTAATTTCTTTAAAAAGACACACATTAATGCTATGCACTTCTTCTCTTCTACTACATTTTAAAAGAAACGCAACTTTCTTTTTTTAAACATTGAATTATTTTCTCCTTTATTTTCCTAGGGTTTTAGTTAGCACAATTTCCATGTTTAATCTAACTGCAATTTTCAAGTGCTGCCCTACTTCCCTTGCTGAGAGGAGCAGCAGAAGCTTAGGTAAGTGTGTTTTCTCTGTTTTTGTAGGTGATGTTTTTTGTTTTTTTTTTTAAAGCTAGTCATTATGGTGATTATTACAAAGTCAAAGTTATAGATCTTGCTTCCAAAGAATAAATTAAAAAAGTAGATTAACAAGTGTTTACCAAAGAAGCCCACACAATTAACAGACTTCAAAATGATTGATACAGTTGTATTATTTCAACTTCAAAGTTTTCAGTGAACTACGTATAAAATTTTAACTTTGTGCATGCATGTGTGTATTCTAAGTGCATGGAAATGTTGTGACATTTTCTTAACATCGGTGAGTTTGCCTCTAAGAACCTCAAATAACCCATGAAGTATTGATTTTCTGGAGATACTACTGCATATGAAGAGCTGCAATTTCTATTATCTTTTAATATTTTTCTTGTGAGTAAAGTTACATTGCACACAATCAGATAAATTAGCTAAGATGGTAAAACTAAATCAAGAAATACGCAGACGTTCACTCAGTTTTTACAGCCAGCAGTGCTCTACAGCAGACCCAGGAGATCGATAGTATTCTTTTCCATTTCAGTATCCATGGTTTGAGTGGTTCCTGTCAGCCATTTAGAGTCCAACAACAAGGGCCAGTGCCTCAGCTGTAGTAAACTGAAGCAGGTGCTTAGCATAAAATAGTGGAGCTATACATCTCTTACTGAATGCTTAAGTCAGTTATTTCCAAAAGGTAAATTAACTTTAATTTTCCTCCTGATCCTCTAAGATTCTGATTATGTGTAAGGGCAAACATTCTCAAGTGCCTTGAAGTTAGCCACATACTTTCTTTAAGTGACTAATCCTTGATCTGCATTTAGGAATTCAAAATGCAGATGAAAAATTTTACAGTATAAAATTATTCAACTGATTAAGTTAATTCAACTACTAGACAGTTATGCATTTCAAATTATACAGCAGTTCTAATAATCAGAGCAAATGCTAATGTGATCAGTCACAAAACAGATGCAATCATGTATCAAGATAGAACCTTGTTACACAGGTATTTTGTTCCCCTTAGGATTTCATCCTCTCCTTTCAAAGATCTGATGGAATGAAAAAGACCCACCTTCAAACATCAGAAGTGAGATCTCCTGTAGGTCAGCTTATAATTGATCAGTTATCCATCCACCTACCTTGTTTTGTGTAAGGTCTTCCACTCTTACTTAGCCAGAGAAGTAGGTATCAGTAGGATACAACTAAACAGAAGTTTTCTTCTTATTTTTCACCTTTCTTCACTTCCCTTTGAAGCTTATATATAAATTTCTTAATGGATACATGTTAGTTAAACAGCTGATATCTGCAACTCTATTAGGTAATAAGATTTGGGCAAGACAGATTTAAGTTCTTCACAAAGACTTGGGATCAAATGCTGTACCGTAGCAAAAAAAAAAAACAAAACAACAACCAAAAAACAGAAACAAAAAAGTTAAATTTAGTGGTGAGAGAAACCATGAAGAGCATTTCTGCCCAACTTTCTTCCACTCCTTTTACCACGTGCTAGAGTGTACCTACTGACTCGCATTAGATGGATCAAAATATCCTTTTCTCACAACGCTATGCTCTAAAGAGACATGGTACCATTACATTTTTTTTTTCACTCACCATTGGACAGAAAGGATAGGATAGTTAAATTAAGGAGAGAGACAAGAAATTCAGGCTTAAACTTGGTACAGATTCCCTTAAGACACATCTGTTCAATTTCACCCATCGCTGTGAGGTAATATGTTCTCATCACCACGGTGATTACCAAAATCATCAGAGATCAATAAGCAGGTCATAGCACTCTTCTGAATATGCAGAAGCCAACAACAGCCACAGCAATACAAAAAAGATCAAGTCACAGAACCAACCCTCACAAGATTTGTGTGTGAACTGACATATTTCCCCCATGGGAAATTAAAATTATTTTAGGTAAATAAATCTCCATCTGCCAAAGTGCACAGAATGTAAACCATGGATCAACTGTAATTATAAATACAGAACTATCTTCCAGAACAGCTGTCTGTCCTCTAGCTTAGGTAGAAATATCTGCAGAATCTATGAGATACATGAAGGAGATCTCAACCTTTCTAGTGATCAGAGACAAGAGATCAACTTTGCCCATACTGCTTAGACTAACAGATATTTTTTGGATTATTCCATACTGGCAGTTGATGCACACGTCAGAAACATTTGGAATGCTGATTAAAAGAGGCTCTTAAAGGAAAAAATACCATTCAACATAAGTCAAGTACACATGGTAAACCCAATAAAATGAGTTTATTTTCTCTGTTAGGAATGCTGTGTTATAAAATGAGTATTGTGACTTTTTTTTTTCCAAAATACCAGTTCCTAGTTCCTCAAAGAATATATGCAAAGAAGTAACAGAGAGACACCGCTTAGAGCTGAAAACAAGCAATATATCAGAGAAATTTTAGAGGACTCATTGGATTTTTATTTATTTATTTATTTAGGGAAATAGTAGGTAATCATAAAACAAGGAAGAAACGTTTCTGTGGGAAAATTTCCCACACGTTCCTATGAAATAATTAAAAAGTTCTTTTCTCTGGTTCTTGTGCTAAAATATGCTTATTTTTTATCAAATGGAAAGTAAAGTATTGAAAAAAGAAGAAAGAAAAGTTTAGGTCAAAAGTGAGCCTTTATATAACATTCACTCGAAATCAATAAAACTATTAAAAAAAATTGGAGTCCAATATGGGAAAAAAAATCTACCATCTATACAATAAAGAAAGCTTATAGATGCAATCCTCCGAGGCTTTTTCTACATGAGGTGGAAGAAAGATTTACTATGCATGAGACTTCCTAAAGATGCTTTATAAAAATTGTTTGTCCCCAGACCCTAAATTTATGTTTCTTATTTTAAACAAAAGCATTGTAATTTCATTTCAGTGGCCATGTCAACTTCCTTTCCTATTTGTGATTATATAAGTGAAGATAAAAGATTTAGAATGCATTTTTTTATATAAAAATAATTAAAAATAAGAAAAACATCATTTAGATAATCAAGTATATATATTTGTGTGGGGAAAAGATCTCAGATAACCCTACAGCATACTTTTATTGATTAGTCCATAGAAGCATCATGGTGACCATGATCATATTAAAAGTCATCTAAGGCTCTATTTTTAAGACAAATTGTTGTGTAATATGGAATGATCCCTTAATGTTATTTTATAAATTAAAACAACTACTTTTTTGATCTATGTTTAGCAGAGAATATTTATTTAATACTTATTTAGCAAGACTTTCTTAATAGTTGCTGGAGAAAAACAAACCTCTTAAGTGAGAATGTTCCCATCACAAGATAAAATGCCCGAAATGCGTTACATGAACAGTTTCCTAGAAGTGTATACTTCACTGATTGTGAAGAGAGCTCAGCCTGTACTTAGGTATAGAGATCTACATTACAGATGCCTGAAGATTATACAAAGCTAAGTCTTCTAGTAAAAAAATAAAAGATCAGATAGAAAGTAATATCTCTAAAAAGATTTTGATCAGTTAATCTTCACAAAGAATCTACATTTTCTGAAGCAAAAAGGTCTCTGTAAATAGAAACTATCGCTTTGTGCAACCTAAATCTGTAACAGCAGCTTTAATCTGCTGTAACTTCAGTTGCTATCATTTGTGTACAAGTCACAGTTCAGTACAGTGTAGTCAAATTCCTGATATTCTGGCCTTCATTCTTTTTTTTTTTTTTTTTAGATAAGGAAAACAAAGACTTAAAGGCATTCATTTTATATTCAAGATCATTACTTAACTTTCAAAAGCTGTTTTGCTACTTCTGATGTTGTAAAAGCTATAAGAAAATTGTATGCTGTTCCTATAATTCTAATCTTGGCCAAGATTAAAGCTACACTCTGCATCACTACGTAAATTGTAACTACAATAAAAGGCAAAGACTTCCATCTGATTCTGTTCTTTCCTTTATCCACAGATCTTAAGAGTCCAACGACTTTCTTAGATGCAACTCCCACTGGCAGGCTAATGAACCATTTTTCTAATAATATAGATGAATTGGACACAAGCCTCCCACTTCATGCTGAGTACTTTTTGCAGGAGCTCAAAGCGTTCTTTATTCCAGTCATAATAATTCATGTTTTTCCTTTTCTGCAAATTGCAGTTGCTATTGGCTATTATTTTGGTTTTGTTTTAAAGTAAGTTGATAAACATTTCTTTCAATATATTTTAAGTGACTTGAATTAACCTTTGTTTGAGCAATAAAAACTTACAATGTTCACTTTCTTATTTTATTCAAAAACTTCAGATCTGCAGATTCATTTGTAAAGGCTGATTTAGAAGCTGGAAACTGTGGAACCAAGTCTCTTAAATCGCAAGCACATCCAGCACAGCAAGCCATCAATTGTTGTAGTGCTTTCTATAAAACATTTAGTCTCTGGTTAAACCATTTTTTCTTAACATAGCCAAGTCTCTTCACCTGTGTAGAATGGGATGACAGAGGTACATGTCAGCCACTATTGCCTGCTCACTCAGAGTCCTACAGCTGGCAACAAAGACCCAGAAATGTGCCATGTTAGCAGGAGTAGCACTGAGAGGGCAATCCGCAATGCGAGAATAAAGCGAATTCAAAAGATACCACCTCAGATTCAGCCACAACTTCAAAGAGGTCAGAAAGAATTCCGGTGTTTTTTTTCTATTCTGAAAAGCAGATGCTTGATTAGGTACGTTGCTATTCCCCAGCCTTCTCTCCCCTTCTGACAATAACAAATACAGCAGTATAATTATTTTTGTGGTATGTATTGTTTTGCTGGTATATGCTGCCATACGTCAATGCTCACATTCCATCGTTAACAAAAGAACACAAAATAATGTAAGAGATTTCACAGGGCGAAGATCTTGCATAATCTCATTAGCAATGCATTATGCATACTGAAACACAACAGGAGATTCTGAGTACTTTATTAGTGTTTTTTCTATGCTAAAACCTTCAGGGAGGAGTTGAAGAAGTAGGTACAAAAATGACAGATTATAGAAGTAGGTACAGAAGTTGCCACAGTATAATTGACTTATGACCTGAAAGAAACTGAAGGGAACTCAAAAGTGGTAGCTACTCCTCTAAAGAAGAGGTGGTATTTTAAGATAGACTGCTAAAATGGGTATTTCTGGAAACCGCGTGTAAGAACACCATTTTAACTTCCTACTGCTCTACTAAACACAGCTAAAAATGCTGCCACTGTGCTCAGGAAATATAGGGACTGCCTTCTTGTAAACTTCTGGATGTGCAAGATTCTCAACATTGCAAGTATGATTCAGCTCATATGAAAAAGAAAAGCAGATGCTAGAAGAAAACAGAGTTACGCATTCATGGGCATTCAGGCAAAATTATCCAGCACAAATACGAGAGCTGTTAGCTCACATACATTGAAAAGTTTCAGTTAACATCACTTGACATGAGTCAGTATCTTTACAAAATTATTGGCTGCGATTTGCACCCACTGTTTTTACTGGCATGTAAGATTGGTATATTATATTTCCTTTGTGTTGCAGGATTTTCCTGAGTGCTAATCAAGAACTAAAGATAACGGAAAACAGCAGATCACTGCTGCAGTATCATATATTCCTGTGTGCAAAGTCTCAAGATAATTTGTGTTTATTACAGAAAAGATGACTATATCAACCTTTAAAACAAACAACTGTAAATTCTTCATTTTGTTTTTGCTCTAATTTAGATAGGTAACACTGTCTTCAGATCCAGCTGATTTTGGATACTATAGACTTGTAACCCAACTTTGTTGATGAAATCTCAACAGAGTGATAAAGGAAGGTTTTCAACAAAGTTATCATGCTGTACAAGCAGAAGAGATCCTGCAGTTTTATATTTAGAGAACAAGCAACCCACAAGAAAGTTGCAGGCTTCTACTACAGATCTTCAAAAGAATTTCACAATTACTATTAAATTCCCTCTCACTTTGACAAGTTTTAAACACAGCACATGTTTCTACCTATGAGTTTTAAGCAATTTCTAGAACCCTTTTAAAGAGATACAGTTCAATGACTCATGAGCAGGCTCCTAACACAATCAATACTTCTGTGTGTATCACTGAGGAGGCTATCTGTATTAAAGAGTACAAAGGTATGTCCAGCACTCAGTATGTAAAGGAGCAGAAAACGCATCAGATGGGATTTTTTTAAACTAGTAACCTAACGATCCATTAACTAGTACCATTCTGATCCAAAAGGACTCTAAACAGAGAGATAACTACACAATCAAGGTGGATTATGAAGTCCAGAGGCAATCTCATTGTCTAACAGAAAGGTTTAATAGCATAGTTCACATTCAGAGGTTTGACTTTCAGGAATAATGAAAGTGCCTTTCAACTGCGTGATTACATCAGCTTTAATCCCACTGGACTTCTAAAATCTCAAATCTGTATACATTTAACCCCTCTGATTACTTCCCAATGCTTCCCAAACTAATAGCTGAAAATAAACCACAGCAGAAAATATAGAGAATCTTTTAGGAAATATGTTCTGAAGTGGCCAAGAGATGTCCAAGTACAAAGATCACATGGGAGCAGAATCGTAAGAACACCTGAGATTTGCTTTGGAACTTATTTCACTTCAAAAGTTCTGTTAAGAAAAGGTTGTTCGTTTTTTAATAAAAAAATGAATTGGTTCGTTTCATAGCATAAAAGAAATTGGAACTGCTTACTCTGTAATAAGTGGAAGTGTTATTTCTCCCTTAAACACCACCACGTTACGGTCTCAGGGGATTGCTTCGGTTATGTTTTTTTAATATTTGCAAATATTTCCAATCACAACAAAATGCTGATACGCAATAAACATTTTTCTCAGACTAGCTTTCTTCACCTCACTCTATTCTTAAAATTCAAACATATCAAAAGCTAGCATAAAGGAATAAACATGATTGTAGCGTTACTACAGGATTGGCAGAATATATAGAGATTTTGTTAAAATTTCACAGAAAATATACTACTTACTGCACTTCATTAGCTACGCAATATCTCCTTTTAGTAAGGAGACATGCCAGAAAAACAAAGGACTTCACATCAAACTGTGAAAGTTATTTTTCTAGCTACTGCAGCTTGGCAGTCACCACAGGCAGTTATAATAGCTTGGAAATTGCCTCGGGGTCTATCACTGAATTCTGCTGTTGATGAGCTTTATATTGCCTCATTCTTAAGCATCCTTTTACTTTGATTAGTCACTTTCCGTACCCCAACAGAGCTATTATAGATAAAAATGAACAAAAATGATCTTCCAATAATTACACCTGATATTTTTTCCTGGTTAAATTATAGCTGAGTGGACCTCATCAGGTGTGCGTAACAATAGGAACTGAATCATGCAAGATTTTACTTCAGCTGAACAACAGAATATGCCCCGGTAAGGGATACCTGTAAATGTGACAGCCAGCTTATACAAGCATTTTAAATGTAAAATATAACAGTATTATTAAAGACATACTGCATGCATTAAACAATGCACTTCTCCCCACTTCTGAGAAATATTCCCGATGTTTCAAAATACTCAGAGAAATTATATTTAAAGAATAAATTATATTTAAAGATTGTCAAATGAAACAGAAAACAAGCCAATGGGTTCTTACAGGCTTAAATGTATGTAAATATATGTAGTGCCCAAGAGAACATCAGTTTCAGAAAGACAAGTTCTGGTCCAACAAACAAGGAAGTCTGTGTTTGTTTGCTTTCTTTTTCCACCTAAAATCATATTTCTCCATGACCTGTGGTTCTAGATACATTTATAAGGAAATCATGATTTTATAATGTACAGAACACGCAGCAGTAGAATGGCATACTACAATGATTCTAAAAACGTGAAATAACTGTGTCAGTTCCATTTTCATATTGGAACTACTTCCTTAAAATTACATACCTTCTGAACAGACCTCAGCAAAATTTCAAATACCATCTTTATTATAATTCCATTTTAATTTTTCAGGGGCACTTATTAATGTTTTCAATGGACAACCTAAAAGCAGAAAGCAAGCTGTATCAACAAATTTCACATACCATAAAATGTATGTTCCTTCCAGACACTCCGAATGACAGATACAGCATAACGATGGGATGGCTAAGAGACAACTTGTAGCATCTTGCATTCAGGCCAGTTACGTTGTATTTTACCTGTAAGAAAAAGGAAAAAAAAGGTATAGATATTCAATCACAGGTCTCCCAGCATAGACCTCTGCTCCTCTGTGCAGTATTCACTATGAATAAGTATTTAGAACACCATTTCATGTTACATTTTTTGCAGGCAACTCTTCATTAGAAACAGCGCAGTTTTGACTAGTAGAACCAACTTCTGGTACTATCTTGATAGGCATCCATACAATTAATTCTTCCAGTGGTATTAGATCTTGAGAACTCTTATTCCTCAAGAATTCATTCAGTCCAATAAGGCAGTTGTTTTTAAGATCACCAACTCATGTTTTCCCCAAAGGAATAATAAAAAAAAGTATTAGCTGCTCTATAACTACTGTTCTAGAAGCTTAAATTCCAATGATCTAAACCCAGTTTTGTTTCCAGTACTAGTTCAGCTGAGATCCAAACTTCATTATATGGTTTTAAGGTGAAGACTGTAAGCTGTAGACAATCAAAGTGTAAAGAAAACTGGGAAAAGTACTAACACCACAGCTGGAAAACAGAAACAGACCAAGTGACTTTGTCAGGTCTATACCTCAAGTTTATACAGTATGAAGCTGGAAACTAAACACAAATCTTGTTACCAATTTGCCTTGACATCCACGATGAACAACATTTTGAGAACTACATAAAACAAAAGCTATTTCAAAAAAATAAGAAATATCACATTTTTTTAATAGTAGAAATACCATTATAATTGACCTATGGTTGGGTGGACTAGTTTCAAGAAATCTCCCTCTTAAGAAATATGTCACTATGTACCACAATGCACTGGGTTAATTAACTGCTACTTTAAGCTGAGTTCTTCAGCACTTTCCAACATGCTTTTTCTCCTCATTACAATGGATGATCTCACTTCTTTCATGCTAGATTTACTGCAGTGTTAAACTCACACAATGGCCTTCCATTTCAGGGGTCTCAAGGAGTGTACAATTGTTCACGCACTTACATTCAGAATTGAGAGTAATGCCATCTAAACACAGAAGAAATTAAAATTAATGCCAGGTCTCCTCATTTCCAACCCCCCCCACCCTTAAAGTCTTCCCTAATAACTTGCTGGTACCCGCTTCGTTTCCACAAGGCCATCAGTGTCATCTCTCATTCTGTTATGTATGCTTGGAATGCCTTGTTTGATTTGTTGTCAAAGTTACTGTTGTCTGTGTTGTGACCTTTGCAAACCTACCTTCATAATATACTATCCTTCTAGCAGAAACATTAATCAGACAGGTAAATGCAGCCATTCTCGGAAGTGAGGCAAGGATTAATTAGGTAAGATTGCTTGCAGGAAGCTAACGCTCTTTGGAAAAACGTAGCTATTTCTTTAGAATAGTAATGATCCTGTTATGCCTCCATAAATATTTGACCACAGAAAAATTTGAAATAGAATGAAAATTATTAAAATACTGTATTAAAATTCATAGCATAGATTTGATCACTTCAGCAAATATTTAAAGATAACTGTTAGTAATTTGGCTCTATTACCTTGCACTTTTGCCTTTAAGACTATTTCTTCATCCTTCAGATACAATTTAGTTCCTTTCAGTAATTGTGCAGCTGATCAGATCTGGCAACTACTTGAACGAATGCTTATGAAAGATTTTTATTTGTTTTATTTTATTTTTTACATTTCTTGGGTTTTCAGTCATAGCTTATTTTCTGATAAAAGCACTAAACTGAATTGAAATGCTCCACTCCATGGCCTGCATTTGTATCAAAATTAGCATTATAAGGAGCAGAATGGAGAAAGTGATTACTTAAAGCGTTCCTTCTAACTTGCTGGTAGCTGAGTTTGGCACGGCACTGCCTCAAATCAAATTCTAAACAAACACTGCTTACACTGCAATCGCTCTGAAAGGTGTTACTGTAGTGTTGCAGTACCTGCCATAACTCACATGTAACACTGTTCTTAAATTTCCTTGTAACCAAAATCATATAACACAAACTACCCAAATACAGAAACTGCTTAATCAAACTGAAATTCACTGCTAGTTGTTCCCAATCCACTTAACACTTCCAAGTGCCAATACTGTCCTGCTTCCTTTATGGTAGGGATGCATGGAGTGCCAGACAGCCCCGATAGTGCCCAGCATCGGTAACAGTTGTGATGTGAGCAGCTAGAACAAGAGCACACAGGAAGATTATGTTTAGCAAAACCTCACTGAGGTTTCTGCTTAATTTACAGAATTGTTGTCCAACCAACCGACACACATCAGCAAAGTCTCCAACTACATTTCTTTCAAGCAGCTGTGCAGCCTACAAACCTCACAGGAACAGAACCATTACTACACTTAGCCTGGCTTTTGCTCATTTTCCCTCAGGGCTCTTCAGGCCCTTTTCAAGTTCTGAGGTGTCAGCAGATGTAGGTGGAACACCGTGCTTCAGATTGTGGAGACCCCCGCACTGAAAATCCCAAATAATCTCCTGACATTTAGAACTGCAGCCAAAAACAGCACAGCTTTTCCCCGAGGGGAACAGAATAGCATATATCCATCCCCAGAAAAGGACTCACATATTCATTAAGGTGGCACTGTTATAGTTTAACACACACACTATTACAGCAAATTTCTGTTGCTTGATGCTGAGCGGGAAATGGTATGCATGGAATAATTAGGTTTTATTTTATTATCTAATTAAGCTGTATCTTTTCTAATTTTGTCCCTGGACTATGGTAAGGGAACAGAGGCAGTCTTTGTGAATGCGTATGTTATATCTCAGAAGCCATCATTATTGCTTTAATGCACTATGGTTTTGAAATGCAGCTTTATTTCTGGTTTTCTCCCACCAACCACCTGAAAGATGTGCTAATGCAACTTACACAATAATTATCTTTTTCTACCACAGCTACATACAGACTGATAAAGTATAAACTCAAGAAAAAAAAAATACTGCTTCATTACAAATCACTACCTGCTAAAGGTGAACATAAATGCTAGAAGTCTGTTGCATGCACACCTACCCACGTGAGCAGACTGCATGCACGCTACATAAAAATATTACTGACAGGATTTGCCATTTATAGAACACTTACATAACAGATGTATTTCTCTACCAATTTATGTAAAAGTTATCAGACTGGTTCTCTGCCTTAGATTTACTTAACCCCAACCCCAGATATCCAGCGTATAGAGTCCTCTGCTTTCCCATGCATGGTCATTCTCCCCAGTTCTTTTTCCTACACACATCTTGCACGTAGAGATTCTCAAAAGGTAAATTTGAGACAGTTGCTCATGACAAAACACTAACACAGCCACAGCAAACTTCCCAGCCTCTTCTAACCTGTTTCGTAATTCTGCTTCCCTCTGCTTACAATCAAACTTGACAGCTACACCTCCTCCACATTCTCAGTTTTCACAGGGCTCACCAGACCTCTTCTCAGCCAACACCAACAGAAAAACAAAGCTGCCCGGCCACCAGCCACTAAAATCACCTGCTCCCATCAATTTACAACACAGACTTGTTATCTTATTTCTTTTTGCCCCAAGATTTCAAACACGTAAAACTTCACACCACCATGTAGCACCTCCCTAGGTATGATCACTACTGTATGTTCTATGATGGTGAGAGGAGCTGGAATTAAAAAAAGTTGTTTTCTTCTTCTAAACAAATATTCAATTTCTTCCTGAGTTAAATACACTCTTTCATTAGCTAACCTCACTTGACTGGACTAATTGGCATAAAAATTACACATTTCTGTGCTTAGATCTGGCTGAATGGATGTAACATTGTCAGCATTAATTAAGTGTAGATCAAGAGCTACAGTTTCACTACTCCAAATGTAAATTTCCTCAAAAGAATTCTAAATAGGAGATTCCTGCTTTATGCTACACATAACTGTAATTGGGCAAACCTTCAGAATCAAAGAGCTAATTTCACAGAGCCCTTGACAAGTCACAGTTGGGCTAAAGAGGAAAAAAATATATGAGTACATCCGCATTTTCCTTATTAGTAGTCAACATGGTACAATACATCCCATTAGCAAACTAATTTTAAAAAGTAATCTAACACAGCTTCAAAAGCCTGCCTCGATTTTATTGTTTTGTATGTGGCTACATTTTCAAAATCACCAACACCCATATCTGTGTATACACAACAGGAATCAGTTCAGAGAGGAAAGAAAACCTCATGGATAGTTTCAGTACTGAAATAAGGTTAAACTTTCTCACTCTTTTTTTTCTTTCTTTCTTTTTCAAAAAGAAATCAGAGAAGTTATGTTAAAAATCTCTTCTTAGCCCTTTATCCTGCAAAAACACTAAATAAAAACAGACTGAAACAGTCCTGGAGGCACTTAACTCCTGTGAGTCACTTCACAAAGACTTACAGGACTGTCTACAACCTCAAGCAGATACAGTTACGCTGTATCAGACAAAAGAAACACATACAGGAATAGGCCACATGTCACTTTCTAACTTTGTCCCAAGCATAACTGCCTACATCCTTCAAAGCTGGTGGGAGATGTATAGTCACTGCATCCCAGTGCAGAACTGAAGTTTAAGAACTTGCAAGATGTTTCTCTTTAATGTAAATAAATACGCTATCTAGATAAACAGGCAAGCAACTGAATGTTAGTTAACTGATTGAGAAAAGAAATGTATTTCAGGAATGAAAGGGATAATCATTTTGAATTATAAATAGAGCTGACATATATACTCCACCAAGGTCAAAAGCAGCTCACAAATGTGAAATAATGCAAAAATTTATGCAAAATTTTTCAGATTCAGCCCACTAAGCTGGTCATCTCATCAGAGAGGGAGATCAAGTTAGTCAGGCAGGACCTGCCTTTCACAATTCCAGGCTGATTTGGTCCGATCATCTGCTTGTCCTATGCGTGCCATGCAATGGCTTAAGACAATCTGCTCCTTGACCTTCCCTGGCCCTGAGGCCAGACTGACAGCTCTGTAATTGCAATGCTGCTCATTCCTGCCCTTCCTGTATGGGTGTATCACATTTGCCAGCCTCCAGTCAAATGGGACCTCCCAGACAGCCAGGACTGCCGACAAATTATTCAAAGCAGCTTGGCAAGTACTTCCACAAGCTCTTTCACAACTCCTGGACAGATCCCACAAAGGCCAATAGACTTGTGGTGTTCAGATGAATACTTAACAGGTTGCTAACCACTTCCCCTAGGTTCATTCTGCTTCCTGCCTCCCTGCTTCATCTCAGGACAGCTTTGCCCTTCAAAAGGTCATCCAAAGTATCAGATCATCTGCAACTTTATTTCCTGATTTCTAATATCACTCATATAGAGCTGCGGATCAGCTGCATTGTGTTTCTTCAAATGCTCTGAGATTTTAAGCTGAAGATTCTATGTGACTTATTCTGATGTTGTATGTACTGTAGGATTTAAATGGCTCATAGCAATCCTACAGCCATTATTATGGAATTATTCCATGCCTGATCAGAAAGTCACTCTCTCTGCCTCCCACCTCCAAACTCCAGGACTCTGTTCTATTTCCAGAGCTGTGTATTTTCCAGCCACTAGATGTTGCTCTGGTTAGAGGAAACAGAATGCTCAGAACTGTGAAAAAGAAAACTCAGTGATCACTGCATGGCAAAAGTGTGCTACTGCAATATTTAATTTTCTACCATTATTTTCTTCACAAAAGAGCTTGGGCTTTTCTTTTTTTTATCTGTTTGTGCGTGGGATTTCATTGTCATTTTATTATTATTATTATTATTTATAGCCCAGTTCACCCAGGTCTAGAATAAAAAAAAGAAACACTCTTTGTATTTTCAGGTCCGAGATGTCACAGATCTTTCATGAGGTACTAAGAACGACAGCATAAAACTTGATTTTGTTCATAATATTGTCTTTCTTAGTTATATAAAACCAGGTAAAAATACACTGAAGTTCTTTATCTGTACATTGAATGCTCAGATATTAAAGATCTTAGCACTTAAAACACTGAGATTATTTTTACTTTTTTTTTTTTAATCAAGTTTCAGAGATTACTGAAGTATTAAGGTAATTTATTTATTTTTTTATCTTGTTAATTCCAATTTTCACATAAACGCAATGAAGTCCTAACAATGCGATTCCAGGTTTTTCAATTTCTAATCACAAATCTTCCCTGATAGATTTCAGCATATAAAGAAAAATCATTTATTGGTTTAATCAGAAGATTTAAGAAGTCTACAGAAAAGAAAAAAAAAGACATTAAATAATTGGCAAAGAGTAAGCAAAGAGAATTAATACAACTATTAGTTCTGGGGTAAAAAAATACTAACCTTCAACTCAAAATGAACTACAAGTCTCTCATATGAGAGAACTCTCCATATACACATCATGTTAAGCTGTGCCATCAACAGTTAGAAAAACAGGTTTTGAGTTTTCCCACATGCGATTATCAGCATCCAAATCTGAAAAGCAAGCTCTGGATTTGGTACTGGGAGCAATACCTCCTGTCTCAGTAATCACCTCAGAAAAAGCATTTCTATAATACAAATATATTTTTTTATAAAGTACAATAGGTAAAAAAAAAAAAAAAAAAACTGGGATAAACCACTTTTTTATGAATGCTTTTAATATTCTAGCTCTATGTTTTCCTGATTTAGGGGTCTTTTGTTTGTATAGAAAGCTAAGTTCAACCACTGCAGTTTTGAATTACTGTCCATAATCTAACTCTGAAACCCAAACAGAGATGCATCAGTATGAACATACATATGTACATCTACACTTGTAATCGTAAGTGCAAACATAGTGTGCACATCACATCAGTATAGATATATCATTTATCTGAGCCAAGCAACAGATTAGAATACTACATTTAGAGTAAATATTCCTTGGGGCTCAGATTTGGTTTTACATTTACTGCATGGGAAAACAAAACAAAATACATCATGCAAAATTTCCTATTAATATTTTGCTAATAGCACTCTGAATTCAGATTGTAACTCAAGGTTACTTGCCCAAAATCTACTATAATTTGTACAAAATGGGATAACAGACCTTGACTGAAGTGATACTTTGGTGGGGTTGGGCATTGAAGAAGGTACAGTACTTGCAATAAATAAAAAAAAACATTATGATCTAAACAAAATGAACAGTAAGACATAAAACAAAGAATCCATCAATAAATAATCACCTTACGGTTCAGCACCCAAACTATTCACTCATATATTATCCCAGTATTTTCTCACTAGCTACAACCTTCCCTTGCATTTTTCATGGGAATTGGAAGCCAGATATCTTACACATTATCTAAATATAACCCTACTTCTAACCATTCCAGGAGAACAAAGTTGTAAATATATTAACTTTGCTGTTGCTCAGTCTAAAATTATACCTCATCTTTTGGCTCCAAGAGACCTTGTGCACATTGCTAGTTTATTTTAAGAGCGCATTTTGGGATCAGAAGAAGAAAATGTCAGACTGTAAACAGCCAAACACCAAGAGCAAGGAGAAATAACAGCAACAGGAAGAATATTAAATGAGGACATACTAACTTTTTTTTTTTTTTTTTTTTTTGGAAACTGCATACTGTACCATCCTTACTACTTCAGGAAAAAAAAGTAAAACACAGTATAGAAAATAAAAGTTATTTAATCACTTGAAAAGACTAAACAACAGCAAAAACAGGCAATCTGGTATCCAAACCATAGCTATGCCACAGAATACTTTTATTCTGCCAATCTGATACCTCCCAGAATAAACTGCCATGCTAGCACAAGACCCTAATGCTCATAGATTCATGTGTTAGAACACGTGAGCTTTCACTAACACATTTCACTTGCATTAGTACAATTTGTAAGTGCTGGTAAACAGAATTCCCATTACAGGTTCCGTGGAATCTAGTATGGCAGTTATCTGGTAGCAGAGAGACATAGTTTTAGATTAAGAAATCATAGTTCAACACTGGAAAAGCCCTATATGTTTTTTCAGGGTATAAAATAGCTGTTTTTAATCTCTTGAGGAGAAACAAACAAACCAAACCAAGATAATTTAAACAATTTCAGGATAGTGAGGGCATCCACATCACACCATCGCCTAAACACAGACTGCCATTCTTGAGTAAACTACAGGCAGCAGCATATACACCTATACTTCCTCTGTACAACTTTCCAAAAGGAAAATGACTCAGTGGTCAGCTAGATTTCTAAGATAGCTTTGTTCACCAGATATGTGTGAGGACATCCTACCAACGGTACAAGACAGAAGACTGTGAATCACTTTCCAGCTAATTTGGCTATTGGTACCATTCTTTCAGTCACCCCCGAAGCAAATCTCATCCCCCCTTGACTTGTACTGCGAGAGAAGCTGGCAGGTTATGTTACACAGGCTTTATCAAGGACAGTAAATAGTTTCCAGTTACATTGTTACCATGCTTTTGTCTCATTTCAAGCTCCTAAAATCAATTTACATTTGGTAATGCCTGAATAGCTATCTGATATGCAACAGAGGTATAATGTGTCTCTCTAACTCACATTTGATTGATGTTGCTGAGCCTGTGGGAATAAGAACCATATGGCTGTGGATGCAGACAGCTCTATGACTTTATTTATCCCTATTCATTATGTTGAAGTGGCAGCTCCACAGCTCCACCCCATTCGGAGAAGAAAACTGGAAAGAGCTGTGACTCCTTGAAGGGCCTGATTTTCCTAGCCTCAGCATTCTTTCCATTCTGCAAAGGAGCCCTCAGGTGACAGTTTTTCTCTGTTATCTTCTTGCATCCATGCAGTTTTAAGTCTATTTGAGAGCATATGAATGAAAATAAAATGAGCATGTCAGAGCTCTGCTCAGAAAACCCCCCTTCATGTCCTGGCTCCTCCACCAACACACAAAACAATGTGGGCTTTGACATTTAATCTCAGAATTCCAGAAAGATGGTCTCTATGTAATTCTTATATTCCACCTCCAAACCTTCATATCTGCCTTATTTGGAGGAGTGCATTCTACTCTGCTTTCAGGATCCTCTGATACAAAACAAAATAAAATATATACCAACAGCAAATTACATCCAAAAATGTGATCTAGTGCTTTTGTCTTGAGAAACAAGAAAAACCTCATCCATTTTTAGCAATTTGTCTTGTGCTCAACAGTAGTTTTTACTTCCCATTCACCACCCAACTGTGATGGGAGGTTTATGAGAGATTTTTTTTAATGTTTTGAAGTTTTCTTTTTATTGTTCTTACTTTTAAATGAAAGAACGTGATGAAGAAAATGAAGTAACAATCAACAGCCAGAATAACTGCTGAAAGTCACCTGCAACTACAAATTGCAACTCACAGCTCTCACCTCGTCTATCTATATTTCCCAATACTTGTTGACTTCTGTTCAAGTTAAATTAGATATTATGAGCTAGCTATCTTGTTAAAATTATTTCTAAGTCTTCTGACCTCCATAAAGCTGCTATGTATCTCAGGAACCCATCTACCTTGAGGCAGCAGCAGGAGGATCATCTGGAAAAGGTAGAAACCATAAAAAGGCAAACAATTTACAGGAGCTGATTCCCCAGTCTCCCTTTTTCTATTAAAAAGATACAACAAGAAATAGCCTGAGGACAGATTCAAACAATATCCCACATCACTGTTGCCAATAGAATGGCTTGGTTAGTGTTTTCAATCACATAAAGATCATTCAAATCTGCCCAGACTACCCTCACCAGTCATCCCTAATGGCAGAAAGAAAAAAAATGAAACACCTGATGCACAGCTCCTTTTTTTTGGATCTAACCTAACCATTCAGTTTTGAAATCCTACAGAAAGCTGAAACTATTAGAATTAAACAATAAAAATTAGAATACTACTAGAGAGTGTTGGTATTAGGAATAGTCAAGATCTCTTTCCTTTAGTGCGTATAGCAAGTCATATTAAATTAGAATTCTGCTTACAGGTTTATTTGGAAGGCAGAGCTCTGCTTACTGCTAACATCTTTGGTAGAATCTAGTTTGAGAAAACAAACATTCCACTACACAGGGATCCATTTCAAAGGAGCCAATATGAAATAATGAGACATCTCTTTCCATACTCTATTCTCTAGTACTAGATAAAAAGAAGTATTCTACAAACAAGTAGAGCAGAGCTTCTGTGTGATACATCCAAAATGTCAGACAAAATCAAGATCCAAAATGCTTCAGTTCAAATCCTAAGGACTTCCTTGTGTCAATGTTCTACAGCATGAATTTTCAGGCTAGACGTTTAAGAATGGAAAAATACTCTGATTCAGAGGTTCTTAAGGGCTTTTATCTTCCTTCCCTTTCACAATACAGCTGGGAAAAGATAGGCACAAAGAAGTATGTGGTGACTGGCTAGCAGAGAAACCTCAGAGAAGTACAGAAAAAGGGAATAGGAAAGAAGCAGTAAACTAGACTGCAAGAGAACAGGAGTTCTATTTGCAAGAAGTATGACTTTGAGGTGTATCAAATAAAAAAAAAAAATAATGAAGCAGAAGAGGCCACGTCTGCACTACAAGTGTCTGGAGTTGTGGAAGTAAAGAAGATGACAGAAGAAACAGAAGGTTCTGAAGATAAATCTTGGTAAGAAACAGCACTGTTCACTTAAATCCCTACGATCTTGATGAAAAAGCAGCAGTATGAGCTACCCACTACAAAGAACTTCCCTTCATAAAGCACAAGATGAAACCAGTGGCTGCGATGCTGGACAGCATCTATTTTCAAGGCATTCACCAAATTATTTGTTCAAAGCTTCCTCCTTCCTCTTCACTGTTCAACTGCCCAAGAACACCTTGCTTAGTCATCTTTCAGAAACAGAACAGGCAATGCATGAGCTGACTCAAAATAAATGATCATGAATCCAATTAAAAAGGATTAAAAATATAGGAAGGAAAATACTTCTTACTCAAGATTATTTTATTCTAAAGAGTGATGAAGCTAAAACATCTTGTCTGCACTAAAATTTATTATCTGCATTGCTGACCACAACAGTTGCATGTATACTCATTAAAGTTCCCATGCTATTTCAGTGGCTGAGATGATAGAGCAACAATAGAACTTCCATTTGCAAATCTGCCCAGGAAATTTGTAAGAGAAAAATGAATACATAGTACCAATATTACAACTAGAATAAATCAGTTATATTTTAGTGTATGAAAAGAGTGAACCGCACATCCCCCACCATGCCCCCCATCCCTGCTTCTAAAACAACTGGCTGGCTTTTGAAAACACTGTACACTTCAGCTAGAACAGAAATAGTCAAATTCATTTTTCTATCCAGTGGAAAATTATGTCAAAGGCATTGAGCTCTGCCTACACACTGCAAAAAAAACCAGCTGTATCACCCACACTGACTGACCACCAGATAAAGCCTTGTGCTGGAAGGCTTTTTTTGTATTTTTGTCTGAGGCACAGTGGATGATCCCATCAAAAGACAAAACATTTGTATTTCTCTTCTCCTGATGTTATTTTTAACTTTTAAATATGATAATACTGAAAAATATTTTAAACACTATGATAAGAAAAACTCATTGTACTGCACTGGCTTTGCTCTTGATTTACAGCTACAACAGACAAAACTATGTAATAAAGTACAACAAAAAAACAAAACAACTACCAGAAAGCACACCTCATGTTTTTCCAGGATGTAGACTACCCCTGCATACCACAGGGAGGTCTGCAGTAAGTACAGCTGTACAACTAACTCTGCTACCATTTGTTTACAAGTCTATCTGCACTAACCTGCAGCTACAGAAATTTATAATATCTGCAACTGCCCCCTGCAATCCCTAACCTCCATGGAAAACAGGCATCCTTCAGCAGCTGGACTGGTGTGAAGCTGCTCTGGAATAAGCAGAACAAAGAAGGGGCTTCACTCTCTCTTCAATAAAGGCTCCTGATTAGGCTTAGCCAAAAAGCAACTACCTGGAAAAAAAAAAATAGCCTTGTAGGATATTTTGTAAATATTTACTGGCTTTAATTTAATGTGAACATGTTTTTCCATCTACATGCCACTCTAAGGACTCCTGAAACCTTTCTAAATATCCTACATGGCTGACTTGGAATACTTTTTGCACAGAAGATGCTTATTTTCACCTTATAGAGTGGAATGTGAAAAACAGCAGTGGAAATTTACAGAGTATTACTAGATCACATTCACATTCATTTATTCCTACAACAATAAATCAAATCTCTCTAAAGCATGCACATTACAGCATTATTGCCAAATCTCTAGCTAAATTATTTTCTAAACTGATGCAGTAATTCAATAACAAATTTTACTAGAACAGTAGTTTTCAATAGCATTATTCCTCGCTCTTAGCTGATACACAGGAGCAGAAGTCTGAACTTTTCTTTCCAGGGAAAATTTGAAACTGTTAACGTTGCTATTATTCTGTTCAATGAAATCAGTTGCCCTTAAATTTAGGAAACACATCACACAACCAGAATTGTCACTGAAGCAAAGACTCACAGCGAACATACAACAAGCACTACTGATTGTCAATAAAGACAGTCATCCCCAACTTCCAGCCACGCAAAACTGACATTTCTAAGTTCCTTGTAGGAATTCAGGTAGCAAAGTCAGAAATGGAGAACTCATGTCTCTTACTGAGATAACATTCTGCTTAAAGAACCAGCATGACTTTAAATTTACAACTACCATTACAGAGCTCTTTTCCCTAAAGCATCCAACATAACAGCAGCAAAAAATTGCACTAGGGTTTTTGTTCTTCCACTGAAACACTTGACATCAAACATCAATATTATATAGAGATTCCAACTCAAATTTTTCTTTATTACTTGCATTTTTTGCTTACACTGCTTTATTTTTCTTACCCATTTTTGGATCTCTTGGAATTTTTTTAGCATTTATTCTCTCTCTACCCAATGCCCTTTCCTTATCTTAGCCTTTCTCACAATATCCACAACTCCCAGGTATTAGCCAAGTGCACTAGCACTACTGCCACTCACACTATTATATTTTGGCCCAATTAAGTAATGCAACATGCCTGTCGCAAATAGGAAAATAATGCTGTGCATATGTCTTCATATAGGCAGTCAAAAAACAAAACAATCAAAGAGAAAAAGCAACCACACAATTGATTCCTTTAGAGTACAAAGGACTAAGTTCTTTATGTTCTAAGCAACCTTGTAAACTAAGGATAATTTCATCCCTTTTAGACTTTAACAGCTCCTATTTCTTTCAGTGCAAAAATGTAACTTTTGAACAGGGAGATGTTACTGTAAAACTTCTGGGTCTGAGTATTAAATGTGTTTGAAACAAGAATTCTGTGAATTAAGCTTTCATCTTCTAAACACCTTCTCT
This sequence comes from Callipepla californica brunnescens, assembly GCA_023055505.1. NCBI lineage: Eukaryota > Metazoa > Chordata > Aves > Galliformes > Odontophoridae > Callipepla > Callipepla californica. Next base: position 6,064,753 of record JALIRH010000016.1, read on the forward strand.
CCCTCCTGAGATTCCTTCCTCTAAAAGAGACAGTGCTGTAAGTACTTTTAAAAGCCATGGAGGATGCATCAGAAAATTATAGGAGGTTCTTAGAAGGAACACCGTACTTCAGATGTAAATTTATTTAATTTTTACATCTTCTTAACAATCGCTTTGCTTGTAATCTTTGGTGTTTTTATTTCCATCATGATGGCACTGAAAGTGATTTTAAGTAAAGTAACGAAGGATACTCGATTTATGTTGAAAATGCATAGCTGATCATACTCAGTACTCTTTTCTGGGCTATACTAGTGCAACAAGATAACTCAGTGAGATGCTACAGAAGACGTGAGATCGTAAGATACAAAGTGAAATCTTTTTGCAGCTTTTGAAGTTGTTCAAGTTGGACAGAGCGCTACTGAATAACTGATGAACATAAAACGCTGAAGTCTCACAAGCTGTGATTTTCCCATATGGGTGATTGAGATCCAATAAAAAGTCTGAAGTGTGCATAAATTATTTCTGCAATGAAAACATCATAATCAGAGGAAGCCATGCTTGTATAAGCCAAAAAGAAGGTGCAAAACTGGCAAATGCTTTATCAGCTACCTTCAGTACTCCGCATACAGCTAACAGCAGCAATGTATGCAACACCAACTACATCTGATTTTACTTTGTAGGCTACACACCAATCTCCCTCACATTAGAACACAGGTAAATTCTAGGGCTACAATCTTTCACAATAAACTGTGCCATTTGAAGAACAGTCAAGAAACAGCACCTAATTGAATAAAGCACTGATTTTGCAGGACTAATCTCCGCCAGTTTTTCAGTGACTACCACTTAATGTGCAATGAACAAATTAGAACTGAAAGAACTGCACAATGCACATGCTTCTGTTCATGCTCAGAGAACAAGAGCTCTAGGAAAGTTAACCATACATTAAACAGAAGTGAAAGAAAAGTTTTATGTGGCATTTAAAAACACTTTGACATGTCTTACTTTGTAATACTGAAGTTTCAGATCAAATCCAAATGTCTGTCCAGAGGTCCAACATTTATTTGCTGAGAATGAAACTGAGTCAATTCTAAACAACTGCCAAATGGGATACCATGTAAGTAAAGCAAAGAAGATTTACTTCAAATTGTGGTATCTTCAAATCTTCATACACTAACAATGGCACAGCTGTTACAAAGCTAAGAAACAAGCTTGGAACTTGTTGTATGTGAAGGTAACATTTCCAGAAGTGCTCCTTAAGTGCGGATAACAAATTGAACACAGCCAATACATGATTCTCCAGGATTATCAGTGCCATCCATTCTAACTAAAAACCAGCAACATGGGATTTGCTCAAGTTAACCAACAGCTGCTTATGGCAACACTGAGAACACATACTTGTTTTGTTTGTTTGAAAACAAAACTTCTTCCTAACTACTCTCCATGCAAAGCCTGCATTTCCCACAGGCACAGTATGCTTTAGCACTTCATTAGATGGACAACATTGAGCTTATTTAAAAATAGGCAAGCAGTGTCACAGCTCATTTGCTCTGATGCAATTGTCAGAAGGTAGTTACAGCCTGCATGCCCAACCACAGGGAACATTTGGCAGAAAAAGACACAGCAGGAACGATGTTTTTTAATATAACAAAACACAATGCTTTGGCAGAGGGAGGCTTTTATGCTACAGGCAAATGGTAACCTACTCCCCCTGTTGTTTCTTGCAAAGAATTAGCGCTGAAATTCAGATGCGGCACTCAGACAGTTTTAGGAGCTTTAATGAAGTCAGAGCCACCCAAGTTATGTTTCTTTTTGACTAGCGGAATCCTCGTGCATGAAATGGCACTAACTTAAATGAACCTGAGCAGGGCTAACAGTTATCCTGAGATACCTCAAGTGCCTCAACAGATCCACAAGGCAGCAATACTCAACAGAGACTCCCAAAACAACAGTCCAGTGACACTGCAAACATTGAATTTTGAAATGTCAGTATTTGGAATCAGATCTCTATCTGCATCTATGCTTTTTTCCCCGTGTTTCACACCATTCTTCCCTGCTTTCATTGCAATAGCGTGTAGCCCACAGCTGACAACATCAAGAAATAGAATCATTTACCTGAAGGGTCCTTACATTCTGGAAGCATTACATATATAACAATATAAAACGAATATAAAATCTTTGAGCATTGATGAGAAATTCTGACATCACTGAGACACAGTAGGTTTACTTGAAGCTCGAATTCCTTCAGTTGTTAATGTAACTGACAGAACCCTGCCACAGATCCACCAGCTTTGTCCAGAAGTGGCAGTATTTGGGAAGATGCATGAAGCTTATCTTGAGGAACTGACACACAGCAGTGCTTGATGACTCAAAGGTGCTACCCATGGACCCCCCAAAACTCTCCCAAAATAAGCCTCCATTCACAACGTGCTGCTGTACTAAACACAACTGGAGACTGCACTTGATCACAGCATATATACTCCAAAGAATTACAAAATTGTTGTATTTAATTGTTGCCTGTTTTTTGAGGCAAGGGGGAAGGATGAGGGGGATATACGGTTTTGGAGCACAGACTGAAGCATATAAAAGTGCAGAGTGGGTTCCTATATATGCATAATGAAAGCAAAGATTCTTCCTTAGTACATTAATATTTACTCATTCACATCAAAGCCATCCAGGTACAAGTCTTTAAAATGCGTTGCAGAAACATTCTTGTTCTCTGTATTTTTAGAAGCACTCAGCAGTATTCTGGTAGCAAAAAATAATAAGAATCAAGGAAAGAGGTACACACGGTACAAATCAGAGCCTTTGCTCTTTGAGCTACTTTGCCACTTACTCACAGATCTGTGAAGGTGACTAAGATGGAAAGACAGGAGGAGGGAAACAAAACAAAACCAGCAAGAAAAGAAAACAAGAAGACCAACAACATTAAAATAACACAATGGTGGGGGAAGCTGCAAGGATTCTGAATATATTTAACAAATCTCCAAGGAGTAAGAAGATGCAGACTAAAAGTATAAGATAAAAGTATCTGCACCGTGCTTGACTTCACTTAAGTACTCCAATATAGAAAGGCACCACTACAACATCCTAATAAATATTCCCTTCCCTAAGAAGCTTTTCTGATTATTACTTTGAAATCACCCTTTAAACACAATGAACTTTTGTAGCTACACTGGGTTTTCCATACAGTAGTGCCAGAAAACTACTTAACATTTATGCAGCTGACAAGATACATACACAAACCGAGCATTTAATTGAAAAAGAAACAATGGAGATGTTTGTCTTCCCTTCTATACATTGACAGATGGGAAAAATAATGTCCTCCATTATTTAAAATCTACTGCAGATTCACTTTGAGATACCTATCTCACATCCTTCACTTCTTTTGTACAATGTACAGAAATACTGCACAGTAAACAGTAACGGCAAATTCCATTGCAAATACAGCTTTCAACCTCATGAAATATATACTTCCTGATATTATTTCAAATCTACTGCAGATTTACCTTGAAATATCTCATGTCATTCACGTCTTTTGTACAGTGTACAGAAATTCTATACAGTAAACTATTACCAAATCCCTTTGCAAAGACAGCTTTCAACTTCATGAAGTGTATATTTCTGCACTGTCTCACACTTCTTTTTTCAGACTGTTCAATGCACATGTGAGTTTCTTGGAACTTCAATGAGCAAGAAATTTATGTTCAGAAGGGAAGAATATGAAGAATTATAAGAGTTTAGTGAACAGTATAAAAATACAGCTGCAGGTGAGATTTTATGTAGAAACACCAACGATAATCTCCTAAAAGGAAACAAGAGATTTAATGATACCGTGAAGAGTTTTTATATCAGAGGAAAAAGATAAAAGAAAAATGGAGGAAAGCCTTATGAAATGCAGAAAGGTAAGGAATCCCTGAGGTCATACACTGTAACACAGCCACAGAAACCGCTGGTATCAGAGGATGAAACGAGAGTCAATAGAATGGCTGGAGTTGGAAGGGACTGCAAAGATCAGCAAGTTCCAGCCCCACTGCCACAGGCAGAGTTGCCAGCTGCTGGATCAAGTACTAAATCAGATCAGCATCTGATCACAAAGTGCATAAACAGAAGTGATACACTATACCAGGAAGGCATAAATTTACACATTTTAAGCATAGTAAAATTAAGGCTAAAGTTCTTGTACAGTGCTTTTAAGTTCAGATTTCTAATAAAATATTGGTTTTAACAATTAAGTTTTCTGTTAATACTTTTCTTTAGAGATAGGGCTTAAAGGCTCTAATTGTAAATGAAACATCTATTATAACTGTAACTGAAACAACCGCACGGAATGGACAGCCCAGACCCCAGAGCCCCCAGGTCAGTAAAAAATGAACTGTAAAATGAAGTGTAATAGATACTGAGAAGCACTGGTGATGATCAACAGAACAAGCTACAGCAAGAACAATACAACTAATTACAGTTTAATGATGACCAAAGAGGCTTCAGTATAATACTTCAAATGTTACCAGCCTAATAAAGCTGGATGCAGTCTCGGTAGCCCAAAAGTCCTTAAAATATCTCATGTATCCTGACATTACTTTTGTACAGTAGAATCCTCTATTTCGTCCACCAAAAGGACAAGAAAACAATAACCATATCTGCTTGCTTGAAATATATTCATTTCAGAGTGAAACTGGCTACAAAATGTTTGGTTTCTCACTTTTACCAAAGCAAACACAGGATTAAACTGAAAAAAAAAAAAAAAAAAAAAAAAAGAGTTCTTGTGGCCCTCACTTAAGTACAAAATATTCTTATCTTATGCAGAATACGACTTTCGTTCAAATTCAGTCACTTCATTATTCTGCCTTCTTGCTATCAGTTCTCAATATTCTTAATTAAGAAATCAAGTGAACAGGAACTTAAAGAAAGGAAATGTTGGAAACTGATGTGAAGGATGAATCTCTAGACACCAGAAACCACAGTAAAATAATTCAGAACATACTAACTCCTACGGATGGCATGAAGACAATTCTGACATATGATCCAACATAGCATAAATTAGATGACAACTATGGGACCTCGAAATTACACTTCCATATGCTTGTTGTTACAGCAAACCACCAGAGATTATTACCAAGTTTGTCAAACTACTTCTAAGAATTTATTATCTAAACAAGAAGATTGTAATAATTCTTCAGAAAGGAAGTGAACCTATCAAAGAAGTTAAAATAAAATTAGCATAACACCTGTTATGCTGTGAAGAATCCTTCACTAACATTTTCATAAATCAGTGATGTTGGAAGACTGTATTAAAGGAAATAAAAATGCAGTAACAAAGTAGGTGTTATGGGTCACCACTGCATGAACAACCTCAGAGGAGCAAACTGCTAAAATAGCACCCTAAAATATCCAGGAGTCACACGTGGAGATAAACCATAGTGGAGTCTATGTGATGGTCACCCACAACACTCATTTTATATTACCACAAGAGGGATTCCTACCAAGATCTGTTTGGTAACAAGGAGCACTCAACAGTAAATTTCCTTGATGAGTAAACTGGCCTCAACATGGCAAGAACAACAGAACTGGAGATAATTACCCTTTTCTTATAAATTCTACTAGAAGAAGAAACCTGAGCAGATACTCTAAAACACTGAAAATAGAAAACATTGCAGGCAGCTACTTTCCTCTAAAAGCTATAAGTAGGTGACAGAACTATAAAATTTGTCATGAGAACAGCAGATGGAAAACCAGCAATTTTTAAAAGACATTTTAGAGCAAGTGATAAATGGAAGCAGCAGTTCACCAGCAGGATGTGCAAACAAAACCCAAAGAAGTGATAGTCTGGCCTGGAAAGTGCAAATCACAGTCAGCTTGTCACATCTGAGTACCACAAGCTGAATAAGCAACAGGCTTTGATACTTCTTATCCTTCTTTTTCCCCACCTAGAACACTGACTGAACTCAATTCTAAGGTAAAATATCTCAACAGTTTTAAAACTAAGTCGTTGCTACAATGGAAGTCCAGTTCAAAAACATAATGAGTTGTTGACTCAGTTCTCCACTGCACCAAGTAAATGCTTGGAGCACACACACACAGACAGCCTACAAAGATGACACAGAGCAGATGCATACTGAGAAAAACGTAGTCTTCAATTTAGATACTTGTCTATAAAATAAAACAAGACATCTGGAACAAATTTGCAGTAAGATTTCAAATCGGACATCTGTAAATGTAACATCTGCTACAGGATGAAAGCAGTGAAAGTTTCTATTGTTAAGCAACGGACATTCTGTAACTGAGATTACAGAAAAGAGCAGGTAGGCAATCCATTTTGGAAGACACACCACTGTATGTAAGCAAACAGTGGAGAAAAAAAAATTAAGAATATCTGCGTTAAAAAATTTATGTTGTGCCATCTCGTGTATGAAAAGGTGAGTAGCCATAAATTGGGATTTATGGGGATTAAGGTAGAATGCTTCTCCTTGATCAATACCCTTTATTCAACCCTCAAATTAACCTAACTAATGAAGAGAAGAGCACAAGCATTATAAACATAAATTTAATCTTGAAGTGATTCAAAATCATCTCTAAATAGACCAATCCATAGCATCTGCATTCATCCTGACTGAACAGTGTAATGTAGGACTTGAAATTATGTAATTTTATAGACTCATTTTGACTGAAAATATTCTTTCAGAATTAGTATGCTGACCAGTTCAGCCACCACTGCCACACCACTCTGACACTAAGGACCAGCACAATAAAATAGGAGGCTTTCCTTTTGGAGTAGCCCTTGTATTTACAACTTGCCTCACATTCCAGCTATTCTAACCTAACAGGACCCCTATGTTTCCACCAGCAAATTTAGTAATTTTAATTCATATCTTGGTACTCTGTTGCAATTTTTTAATGATAACATTCCTTTTTCTGCTTTCTAAACTTCCTTGTACTAGATTTGATGCATATGTTTAAGAACAAATCTTTTGATACACACTCTCATCCAAGCACTATAAATAGCAGACACACAAACTCTATACAGAAGACAGAACTTAACTGTATTGATGTCAAGTGCTACACAATGAGCTGCATGGCACAACTCATCTATTTCAACAGTTACATTGTGATTTTGAGCCTTTAACTACAGCCTGAAGTAACAGGAACAGCACTATGCAGACTAAAATATATAGTAGCCATAAAGATCTTGATGACTCACTTCAGCACTCTCAGACATTGTAATTCAGCTGTATTTGTACACAGTAACTACAAAATCATCTGTCACAAGCCAGCACATGAAAGTCTGTGGCATGCACTTGGCTAAGTTAACAGCTGACTTAAAAGCATGCAGCTACATAGCAGAATTATTTTCCAAAACATTCACCTATGATTTTCTACATAAAGAGCAACACCAACCGGTAACACAGGACTACAGACAAAGGTAGTACACAAAGAGGTGCTCAGACATACTGCAGGAATACTGAAGAACGGACAAATAAACCAGGAAACGCAGAAACCAGAAGCACAGCACACTACAATTAAGGAACTGCTGAATGTATAATTCATTGAAATACACCGTTATAAATGAAAGTTTTTACCTACAATTTAAGTTATCCATTACAAGTGTTAGTCCCACATGGCACGAACGGACGCCCTAGATCAGTGATTTGTTCATTTACTTTTCCTTTAAGACTTCTTTACACTCAGAAGTCTTGACACAGGGCAAAGAGCCAGACCTGGAATGACTACTGATCAGCAATGTGACAGAGCAGATACATATCAAATTACAAAGACTATTACGCCCTGGATGCCGATCAGCAGCCTGCCAAGCCTGAAGTCACTTTGCTGCTGCATTTTGAATACTTCTCTGATCAGAAAGTGTTGGCAATTTGTTGAATTACCTTTTATTGAGAAACTGTCAAGACTGCTCCTTAAAACCATAACTTCTGATTTCTTCTCAACCATTATGTCCCTTCCCATCTCATCTCCTCTCCTCTCAAGATGAATGACTAATAAGCAAGGGTCATAAAATGCAATAAACAACAGCTAGATTTAAAAAAGAAAATGACAAGACCATGTTTTGGGAAAAGAGGTATTTTCATATACTTGGACCATAACTTTAATCTTTTCTCACTAGCAGCCCTTCAGTGCAGTACCAAGCACCCTTCTGGAACAGAGCAGCATTTAGAACTTGCTACAAGAAATGGTCTTCACACAGGCTTTCACTCGTGGCTGAAATATCTCTTGAAACCAGAGACAAGAATACCTCATCTGGTATTTGTGAAGGCAAACCAGTAACAGTGAAAGAGGCAATTATGCAGGAGCATCTAAAAAATTAAAAAAACAGATGAGATTATTAAGAATCACCCAGCCTACATTTAACTGATTTCTTGGAAAGGACTAATTCTGTAACGATATATGGAAAGAGGCAAATTTCTTCTCACGACATAATAAAGAACAAGAAGGTGACAGAGAACCCTCCAGTAATTAGCTGAGTGAGCTCAGATGGTCATTACAGACCAGAAGCATCAAGAATATTATGAGAAGATGTGTTTGGCTTCCTCATTTACAAGGAATCTGAACCGCTATTTACCTATTTCAATTTAAACAAGAGTTCTAGTGTAGTTAAATTCCCCTGATTTGATTTAATTAGGAATATACTGACAGCAAGTAACTATTCCAGAAAACAAACAAACAAAGCAAAAAAAACCACAACACTCCCTTATCAGCTCCTCTATGTTATCGTTCAGGCCCCAAGGATCACACAGACAATGACAGAATACTCAGCAAGAAAAATAAAAAGAATGAAGCAGTTACTTGGTCCAAAAGGAAGTTACTAATTCTGAACCTCATTCAAATTTACTGTTATAAATTCCTAGTGTACGTTTCATATTGCATTAAATACAAGGGTTTAGAAAATGACACAATGTGGAGAGAACATATTACTTTTCAGCAAGATAAGTGTTAAATGAAAAACTGCTCCAGTGCTGACACAAGAAATAAACATTCAGCATCCATCAATCCATAAATTTGTAAACAGCTAATGTAAGAGCTGTGAATAAGAGCTTTGGAAAGACGAACAAGAACTTCAGAAGTAGTCCTTTAATTCAACAGTCAGTACTGCACTACATCTCGTGAACAGAAACACGACTGTCTCTGCAGGTACACAAAGCACCACGGGTCATAATTCTACCTGAAAGATACCGAGCAAGACATTTTCACTGAAATGAATAGGAATACTTGCATGAAAGATTCACGTGAATGTTAGCGAAGGTCATTTATCTATGATTCTGTGACAAAGAGGATCTCTGAGAGATAATCAAAGCAGCCAATGCCAACTATATGAAAAGATCTTCACCTTTTCCTGAGCTACCAAATCCGCTCATTATTATGAATAAGTCAAAATGATAAGAATATTATGTTACAGAATACTGCTATGAACCCACTGTTCATAGAAAAAACGTATCTTTAACCTGTTCTGAAACCTCCGCAGCAGTTTCATGCTGCACTGTATTACTAGAATTGTAGCCAGCAGAGCCAAGGAAAGTTTTGCATCTTGAGGGAGAGCAACCAAGAGGAACCCAGGCACTGAACTCTGCCAAGGAATCCCATGTCTCTAACTTCAAGCTGGGGTAATTCCCAAATGAATCCTAGACCCTCTAAAATGGAATGGAATTTCTAATAATTCTTCTACCACATCTCCCTACAGCCTCCTAAATGGTTTTTCTTTTCCAGTTTTGAAGTCTACCGGAATGAACATGAAATTACAGAAGTCCAGGAACCTGTAAGAAAGACACCAAGTCTGCACAGAAACACTGGCCTGATGTGAGCTGTGAACATGGAAAACAATGAAGGAATTTTATGGCAACAGTGTGAATACAGCAGAAAGTAAAGGATTGTTGCCAGAGAAACAGAGATAAGCAAGGTCTGTGTTGCTATAGCAACCGGGTGACATCAACAGAGTTTTCCTATTCAGTGCACTGGGTGATAATGAAGTGGCAAAACCGCGGCTTCTGTATCCGCCTGCTCCCTGGAGGTGGGCAGAACCACAGATTTCATTGTTTGACGATTAGGGCACATCTAATTAGAAGGTTTACAGGTTTCCTGACATCACTGCTAGATCCTCTAAGCTCTAGTTCCTGTGTGGGAGTCCAAAGAGAGGCACATTCACTCCAAAATAAAAGAACAGTCCTCTCTATCCCTCGGGAACAAAACATTCTGAAAGAGAATCAGGAAAGTCAGGGAAAAGATAGAAATATGGTCCATCACACAGTTGTGTGCCTCTCAGGGATCATCAGGACACAGCTGATCAACCAGCTGCACAAGTTTAATAAAGGATAAAATAAATCAGGTTGGAACTCTTGCCAAATTTATGGTTATTTTTAAGTTTCCATCTTTTCCAAGGATAATGGTGTCTTTCCAAGGCACTTAATGATGCTTTAAAGACAGTTACTTTTAGCTTCAGCTGCTGCTTGTTTGTTGCTGCTGTTATTTGTTTTTTAAACCTTGTATGATATTTTGTGCTTGTTGAACTGAACATCCTCTGCTGTGTGTGATGAGGAAATAGATGGAACATAATGGATAATATCATAAATAGAAAATAAGAACCGACTAAGGCTTGGAGGAAGAAGAAAACACTGATATGAGAACACCAATATTAGCACCTCAAACAATGAACATCTCCAGCTACAGGACTTCATACATTAGCCTTGTCTGAATCAAAGGAATGAAGAAACTGTCCTTCCGAAGTTCCCACCTTTACATAGAACAGGCTAGTTATTAAAAGAAAGTCACAGATGTCAGCATCTAAAAGATGCACAGCATACACAATAATTTCCACGGGAAACCATGGTGAAAATAATTTCCTCTGCAATCCCTCATACACTTTAGGATTTTACTAGCTTGTGAAAAGAAGAGAATGGGCAGGGAGAACGTTTTTCCCTGGGACTACGTGACAGAAGAGAAAGGGTACAATTAGAGTGAGATGACATAAACACAACTCAGCTACAAATAGCATTTCTCTTCAAGATATTGTTTTCATACGGTTCTGAACATACAGCAGTATACAAGTTGCAAAATAGACAGCAGTCTCAAAAAGCACAGTAGAATTTATGGTCTCTGCTCTCTACTAAACGCCCATGAAATCACAGAGAGTCTTTAAGTTTTACCAACAGGCTTTGAGTCAGGGCCTTAGAAAGTTTCTTCATTTGTGAAGCAGGCAACACATGGAGTAATTTAGAAAAGAGGAAGCCTGGCATTCCCCACCTGCAAGTCATCTATACCTAATTATTACAACACTAATTAGAATCATTATCAGGAGAAATTGAAGCAACAAAACCCTGACTCTTACAGTACACTGTTGTTTTAGGGAAAGAAGAAAACAAGAAGGCCACTTACAATGCAGCTCAAATGAATTAGTCTCAGTTACCTCTCAAACATCTGAAATCTGTTGATAAAGATGTTTGTCTCTGCACCACAGCATCTTGGATTTTTCTCAGAAATAATAAGCTATGCAGGCCATAAGGAAACAGGACTTACAAGATATGACATCACTTTTATTATTTCTTAAAGTAGTTTAGATACTTATTTTCTGAACAGACTTGCACCTAAAACCTCAGCACTGTTCTGTGATGCACCTCTCTGCATGGGTATTGACTTAAGTACACCACTATTTATCTCCTCCAGAAACACAGAAATCAGACTGCAGAAGACCTTAAGATCATCAAGACCAACCATCAACATAATATTTTCAGCTCTACCATTAAACCGTGTCCCTAAGGACCACCACCTACACCTCAAATACCTCCGAATATTACCAGATTATCACATACTAATTGTTTTTGCACCCTCTACACGCACACTACGATATCTTTCCTTTATAATAAAAAGAAATCTTGTTTCATGATCGAATGTTATTTCATCTTTATTAGTTTCTCTAGAACTGGCAGGACAGTTGATCCTTATTCATATTTTTAATAAGAAAGTGTTCAGCACTTATATGAATGAGAAAGTGTATTCAGTTGGAATGATTCAATACCATTCTACTAACCAGATCAACACTGACATTCACAAAGATCTCACCTGAAAACAAAACACAAACAAACAAAAAACTGCCAAAAAACCACCAACAGTACTTTGTATTTTCCTAATGCCAGAACTAAAATGCACTTTCTAGAAAGTTGAAAGAAAACAAAAGGCAAAAGAGAAAAATACTCAATGATTCACACATGTCATAGTGCCGTACACTCTGTATTTCTCACCTTTTGCTTTCATCATGAGGAAATCACAAGCCTGACTAGTTCCAGAAAACAATTTGCCAAGAGAATTCAACACAGATGACCCAGAGAAATGCAGACTTGCAAGAAACATCTAAAACTTCAGTTATAAATCAAGTTCTAAGGAGTATAAAAATGGGAATATTCACATTGTGAATTTTGATGGCATCCCTGTTACTCTCAGAAGGCCATCTATCAACGAGAGCACTGGTGAAGCACAGACAAAAAAAAAAAGACACAGTTTGGTGAAATGAGAAATCAGAACTGGAATAAAGAAACTGTCAGACTGCACATATGGTATCAAAACTCGATAATGAAAGGTAAGCATTGCCAAGCATAAAGCCCATTCAGGATAGCTTTTAGACAGCACTTTAAGGAAAAGTGTAATAGGACACAGTATGCCTGCATGCCTTCTGCATTAATGGCATTGCTACGTTCTCCACCTCTCCTTCTCCAGAGAGGTCCAACTTACATATGAAATCACGTGCGAGAAGTGACTGGTATACCAGGATCTCATGAGGAATACGTGTGCAGTATTTTATAGAGTAAATATGCTTTTTTCCCCCCAAAACAAGCTTTCAGCTCTGCAGTGTAGCTCTACACAGTTTCTGCAGAACTTGTACACAGAGAGAAATTCCCTTAGAGAACAAACTGTAACTATACTACACATGGCCTTTTTAGTGCCCATCTTTTATCAGAAAACAATAGATGTTTATCTGTATATCAAATGCATAAGGAGTTGAGTTTTAAACGTTCAAATATCACTGGAATCAACAATCCTCTTAAGCATCATCTTCATATTAAGAATTTTCCTTGAGTCATGCTTGGAAGAACATTTCTCAAAGACTTCAGGCTTATGTTCCATTTGTTAATAATTATACATACCAAAAGACTATTATTTTATAAAAACCTCTTAAAGACCTTGTATGTTTTGACATTTTTAATTGAATATGCATCATGAGCAGGGCTTACTTTTTTCTGTTACCCTGTTCTGTATGCAATCTGTGTCTGAAAATATAAATTCTAACTCCCAGACTGCAATTCAGCAGCAGGTTTTTTTTGACTGCATTACTAGTCACATCAGAATACCTAATGGAATAGAAAAGAAAAACAGGCCTAAATGTTTGTGGGGTTTTTTCATTTATTTTGTCTGTGTTGTTCTTCTGTTTTGGTGTTTGTTCTTCTGTTTTGTTTTGTTTTGCTTTTAAGGAAACAGAACATTCTTTGCTAAGATACACATCAGTGAAGTTATAATAAATAAAAAAATATAATGACATTAACTCATTACGCCAAGCCATTTTATTGCTAATGCTCTTGTTATTTACTAAGGATTTATCCACTATAAAATGGTCACAAAGAGCCTGGCCTCATCCTCTCAGTACCAGCTTTTTAGATATTTATAACTTTTGATAAGATCCCACCTCAGATCTCCTCATTAAACATGTTATTCCTGTAGCTGCCTCTGCAAATTCTCCAGCAATAAGAGCTGCAAATTAAAACATGGTTGAAACAAATTGATTAGAAGATCTACTTCCACAAACAAACAAACCCCACAAAGATACAAACATACCAAAACATATTACATTAAATGCACTTTACCATATGGAGCACATTATCACGAGTGGATAAAAGAACCAACAACCAATAAGAACAGCAGACTTCATCCATCAAAGACACAGCTCAACAGAACTGCAGTCTACTGTTACTAACAACAATTTATATTAAATCATTTTCCATTAAATATACACTAGCCACAAACTTTTTAAAATGTAATCTACACACACACTACATCAGTTGATACCGTGTTTGCTATAGATGTAAGAGTAGCTGTGATCAAGATAAATTACAAAAGCTGTACTCACAAAAGCAAGAAAAATCGTAATTAACATTGCAGCTTTCTATTTATTCTGCCCTCTTTGGATACTACAGTTTTCAGAGCCTGCATAATTACCTAGTGTCTGAAGGCTCATGTTGCATCACAGGACTCATCAAGGGACTGAACATTCTCAGTCTGCACTCTCTATTCTCTCAACTCTGCTTGCAATTCTTCCAATAACAGACACAATCGCAACGTTAAGATTTTTTCTCAGTGAACAGTTTTCCCATTCACAGAACCTAAAATAGCTCTCCACTTAAAATTCTCATTTCTAAGATCCATCCAGCATCTCAATCTCAAAGATGAAATTCATAAACTTGAACATAAGCTATCATCTGTGAGTACACCAGCTCCGACTTAACGTGCAGCTTACCTGCAGTAACATTACTAAAAATGTTTCAGATGAACAATAATTCAGTAATTTGGAGATGGGGGGATGTATACTTTCATTTAGACTCCAGAATATATGAAGTGAGTTTGTTTTTTCTTTTCCTTATTTTTAACTTTAAGCATATTTTTTCACATACCACTTAGTAAAACAGACACAGAATTTCATCTGGACTATTTATGTGAAGGTGACCTTAGCCATCCCAACTGCCAAGGAGAAAGACATCAATATTCACAAGTGAAATAATCAATTCAAGCACATGAATTGTTCTAAAAGTCAGAACAGATGACATCTGTTTAAAATGACTATCTTTAAGTTTTGTTCAAGGGTTAAGTGTGCTGTTCACGTGGTGTGGAGAAAACACCAAGTTCAAGGTATCAAAATAGCAAGTAAGAGACAATGGCTGTACTGAACTGAACAATAAAAATAACCCAAACAAAGACAGTCTTAAGAGGAACAGAGTATCTGGTAACAGAAATTAGCTTGCTGAAATACATGAAAGAGCTGAGATTAATCTGATGAACTGATTTACATCTGCTTAACAACTAGTAGATAATTCATCCAAAGCGGCAGCCGAAGGAAAAAGAGACTGTGTTGAAATAACAATTTGAAAAGAGGGATGGTATGAAAATAAAGGGAAAAAAAGAGAGTTGATATCAAAATGAAAGGGGAGGGAAAAAAAAAAAAAAGGCAGTATTTCATCTCTTATTTTCTATTTGCCCTTACTTTTCTAATACAGTCTGACATCTCATGAGTAACAGAGAAACTGCTTTTATTCTCAGTATCAAGATTAAGAAAGAAAACAGTAGTGCAGTATTGTGAGCAAGAGCTTCTCCATCACAGCTATTTTCCATCCAGGAAAACTGACAGCTAATGGAGGCTTTTGGAAGATTACACGGTTCACATCAGATACTAACAATTTTATCTATCTATCATTAAGCACAGCAGACACATCAGATGTTTTCAAACGTCCTCCATCAAAAATTTGCTTTCAAAATACTGAATATTGCATTTTTTCACTCTGCCACATAAAAAAATCAGTCTCAAACACAACAAAAGCACACCTTTTTTTTTCCCCCGGAGGTTCAAAAAGCAGTTTTTTTACTTTCATCACACTTTCTGCTCTAGGTTGAAAATTTCTCCATGTCTACATTAGAAAATAATTAATTATAGCACTGCTTTTGCAGTGATCTATCACAAGTATTGCAAATTGCATTTGTGCATATGACATTTCATCCTAATGACAAAGAGCTCCTGAGGAAAACATAAAGATATAAATGACTATTTCATGAAGAAAGAACACATATTTCCCTCTTCCTTTGTTTACCTCCTCAAACACAGACCAGACAAAATCTAGGATCTGAAAATCACTGCTGAAAGTAATGCTTCAAAGTACTGAGAGCCTGACACTCCAAGTTAAGCTGTGGGTACCCTAACTGTGAGGCATGCTTGCCCAGTGGCAGCATGGACAAGGACGTACCGGCTACACAAACACAACTTCCAGCTCCACAATGCTAGCATTGGTGCAGCAAGCATTCATTAAAATAGGTGAGCTGTTCAAGGATAAACACTTAGTATCAAAGCCAGGAACAGAACAAACATGGAGTCTGCTTAGTTCGCTTCCAATTTTATGGAAGTATTTTGTATAAATGCATTTCTCAAGAACTATTAATTGCTGCATAAATTACGATGATGAACGCAAAATGAGTATTACTCTGAGGTTCATTTCTTGATATCAAAATACTCCCCCACACTACATTCCTTTAGAATGATTCCTGAAAAAGAAAGCCATTTGGCAGGTATCACTAAGCAAATGCGGGCATGGCACTCCCAATCACTGGTTTCTGCAGCAGATCCTAAAGCTTCCCCCCTGCCCCATAGAAACCACAGCTGTTAGGTCTTTCTTATTCCTCTAAATAACACAGTCATTATGCTTTTTAAAAATCAATCAATTCCCCTTTGAGATAAATAAGCTTGCTTCTATTGTATCTGCCCTGGTGGATTAATATCAGTCTTTCCTATGCAGTAGGTAACATTTTGCTTCCACCAAATAACAACACATCAACATCACAGTTATTCCCCCTTCTACTTCGCTGGGTAACAACCTTCCCTTTGTACCTTTGTTCAGTAATGCTTTCCTATGAGCCACTTTGCTTTGCTGACAAGTATGTCCCCTCCCCTGCTGAAAAGACGTGCAATCTATTGTTCATCCGACCCATTGTTCCTAACAATGACGAAGTACCGACTCCGTGTCACGTTCTTCTGCATGACTAGCGAGAACATAACATTTGAGCTGTACGTTTGTATTCTCAGAAGCCTCAAATTAGCACAGTTTTTAATATAACAATAATCCTATTAGCATAATTTCCCTCCTTTTGAATGATAACATGCTCAAATAAATTTTAATGGCTTAAATTACAGACTACGTAGACCATTAAAACTATTAAAGAGATCACGCGAGCCGATTCTTGATCCAAAATTACAGCACACTATCGCCCTTGCCATGGTTTGAATGCAGTCCCACAGAATCTGATGTCATTGTTTCCAATCTGCTCTCTTCCAACACTTTGCAGTCTTCATATTATTGTCACAATAATTAATATTGTGCACGTGGCAACTGAAATTAAAGAACCACGGAGACGTTTTTGATTTAGTAAAACCTATCTTAGCACTCGCAATCAGGGTCGGCAGTTACAGCCTGGAAACACAATCCGAAGGAACAGCAACTGGTTTTGAGAAAAGCCAGGCTAAGGAGAACTACTGAAATTGATATTTAACTTAAGAAAATGAAACGCTCTTTCGGTTGGGCGCTTATGTCCTTTAACTTAAACATCTCAGGTTCTTCTCTGTATCAGCAAGCGCAAAAATTACCTCATTTTTTTTTGGTGGAAACTCTCAGAGCACGCTCGCTGCTAGCAGCCCACACAGGAGGCACAAAGCGGCGGGAAACCCTCGCAGCTCCTCGCGGAGCCGTGCCACGCGGAGCGGGCGTGAGGGCGGCGCCGCTCTGCACTGCCCTCAGGGGGCGCGCGAAATGGCGGCCGCTCCTTCCGGCGGGCGCTGAGGCGGCTGTTCGCCTCACGGAGCACAAAGCGCCCTCTGGAAGGGGACAGGCGTTGGAAATATGCCGGAGGAACGCCTGCTTCCAGGTACTGCCCTCGGGTTGCTTGAAGGCGTGCGCTCACGCTTTCCCGCCCTCGACACGTGGACCCCAGAGTGTAAAACGTGAACATCTCAGCAGCTGCTGTACGTGTGGTGCAGGAAGTTGTGGAAATCGGTTGTAATATTTTAGCTGCAATAAAAGCCTCTGCGGGGAAAGAGTTTGGGTCCTCTTTGCTTTGCAGGAACTGCTTCATTCAGCTTGTTAGATGATTCCGCTATGCATAATCCGAGTAGTTAAAAATCTTGCCTTTCACCTTTTTTAAAGTTAACTGAAAGTTCTGTGGTGACACAGTCATAATGTCGATAAAGTGCAACATAAGGAAATTTGAAGGCTTTGTATGTTGCTTCAAATAAAACCGCAGGAATGTACTTACCTTCGTTCAGAAGAAGACAGTGCAGCTGCGTGTGCTGCGGGTGCTGCCATCAGCGTATGAAAGACTGCCCACAAAAAGGGAAGGTTAGTGGGTAGGGCTGTCTTGGGATGGGGGAAGGTCACAGGGCTGCAAACCCTCGCTCAGCCTCATCCATCCAAATCCAGCAGGTTGTGCAAGAGGGCTGGGATTTAACTAAAGAAATGTTGTGGCAAGCAGTCATTGAAGGGAAAGGAACCAAAGCCATGGAAATATCAGTGGTAACTGCTCTCAGATGAGTAGGTGACTTGGGTGGCACAGTTTCTACGTTCTTACAAGTGAATTTCTGTGGGAGAGAACTTCATTTTATAAGTTATTGCGTTAACCATTATGGGAGGTGATGTGTTCTTCCAATTGTGCTTTTCTATGACTTTTAATTTGTACTGTGTGGACAAATGCACAGAGTATTCTAGCTTTTATTCTTG
Organism: Callipepla californica brunnescens; assembly: GCA_023055505.1. Lineage (NCBI taxonomy): Eukaryota > Metazoa > Chordata > Aves > Galliformes > Odontophoridae > Callipepla > Callipepla californica. The sequence goes on from JALIRH010000016.1 coordinate 6,083,244, forward strand.
AATCCTTGCCATAGTAGACTCTGGGGAACTGAATTACTACTAAGAGTGTAAGGTAAACCACAGGTGAAGAAGATAGGGAATCTAGAACTATTACACTAATCTCTTCAATAAATAGAGGAAAAAGCCTAATTCCCTTACATAAGAATACTACTTTGCTTCAACAAGTGTCTTCAACTCAGTAGAAATAAATGTGGGATGTGGCAATGTTTGAAGCAAGCATATCTCTTGATTAATTGCTGATAAGATGCAAACCTTGAAGAAGAGCATCATTCTAAGTAAATAGCTTTTCCTTCCTTAGTATTAGTAATTTATTTCTTTGGCCAGCATTTCAGTGGGAAGGGGGGGATGTGGGGGGAGGAGAAGAAAAAAAGTATCTTTTTTTTCTTTTTCATTTGCAGGTCCTTAACTTTTACTCACAATTTGATTTATTCTTACCTAGATGCTGTTCCGGGCTCCTTATCTTCTGTACTGTCTTCTTTTGTGAAATTTTAAAAAGGCATAAAGCTTTTTCTGACAATTCTTGGATGAATGCTTTTGTTCAGAGGGGAATTGAACGAGTTTCAAGGAGTGGGTTCTGAATTTGTTTTTTGCTTAGGTGAGCAGTTGTAGTAGTAGAAAGTGCTATTGGCTCTCTAGGCTAGATAATGGAAGAACACTTCTGAATTTGCTAAACTTCAAAAATCTAATTCATGTGAGGAGGACCTCATTATGTTTTCTCAGGGTGATTCAAGTCATTTGGATAAAAAGTATGCCTGCTGTGCTTTAGATTACGTTGGAGGAACTCTTCAATTGAGAAAGAGGTTTTAAATTCAAGACCTACCACTCACAGCCTGTGATGCATGTCTCAACTTAAGATAATGAAACCAACTTGTTCCAGACAAATTCAATTTAAATAATTAGCAATTCAAAGCTGAGAATATTATTCTAGATTGAGAAGTCCATATAATTCTCACATCAAGTATCTGTGAATGTTTACAGCAAAAACAATTTAGGATTATTTGATGGTACTCACCAGATAACCTAGGAAGTGTTCATCTGTATAAAATTCTGTAGTGATATTGCAAAGAGTCTGACTGAAATATTTGGGCTCTTTTAACTGTAGAAGAGATGTAATGATTTTACGTTTGGTAGTCAGATGATATATAAACAATACAGCAATTGCTGATAATCTTTAAAAGAAAGCACGAACATTCTCTAGAATGCACAGTTAAAGAATGAGATAAGTGCTTTAATGTACTCCTGTGCACTGACACTGATAACTGAACTATGAGTTCATTTGCTTACATGCAAACAGTTTATTTTTCCACTTAAGCTGTCTTAGTAAAGTATTTAAAGTAAAGTGTTTAAAATTAAGCATGGAAATTCATTATGACCTGAAAAGAAAGTAGTAAAATTTGGTCTCAAAAATGGGGATTTTGTCTTAAAACAAGGTGAGTGACAGAACATGGTAACATCTCTAAGAAGTTGATTTGGATACTAAATTCCTATGTCCTCATTTGCCTTCTTGATAGCCAGACTTTTTATCTTTGTATATTGCTCTGAAAGTAATGCTTCCTATTGGAAGCATTACTATTCCTATTTGTCCTACTGTTGGGTAGGACAAATGCTAAGCAATACTTTTTTACGTAGTCGCTGCCATTATCCTATTCACACAGAGGAGCTGATTGAGATGCTCTTTATTTCACAGTGTGACAGCCGTGCATGGCCGTCCAGAACATTGCTGTCACCATTGCTGAAGTGTGCTCACACCACTGTTTAGTCTCTATAAACGTTCAGCAAGTGCCAAAGGATGCCAGTGGGTACAAGTACTTCCTCATGGAGGAATTCAGTGACACACCTTCTGTCAGATGTCCCTTTGTCAGACTGCTGCCATCTGTTGCACAACAAAATGCAGTGGAACATCGGTGGGAAAGCTCAGCTTCTACTGCCATACCGTTACCATCCACTTTCTGACACTGTGGGCCAACATAATAAAACAGGAGGCTGTTGCCAGTGTAGAATGAATAGCTCAGATGTTGGATGATAATTATTAAAAAAAAAAAAAGGAAAATAGAATTTCAAAAGAGCTGTAGTGGCTGTGGAATCATTGTGTAGAACGTAGCAAGTCAGTATCATCTTGAAACATTACAGTAGTTTTGTTTCAGATCTGTTCGCAGCACTCGTTCCGTTTTCTGGGAATATTTTGTTCTTTCTCCAGCACAGAGTGCTTATTCAATTCCTCCTATTTCCATTGTTATTTTTATCTGTATTTCTGTGCTGCATTAGTTTTTACAATACCTGTAACTGTTTGACTTAGGGAATCAAAGAAGAGGTCTAGGTAGAAATGAGCTTTAGGCAGAATGAAAGCACTGAAGTTAAAGAATAGATCTGACGAAGTTTGATGTGCAGCTCAAAGCTCTGTGTCTGCACACATCCAGAACTGCTTTTGGCATTACAGGCTTCCTGGTGCATATCTCACTTCTAAGTTTGATAAGTATCATTATAGCAGCCTGGATCTAACATATATGATCAGTAAGTGCTGCAGAGCACACTGAAGTCATGCCGACTCCAGTGAGGATGTGCACAAAACCTAGAAGTCTTCCTAATCAGAGATAGCAGTGGGATCTTGTATTAAGTCCCAGCATTTGTGTAGACAGCAAAAAATCAGACCTCTGTTGTCAGGTGAGCTTTAACATCTTGTGTTTTGTGTTTAATGTTTCAGATTGCAAGGACAGTTTTTATTTAAAAGGACCAGGATGTCTCACCAATATGATAATGATGAGATAACTTGATAAGTTTTTTTTTCTAACATGGGTAACACAGATAATATTTGATAAAGATGGGTATAACTTATTCAGAATTACGAAATGAAATTCCTTTTCATGAGCTAATGACAGAGCTAAAAAATACTTCTCAGCAGTCACCTGAAATCCAGAGCAAAAGAAAAGATGTTAAAAATGAGGCCATTGGTCATGAGCATGAGACATGGGTTACAAAAACACTGAGGTGCCTTTTCATCTGAGAAAGTCCTAACTTAAATATCTTTATTTGGCAGTGTAATTCAGGTACCATGTCTGCATTGTGCTTATGTGGCAAGGATTTGGTAGCAGGGGGCTGCAAGGGTGTCCTCTGTGAGCAGAACCCAGCAGTTTCCCCATGTCAGACCAGAGCCAGTTGCAGCTGGCACCAGGAGAGGCCCACTGCTGGCCACAGCTGAGCCATGAGCAACGCTGGCTGTGCTCTGGGAGAGCAGGTTGATGAAAGGGGCAAAAACACTGTATCACAGCAATTGGAAAAGAGGAGTGAGAAAATGAAAAACAACTCTGTAGAACCTAAGGTCAGTGCAGAACGAGGCCAAGAGGTGCTTCAGATGCAAAGAAATTCTCTGCAGTCTGTGGGTACCACTGGAGCTGATCTCATTGTGCAGCACATGTAGGTGTCCACAGAGCCCCACTGGGAGGGAGTCAGCTGCAGGAAGACCTGTACAGCAGCTCCTGAGGAAGAGTGGAAGCAATCCAAAGCTCACTTTAATAATGAAATACCCTCTCATTAACTCCAGAGTTTACTGATAGACTTACTGTATGAATAACGTAATTCAGATCCCACACTACTATTAGTAAGACAATAGTGGTACGTCAGGATCTCAGTAAGTCATGCTTCTGTACACAGTGCAGTTTTTGACAGTATAACAAAGTCCAGTGTAATTTTAAATTATCTTGTTTCCCACACAAGCTAAGTGTTTGATTACTTTGAAATAATACCATTAGGAATACAAAAGCAAAATTGTGAAGAATATGTCCCTTTTCTAGGACATAATCTTATATCATTTCAACACTTTTTCACTATAATCCGTATTGGTTTTGTGACCTTTAACTTTTTTTTTATCTGTCATGCATTTAAACTCTATCCATAACAGTATAATGATGGTGTACTGTCCCTGAGCACCTCAGTGAGTTCAGCATTTTTATGAACAATGACTGCCATATAGTGTAGGATCACCAGGGAGAAAAACAACTGCAGGAAAAGTTCCTACTGCATATATTGGGAGAAGGTAGAAGCTTGCCTTCACTGTGTGGTCCTTTCTTGCAGTGCATTTCTACCTTCTATCAATAGCATTGTTTCAAGGGAAGCAGTGTATATCTGGAGCAGTTTTTCCTGGTCATTGTACTGCTACGTACTTCTACAGAGTTGTTTGGGATGCTGCCAGAAATTGCCAAAAAACAAGAGAAGAATTATTTGCTGCTTTTATGGACATTTATAAGACTATGGTAACACAAAATGTTCAAGACCTCACAGTTCATGAAACTAAATATATGTGAGGATATGGGTAATAGCAGTCTGAATGACTGTTGGAAAAGGTAGGTCCACAAATGCTTCTTATTGTTTTATTATTTTTTCCCTCAGTGATATTTACTTAATTGACATTAAAAGTTTAGCAAATAGTATTCTGTCATTCCAGCTATTTTTTCCTGTTTTAAACTGGACGCGAAGCTCAACTGGGGATTGAACTTTTGGGCTTGGAATTTTTCCCCTTTCTATTACTGTTGTCATACAAATAATCATTTGATTCCTTTATTCTATGCTATTTTCCAATACTCTACAATGAAAACACTTAGTGCAAAGTAAAAGTCAGAAAGATTTGTGCTTTCTTGTCACAAATAGCAAATGAGTTCTGACAGTGTGTGGAAGTGGTATGCCAAGAACAGCTAAGCTACCACGCAAAGATGCCCGGTGCAGTTTCCTGTCTCATGTAACCACGGATTTCTCAATAGGTTCCTGGATTCTTGGATCGTATGGGTTGATAGCAGAGTATCTTTGAGAACTAAGTATTGCAATATTCATGTTCATCAGATGTATTTATGTTGAACAGTTCACTGCAGTCTTCTGCTGATACGTTCTACCAAAGGAATCTGTTCTGTGCCTGTTCATATCTGCAAAAGGAGTTTTGGAGCACATTGCCATGCAAAAACTATCATCAAATCTTTCCATAGAAGGAGGAGCCCAGAGGAGTAAGATCAAATATTACTTTATGATGCATTGAGGCTAGAAGTCAGACAGGGTTTTATGGTTCATGTCAAGAATAAGAAAAACATGACAACAACTAAACATAAAATGCTGATCTCTGACGACTGGCTGCAGTTTTCAGTGAAACATACTGAGACACATCAGTGCAAAAGAACAGAAGGATGGCAAGGCTGTTAAACTTTTGTCATGTATGCAAAGTTGAAAGACGTATTGTTTCTCAGTTTGAGTCCCACAAAATGCTCTACACTGACACGTTCAGAATATCAAACATTTTCAAATAATAATGACTTGGGCAAGTATATCTCAGAATTGCAGAGAAAGGTGAACACTTGCAATTTTTTTGATTTATGCCTGCAAGTTACATCATCTTTTAAATGCTACATTCCACTTCAGCTTCTACTCGTTTTTTTCTTCTGTGATATCTGACTTTCATTACTACTCTTCTAACTATTTTCCTATTAAGCAGTGTTTGCTTTTCTTTGATGAATTTCTCTTAATTATTCTTCATGAAGATTCTTCTGAGTAGCTATATTTCATACCTGTGTACTGTTAAGGAAGAAGTTCAGCATGGAGTATAAGCCAATGTTGTCACCTTTCTCTTCTCTTCCTTTGGCTGCTACATTTTATCAGTTGTGCTGTCAGTTTCTCAGGCGGACATCCAAACAAACTGGGTTTGGTCATTGCTGCAAGAGTGCTGTTTGTGTCCATGCACACATGGAGGCTTCTCTTTGCTGTGACTGTGCACTCGCCCGCTGCATACTTGGCCTAATCTAGACCTGATGGGGAACACTGGACTTCCCTGAATCAATAGAGATTTTTTGCTGCTCTGTTGCATTAAACGGATATTTGGAGAGCTGCAAATGCTGTGACGTAAAGCACAATAAAAATGGGGAGCAGCACAGTAGAACAGAGTAGGTGTAAGCTGTTAAGTTGCTTACTGAATCTTCTGGAACATGATTGTGTTGGAGGAGGCGTCAGGAATTATCTCAGCTGCTATGGCTTTTTGCTACCAGGAACAGTAGTACCACCTCCTACTTAGATTAGTTCTACCATTCATCGTCAGGCTCTAATTCATGTCATGAAATCAGCTGAAATTTGTCTGAGTACCTTGAAGAAATGTATTGAATCTATAAAGAAACTCAGATGAAGCCAATGAAGTATTTTGTTTGATAGTTTTTCTTCACTTTAAGCATTAGAAAATAAGCTGATGTAAAAAGCATTTGTATCATTCAGCATAAAAAACTACTTTTACAGATTTCATAGATGTCAACTCAGGTTCTATCAAGTCAGGTTGGATTGTGTCAGTTCCACTCTGTTTTATAACAGGACATGAGCAATGCAAGGTGACATTATGCTGCAGATGGGGAATAACTTCTAAGGTTTCCTCAAACTTAGAACAGAATAAATGCAATTTTTCCCAAAGCAGTTAGATACAGATAATGCAGAGAAGACTCTTAAACAGAAATAGCTCTGCTGATATCCTAACAACTGTTTTTCTGCTCTTTACATCAATCATTACTCTGTGCAAATAATTCTTTTCCAGTGGTGCTAGAGAGAGGTTTTTTCCCCTTTTTCTTTAAGGTAATCTTGTCAATTTATATAGTATGGTTAGATTTTAAACTGAAGCAAACTGCTACAGTTCTGCCAATTAGAGGAACACCTTGTTAATCACACAGAGACCACGATAATGTAATCCCAATTAATCAGGAAATATTGGACCATAAGTTATTGTTCATTGGTTGAATCACAGTGGCACATGTGCTCAGAATACTAATTTAGTTGGGCTAAATTAAAGCACTGTGTTTGGTTATCACCCTTCAGGGTAATTTATTCAGTATGGTAGCTTGGTCACCTAGAACTCTGTAAATGAATCTCTCCTGACAGAAGGACAAGTGTTCATGCACAGAAAGAAAATAAGCTGGTGTGAGAGTCTGAACGCAAATCTTACTGCACCCATTGCGCAGGACAAAGAGCCAAGATGACTTATTTTTCCAATGGAGCCCATGCAGTTAGAACAACAAAACTTTCCCATGTACAGCTGTAAATCTTCCTCTTCATTGAAGCATCCATCTGAAGTACTGTCACTGCTGTCTAGCATTCATAAATGTGATAAAGAAAGGTGGTGTCTGAAATGCTTGGGCATTCTGGGCCTATTCTACTTAAATCCAGGCTACAGTTTTACACCTCTAAAGAGGAAATGTTGTCATCATCTGTTCTTGCAAGCAATCTCTTATAAACTTATTTCATAAGTTTACTTCCTTATTGCTTTTTGAATGCAGTAGCTGACCAGAAATCTGCAAAATTTTTTTAGATTATAGTCTCCAGGTATTTTTGTTGTAAGATGACTTTGAAGTGCTGCAGTAAGCAGCTAATTACTCTTCTCTTCTTTTGTTACACAGTGATGTATCCTCCCAAGTGGAACAGCTTTTTCAGATGGTATACCTGAGGATGATATGGCTGTAGCATTTTTACCAGCAAGTCACTTCTGAAATTTTCCTTAGAGATTCTCCTGTTCTGCAGCTGGTTTTCTAATCATTACAGAGTCCTTTCATACTTATTACTTGATCTAGTATATCCTGCAAGAAATATTGTTTGAGTTTCCTGTACTTCTGGATGCTATTATCAGGAGTTTACCTTACGGGGGAGCATATGAGCATGTAATTCCAAAGCACCTGCTTTTTCTTGCCCTGTCACTTTGTGCACATGCAAATGTCTGCTGAGAAAGGAGCATCTGGAAGGCAGATCTGCCTAAGAACCAGTGAGAAGGCAAAGAATGACATGTGAATGTATCGGACGGATCCAGTGAAGTATCATTTGAATGGGACAGCATTTTCTCCTTCTGTTTCTTTGAACATCTAATTCATCCCTCTGATTCTCCTTAATGTGGAATTCTTTCCCAGACTTACAAGGCCAGTCTCCTTTCAAGGTTAATTGCGAATGTGGTGAGAGACAGACAGACTAGCTTGGGGCAGCTGCGGTGATATCGTAATTAGTCTCGGAAGGAAGGCAGAAGGGCAACTGCCAGGAAGAGTGTGCCCAAATCTATATTGTGCTTAAAGCTCTACATCACATGGGAGCTTTTGGCCACACTGCAAACGCGGCACCTGTATTAGTTTTCAGCATAAGCAGGAACGTGTGTGTGCCCCTCTGTGGGGCAGCCATGGCAGCCCTCTTTTTCCTCTGTTTTCCTTCTCCTCAAGTGTTCTGCAGCTTGGGGCTTTGCAGTACACTGTGTCATAGAGTGTGGCATTTTTGCAAATAAATTATCTCAGGGTAAGCCTGTTTACAGCCTGTATTAAATTGACTTGGGAGTAGTGATTGCTTCAGAAACTGTGCTCTTTCTGTGTTTAAAAGAAGTGATTTGAGCATTGGGGTTTAATATGCAGTGTAACAGGTGCTGCAATTTGGGCCATTTTCAATCTCTGCCATTACTCTTGGGCAGGTTGATATGGTTCAGTGCTGCAGCGTGTTGTTTTGTCTTTTGCTTTAATCCATGTTGCTATTCTTAATCAAGCTGCAGTTTCCAGCTTGTTTCCACTGGATTTTTCAGTTTTGAGGTTAAGTTTTTAGTCTAAGAGAGATCAAATAACATGTTTTTAGATTTGAAATATTACCATTTTTTACCGTGTTTCCTTGAAACACTGACAGTATCTCTTCTGGCTCTTTAGGAAATCTCTCTCAACTTTCCAAGCTACAAGAAGTACCTACTTAAATGTGAATAACAACTGACTGTGTAATAAAATACAGTGTGCTGTCAGCATGCAATGCACTGTTTATCTTGTGCCATTTTTTCCCCAAGTATATCTGTCCCCACCCCTCTTTTTCCCACTTTTGAGAACTAATCTATTCTTCTGGTCTCAAAACTTTACTTGATGTTTATCAACTATATGTAACAAATAGCATGGAGAGAACAGAAGTTCAATAATAGAAAGAGGTTTCTGCTGCTGTTTTCTTCTGAAAACCAGAAACAACTTCAGTAAGTGGATGGCAGTCACTGTTTGCAGGTTTATCTCTAAATTCCTTTAGTTCTTTGCAGCAGGTTTTTACATCACTTATATGTATACGTCCAATTACTAATGAAAAGCATTACTATAATTCTGTATTTTGTATTAATAGCAATTACAAATCTCAATTATAGCTTCCTCTATAATGATGTAAAAACTGATGTGTTTCACTTAAGTTAATTTTCATGAGTTCATTTTCCTGCACAGAAGAATGGCAAAGTCAGTGGGTAACCAGAGAGCTTATTCAAGCTAATTAAATATTTCTATTGCTAACTGGTGTTGGTAAAACAGGTGTGGCTTTTGGCTCACTATTACCTCTTTGTCAGTGGTGAAAACAAAAATCTGAATTCATTTATACTCTTCATCATGTTGTCACAGTGGCAGAAAACATAACTAGTGACATTTTCGCTGTAAAACTACACCACTGATTGTCAGTGAAATTAACTGAGATATGCGTAAAAATAAAATTTTGTACATTAAAATTAATGTAGCAATGGCAAAAGCAAATTTGAGAAGGAAAAATGGAATTGAAATAAAATTCTAACAGTAAATTTTATCTCACTAAACTTTATAGAACAGAGATGTTTAAATCTAAGTAGCATTTTCTCAAATATCCTGTATTAATGTCTTAATGGCCTCAGCATCCCATTCAAGAAAAAATATTGTAAGATAATGGGAAAAAAAATAAAAGTAAGATAGACATGACCCCAAATTGGTGTACTTTCACTGAGAGTTACATTCAATTGTGTTGGTCTGAGAAATTCATTTCACAGCTTTAATGATTTTTTTGTTGCTCCGGGGCAGAGTGTGTTTGGGGTTTTGAAAGGTATAAGGCCATTAAGCTTATACAGGTTTTCAGTCAATGCTGTATTTTCTGCTTTGAAGTCCTGGCAGTTTGCCATCAAGTTCCCAAAATGTGGGAACAAAGATAAAGCTTTGGAAGCAGCGTGTGTCTTTAAACACGATTCTGTTATAACAGATATTTGAGAACGTTTAAATATCAGTTGGAAAGGGAGGAGCTTACTGAAGGCAGGCTTCAGTACTGCATGGACTCCAGTTCCTTCAGTATCTTGGATGAGGAAAATCTTTTCAGGGCAATCGCACCTCAGCTGCTTTATCTATTGCATACGAATACTTAATGTGATCTTCACAAAATATTTGTCACTGAAACTTGAAAGAAAATGGAGACCTACAAGGCAAGGATAAAAGCAATATTTCTAGATATAAAATGCATCAAATCTGATGGTAAAGATATACTTGTTGTTCCAATGACAATATTTTACTGAAACAAGAAACGTTACAATTGCCCCCTTTTAGGAAATACAAGGGTTGACACTCCAGGAGAGGCTGCTTAGCTTGGGAAAGAGGTCTGACTTCTGCTGGCCACAAGTTACTCACTGTGTGAGGGGAGAAGAAATTACAATGGCTTTCTGTGTTGTTTAGATGGAATCATATTTTCTTATCTTGAAGTGCATGCTGAGCATTCTACCTTCTAATACACAAGGGAAGCATGCTCTGGGTTTGAATTGTATAGATGTCTGAACAGGGAAGCATAGAAGGCAAGAGGATTGAGTGAAGCTTTACAGAATTACCTGCAAAGTGAGTATAGTATGTAAGCATCCTAACTTCATGCTGCGCTATTTGCCCCAAAATTCTATTTCTGTGAGCAAAAAAGTGCTCAGAGGCTGTGTGGGTTACAGAATACCATGCACACAGATATATATGGTTTCAGATACTAGTAAATAGACGTATATATGAATTATCACAGAGTGATTAACTGAAGCCTGGGGTGAAGGATGTTTGTACTGCAGTTCTTACAATGTACATATTGTGGCTGTTGGCTTTCTCCTGCATGTTGTGAGGGGTAGCTCCTGAGGAGTCACACAGTGACGGATCTCTTGTGGTTTAGATGAAATTGGAATAAGAAAACGTCAAGTTATAAATTAATTAACTTGTTCAATTTGAAAGGCTTTTCTTTTGCTGCATCTTATAAATAATTACACGAGAATGGGATGCCACTGATCAGCAGTTAATGAGAAACATTTGCTCTTTTTTTGGATAATATATTATTTCTTAATGCATGTTAAACCTGTCCTCTTTTCATACATGTCTTATAACTTTGAGTCTAAAAATAGATATTCATATTATTGTTTCTACACAATGCACTAAAATGACTGTTAGAAGGCATTTAAGTAGTTCCTGCCTGCTTAGGAATTGAAAGAAGGATGAATGCTGTCGAGATAATGTTTGGAAGTAGTGGAAACCTATTTCACTGCTGGGAAGAACCGTTTGGATCCACAAGCAGCATGTTTTGTAAAAAAAATGCAGTGGCTGACTAGCTTTACCTTTCCTCCTGTGTTATGGAATATGAAAACTCTCTGGAAGTACTAGTAAACAAGCAAATTTTTCATGACTAAAGTTTTAAATTCCCTCCATTTATCTAACTGATGTTTACTGGTACAGCATGTCATGACAGATAAATTACCTTATATGCTTCTAGGTATCGCCAGCAATCTATAATCATAAGCTTTATAGTGACAGCAAGCTCGTAACATAGCGTGTGACAGGATTATACAGGGAAACGTATCTAGGTTACGGAAATAAATTCTGCTTCCCCAAAATAGCCTGATGCTGTTTCAGTCTTTAAATCATTTAACTTCAGTAGCTCCTGTCTTGAGTCATTGACAATTTCCACGTTAATATCTTACTTGTATTTTAAACCTTGCTGTGCAGACTTCTAATGAATATGTATGTATGTCCTTCTCCCTCTGGCTATGTAGTACAGACACCAGAAAACTAGCAGTAAACTATAAGGAAATCCTTGAAAACTTCGTAATTATGTTAGAATAATTTTGGTAGTATATTATACATATTCCTCCTCTTTCTATGGCCTTTAAAAAAGGAAAGAAGAGATGAATATTCCCTGGTTATACTGCATGGACAGGAAAAGAAAATGCAGCTGCTACTGAAGCTCTCATATTCCCTTGGGAAACAGTCCTTTCCCAGAGTTCTCTAGGTCTTTTCTCCTCCTGCCAATACTTTCTGACTCTCATTAACCATGAATATAGGGAAAGTCATTTGGAGGGGAACCTCGGCAGTCCTTACTCTCTAAAAACAAATCATTTTGGGGCCTTTTTGTCACCACAGAAATAGGATTTCACGCTTCCCTGCTTCCTCCCTAATTATTACATGGAATGAGTCAGCTCTTCTAATTCCATTTCTGTGGCTTCCTTTAAAGTGCAAGAGGCAGGGTTTTTTTTTTCATTTGTCTGATGAAAGTTGTTCTGATTTCAGGTTGCTTGTCATTCCTAGTAGGAAGGTTTGGTGCTGTTGGATGGTGCAGCTTGTGCTCAGATTTTGGGCAGAAGCTGATACAGAACAGGCAATTGTGCAAAGTATGCCAAGGACCAGCTTCAAATAGTAAATACTAAGAGAAACCAATTGCATCTGGAGCTTTGAAAAAAAGAGACAAAAACCTTTAGAAGTACAGTCTAGCTCCCATCCTAGTGCTGAGACCCAGAGGAGTAGGAAACAAGAAGCAGGACCTGCTTGTGTTAGCTTCTCTCTCTTCCTCCTCTTTCCACGGTGGCTGCTCTGGAGATCTGTTTGTGCAAGGAGGTGAACTATCCCAGTCCATTTGGTGGCTCAATCTAACAGTTAAAGAAAAGCTTGTTTTACGTTAACATTTAGTTAATTTTCTATGCTACATGAATCTATCATAACTTCTAAATCTAATTTGTGTCTTAATTTAGTATGAGGCATTCAGTCAGTAAATATGCATGTTGTGCTAATCACTTAAAAATCAGTTCCGGCAGTCAGTCTAGCATGTGCTCTCTAGGGTTGAGTATGTTGCCTGTTTGCCCACCACATAACTTTGATTTCTGCTATTTCCCAACTGGAAAAGTACACAGCATTCTGCTGGGGTAGTGCTCAGAGCCCTGGTTACGGATTATTATGCCACAGAAAATGTAAACATAATTCTTATCCCTAAGAGCTTGGAATTTGAAGTGTAAGACAAGCAAATAAAACGAAAACAGACGGACGAGGGAATTCAAAGAAATGAGATTATATTCATTAAATTGCTGCCAGCCTAATTGTAGTCAGCTTGTGAAAAAGCGATAATACAATCTAAGGGACAGATTAACAAATTAATCTCTGCAGAAGCATTCTGAGTCTGCAGCCTTCTGTGTGTGACAGTCACAGTAAGTGCCTAAGTGCTGGATGAGCGCTTCTGCTGGATTTCTGTCTCTCAGCCACGTCTGTATTTTGCCAAGATCTAAGTGAGCCCTCTTCAATATGTCATTCTCATAGCAAGTCCAAGGCAAAGACGATGCCCACTTTGAGTCTGAACGGTGGGAAAGGGAGTAGACTTGAAAATAACAAAGAGTTTACCTAATTTTCAACACAAAAATGGCAGTTCTTTGTATTTGCAGGGGAAATTACCCTTAAATAACAGGCAGGGTAGGAAGGAAAAGACCGAAGAGTGTTTAGTGGAATTATCGCAAAGTCCTTTAGGGTAGAAAATGCAGGAGGGGTGATTAGTTGATGTGTTTTTAACCTTGAGCGAAGTAAAAAAAATCAGAATGCTGGGTTTGGCTGGCTACTGGACGTGGGCTTTGAATTTCTGAATTACAAATGTTAAGTCACAATAGAATTAGCAACTTTCCTATCATGAAGCATCTTATGAGCTCATCAGCTCTTCTCAGCGCAATTAGTAATTGGTATTACATCTATAAGGTAAAACCTGTTGCAGTTTGAAATGGATTTTAGAATAAACTAGCACAGAAATCACTCCTGGACAACTTCGCAGCGTTCATTAATCTCTGAGGAAATAGTGTGTGAGTAACCTTCCCTCCCTGCATTCAGTCATGTTTTCCCACATCTTTGAGAATGCTTAATTGCACAGTTTTTCTTATCAGAAAAAGGTGGCTTAGGTTTGCTTATGCAATGGTACAGAAAGATGTTTTAAATGAAACTTCCTCACGCGCATAAAAACAAATAACAGCCAACAAGGCTTGTAACGAAGTTTATCTTCAAGAGTGTGCCTCCTCTTTCAGATGTTCATTCTCTGTCTTTAGAAGTTACGTGCCATTTGCAATAGCAGCCATTTGCTATTATTTACTTTAGCATACTAATTATTTCCATGAAGTCAGGTAGGTATATGAATTACAAAGTTTTCTTCCTTAAGTGCTGGCAGCACACAGTCTCACTTTGCTGTGTGTTTCGTTTGATTGGTATGAGTCTTGTTTTTGTTTTCCTATCCAATGTTGTTTGCTCAATAAAATGATCTAGAATTATTCAGAATTTGTCACGGAGTACTGTGTGTTGGGGTCACCAGAAACAGGCCAACATGCACCGTGTGTAGTTGTCCTAAAAGCCAATTCACTTTCTCTTGTGGTCTTGCTTTGTTGGTGTGTTTGCAGATTTGTTTTCCCAGAAAGAAGGCTAGCTTTATTCTTTATTTTTTTGATGACTGTAAGAAAAATCTATGTAACTGGAAACCAATCTTCCTGTAAATATTACCATTTTTTTCTCCTCTCAGTCTTTCTGACCTAAAACTAAAAATGTTGGTTATATTTATTCTCTTTCAAAACCTTCGTTTTAGCAATGTTGCAAATGTAGCTGGGCTTTCGACCCAAGAATTTCAAGATTTCTAATGCATCTTCTGTCACCAGGACATTTGGGAGAGTGTGTGATTTTAAAAATAATACTTCAAAATTTCTAATGCTTGTATCCATGGAAACTGGATAATGGGTAATGCCAGACAGCTGCACTTGCTCAGATTTTTCTCTTCTAAAATTTTATCTAGGTCTGTCAGTACAAAACTTCACAGGCCATTTCCCAGTCTGCAGCATTGCAGATTGGATCAAACCGCATTTGAGTTTTTCCATAAAAGACACACTAAGTCTTCTAATGTAATTTTGTCACTTTAAATCCTTGTCGTTTGTTAAATAACACTCTACACATTTGAGCCAGTGTGTATAAGCACTTTAACAGCTGGACAGCGCAAGGTTGAGACTTGCACAGGGTCACAGAAGACAGCTGCAAGCCCAAGAAAAGAAAATGAGTAACACACCTAGGGAATTGTTCCCCGTTGTGCACACAGAAACTGATGGAAACTTGACCACTGGTAGTATGGAGAACAGCATCAAGAATTCAACTGAATGCATCACAAAATCCTTTACAAATCATTCTCACTGGCTGGCAGCGTGCATTTTAAATAAAACTAGATGCACTCAAGATGCTGGCATCTTGAGTGTAACTTCATGTCAGGCTTTTTTAATGAAAATTTGTAAAAATATTTCAAAATATTATCATCTCATATTAGACTTCTACATTAAAAGGCAGTTATTCTACAAAAACTTTTATGTAAGCCTTAATCCCATTAATAGTTTAATACTGACATTTTTATTCAAAAGTTGTCTTACTTAAATCTGCGTTACTAATCTTACATTCATTACATGTGCTGAGGACTCTGTGTAAAGGCAGGATCTGAAATCAAGGTCTGCAGTGCAATCCACACCAGGACTGTCCTTGAGCTCTGTAGGCTCCAAAGACCGAGCTCTGTAAGAGCTGCAGCATTTTTTTTAATTGACTCTGACCAAAGCTGTTGATTTCAGTGAAAGTTTGGAGTATATGTTTGCTACATCTTCAAATGCTGCCATTGTCAGTGAGGCACTACAAGGCTGTTTTTCAGAAGCCTAAAATTGATTTTAAAACTTCTTGTAAGAAGCTCTGAATAAAACAGATGTAGTGTCTTAACAGATCCCTGACTGCGATGCGAACGAAACGTACTGCATCTTGCCAATGAAATGAATGCCGGAATTATCTTTCTAAAATTGTACTGGAATTCAAAGCACTGATTCTAGAATTATACAGCTCTTATACACATAGAATAAAAATAATTTCCTATACAGGGAAAATAGTAAGTAAGAACAACAAATAAAAGACTTATATATATATATATAATAAGTAGACAGCATGAGTACTCTGGACACTTCTTCCACAGAGAATGTATTACTGTTAAATTATTTTACAAAATAATAGAAGTTTTTGCAAGATAAATGGTTGAGTTAACCCAGCCTAGAAGATAATGCCAGAAAGAGCTAGCCATGGTAATCTTTTGCCAGATTAAGACTTTATTTACATACAGAACATGAGATCAACATGGGATCCCTAGCCATGTTCTGAGGATGACATGGTGTTGAGGCTAGCTATGTCTGGCATCCTTTGGCCTATCCTGAGATACTGTACTGCAAAGCAAAGGCATAAGATCAAGGGGCAGCAGCCAACAAGTGTAAAAATGGGATCTTTGAGGAAGGTAAACGCTAATTGCATGGGATTTTCTATGTCTGTAATGTTGTGTTGTGAAGATTTAGTGGAAAAAAATGCAGTTTAATATAGACACAGTTTTTAGGATGGACTAGGTGAATGCTTTTGCCGGCTCAGGTGAGAAGTGCTCGGTTCATTTAATGGTTGCCACTATTCTGAGACTCAAGCATTTATACTTTGTTCCTGTCCCTATTCTGTCTGAACCAAATGCTTTGATATCTGTCTTAAGTATCTGCACGGAAAAACTGGTCTGAAAGAAATTTGAAAGCTTAAAAACTCATGTGTGTTTGAAAAAAATAAAAAAAGGTTTAAGAAGATGTAGGAATGCAGATAAGGTGGGTTGGGTTTTTGTCTTTTTATCTGTTTCTGAGCAAATTCCTTGTAAACTTGAGGCTTCCTTTCAGTCTCCTAATACTGCTCTCAAACACTTAGTGATTGTGCCATTGTCAGTTCAGGTGCAGCTGATTCCATTTCTAAGCAATGAGAACAATAAAAAACCCTAAAACGATTTGAAAGAAAGAACTACCACTGCCCATATGACTGTGAACATAGGTAACATTATGACTACTTGTCCTCCATCTCATCAGTGAAATACTAACGTGTAGAATTCTTGCACAAATGAGGAGGATTCCAGTATAGTAGGTCTTTTAGATACAAACTAAATAACAATGTACAATGACAGACTAAAAGAGATATCTGGCATGTCAGCTATAAATATTTACCTATGCTTTCCCCATTTTTAGGTAGGTTACATTAATTTTAATAAACTGCTGCTATCGTCTAAGGCTTATCTGTTTCTCAATGCAAATTGCAGTGTAGCTAGAGTAGCGATGGTGCACTGCGTATGTGAGGGGATGTGTCAGTTTGCCAATAGCACTTACTTTCTAGATGGCTCTTAACCTCTATTATTTATATTCACTGATATCCAAGGTATTTTTTCACGAGTTCTGAAATAAAAGTGTTTAAAGCAAATTAGAAGGTCAACTTCAATAGAAGACTTGAAATCGAAATCAGATAATTCCTAGCCTGCCATGGGATGTGAAACCTAAAGGCTTCAAGATACAAATTGGTTCTTACAGATACACTATTAATCTGATCTCCAAGGTAAGAAATACTCCAGTACTGGGGGCCAGATAATGATAAGAAAAAAAAAAAAAGTATTCATAAAAAGTAAATTCATTTTGTCACCTGAGGCTTGACCCAAAGCCCACATTAAGTCATGGAATTGATATGGAAGCTGGTGGACTGGATCTGAAAACCAGCATTGTAAAGAAAGCTGACTTTTACAGGAGTTAGCAAGCTTTCTCCTTTGGTCTTGACTAATGCCATAGAAGTAAAAATGGCTAAGTTTGAATAAGAAGAAATTTTCAGAAACCAATTTCAAACACAAGTACTATGACGTTTTCACATTCTGATATCTCTTGCTATTAAATTTTTATAAGTACAGTTTTCTGAGAAAAATAACTTCTGAGGATTAAGATGTATTTGGACATTCAAAAGAAAATTCTCAAATTTTGTCATTCTATGCTATATAAGATACAGTTCTAATACTTGTTTAAACTTGCCATGGAAAAAATAAGTACCTCTTTTTGCCTAAGCTCTGCAGCTATCAGCTGAGTCTTGTCCGTGCTCTGCTTATAACACCTGGCATAGCAAGGCATATTATCTTCTGAACTGAGCTGAGTGATGGATAATTTCTGAAGAAGCTATGCCATAGCTTGACACTGGAATGGAAAGTATACTTGGTCAGCTCCAAATATCATTTTTGTGCTGTGTTTTGTTCCTCCAGCTTTAAGGCATGCTGGAACAGAATTCATCCTGAAAATAACACCAAAAGTATATTAGTGTTACACTCATTAGAAGAGCTGTAATAGAGTGTTTCAACTCTGTAAAGAATATGTGCAATGGGGGCAGAAGGCTTACATCACAGTGAGTAAAACCACACAGAAGACACCATTCCTCTTTCTACATTTGGTAACTGATTGGTAAATGTTTGCAGCAGTGTCTGGAGGCCAAAAAGTCTATCATAAATAGCATAAAAAATGCTTATGAGAAAATATGTGGGAAACGACTGTAACTGTCCACACAGTCTTGTGACCTCTCAAAGAGAATATGTCAGAAACAGGGGACTCGTGTTTGTGGTTTTGGTTTCTTTTAATATTCCAGGAAGATGCATGCTTGCTTCCTATCTAATCCCTGATCCATGGCCAGCTGGAGCCTTACAAGCAGTAGACATCACAAAAAACAAGGTCAGCAGGTGGAAGTTGTTACTGTACCCAATTAAATCCCAAAACAGTACTGATCTGAAAATAAATTAATTAGTTAAAATTTGAGGATATATTAATTGCTGTTCAAACCTCTTACACAATATTAAATGTATTAACGCACAGCACTCTATATCAAGCACTCCCTAATGAGTGTTTCTGCTGCCTCTTCCTTCCCCAACCGACTGATAAATGTATTCCAGTAGCACAGCTGTTTGCTAGCAAAGTCAATGGGAGTCTGTGTGTAACTCTGAAGTATTTTTATTATTTTTTTTTTACAAGCATTTGATATTTTATCAAAATAAAGCATTTAGCATACAGTATTTTCACACATTTTGGAGACAGATCAGTTTGTTTTGAAGTCTTTCATGCATTGACAGCCCATTTCATTCAGACTTTTTTTGCCACTGATGTTCATTTTAAATACAGTTTTCTTGCTTGCTTTCTTAAAAAAAGTTTAAAACACCAAACATTTTTTTTATCTTATGATCATGTGTTTCCCTTTATACAGATGTTCAAAGGATTGGGAAAGTAGTCATGTTTATTGCTAAAGATTAAAAAAAGTCATTCTGTTGCAGTGAACCCGTGTATCAAATTATCAAGTTGGAAATTAAAACCCAAACGAAATGCATGCTGTGAATGGAAGAGATGAAGTGCTTTTTTCAAGAATATCAATATTTGTAATTATTTCATTCACCTCCATTTTGTGTGCAGAATCAGGAAACAAAGCCAGCAGATCCTGGTTTCGTACTGCTGCAGATTGGTATGCATTAGTTGATGCCAGTATTTTCTGAATTTCATTTAGAATTTACAGTGAACTGCTTCATAATTATAAATAAATAGAGGTATAAAAGCAGAGTCTGACATTATATTTCTCTAAGATACCAGCTACAGCAAACGCAGAATTTAAGATCGCAGGAACAATCCCTTTCAACTCAGTCAGATATCGTGTGCTTTCAGTATCATGCTGCATAGTTGAGAAATGAAAAATAAGGTGCACTTTGTGTCTCTAATGGCACTTCTTTCAGCAAAGGACAGGACGTATTTGTTTTACTAACCAGGGTTACTTTTCAAAACAGTATTTTAATGCATGCCTGAAAATACATGGAACACTGAATCAAGCAACAATTTACTACACCGGGCTTGAAGCTTTAGCTAATAGTACAAGGATCATCATTGCTTGTTTTCACATCTCCTTCTAGCAATAAACTGATCACAGCCTTACTCAAGTAGCTGCATGTTCCCTTTTTTCCAACTGGATGAGTGTTGTAGAATGCAGTCATGTCGTCCTGCAGGACAGGGAAAAGGTATTTCTGTGAAATGCTGATTATGAAAAGCAGACAAACACAGGTGAACAGGTGAACGTGGACACACTAGAAAAGCAAATGAGTTATTAACTCTAAAGCTATAGAATACACTTCTAATCACTTTTCAGAAAACAATTTTCACGTGAAATTAATCTGAAGATGTGGGAAAGAGTTTTATAAAACAGACTGCATATATTTCTTTACTGATCTTCCCAGCACTGTACAGATAGCGCCTTCTTCTTATTTTTAAAATGTAATGGATGACAGAACAACTGCTCTCTTAAAACTTGCAGACAGATGACTGACAGCACAGTGACACTGCGCTACCACAATTCCATTATGATCTGAGTCCTTTCGAGCACACAGAGACACTGACTAAAGGTTTATTCAAAAATAAATAAAATCTAAGCAGCAAATCAGAGCTAGCATGTGAACTCAATCAGATAAGATCAGCAAATAAGCCTGTTTCACTGAACACCTGTTTGGCCCAGTTAGTGATGTTAAAACAGCTGCTCATTCTCAAATTATGTACTGGCTGTCTTAATAAAGGTTCATTTCTAATTCAGGAAATGAGTTACTTTCCAATTACTTTATTAAATAAATAGCCGAGATTGTGTGGTGAAAATATTAAACCTTCCATAGTTTTAGGGTATGTTTGAAATTACTGGAGTAAGCACCTGTGACATTTACAGGTTAAAACTAAGAAACGTTCAAAATGTTTGCAAATCAGTTGGATGGAAGAATGCCATTCAGACAAAATCCTAAAATTTTAGAAGAAGGATATGGTCTGCAAGTATGTTTTCATCTCTAAAGCGATTATCTCAGCAACAGGAAATGCTTTTTTTGCATATCAATGTTGTAAATCAATAGAATTTTCAGGGCAATCACAGATATCTTTGAATACATTGTGCATAACACAGTGGCAGAGTGAGCAAGTACAGCCATCCACAGTAGCAGGGGCACTTGTCCCACTACTTTTATTCATTTCATTCTTCAAACAAAGTCAAATCAACCTTGATTATAGAACTTCAGAGCTTTAAGGCACCAAAACTTATAGGGAGAATATTTAGAGGTCTTTAAAGCATAAAACCTTTTAAGGTTCTTCCACTGATACTATCAGTGATTTCTTTGGTCACTGTATCTTTCTTCATAGCGGTGCACATAAGATTCTAGGTTCTAGGTTTTTATTTCTTACAAGTTTCTCTTATTATCAACACTTCCTTGTTCTAATCTTGTCTTGCAGTTAACTCTTTGCTCTTGTAATGAATATTCCATTTCAGCTGTACCAAGCTGGCTAACACTATGTGATCCCCTTACCACATAGATTTGAATTCACAGCTCAACAAAGTGCATGTTTTACCTCTGCTTCAGGCAGAGTTATGCAGCATTAACACATACAAAGAATTAACAATTACAGCTAAGTTCAAGAAGAATAGTAAACCCTGTATTTTACTCACTTGGTGTTCAGCGCCCTTTGACCTGTTGTGATCTTTCTGAAAGTCATGAAATGCTTCTTGCACCACTTTGTCCAAGTCCACTTTGTCCTGGAACTCTAGCTCTGGATTTCTCTCCAAAATAACAGATATAACCATCAGCAACTATAAAGCAGAAAAAGACTTAAATTTAACTTGTTGAAGTTCAGCTTCTATAAAAAGCACTGTAAATAACTGCATGTTTCAAGATGGAAGCAATTTAATAGTGGCACAGGTAGTAGCCCACAAATGAGAATTAATGACTTTGGATGAAAATTGTTGAAAAAGCAGGCTTCCATAAAAGGTGGCCATCTAATTAAGGACAGAACATGACTGACTGACTTCAACATCTAACTTTGGGAGTCAGGGAAGTTATTTTTCAGATTATTCATTCAGTGACAACAAATAGTAGTGCTCAGGCAGCAGAAACAGTGAAAAGCAGTACATGCTGAACCTTTGCCTTTGATGTTTTGATGTATAACCGCATGCAGTATAACTGCACTACAGACAAGTTCATAATAACTAAAGCCAACAGATGTAAATATAATTAGTTAGAATTTACATTCCTCATATCTGGAAGGTTTCAATAAGAAGATGAACATCAGTGACTTGCAGAAGCGGGCAGTAGAATCTGTACAGACCATCTTTTGTTTGACAACTGTGTTTTCTTTTAGCAAAAACTGGACATGTTCCAGCAAGCAGCACGACCAGTAGTGCTAGCCAGAACTGAGACGGATTTAAATTATCTTACTGTGCAAAAAAAATTCACAGGCACCAGAGACATAGGCTTGGGAACTGACAATGAACACAGCTGACAGCACAGATGTCAGTTTCCAAAGGTACATATGGTCTTGATAGTGTCCCTTATTAGCTGCATTGGTAAGGAAAGGAGTTTAGAGAAGCCTTTTGCTTCACGTAGGAGATTTTTGCTGGAACATAGGGAGACTGAAAGTTAGCTGAGTCAGTAACATAAGGCAACTTATTAGACATCCTCAGCAGTATGGGAAGAAGAATCTATCACAGGCAAAACTGATGTTTTAGAGCAGGATTTTCCCTAGACGTGAAAACTTGTTGGGAAAAGGCACAAGCTAAGGACTTAATGGAATTAGCCATCTTAATAGCTTTTGCCTCCTTTGATCAAAGTGTATCTGCATTGTCATTAATATTTATCTATCTAATTGCTAAGAAAGGAAAACATCACAGACTCACTATATTCTGAGCACACTGACAGCAGCCTGCTTAATCACAAAAAAATCCATGGAGAAAGTACTGAAATATGAAAATTGGTGTTTGTATTTAAAATGCTATTTCTATAAATATGTGAGGATTTTTTTCAAGTATTATTTCTCTGTTTGGTGTTTGGGTTTTTTTTTGTAAGTTATAACAAACTCATGCACATCACAACATTTCCTTCGTTACAGGCCACAGACCTCTACAATAATTTGCCTGTATTCTGGCTGATCAATATTTTGGAGCATATCTTCAACTAGGAGGGAAAAATTCATTTCGTACATCGTCATATCCGATAAGGTTGGTTGCTGAAAAATAAGAAATACTTTTATTGAGTAAAGAGCATCTGCATTAAATCACTCCTCCACATCCCCGGTACAGACTATTTGCTTGCTGAATAAATAATGCACAGCCATCAAAAAGGAAGCATATTTCAGAGTCCATGACAGCACCGCTCCGGAAAGGACATTTTAGCCTTATGGTCCTATGAGCGTAGTAGTAAAGTAACTGACTTCCATCCTATTCTACTTGTATTTTACCCGGTAAAATGTACTATGTATGGCAACATAAAAGTAAATATTAACAATAAAATAGTTTGCTGTTAATAGTAAGGTAGAGCAAAAATAATTGAACGCCTTGGCATGTTTTACCTGCGGTAAAAATCTCCCTGCTACTATTAAACCATTTGGAGTTCTCTCCAAGATTTGCCACACCCTGTCATAGAATCCAGCAGGAGTTCGATTGAGAGAACCATCTATTTGTCGTCGGTTCAGCCAGCATCTGTGGACAAAGGAAATTAATTATAGCAGAAAAAAAGAAAGGCTCAGATTCAGAACAAGGACGCATTCAATGGTGTAAGCCATAAGGGAAGCAGTGCCTGCTGATGATGCGTGTGCAGCACACACTGTGCTTCTTGGGAAGTTAGGCTCTGAAGAAGGAATAAAACCCACTTAGCAAAGAACAACAGAAATTAACTGCAGTATTACGTGCCAAGGTTAACTAGAAATATAAATCTATGGGAGGACTTCTGACTTTAGCTAAGTGGAAGTATTGTAATTACAGCTTGTTTTCCTGCACACCAGTGCACTTTTTGGCAACTAGTTACATCTTGGAGAAAAGATCACAAGTTTCAGGCAGCAGAGCCTCTCAAGCATTGTAGAAAAAAGCCCTAATTCATACAATAAACTAGAAAAAAAAGGGCACTGAACAGCATACACACCATTCTTACAAGTTACTTAAGTAGGTGGTATTGAGTAATTCTGGCTCCAGTTCAGTGATGTGGGCATCAAGGAATATGTAATACATCCCAGTGCTGCCAAAGAATATAGATAATTACTATGAGGTAAGGCTTCCCAAAGGATGGAGGTGAAACAGGAAGATGCAATGTGAAAGGAACAATTGTAGAACTTGGATACAGCTGAGAAAAATGAAAAAGCATCTTTGCTACCTCTCTTCTAAATAAATCCAGTACTGATTGCACATACTTTAGTATATCTCATCTACGGGCAGGTATTTCAAACACACAAATTACTTGCAACAGTCTATCATGAATGAGAACAGGTGCCACAAACCCACACATCTCATTACCTCCCCTGCTGCTGTGGCTGAAGAATATCCAACAAAAGCTGCTTCACTTCACTAGGGGACATCTGGTACAGGTCCTTAGCTGGCATATCCCCAGCACGGAATTTCAGTTCGTACTTCATGGCGTGGATAATCCACCTGAAGTGAAGGGAGGAAAGTATTCGTTAATTAAATATGAAGTTTCCAAAGAAGATATAGTCGAGTAGAACACACCAAGAAAATCCCACATGATCCTGCTAGTAGCATTTCACTGCCAACACGTTAATACAGCATCAAACACACTGCTGTTTGTACTGCTTTGTGGAATCTTTCATTTGTTTGCAATAAAAACTGAAAGCAATAATGAATATGTTTTTAGAAATGGGTTGTGCAGCATACTCCTCAAACAGTTTCACCACATTCTTGCCTATGTCCCACATGCACGAAGACATTTACTTGACTTCTGATGCTGAAATTCCTACTCAAAATGATGCTTCTGACAGTACATGTGTTTTGCTGGTGTTTTTCAGAAAAACACAACTCAATAATTTTACATTTAAAAAGATTTCAGTGGTTCTTAAGAGCCTAAGCCTTTAAAATTCCTCTTGTTGTCCATCACGCTTCTTTCTTTTGCTATTCCCTTTTTAAAAAGATTTTATTAGATAAAAGTGTGGAAACAGTGAAGATTTTCCAGCCCTAGGGATGAGGGAGGCAGGGCTTGGCAAATTATTAAAGGGAAAATGATGGTTTTAATTCTGCAAATAAAAATAGTGCTGCAGCTTCTAACATAATATCAAAGATGAAGTAATACATGTGAAGCAGGAAGGTGGACCTCATTCTTTACCATCCACATTGTTTCAGTTCAAGTAGCTATTACAATCAAAAGAGAAAAGAAATGTAACTAGTTTTTCTTCAAGTAGACCTTCTAACACCTCATCAAGTCCAGGATATGTCAAAGAGCCGTTTACTCTATCAGAGAAAACGTGGTCTTCCTAAAAGGTTTACACCTTGTCACCAATACAGCCACAATCTTTTGGACTGAAGGATTATGAGCAGCTCCAACTAATTCCATGTTGCTTTACGTTTGTCATTTCTAGGATTATTCATGCAGATACTACACTGCCTCTTGTACTAGGCTATGTGGGCACACTACATTATCCAGAACACACACGGTATTTGTGAATAAGCATCTTCCTCGTGTTACTGAGATTAACAAGCAAAACTGCCTTAAATTGATTCATTTTTTTCTGGCAGTTCAACTGTATCTTCGCACAAGTTGTTCACTGGTCTCTTCTGTTTGCAGTGGCCCATGTGACACAGCAATGTGAAGAGTGGGTCTCTTAGTGAACTCTTCACAAATAAGGGTGGGCAGAAGTCAGTTGATTGGAAGGTTTTACAGTAATAGGACTGTCAGGAACTTGATATATTTCAACATGAAACACTGAAAACAAATCAATAACAAGACACTAAATCAAATCATTATCAAACTGGAATGCTCCTTCTGTGAGAAGGTTAATTTTGCTCACTGAAGTGGGTGATAACGCTGGAATAAAGGAAATTGAATCTCCAGAATTAACCTTGGAAGAAAGAAAAAAACCTCCAAAAAGGATAAGCTGCAGCTGATGAGAAAGGGGAAGAAGATTAACATGGATCTGTAAAGGCTACAGAACAGTATTTAAGTGTGAAAGAACAGATATACTTCCAGTTAAATGCAAAATGAGTGATGAAGTTTTTGGTTTTATAATGACCCAAAAGTGATACTTAATCGGAATCAGGAATCTCATACACTAGAAAATAAGACTGCTAGTATACAACTTCAGTGCTGAAATGTCATGTTTTTCCTATCAAAACATATGGAGTATGTAAATCTAAAACAGGAAATCCTAAAGCATTTTCAGTAATTCTGTAAATCTCAGTCAGTAGGATCTGCTGTCTTCAAAGAAGTGCATATTTAATGTCTGTTCCTAACAAAAAAAAAATAGTTACTGTAGATAGCAGTGTAAACGCAGATGCCACAGAACATAATAATACTCAACCACAAACTACCTGTAGGTCACACTATCAAAGAATTAAATACAACAATCCAGGCTGCAAATGACGTTTCAGATTTGAATCAGGTTTGTGGTTCCCAGGTTCCGTATAGCTTAACCTTGATAAGCAGTCAAGAAGTATTTTGCCTATCTGTAGTAAGGATAACATCACGGTTCAGGCTCAATCATTGCAGATTAAGTATTTTTGCATAGAGAAGTGCTCTTGAACAATGTCTTCTTTCTGCCAGGTATCAACTACCTAGGTGTCTCAGAATATTTGAGGAAATTCTTTAATGGTACATGCATTTGAACAACAGAAAGCTTTTGTTACCCAAAGTTTCCATTACAGTCAACGTTAGAGAAGTACAAGCTATGTTTTCACGTAGACTGCAGTGCTGCAACTCTGAAAACAAATATTTTATGTACCTTGAAACACTGCTTCCAAAAAATCTGTTTCTTGTAGCTACTGGACTTGTAAGATTAATTTATACAAAACTGTATTACAAGCTCACTACATGAAAAGTTCAGTACTTATTGGAAACGTATGTAGGTACCTGCCTGAGTGAGCTAGAAGCTGTGAAGGAAAGGCTTCACAGCCTCCATGGCTGTTAGGTGAGACAGGAAGAATGTTCTGGCTGTTTTATGCTGGCAGGACTTTGTGACCCAGAGGTAGCATGCTTCCTAGAGCCCCTTTCCAAAACAAAAACCCCACTACAGTGTTTTAGGTTTTGAAGCCTCAACCTGACCAGTACGGAGCATTTAAAAATCCCACAGTTTTATGTATTCACTATAGGAAAGCTTCAAATGAGGCACTACAAAGACTGCCCCTCCTCCACTTTGTGGTTTCAACAGGCAAATGTGAGAGCAGTGCTTTGGGAACCCAGTTCTGGCACACTAATTCAAAGCAGGCTTCCCAGAAACGTAAAGCTGAAACATATACATTTTGCTGCATCATCTCATATAAATCCTTTGTGCAGTGCAGCAACAATCTCCACCGAAGCACATACATTTAAGTGCCATGTTGAGCAGTAAGTGCAATACTTTACTGACCCAATCCGTATCTTCAGCATGCCACTGAAAAGCTCTGGTGAATTAGAGATGATCCAGCCGATATGTATGACAAGTTCCTGCTGAACCACAGCTTCCCTTTCATCCTGTAACTGGCATTTTTCATAGATGATGTTCTTAATGACTGCCGGGGATAAGGGGTTAGAAATAACTTCTTCCTCTTGGCCAAAAGCTCCCAGTGTCACCTACAGTATATGGAAAAAATTCCGAAGAATTGAAAAGGAATAAAAGCACCATAGAAGCAATTCAGAAACTAAATTTCATGAATTCTGCTTTTTACAATACAAAAATAATTCGATGTCAAAGCTTGATGACGGTTAATAGTGTTAGCTGGATGATATTAAATAACCAAATCCACTCAAGACCAAAGGAAATAGGGAGAACGTTTTTCCAAATTAAAACTAAAGCACAAGACTGCAGCTACGGCTTCAGAATGAGGCATATAATGGAGACAGTACAGCAGCTTTAGACATCCTTTCATGTCTGACATCACAACTGCAGAGGTCACTTAAAGATAGGAACTCGAGTCTGAATTCTGTATTCTTATTTCTTTGAGCATCCTAGAAGCTACAGCCTTCATGCTAAGAAACTCCAGTTGCACACACCCTCCAAAACATCTTTTTATTTACTGCCAGTGAAACAGTGTCACTAATTTTTCTCTGACAAGAAGGACTGTTATTAAAAAGGCCTCAATGAAGACAAGTTTGGTTAAAAACCTGAAAATAAACAGCTGTAGATCATGCTCCATGCAGATGCAACTTCCTCTACAGCTACAGAGCACTACATGCACACACCTGGCCATCAATATGGAATAAAATAAGGACAAATCTGTTATCATAGCATCCCATTTAGGCAAATATATGCATATTTGATTATAGAAATAAGTAATATTCAACTACTATTACTTGGAGATAGCTCATCATAAACTTAATTAAAATTCCTGTACCGGCAGATAGATTAAAAACCCTCCTCAGGAAGGGAAGAAACACTGATGATTAAAATCTATTTGGAGCAGAAACCTGAAATCCTGCAACACTGTCTCAGCTGTCACTCCTTGTGAAAAATTAACTGAAGTAAGCTCAATAACAGAGAGTGATTCACTAGGCCACATCATTTAAAAAAAAAAAAGTTAATAAAAAGTTTTACTGCTTGATTCCATCTCCTTTTGTGAAATAGAAGAGCATATGTAAGAAAACAAAGGAGTTACACAAATAATGCCTTTCCCTTTCTTAACCAAACAATGAACTGCTTTTCCATTCTGTTATTACATGATAATAAATGTATTAGCCCATAGTAAATGCAAATATTAAATATTTTTTCACTGAGTTTTTCTTCCACAGATAGGGTACTTTAAAACTAATGGGTACTTTTAAAAGAAGCATTAGCAAACATCAAAAAGAAAACAGCCGTTTCTCTATTTTCTGTTATCACTCCTTAATACATTTCTGAAAAATAAGGACTTACCTGTTTACCCTGAACTAAAACATTAGTAATAGACGGTGCAAGGCTGTCCACTAGTTTACCTAAAAGACTTGCTGCGAAGCGCACAGCAGACCTGAGGGCAGAAAACAGAGCAATCCCACTACATATCAAAAGCTAGTTTAATGAATTCATAAATAGTTCTGAAGTCTGGCACGGCATTCAGAGATCTCAAAATCAACCGAATACATAGATAATTTACAACGTGGAATTCAGAGCAGATTTGTATGTCAAGATCTCTGGATTTTCATTTTTGGTCAAGATTTAGATTAACAGATCAAAAATGTATTAGTTAGAACTCATTAAACTACCTACAAATGCCACAGAAAGCTTGTTCTTCAAAACAGACAACAGATGCCTACTTCTCATTTTGTGACATTTCATTCATTTTGCAAGATAACCCCAGGAACTTTTAAGGCCACATAATAATTTTGCAGGAGAATGAACAACATAACTTCAAGGCTTTGGTTTGTTCTCCACAGTGAGGTAATATTCTCACGGAAAGAAGACTTGTGTAAACCGCTTGCTTTAAGACTGGCTTGTATAGAGACATGTTTTTCATATATCCAGTTGACAGTTAAAATATTTATATATTTAATAATAATTTCCTGACAAAATACAAATTTAGTAGACACGTATTTAAGGTTTTCTAGCACAGGCTTTGAGGTTGCCAAGACTCATTCATCAACAGAGTTGATGAGTGAGTTGTAACACTCCACGGTGTTAGTAGTAAATTCAAACGGTTGATGTTGATTCCTGCGAGAACTGCTATGCACTTATCAAGAGATCACGAGCAAAGCATTTTTGAAATGCAATAGCTGACAATATCAAAACGCACATAAGCCAAAAAAATCTCATGGAGTTCTGTTTCAGACCTTTGGGCACTTTACCTGTTTGCCATGTACCAGTAAAGTAGTAATATGTGGGGTTATAGAAGAAGAAAATTTCTGTGCAAATGCAGCACTGTAGCGCAACACCAACCTATACGTATGTCAAATGGCAGTCATGGGAGAGAAATGAAAAACAGTTTACATATTTTGTTTCTAAAAATACTTCTGGTTTTTATTATAAAAAATATATATATACATGACTGAGGTACTTTGGTTCTATGTTATTATTGGCAAAGGCCCATTTAACTGCAGGAACTAACTAAAATGAAAACCAGTCCTTAAATTTAAAGGCTCGTATGTTAGGAGCAGTGACAGAGTGAGGGAACAGAATTCAGGACAGGCTCAACCCACATCTTCGATAATATGAAATGCAATTTCTACTAAACTTCCAGGCAAAGTAATTAATAAACAACACATGAACCACCAGCCTGCATGCTGAGACCTTCTGAAGTTATCGTGACAGAGTCAAGCTCAAAGAAATTTGTTTCAGGGGGAGTATGCAAAGTGCATATGTACAAATCTATGTGATCACCAGCCACTGGGACAGAAAGCTGTTGGTATTATTTTGCCATGCTCTGTAAGAAATAAAAATATTAATATTCTTATTTTTTCTCATTATTTAAATTTTACTAGAACTATGTATCTGCATTAGTTCTCAGAAGAAAAGCAGCTTACTATTCCCTGCTTTAAAAGATAATGGTAAGAAAGTACTTTTTTGTTTTTTTAAGCATGATATCAAGATCTTCAGCCAGTGAACCAGTACAACTGTCAGAAAAGTTGTCCGTTTTTTCCCTCCTCTAAGTGCATAAGGAACCACCTTTACTCATTGTAAGCATATTAGGAAAAAAACGTGTAAACCAGAAGGAACGTGTTATCTCTATACAAACCAGAGCTTCTTGCTGCCAGCTTGTCTATAGATTCTTTCAATATGTTCAGCAACAGTACCTGTGTTAGAAACACATTTATTCAAATGAAACAACAAAATGACAGCAACAACAAACAACATTAAAAAATACCTACTGTGCTTAACATCTACAACTTAAATACAGTCTAATCCTCTATTACTCAGTTGCATGTTATACAAAAAGCAAAAGCCAACTTCAGCTTGATTTCCTGCTCCTGCTCTAGAGAGACTTGATAGCAGCTATTGTTGAGATATATTAGGGAGATTACTCTGTGGACTTGGCCTAGAGGGTACGTCTCCATGATAAAGTACCTCTTCATCAAACTGCAGATAATGTTTTGGATACGGGATGGAATAGAAACTCTCCATGCTCTCTTGCCTCTCTGTTGAGCTAAAAGCAACAGGCATGTCTCGGGGTTGACAAGGTGGCTCATTCAAGTGATAGTATGTTTGAATAAAAGTTGCCCTAGCTGATAACCAAGACAGGAGATGTTTTCAACTTTGTACATGAATAAGACATCACCTGATTCATCATCTGGGACGTGAAGTTTTCAGCTGTCATGAAGCTGGATGATTAAGAAAGAGATATTTTTGCACTGCTTTGTGGTTCCATCCTGAATAATTATAGTAAGGTGATCACAAAGGTGATACCAAAGCTACACTGTGAACTAGCATTGGTATCCAGGTGGGGTGGTGAGTTATAGTGCTCGAGGAGTAACTACGAGAACATTATTTACTCATAGCATTCCTCTTTTTCTGAGAAGCACTCATATATACTGACACAGCTAATAAACAGAGTGGAGAAAGGGAGGGAGAGGGGAAACAAACAA
This sequence comes from Callipepla californica brunnescens, assembly GCA_023055505.1. Taxonomy (NCBI): domain Eukaryota; kingdom Metazoa; phylum Chordata; class Aves; order Galliformes; family Odontophoridae; genus Callipepla; species Callipepla californica. The sequence goes on from JALIRH010000016.1 coordinate 6,114,621, forward strand.
ACAAACAACTTGCAGCACAAAAGCCAAGGACCAAGTACCCTGTTTGGAATTCATTTACACAAATTTAAAGCTCATGCTCTAATATAAAGCCATAACATAAAACTGAAGTAGAATAAATCTTTTAGAGACGCTTAATTAGTGCCTCATTACCTGAAACTAAAATGAAGAAAAACATGCACATTTGTCGTTAGTTTCAGTTTTACATCCAAGGTCAAATCCCCTATTTCTTGTACATGTTTGTTCAGAACTACAGATAGAGCAACTGCATACAGACAATCTACAAGAGTTTATATATTTGGCAGCTCATTCCCCACCACACTATGGATTTACATGTCCCAGTTAATGCTCAAATTGCTGTAACTGCAAGGAAATGGCTATACAACTGCACATGTTTGTGGCTCTTGCTCATGTTCACTGCAACTAAACACACAGCTGCTTCCCAAAACATTCAGAACGCTCACACGGAAGAAGCCCTTACCTTCCTTGGTGATGAAATTCGGTCCTTCTCTTTTAAGCAATATACTCAAAAGTAGTGCTTGACTTGCTAGACAATTGCAGTCCTTAAAAAACAGCAACAACATAAACACAAATAGCCTTCAGATTTTCAGCAAAGAAAAATCAGAAGAATAATTAAAAAAAACAAATGCAAGTGAAACCAAAAGCCTTGTTGTTTTATATATATATATATATATACATACATACACACACACACACATACATATATATATGTGTATAAATATTTCTAATATTTTAAGAGAACCTCATCACAAATATTCATATCCTGTATATGCTACATCACTGTCACTCTGCTGCTTGCAGGGACTTCTCACTGGTTCAAATTTAGCTGCAGTAAGCTGGCTTCAGAAGTGTTACCTAATTTTCTACTCATGGATCCTGTCATTTACAGCTGACATACTATAATGTCTTAGGGAACCGTGAGAAATACTTTGTGTGTTCCTGTTGAACACTGGATCTAGAAATAGTCAACAGGAGTTTCCTTGTAGATATGGGAAAAATACCAGACAGGAACTTTCCCTTGATAATATTAAAAAAATGACTAATATATCATAGTGAATATCAACTGTTGAAGTCTTAACCTTTAGTCTAGAAATAAAATATTTATTCCTAAGATGCTTGACTAGTTGATCCTGCTTTAGGTAGTTATTTATTATCAGAAAACTTGGATAGCTGGGAAAAATGAAAGCCAACAGAACACTAAAAGCCAGAAAGTTCTGATCAGTATGAAGACGCACATCAGGCACTTTATGTTACTAGCCATATTATTAACACTGAACCATAACACTAATCATGTTGATCTAAATGGGTCACTTTCAAGTAGAGCTGGTAGATAACATCTTTCTCCGTGACAATGAAGCTGCACTGTATTTTTATCAAGTTTTCTTACATCGAGTTTCTGCAGAATCTCATATGTTGACTTGTTTTTCCAGTCATTAATATTTATTTCTGGTTGCTGCTCAAGTTCAGAAGCATTTGGAGTACTAGATTGTCTCTTGACTTTTGAATGTTTTGGAAGATCCAGCTCCTCCAAACTCTTAAATACAGGAGCCCTAGAAAACAAGTATTTCATTTCTTCACATTTCAGAAAACATTTTAATTATCAAATACTCCATCATTAGTATTTACAAATAGCCTTACTCTTCTGCTTCAGTGATTCTTAGGAAGTCAAGTTGTTCCACAACTGCTCCAGATATTAATGTCTGAAATTAAAAAATAATAGTTAAAATTTAATTGCGAGACAATTGAAAATAAAAGTCTTTCATTGGTAATGTTATAATTCTTTGCCTGCTTGAATGCATCATGATGATGGAAATGGACAGTAAAGCTGAAAAGTGAAAAAAGCCAGGAATCTGATAAGGGTACACTTTTCAGTGAAATCACACTTTACGTATTTCACAAGAAAAAAGAGCACTCATCCAATCTGAGACACATTCTATCTCAGCACACCGAGATACACATTTAAATGAAGCAGGTAAGTACAATTTACAGAGATTCAGCTATCATTTGTTGGAACAGTTAAATTAAGAAAATACCATGAGTTAGGCAAGTCCCAACTCCTCCTCCATAAGGAAAAAAGACTGTTTCCAAAATGTGACAGCTGTGCATTCATACTGTGAGAATACATCTAAACTGACTGAGAAAACATAATATATTCCAGCAATAAATTCACTGATCACCATCTACAATTAACCTAAAAAATTGGGTAAGACATAAAGTCATTGGAGAGCTGCAAAATAGAAAGGATGGTTAACAGTATGCGAGAGATACAAGACAATTGCCACTGAACCCAAACCAGTTTTTATGTCTTTTCCTTAACGTAATAATAATTTATATCTTAACTAATATGCAGATCCATAATTAAACACAGTGATGTATGGGGATGTTAGCACATCATTTTTATGGACATGATGATAAATTCCCTCTGGAATAAGCTGTAGGGCTTCTTAATTTTTAAGAGATTTCATTCAGAACTCTTATACCAAATACATAACTGCAAGAAAGTTTATTATGGCACTGCTACATTAATGATTCTCTCCATAGCAAATCCCTTGGACGTGATTTCTGTGTAATTCGACTCACTTTGTTGATGTACAAAAGTTACAAACCCTTCACTTCCAGAATATTAGCTATCATTAACCAAATCTGGCTTCATTTTGCCCTCAAACGTGATCATGATCATGTTGTAATTTTGGGTTACAATACAGTTATACACAATGCATGAGAACTGTAGCAGTGACAAAAACAAATGGAAATCATGGGAAGGTAGAAAATGTGCTGGACGTGTTGCCAACAGAATAATCCAAATAACTCTAAGACAACAGCTTAAGCTAACAACAATCCTTCCTCCCCTCTCCTTAAGTCCTAGCTGTGCATTTCCCTCTGCTAGCTCTGGCACATGCCTGGCCCACAGAGTACACGGCTCCCTCTGAGCACGTGCAGCAAGGCATTGCATCCCTTCCTTTACTACACCTTAATTTTTTTCCATGGTAAATCTTGGTTGTAAATTTAAGGGAGCTCAGTACAAATTGAATGCATCATATTTTATACAGTTGTTTGGGTTTTTTAGTTACAATAAAGCCAAAAATTTGATCATAGTTCAATTATTATTCTTAATGGATTAAAAAAATTAAGAAAAGCCAATGCCTGCTATCATCATAAATATTTTAAAACTAGTTATGTAAGTCAGTTGAGTGTGCAAGGGGAAGCTCACCTCCACACGCCTCTAACAGTGTAGTGCTTAAAACAAGGACACGTTATGCAGGTTGAGGTTTCTTGTCTGGTACTTTACTACATCAGTTTAAAATTGCAAAGCAGGAAGGTGATTTAGTTCCAGTTAAGAATACAAAAACTACTCTAGACAAATGCTAGAGTTTACATGGACAATAATGGCATTTGCTACAGGAAAAGTAAAAGCTAACAGGAAAGGACATGACCTACGCACAACCAGTTAGAAACACAAATATTAGACAGACAGCAGAGGTACTTTGTGCCATTATAGTTCTGAATATTTAATTTACAAATGACCCAGCTGTTACTCAGATTCATGGTTCTCTGTGGTATAAGAAATCGTACCTCTGTCTTTGGTATTTTCTTCCCTCTTATGAAGAGAATAGTTCTTTAATAGGTATAAGCATATTCAAATATATAAATAGCACCTGACTTAGGAATTTTCACTTTTTAATGAAGTGACGTTCCTCTTTAAAATTAATTCAAACAGAAAAGAGGCTTAAAAATAGGCATCTATTCTTCTAAGAGTTTTAATATATGTGAAACACCTTTTTCCTGTTAACTATCTAATAAAAAACCTCGATTTTTGACATGACACTGCTTTAGGTAATTTAGATAATTTCCGAACATGAAAACCTCCGCTCCCTTCTGAGAATCCTCTGTGAAGATTTTTGCTTTTTAAAGACCCATCAGAACAAGCTAAAATAAGCTCATGTTTCTTCTGAGATGAAAGAAAAACCGTACCATGTGTCTTGGTTCTTGACTTCTTAATTTTCATCATAGAATTGTTTGAGTTAGAAGGGATCTTTAAATGCCATCTAGTATGAGATTTTATGACACCAACTATATGACTTTGTGATACCACGAAAAATATTCATAAGCCACATAAAAAACAGAAGTAATAAGAATACACATAGCAATACTAGGAGATAAGCACATACCATGCAGGAGAAGCACCATACCTGTACTCGGTCAACGTGAACTTTCACTCCTCCAACAACTCCCTTTTTAAAGGCTGCCAGCATATCTAGTATCGGATTGAATCTGCTCCCTCTGAAATTTTACACAGAACATCGTTAATCCTGCAGCTGGGAAAGAATTACAGGCAAAGAATGTTTTTATCTTTCTCTACCTGATATTGTCTTCACGGATAAGTACAACAAACAGTGGACGACCGTGCATTTTCCAATACTGCTTAATGAACTGCAGTGCATTCTAGGTAAGAAATACATGTTAGTCACCAAACAATGCAGCAGCACAATGTATAGGAATACACAATGCTAAATACTAGAAGAGCTATCTTAAAGTAACAGCACTGAAAGCCCCAAGAGATTGTAAAAACTTCAGGGACTGATGAAACCACTGAAGAAGATGTGTTATTTCAAGTACGCAGATTTCCTGGAAATACTCCTAGCACATACATTGATCACAGACTGAACTGGTGGGCAATCCAGTCTGTCCTGAACTAGCTGTAATGACCACAGAAGCATGCAGAGGAATCCAACTCTCGAATCACGGTCATTATCACCAGTGCCACCTTCTATAAAATGGGGACTTAACAGGTAAGCTGCAAACTGCTGCTATCCTTATCATGATGGAAGGAAGGCAACTTTTAATAGTTGCACAAAGTCTGGCAATATTTCTTCCAGATGAGGCTTTCATATTTCCCTTAAGCAGAACAGTCTCACTCTGTTCTGCCTCCAAGAACATCTGTTTTCCCAAAGAAACTAAAGATAATTTGGTTGCTATCCCAATCACATTCAGGTTTTTGATTTGTTAGATGCAGACACTCACTAGAATCCATATTGGGCAAAATGCATTACTTATACATTAGAAGAATAGACATTATACAGTATTCATCTGTGAGACTTTTATCAAAATTCGCCATTTATTCTTCTACAGACTCAATTTTTGTCAAGTTTCTTAAAGTTACAGATCTGTCTTACCTTAATGTCATCAATCAACATCATAACATCCTGAGACATGTAGAAATCACTTAGATCAAAAATAATCGAGTAGCAAACTACAGTCTTTCCTAGTATTCGGTAAATCTATTGGGAGATAAAGTTTCAATTAATATTTTCTTTAAAACATTAAAGTAGCTGAAAGGTAAAAAAAAAAAAAGTTTGAAACTATCAAGGAAATAATTAACATGGAACAGTTGAACTTAAAACACAGTAAAAATAAAACCTACATACCTAATTTGAAGCATATAGATTTTTATAAGGCACACAGATCTACATTCCACTTAAACTGACTCCCAGTAATTCTGTTTTGGCCAAGTATTACTGGAATTGCATATTTATGAAAGCTGGCAGTTTAACAGCAAGGCAGCATGCATATTCCTAGTAGTACAATACATTTTAAAAAGTTTAAAATTAAATATAAGCGTAAAACAAAATAACACAAATTCTATTCCAAACAGTTCAGAGACTAATGCAATGTTCATCAGAAATATACATTAATAGCAAGATTGTAAAAACTTAAATATTTCTTTCACAACCTTTGATGTTCCAAGGCATCCTATAGGCCTGTCTGGTCTTCCAGATAATCCTAGTTTGTCATTGATTCCTAAATGGAAGTAGGCCTGTGAGAAATAAACAGGAAAACTGAAGGAAACCTCGATACATGACTTCCTTATGCTCATGTAGGAGTTGTGGGCATTCTACTGAGAACAAAGTCCATAAAATTAGGCAATTTTTTCGATTTTTTTTAACCTATTATTTTTTTTACTTTTAACCTATTAATCATATTATTTTTCCATTGATGTAACCTGTAATATTTTTTAATTCTTCAAATTGTTCTGCAATGCTTTTCTTATGTGCACAAAAGTAAAACAGTATTAAAGGAGCTACGTTAAGATCTTCATTCTAATTTTAGTAAAGGCACACAAAATCAACACATCAGCAACAAACAAACAAGAGTGAGTTGCCCCATTATTCATTGCTTGATTCTGAGTTATATGGAATTAAGTATGCCTACTATTACTTCAAATCATATAATTTTTTTAAGACTTGCATATTAAAAGAATAATCTTATTTTCTTATAATGTATTAAAATAAACCATAAAAATGCAATTAATCTGTGAACAAAGGAGATTATTTATATATATCAGTTAAACCAAAATGAAAGCTGCATTTTTTTATTTGCATTTATGTGTGAAACCCATTATTACCAAAACTTATTTTTTATTATGACTTCATAAACCAAAATTTCAAGCATTTCTGTAAGCTCAATCTTCCTTTATAAGAGGATAATTCAGAAACAAATGTAGGTGAAGATCTGAATAAACATTAAACTCAGTAGCTTTTTATTGCTGTCAGCTTGGGGCCTTCCCAACACTGCCCTATGTTAGCACATAAATATGAAGAAGTATTAAGAAAAACACCTTCCTACGTTACCTGTTCACTCAGACTGGGTATGAATACAGTTATTCACATTATCCCAGTTGAATGTCACTATTCAAATGGGAAAGGAATGGAGACATAAAACATAAGCAGCTCTAAATAACCCATCTATGCATACCAAAATCAAAACATGTTACAACTCCTCTTGTAGTACATAGTGGAGACTAGAACAACGGTACTGGACATAATGCCATAAAGACACAGCCTTGTCTGGAAGTTCACTAGGAAAAGGAATTGCATCAGGTTATCTGATGTTTCCATGATGTTCTTTCTGAAAGTACATTTTGACAAGGCACATTTACCTTCCCACCTTTCTTTCCTTTGTGAAAAAACATAACACCGACAGAATTCTCATCAGCTCTTGAAAATGAAAACACAGCAGTTGTCATAATTAGGAATGTAATTCATAATAAAAAACACTAAAACATAATTAAGGTCTCCTCTTCTGATGGAGACCAAAGAAATGATGAATGACGCAGAGCTAATACACATACACGTATGTGTAGACATGAGTATTGTGTGTGTCCTCAAATGTAGTGAATTTGTGGGGTATCTGTCTGTTAAACCAGAATTTCAGAACAAATACAGCCAGAGAAAATCCATTCTGAAATACACCATCAAGAAAATGAGTGAGCAAAAATAGGCTGAGAAATGAACAAGCCTGAATATAAACAAGGATATTTCTTTTCTCTATGAACATTTGCAGATTTTAGTGGCAGTCATTGTCTGGGATAATCATTTTTCTGAAAAAAATCAAAGTTTTGGTACATCAGTCACCAACATATTTCAGGCTTTGTGAGCCTGGAAGGATACTTTGTTTTTGGTTTTGTTCTCCTCTGAGTCCTACAAGCTTTTGATACCAATAATGGCATCAGTCACACAGTCCTGATTTCAGAGGGAAAGACTTGCATAGCCACAGTTGTGAAACAAACCACTAGCATATTTAGGACTGGTGAACTACACACACGGATTACACTTTCCCCAGACATTCAAAATTTATCAGACTTGTTCAAGACAACTTTTATAATGCAAAGTTCAGCAAGTACCTCATGTACCTGATCCACAGCCAAACTCCATGTGGTAAAGTATAAATACATCAAGCGCACATCTGTGATCCTTGATCACCTTACTTGTCTGACAGCTTCCTGCAGCTTGTTGAGGGCTATTTATGTACAGATGGGACTTCAAGGTTTTTTTGTTTTTTTTCCCCCTCAAAGGATCAGTTATAACAGCGACCAAGTATTAAATAGAGACCCAGTAATACACAGATTTCCACAGAACTTTTGACACCTTTATCCACAATTGCTAATCAAAGCACTTATCATTTGCAGCAGCATTTGTCTTTTTTGCTTTGAACATACTTCCAGGAGAAATAGCAGTGGATAGCTGGAGGCACTCACTCAGCATAGCCAAAAGTGCTGAACAAAAAGAGGCCACAGTAATGCTAAGAGAAGGCTGAAGTAGACCCATGCAGCCTGTAGATGCCACTATTTTTAACTACTGGCTTCATATGGCAATGACATCTGCCAGAATAGATGTGCATCTGACCTGGCAACATCAGTTAGCTCCAGAATGGGTAAGAACTAAATGGCCCAAGCCCCTGGAAGTGAAAGGATACAGTACTCAACTACAGGACTACTTGCCTCTATAGAAAAAGCTGAAGCTTTCACAGGCAATAAAAGGGATTCGGAAAATCTCCTTCACCCCATTAATTTTTGTCCACAGATCTTCAAATGTGCTGAGTCAAATGCGGTGGAATGGACTTGTAGGAGAAACAGTTACAGAAAACTGTACATTGCCATTTTTAGAGGCACTATCAAATTATATGATGGTTTATGCCTGCTGCATTAAATGCATTTCTTTCACTGTTGCTCATTTGTTTGTTTGTCAGGTTTTCACTTAGTCCTCTGTGCCATTAATACTTGATTTTTTCTTTTTTCCTCTAAATGGCTCAGGGCTTCACTGCAAGCTCTTATTGACCACTGTTGGTACATAATGCAAATTAACTAGATTAACACAAAAGGGTAGATAACAAACATAAGGAGATAAAATTCTAACAGTTTGATAGACGTTCGTTTTGCTAGAAAAAGTAGACAAGTAGATAATTTTCAGTGCAGATTCCTTACCTTGACAAGTTCCTTCTGAGCCCATATCTGAATTGGTTCCACCTGCTGGGGGGTCTGAGTTTGGATTCCATATGTGTTCAGAAATACCTGTAGGCTACAAGCAAAACAACAACTTTAATCAAGAATTAGTCTTTGCTTTAGCAGTTATCTTGGCAGTAGAGACGTGAGTAGCAGTACGAAGTTCAACATGCTTCCTTGAATATTTTTAGCAAAACTAAAACGCACGTCATTCAGAACTTCTTTACTATACACATTTTAATAACAGTAAATACCCACCGTTGACTTTCTGCTATGAGGGCCACGTGAACAACCAAATCATTTTCCAGAGGACCCTAAGATATAATGAAACAGTATTTATTAGTGTTATTGTAAACAAGAAAACCATCTACTTAAACAATTCATGAGCACGATAGTCATCACTGTCTGTGCTTACAAATATCACCATGCATTTTAAAGAATTTATTATAAACAAGCTTCAGGTATTCATTTATACTGCTTAATTAAAAAATAAAAATCAAATAAAAATGGTGAGGTAGGAGAAATACTTTTTACAAAAAATGTAGACATTACACAATCAGTATAATTTCTTTACACAAGATATGACAATCTATTGTAGACATTCCAGTAAAGAATGAAGAAACTCAGTTCTTTGGGTAACTGATAATATCCACTTTAAAACAATGAATTTATTTCAGCCCTTTTCTCCAAAATAGTACGATCAGAAAGCTAGTAGGAGTTTCATAATTAAATATATATTTATATACACAATATAATATATAAAAGATTATTACATTTACTATGAGTTAATACTATTTCCTCACATTGTTAATAACATAGATATTTCACTTTTGAAACAAGTTGTATTATTTTACATCAGTAAGTCATGCAAACCACAGACTCAATGCTCTGGACCTTGAGATGGTAACTGGCTTTTCAATGGCAACACATATCACTAGCTAAAAATTTGACATGTCTAAGATATTCCCTATTCATCTCTTCAGTGGAGTCAGATGACTGAAAAAAAATCAAAGGAACCCAGAGCACACACTTTCATAGCTGAAGTAGTTTTTTGTTTTTTGTTTTTTTTTTAACCTGCTTTGGTTTAGAAACTACACAAACATGAATGAAAAAATAATTCAATTCTACTAATTGATTATATAAAAATAAACCAGTTTCTGTGTAGACTGATGGATAGATCAATTTGGAACAAAAACTTCAGAGTGGATGCTTGCTTGTTCAGGCATCTGTGAGCCTTCATAACACAGGGATTTGCAGAACACGTTTTGTAACATTTTCCCTAAATAGCACCAGTTTTGTGTTTCTGCTAAAAACACTTGTGTTTCTGCCACAAAGTTTGTGATGAAAGATATGCACAAAGACCGGATTCAGAAATCAGTAGTTCAAGTGACTTGCTCCTCCTCAAGATCATGCTATCCATCTTTCATATACACAGCAAGAAAGCACAAGGCAGTCCTCCACAATCATCAGTGCCATACATTTTTTTCAAACGAACAGCAATGCCTCAATGACATAATGAGACATCCTCCTCCAAAACAGCCTGAGATATAACCTGGGAGCAGCATTCTTGTTAAGGTTCAGCTTAGTTATCACTGCATCTCAAAGACAAACTTAACTGGACTACGTAATCAGCTGAATGCAAATCTGTACGTTCTGGATCTCCTTTGAGACCAGTGCTAATGCCTGTCATACACAGATGTACTCCATGACATGCCTCAGTTATGGCAGCCAGTAAGTGATGCTTCTGCCATGGGCCATAAGTAAGCAAATGCATCTGCTGCACAACTGGCACATCACAAAATCTGGTTATAAGGTTCTATTCTGAAATAAAAGCAAGCATTTTTTACTGACTAACCAAAGATGGCTTGTAACAGAGTAAGCACTTAGGCAACAGTGAATTTCATCTCAGAATCAGACTTACACACATGCTTTTACTGTTTCCTCCTTGTTCTAATTTCATCATGCCAAAACCTGAGATTTATATGAATGTGTCTTGAAGTAAAAGCCTAGATAGGAAGCCTCAGAGCTAAGTTCAGATTTATGATGCCTGATTCCATAATACCTCATTCAAATCTATTGACTGTGTGTTGGGTTTCACGGACTGATGAACTCAAAATCATCTATCAGCACCTACTGCAGTTGTTTTCTAGAAGACATGCTGCTTCCATCATCTTTATTTGGGAAGACATGGCTGCATGGAATTGGTAGACTTCAAAAAATCTGAAATTGCTGTAAAACTACCTAAGTGCTGTAACGTTAAATGAAAAGTTACTTTCATTGTCATGTAACATGTACAGACCTGAATGATCACATGTAGTCTGTGGTCTAGAAATGCACACAAACTAACAAACTACTCATGAAAGCATCACCTGTTTTCATTAACGATACATAGCATTCACTAAATATTATATGAAAAAAAAATGTGGAAAAGCAGACCCCTGAGTAGTCCACTACATAAATCATATCCCCGTTCAAAGTTCCATTTTCATGTGTTCTGTTTCATGTTTGTCTACTAACCCAGCTAAGCTGCTGTTCACAGAACATCAATCACTCTCCCCAAGACACTGCCACAGACCCCTCTGCCCTGGGTTCACCCTTCTGCCTCGCATTTTCTCATTGGGTAGTGCAGAGCAGGATCTGCTTCAGCTATATTCTGCACGCTGTGCAAGTGATAAATAGACCCTGGTGCTTTCAGAAGACAAAAATAAATGACAGATTAGTTTTCTTCCTCTCCAAAAAAGTCATAGTTTGTAACAAGGTTAAAAACTGTCACAAGTGGGTTGAAGGGAGAGACGCCTGACTCAGTTCCTGGCGCCAGAAGAGAAAGCAGCTCAGTATCAGGCTCCTGCTGCACTCTCGCTGGACAGATGCTATCACTATATGCCTTTTGCACGTATTCCCAGGAAATCTCAGAAGTCTGAAAATAATCCATTCATTCTGAACATGTCTGAAAATGGCACAGTATTCAGATTCTAGAACGCTGCTTCAAATGGTACCTATTGGGCTTTCTGTGCAGACGGAGCAAGGTGAGGAATATGGAAACACAATGCAACGTAAGAATTTGTACTGAAGCCAAATAATCCAGCTTGCTGCTGATAAACTACAACCAAAACAAAATGTGTCTGCTTCAGAAAGTCTCTAAATGCTGCCTAATGGTTTGTGGTCAATGCTACTAACACACCAGACCCTTATTAGTGAAATAGAATCGGACATAGGTGTTAGTTTGGAATTTAAGAACCTGACAACATCATAACTGTGTTAATTATTGCAGGCAACTGTACCAATACAAGCGAAAGGCTAGAATGTGCTTGTAAACATTACAAAACAGATCATCAAACATTAATGCAGCTCTTCAAGCCATCAAAAGTAGACATGCTGTAAACCTGAACATAGTTTATATAGCTGGAAAATGCTAAGACATCCCAGTCTACACACAATTTGCCATTTCCTTTCCTTTTTACACATTACCTAGTTCTCTGAAAACAGAAAAAATAAGCACGCAATTCCAGTGTCATCAGCAAAGCCTTCACAAATCATTAAGACTACCATGCAATACATTACAAGATTATAGTCACTGCACAGAGGACAATAATTTCACTAATTAATGGCAAATCTACATGTCTATTTCAAGTTAACCTAGAAGAATCTTTGACAATTTATTAGCATTATGATCTTTTGTCGAATACAAAAAAGGCAGCAACAAATCAGCTCCCATATGCTGCAGTAAAACAAAAACAAAACCAGAAAGTCCTCAGCCCCCAACTCAAAAATAAATTCCTCATTTGTTACCGTTACTATGCAGACCCTCACATGCATTAATTCTCCATGGAAGAATCCAACTGAAATGATTACAAATGCTTCTGGATATGGAGGTACTAAAAACACTTTTCTGATAATCAAATGCAGATTTTAAGAGAAATCCCCCATGAAAGAGAATGTCCTTCATTATCTGATTTCAAGAAAGTAAGTGAAGCATGCTTGATTATTCTTTTTTGTTTGTTTGTTTGTTTGTTTCAAAAACCTGTGAGAGAGATTTATCGTGACATTAAGCACTACAAGCTAAATTATGTGTGGAAATGAAAACCTGATTGCCATCAGTCAGAGTGCTTTGGAATGAAGTCAAGAACTAGCAAAAGAATCTTGCTGCTGCACCACTCTGTTATTTCCCTAAGATGGAACATACCAAGACCTCTCCCTAAAATCAGATAACTAATTCTAGGGGGGCATTAATCATAAAAGAGAAAACACTTCCTTTTAACTATAGACTGGGTATTTGAGAATTAGTGACAACAAATGAGACTGTCCTCTTTTTATCACATACTGAAAGCTGAGTGATGTGCTCACAGCTGCAATTATACTGAGGTATTAATTTTCCTTTCCAAACAACCACCATGGTCCTTCAAACAAACCACATTTCTATATGCCTGTTATTCCACACAAAGGGCCTTCAGAGCTAAGTTTGTATGCAGCAAATGGTATCTTATGGTATAGCCTCTTCAGCACAGTAAAACCCTTGTTCTTAAGGATTTAACAGAACTCTGTGTTCAAATCCCCACATCAGTACTTTGTGTTTATTGTGCTCCACAGATAAGTTGCGCTATCTGAGCAGCATCCAGAATTCTTCTGTGTGTTACTGACTCCATAAAGATAGCACAGGATTATTAAATATATTAAATATAGCATTGTTAGCTTAGTGTTTTCTGAAGCATATTCAGAAAAGCAAATGAAGGAGCTGCCTGTGTTTGGCCCTAATTCTGCCCAACCGAAACAGGCAGAAGCATTCTTTCAGCACACCGATGATGAACTTTACCATTATGCATTCAGTAACGCTGAGTGTGATTGAAGTATACAAAGCTAAGCACAAAAGTCCTGAAAATGAAAACACTAATTCATATAAAGATAAAATGTTTCCAACATATTAACAGCTGGTCAAAAAAGCTGGTTTCATTTTTTGGATTTTTTATTGCACATTTGTACTAAACAAGTGGAAATAAAACAAATTTCAGAATAAATTTAAAGTGCATTTCAACTTTAGAATAATCACTGTGCGCCCTCAGTATTATTAGTTTATTTCTGACATTTTCATGTTTAGAGCTAATAGCTGCAGCACCCATGTTAATGGCCACACATTCCTGTACAGCAATCCTGAGCAGCGACTGCAAAAACTGCAAAATCTTAGCAGTGGTTCATACTGACACTGCCAGTATTCAAAAGGCCATACTGAAACACAGCACTAGAACGGGGCACCTAATCTTTCCTTTCTGACTGGAGTTAAGGCAGACTAAATGGTGAACAGAGAAGTCTGAAGTGGTGACACTGAGAAATGCAAATTAATTGGAATGAAGAGACAAAGCTGGTTCCATCTTCCCTTCCCAGCATATTGTACAACTCAAAGGAAACATGCCTATTGGTAGCCACTTAAACGTGTATTTATCACATCATTTTGTTTGTATCACTTAATGACGATTGGTTTTCAGCAAAAATATTGTAATGTTAAGCTCTCTGCTTACCTGATTGGAAAACCTCATACTGACGTTCCTCTGCTCCTGTGGAGGCACATAACGTCCAATTGGGTCAATATCCTTAGGACTCACTAATTTGTCAGCTGAAAGTTAATGACAATAAGAACACAGAACAATTTGAGTATTGCTGCTTCTGTGGAAGAGGTACACAAACATTTTATGCAGTCATTTCTGCCGCTATAATCCTTGTTTTAGATCAATGATATGTACATTAAAAGGAAAATTTGCAGAATTATATCAATTTTAAAACTAATGACTCAAATGATGAATGATTCTTGCTACAGCTCGTTATTATACTGCGGTATTTAAAAACAATGCTTTGCTTTTTCACATAAATGACTGAGAAGATTATAGGTAGACACCAGGCTCCACAACAGACACAAGCCACAGAAAAGCTCTGGAGCCACAACTGTGGAACTATTCTAGAACCTGAAGTTCTGCAGTTACCAACAAAAATGCATTTCGTTTTGTCAGTAAAACAGACAGCCAATCTATCTAAAGGCAATCAGAAGCCTGGAGTCCTGAAAGGGACACAGAATATCAGATCTCTCTCAGTACAACATCCCAGTAGAAAAACAAACCAAGAAGCAATACAAACAACACCAGCCCTACACTTCCATTATCTTAAGCTTTCTCTTCCAAGACAATTAAGCACTCCAATAGAAGTAAGCATATCCTTAAGGAGAACATTTCCAAATACTCTGCTGCATAGTTAATCAAGACAGCAATTTCCAAACTCAAATTATGCCCTGGATCTGGCCAAAGAGCTGAAGAGATGATGCAGTGCAGAGCAGACACAGGGAGGCACTCAGGCAGGGCAGCTCAGTGAACGCACCAGGAAGGACCTGCCACTGCCAGGAACAGTGCCAGCAGTGGCTCTCAGCACTTGCTCGATGCTGTGAGCCTCTCCCTCAGCCTTCTGCCAAAAGAGCGCAGCTTGGCTCTTACCAGGAAAGGACCTGGCTCCTCTGCTCTGTACAGCTCCTGCAGAGTCACAGCCTATGACCAGGTGGTTGCATTTTAAAAAAGCAAAATTTGGATAATGGAAAAATTGTGGGAGAACATGTTGAGATTTTTAACATACTAACATGAGTTATCAAAGCACACCTTAAGGAAAACAAGATGTAAAAGTTTTAATTATAAAGCATAGGACAAATAATACATAACCACTAAACCGAGTGAATTTTCAATTGCTTAATACAGCTGAATACCTCGTGTCTAGGCATTACTTTCCCTTCCTCTAACATGAAGGCCCTATTGTGAAAGCTATACAGCATGCACACCTGCACAAGAGAAGCAAGGAGGCTGAGCAAATACAAACTAATTGCTACCCCTGAGGCAATACAACAGTTTCTGAAACTGATGGTAAAATGGGGAACTAACACCTTTTCAGAAATTTAAGTGTTTGGAGTCAGGTTTCCAGTTAATAAGCATCAACCAACAAGCCAAGCAACACACACACAAAGACTCATCAAGGACAAGGTTCTCACACAGAAAGGAGTGACATTAAATGCACCAATTGTAAATTAGTACAAATAAATGAAGTTACTGATCTCTAATAGCAATTACAGGTGATGGATTGGTTACAATTGATTTATTATGCATGAAATAGAAAAATGAAACAGGTGGAGCTCTGGATGTTCTAAGGATAAAACCAGCATTCTGTCCCTAGCCTTCAATTTTTCAACTCCTCTTCAATCCCCTCCCTCATCTGTGCTACAAAACTGTTCACAGAAAAAAAGTTTACAGAACTCAGTGTACTGATTGTCAGTAAAATGCTAGGCATGTCCAAATAAAGTCATATATCTTTCTTCTAAAATACATTACTATTTTTTTCTGAATTAAAAACTCTTTTTCCATTAGCCCTTGAGTCCTCTCAAGTGACACCAAGAGTTCATTTGTACAAAAATTCACCATAGTGGTGAATTCACTTCAGTGGTGTTCAAAATGCAGTGTCAAATGATCATCTAGTCTACTCTAAAGGAAGACTACAAATAATAGATAAAAGTGATATGTTTTCTTTGGTATGTGAGACTGTAACCGTTCACAATATAAATATGTTTTGTTTAAAATGATAAATAATTTGAGTAATTTCCTACGGCTCAAACATAAACATCATTGTTTGGTACAACTAAAATAGAGAGAGTTAAGCCACAATAGGAATTGTGTTAATATATTTCTAGGACCCAAGGGAAAGGCACAGAGCTGAGGTTCAGGTGTATGTTAGCAAAAGGTTCTTCATCAGAGAGTGCTCAGGCACCAGAACAGGCTGCCCCAGGCAGTGGACACAGCCCAAAGCTGCTGGAGTTCAGTGAGAGTTTGTACAGTGCTCTCAGATATAGGGTTTGAGTTTTGGGTGTTCCCGTGTGAAGCCAGGAGCTTGGTCTTTGCAGATCCCTTCCAACTTGGAATATTCTACAATTCTATGGTTGTGTAGATTCTCACAGAAGAAAGAAAATAAAAGGGAAAGTCAGAAAAAGAAACTACTGAAAAGCCTATCTTGTTTAAAAGATTTTTTATATACCATAAAATAATCCAGAGAACTTCACAGCATGCTACATGCAGCATAAAAATTCAACACTAAGAGTAAAAAGCAATTTTTGCC
The DNA here is from genome assembly GCA_023055505.1 of Callipepla californica brunnescens. Classification (NCBI taxonomy): domain Eukaryota; kingdom Metazoa; phylum Chordata; class Aves; order Galliformes; family Odontophoridae; genus Callipepla; species Callipepla californica. The sequence goes on from JALIRH010000016.1 coordinate 6,131,545, forward strand.
TACCACATACATGCCAAAGAAGATGACATACATGCCTACACATGACAGCCAGAGTCTATTCAAAAATCAAGCCAGCATGTTCAATCAGATTGAAAAAAACCCAAACAATAAATAAATATCCTTTACTTATAAGGAATCAAATCCCGATAGAATTTCTTCGGCCTCTTACCCAGGAGTTTTGCAATGATATAAACTGCTTGTCCCCACAAGAAAAACCTTCCATCACGTCCACTGTTACTTGGAAATCGTTTCTGACTGCCAGGGTTCTTCTTTTCCAGTTCAACAAAATCAGCTGGCACATAGTAATACTTAGGTACAACAGGACACCCTATGGAGTTGTAAAATAAATACATTAAGTAAACAAATTAAATTACATTTCCACTGTTATTTGATTGTATTCCCCTAACAAATCCGAAATGTTAACCTGATAGATATTTGACTGAACAGAAAGGTTGTTGTCACTCAACATTCTCTCTCAAAAACAGCAAAGAAAACTCAGAGCTAGAGTAAACTACTTCATTTTCCACCAAACATTGCCACAGAATTGCTTCCCAGAACACACGTTCCCATCTGTATTGCACAGAAGTATTTTTCACAGAAACCAAAACACAGTATGGAGAAGAAGTCATAACCAAAAGAAGTGAAAGCCACGTTAGAGTGAAATACCTGGGTTCTTCTCCTCGCACTTAACAGTCATCTTGGCATAAGACAACTTTTGGAAATTTTGATTAAAATGGTTAAATATTAAATTAAAATTGCAATTTTTTTTTTTTTTTTGCAAATGTGCAACACAAAGTTTAAAACAGCAGTTTGATTTTGAAATGAAATAACTTCATTTGAAGCTAGCATATATTTTACCTATAATTATGTCACAGGTATTGATGATCACTGTAGGATTAATAACTTTCAAACTTCAAGGTGGGCAGAATAAGGAATATAGTCAGTCATCTGTAAATGTTTCTAAGTAACAAAAGCAAATTAGTGTGTTCACTGCAAAAATTAGTTTCAAGATAACACCGCTTTAATTTTGAATCTGTTTGGATAGAGAACAGGTGATGAAATGAAACCGCCGTTTCTGACTGTTTGCTTATACTGAGACCAATAATTACTGGCAAGAAGCCTTGAAAAACTGAGAAGAGGTAGAATATGTTTTCTATGTATTTAGTATAGAATCATAGAATCATTGAGGTTGAAAAAGACCCCAAAGATCAACTAAGTCCAACCATCAACCACTGTTGCCATGTGCATTAAACTACACGGTAAAGACCACATTTTCTCACAGAAACCACTTCAGCAAGTATTCCATGTTTCAAAGAGCAACTCTAAACTAAGATACAGTTATTGTGTAACTGCACAACAGATGTCAAGAGCAGGTGAGTAAAGATGCTGAGTTTTAAAACTGAACTGTCAGAACACCGAAGCTTGTTTTGCTTTCTGACCATGTTTGCCCCCAGTTAAATTTGTGGCCTTTTTCATTTGTGAAAATGAATTTTGGACAGATTTGCCTGTAGGCCATCAAAAACCTTGATGGCATTTCCATCAAAATTCTGAAGTGCACAATTTAAGAGAAAATTTTAATTAATTTTAAAACACTGCTAACTTCACTACTCTAAGCAAGAAACTATTTCCTGTACATACACTAAATTATTTGTTAAGTTTTGGAAAGTTGTGGCAACAAACTATTCAAGTAATTCCCAATTGTATCCAGGTGGAACACTGAAAATGTGACTGTCACTAGTTAGAGGTGTTATGCAAAGTTAAGGTGAGCTTCATAAAAAAAAAAAAAAAAAAAACAAATATAGGAAAATGGTGAAGGAATGACTGGGTACAGTGTAAATCTTACATCTCCTTTGGTACAGTTTTTACAGTATCAAATTATTTTTTCATGCTTTCACAATGCAATATGTCTACATAGCAAAATACTGATATTAAAATAATGTATTTTATCAGGAAATAATGTTATGACTTCCATTTCACTCTGACTGCAATACTCATTAATAGTAATATCAGTATTTTTATGATGAAATCAGAAATGAAACGAAACAGTGATTTAAAAGAATGAATATCAAATAATACCTTCAGCTGTATGCTGAAGCACAGGTTCCAGAAGATCCTGGTATTCCTTAACTTGTGCAAGATTTCCCCGAAAAACTCCTTTAAAACAAAAACAAACAAATTAAAAAAGCAAAACAGTAACTCAGTTAATGGAAGAAATAGCTTTTGTGAACCTCATGTTCACAGAAGAAAAATACAGTGTTTACTTCTCAGTGGTGCAGTGCCAACACGATAAATAGTTCATGAAAAGGTAGAAGAACAAACCCTAGCTGTATATTTACTACTCTAGATAATTAATGCAGAAATCATGAATCAGACATTGTTTTATTAACTTAACCCCAAATCAGTGTCAAGTTACACCACATAGAAGAGCTGTGAACTTTCAGAGGACATAAAAGGAACTAGATTGTGGACACAAGCCCTAAGTAACTTCCTTAATTACTGCAGAAAAATGAAGCAGAGCTTGAGTGCCAGGCTGGTTCTAAATAATCAGAGCTTCCATCTTATCTAAAAATGTGTTGCTTAAAACTCCCAAAAGAAATTTGAAGAAGTAAATAGAAAAACTCCCCTAAGAAGATTTTCAGATGGAATCTTTACATCGATAAGCTACATAGATATCGTATCTTCACATGATAGAGGATCATAACAGCTGACACACACTGAAATGTTAAATAGAATGGTTAACTCTATGATGATGTGTTGGGGGAGAAAATGGTAACTCTGGGACTAGTAGCATCTAAAATATTTTTCTAGTAGAACTTAATTATCTCAAAATTAGTCTGATGAATATTATGACAATGAGTGTTCAGTTCATCCCAAGTCCTCACATGAAAGGATATCTCAAAAACAGCATACACGTTTCTGTTCAAAGTTTTTCTTAATAAAACTTGACAAATCATACCGGTCTTTTTATCAAACAGAAACACCTTGAAACATTTAAAGGGAAACAAGTGAAATATTCTCAGTGAGAATCACTCACTCCTGTGCACTGCCTAGAAAACAACCATAATCCTCCAGATTCAAATAGAAACATGAAAAAGCGTTCATAACTGCTATTCAAGTATGTATTAGCCAAAAAACAATCAGACTGATTTATTTAGTTCAATCCTTCCCCACAGCCGTGGATGCGTATCTACTACCTAAAGAATCCTAAACCATCTCCTTTTAAGAAAAATACCAAAGGGGAATTTAGCACTAAATCAGTCTTTTTGTATTCTTAGAATTGTGAATTCTGAAAGGTAAAAACAAGATTAAAAAAAAAAAAAAAAAAACAACACACCACCAATTAACTCAGTCACTGAAAACAAACACACTGAAACACTTTATTATAAAGAGTTCAGTTATTTCAGCAGCTTAAGTCTCTCTGCACACACTTCAAATTTTACGTTAATGAAGCTTCCGAATTGGATGTCTTTGCAAAAACTCCAACAGATCTGTTGTATTTGATGAAATTTTGGTAAAGAGATAAAAAAAGATACTAAAGAAACAATTAACAGTATTTGCAAGGCAAGTGTTTTGTAGTTTTTCTTTATGAAACAAGAAATTTAAGATACAATGCTTCTGCTATCTTCAATTACAGATAATAATTATTTTTGTTGTTCCTAAAACTACAAATGGGCAGCACAGAGCATCAATGCCTCTCTCCTGGGTTTTGAGCTTCACTTCTTTTGAAAAATGTGACATATTCCATCAGAAAAAAAATCAATAGTGGAACCTTACTACGTGTTAAACAAAATATCTGAAGCGATGAGAAAGCACACAGAAGTCCAGCAGGAAGCCTCTCACCATCTTTATAAGAAAACTATTTCACAAACCAAAGAGAATAAGCAGACGATAGGAAGTCTAGACAGATTTTCATCTATTTACAAAGTTGATAACAAATAAATCTTTATGATGACTGTAACCTGTACTACTCAGGTGTCCCTTCTGCGTGAGTTTTAGCTTCCACCCTGAAATCATCCTGTGGATGTTTCTGCTACATCTCCTAACCTCAAGACAAGGTCAGTAGCTAGTAGTTGTATTTTTATTTTTGTTAGTATCTTTTTCTTTCCAATCTGATGAGATGGCTACATGTAAAGCCATGCCCAGGAAGCACAGGTATTTCAAAGGAAAAAAAAATACATTGAATTGTACTCTAAAAACAGAGTTCACATTACAAATGCTGAAAAATAGGTGGTTTGATTTTTAGGTTTGTAATGTTTTGGGTTTAGGGGTTTGGTTTTTTTGAGTATTCCTTTTGTTGCTCATGTTCTTTAACCTATAAGGGTTAAAATTCTCAGTGAGATATTTAGTGTCACTTGTCACAACTTGTTCATGCAGGGCAAAAATATGATTTTATATCTTCTGTCCAAGGGCTTATCACTATAATGCCTCTATAAAATCGGAAAACTAAGCCATACTTACCATCAATTATCATGAAAATAAAGAACAGAGGGAATTCACATTCAATGCCATCAAAAAGCTAAAAAGAAGAAAAATTATTCAGAGAGTTCAGCATTTTGATTTAATGAAATGTATTTCCATCTCTCACACAACCATTCCAAAGCAGCAAAAGATGAATGTCAAAACATTTTAGGACACCAGCTTTTATTTAGCTTACAGTCTCTAAATTATACAGGCACTTTAAGTGTACTTTTACATACACTGTGGCCAATTCTCAAGTAGAATATTTAGATAATTTCTTTTATTTTCCTTCGAGAAACTATTGGTGAGTGAAAAAAAGTAAATTCTAATTTAGATACTTTTTACTGATAAACATTGCGGTCAAAATCAAAATTGTTTTCTATACACTCAGACTGTAGTCAGCTGTGAAATTAAATAAAATGATAAATAACTTCCTTATTTGTTTGTGAAATCATCTGTTCGCTAAATGTAAATGGAAGTGCATTCATTACAAAACAAATCAACAACTAACTTGCTGACTTGGCAGACTCTCAAAACTACACGTGCCGAATTTCAAAATGCATCTCCTTCATTTGAAGCAATTCAGAATCTCAGATGGAAAATGCTAAAAGGGATGTCTGTTTGGCTGTTGTTTTTTTTAAGCATGGACAAAAATTTTAGAAAATCTAAATTTGTTGCCAGTTTCTTCTTTACCTTAATTTCTGCTGGTTTATAATAGCGGCGTGTTTTGTCCTCTAGTGCTGTTCTGTATCCATCCCTCAGAAATCTTTTAAATCCATATTTTCCTTTTAATTTTCTAATGATTTTATCTAGTGTTTGACTGAACAAAACCTCATCATCCAAAGCAAACGCAGGATAACTGATACAGGGAAGAAGAGCTGCATCGGTATTCTGCAGAAGGAGAGGAGAACATGACATTATAAATTCAATTAAGTCTCTAACATTCATGGGATGCAAAAAGACTGTTTAAATTAGTCAGTAAAAAATACATTTGAAACAATTTTCACTAAAATCATAATATCAATATACCGGAATAATGTGGAAAAAAAAGACTTCTAAAAATATTTAAGGATAAACCAGAAACCCAGTATACAGGTATGATTTAAAAGCAACTCATTTGATTCACAATCTGACCTATTTTACAGTTGATGATCTGCAGGTGCAAGTGAATATATTGTAAAGCTCCAAATTTTTATAAACAAATAAATATCCTTCAAGTTTTTCTTGTCAGAAACAACACTGGGGCACACTATGCTCAAAGAATCAATCACAAGAAGTTAACTGTGATTAAATAACCACTGCTGAAAAGGTTTTTCAGGAATTTCATCCAAGTGCTGTAAAAAAAAAAAAACAAGCTTGTCTGATTTAAGGATGATTCATTTCATGAAAAAAAACATAAGTGACATTGCTCAAGGAACACATGCAACTATTGTGAGTTACAAACACACCAAAATTACTACCTAGCAGCATATCACCACTACAAGTCAGCTTACCAGAAATACAAAAAGTTAGTTTTAAGTTGTAATTCTTACAGAATCATATAATGGTTTGGATTGGAAGGGACCTTAAAAATCATTTAGATCCTCCCTAACACCATGGGCAGGGACATCTTCCACTAGATCAGGATGCCCAAACAGATTTTCTTGTTGCTTCCTGCTGATACATCTAAGACCATTTAAAGTATTGCCATTTTGACAGCATCAGTGACACGAAGCCATAACGGGGTGGGGGCGAGGAGGACACAAAGATTATACAGTACAAGTAATTTATGAAACTGGTTCTGCTGACATCTTAAGCCTCCAACAAATAACAAACAGCAAAGAAGTTCTACAGTGTGTAAAAAAAACTAGCTGACTGTGCCTTTTCTTTTGTTTATACAGCACTGCAACTCTGCTATAATTCTTCAACATAATGAGCAAACTATTAATGCTAAGATTAATAGTCCATTTCATGAACAAAAATGCTATTACATCACAGAACGAAAAAGTAGTAGAACTCCACTGCTCCTCAGATTTAGGTTTTTAATAATCTGTACTTACGTTACTTAGATTTACTCACTGATGAAATATTTACTTGTAACGGTGGTTTAAAATAACAAAATAGTCCTCCTCCTACCATTTATGAAAAGCAAATCGTAAAGGCTTTTTTTTCCCCTCAACATCAGAGCAAATTAAAGCTAAAAGTTTATTTTATCTGTTTCAAAAATGCAGACACTAAATTTATAATGGAAACACAGACACTAGGATAAAAACAAGACAATAAGTGAGACTGCAACTCTAATTATCATGCTGCAGACCATAATTATTTTATTTAGAAATTATTTAGAAAGCTACCAACTGACTAACATTCTAACCTCAACATACTTAAAATAAAAAATGCCATCATGATTCTAATTAAGTGAGGTATTCCATCACAGTCATGTTTAAGAAGCACAAATTTAACAACTTCCCATCAAATTCCATTCTTTATTAAGCAGAAGAAAATGGTCATCATAAAATGAAGAGTTATGTTCATATCCATTTATTTTCTGTTCATACTGTTAAGATTTTACCATTCATTTTTTTCTAATTACTTACATGAGACCTTGACTCTCGGGGCAGCAATGAACACAGAGTCTGTCTGTTACGGTTATGGGCATCGAAATCCACAAATATAACAGACCAGGAACAGCCCTGTAAATGCAAATTTATTTAAAGAGAAGTGAAGAAAGGTTGGCATATACTGGTGAAACTAACTAGCTCTTTGTTATACCCAATGGCAACACTACGGTAGCCAGTAATTTTAATCAGGAAATGAACAATATATATCCAAAAGATTCTGAGAAAAGGAAAGAACTTGAAACTCTAAACAAAATTAGCTGCCTTTGTCTACTGCTGATTATGAATTGTATCATACACTCCAGTCATAATCTCTTCCATTACTTCTTGAACAGCCGTGGCTGTACTGAGGTAAAACAAAGTAGCTGTCCTTCCCCATGACTGAGGAAATGTTCAAAATGGAGATGTTGGAGATGCTGAATATTCATTACATGTGTGCTAGAGTACAAATAATTGGATATTCACCTGAGGTATCACTTTGGAAAAGGACTTTGTAGCAAATAGAAATGATTTGCTTTTTTGTTACTGTGTTGCACTTCACTACTCTTAAGCTTACACTCACTTAGAAAAATTAAAAAATTGGCAAAATACGTAAGTGAAGAACAAAAATGCTCATCTTTATATTGAATGGTGCAACCTAAATAAAACATGCATTTAATGACCATTTTCTAGATAGACTGGATTGTCCATATAGATTTGTATATATTGTTTCACATATACACAACAGATTGGGAATAAATTTAAGAGTTTAGCATAGGATATTAAAGTGAAATAATGAGAAACTAAACAAAGAGAAATTATCTGCTACATTAAAAGTACCAATGTGTAAATAAATCTTTTGCTGACAAAGCAGTTAAAACCTTGACTGTAACTTAAAATTCTAGCTTCTTATGAAACAGCATAGATTCTAGTATAATGAAGACAAAAAATTGAATAGTGTTACAAAAAACGTGAACTCCTCTTAACATTCAAGTACATAAAATTCAGAGCACATTAAAAGCCAGCTCTTTGTTCTTTATTCTACCTAACACCTAAAAACTACACCAAGGGATGAATTAGAATTATTTGAACATAAATTAAGCAATGTTTTGCTACATTAAAAAAGTAGCACGATTTGTTACAGAAATATTTTGCTTTTGTTTAATGCTACTATTATTCTGGTATTTTGGGAAAGAAAAAAAAAAAGGAACTGTTCAGTGTGATTATCTACCAGTAAGTGAACTTCCTGCCTTCTCTGCATATAGCCACAAATGCACAGGGAAACTTCCCTACCCTGGGATACACAGACACAAAACATACATGCAACGTATGAAAGGACGGACACAGTAACACACATTTATATTTATTAGCTTTCTCAGCAGGAGTGGGAAAATCTGCATGGAGAGGCTGAGCAGCCTGTTGTTTCCAGTGATGATTTATGCAGGTTGTACTACTGTAGATGCAGATGCAAACAAGCCCCTCCTGAGGGGCTCAGCAGGATTTCTCAAAGCTATTGGAACACAGCTGGAGCTGAGCACAAAGGCAGCCTGCTGCAGACTGAAGGTCAAAACGGTTTCTGCTTATGCAAAATATCTTTGAAATAAACTTGCAGAGCATTTAAACTGGTTTTGCTTCAGCAATTTATTCATCCATTTCAGAATTTAGTAAAATATCATTTGAAAAATAAAATAAAAAACCACAAGCAGCCACATTTACTGGTGATTGAAATTGTTGGGAAGGTAGAAGTTTCAGATAAATGTTTCTTTTGATGTATTGCCAATGTACGTATCATGTCTGATCACTACTTAAGTTCCTTATTAGCTCCCAGTTCTAAACATGTAAAATCAGCTTTTATGATGTAAGTAAGCCAAAAGTAGACCTAATACATGTAGGTCTTTCTGAAACAGTGCATCTGCGCATGCACAAAGGGCACTCTTCTCCACTCATAAGCAAAATGACATTATTATTTCCTGAAAAGTATAATGTAAGCAGAACAAGTCTACTGTACAACACTAACATATGTAATAACAATAAAAAAAACACCAAAACACATGAATGGACATCTAAAAAAACTACACCAGGTGCCAAAGCATCAGAAATCCTCACTTAGGAGGATTGCTTGTTTTATGCCACAAGAGAAGACAAAAGAGTGTGAAAACAATAGGTGCTACAGCTTTTCATCAACACACAATTTAAAACATCTCAGGCATTAGAACAGCTCTAAAAACTCCTAATCAAAACAGCTTTCTTTAATTGCGTATTTATTTCTGTAACTATACTTTCTTAAAGTACCTTGTGACCATTACAAGAAAGTTCTTTAAACTTTTGGGGTTTTTTTTCCGATTTTCAAGAAGAAAGTATAATTAAAACAGAGAAAACACATTTGCTTTTACCTGATTTCCAAAGAGATTGAAACCATTAATTGCTTCCAGCGCTGCTTTTGCCAGCCCCACAGAGCTGAGGAGAAATAAATAAATAAACAAACACTGCTACACAAAACCATGCATATTGTAATTCAAGTCCAGACTAATTTAATAGATTTAAATTGCACGCTTAATCTCTCTTTTAAGAAACTGATGATGAAGTAAGGCTTGGATTATCTTTTTTTTTTTTTTTCTTTAAAAAGTACTTTTCAGCATTTTTCTTTACCTTCAAATGTCAGAGACCATATGGAAAAAGCAGTTCTGCTCTCACCTTGCAACTACTGGACATCTGGCATTATGTATTTCAAGGTCTTGTTAGGAGTGTACTAGCAGAACATTTACTTCAGCACAATTTTCAACTCAGGTCTCAGGCACTGAACTTGTAATACCCAAAATAACTTTTCAATATAACAATCCACTGATCAGGATTCACAAAAAGAGGACCATCTGATTTCAGAAGTATCATCTCAGTCTTTTTTCTTTTGCTTTTCAAACTATATTTCTAATACCAAAAGTCAGATATTTTATACTTTCAGAATAGGAGAAAAAAAATCTACCAGAAGAAGATACAGAAATAACAGTTGTTCAACTGCAGCAACTTTCTGCAAAATACACGATGGTCATGAAAAAATTCCAAGAAAATATGGGTTCCATCCTTGAAATCGCTTCTATTTCATGTATGGCCACCATTCTACATAATTATAATACTTTGTTTTCTACCTCTACTTACTCAAAGCCCATGAACATTTCAGCACTCTCACAAATACTACTTCCAAATGTAAGAAGAAAACATGTCTCTTTCTTTTCCCCCCATCATGCAGTACTTCTTCAAGTAAAAATTCTATATCAAGTATTCCCTTCACCATACACATCCTAATTCAGTATAAAATCTCACTTAAAGAACCATACAATAACCAAGACCAATTCAAGTACATCTTGGCCTTATTTAGACAGGTGTCAAGACTTCAGAAGATGAAGATTCCGTTCTTTGAATATCCTGCTCTGCTGCTTCACAGTCCTCCAACTGGAAAGAGTTCTCCCCACTGTTCAGCTTGAACCTCCTACGGTGAAATCTGTAGCCCTTACTCCGTATTCCATCCCCTGTACAGAACTTGGTACAACCTCTGGCCAAATTCTTAGACTCCGCAGGCTCCTCAAATTGGGCCTGTCAGCTCTCTGTCAGTTCAGTTTTGTCTACAGGGTACTTTCTCTCCCATCACGAAGATCTTTGATAACGATATTGAACAACACCAGCAGCAGTGCTGACCCTCCTGGTCTGGTTACTAGCAACCATCAACCAGATATCATTCATAACTACTGCTTCAGACAGTCCAGCCCTTAACAGTCTGTCCATCCACCCCTTTCCACACTTTTTGAAAGCAGACAAGGGAGAGAACAACAGTCTTAAACTTATCATACACTTAAACTACACACATACATTCCTCCTCCCCACAAAGCCACTTATTTCATGAAAGGGGATGAGGTTTGACTAACCATGACCTGTGATTAGTAAATCCATAACAGCAATTCTGAGCACACAGGTTTTTAAACAGGTTTCAAGAGAAAGAGATCACTCCACGATCTTCTTCAGGGACAAAGGTAAAGCTTCTGGTTTCCTGAGTTCTGTCTTTTCTAGGGTTCAGTGTCACATTACTCCTATTTCAGTTGTCAGAGCCCTCTGCAGACTACTGCGATTTCTCATGCATTATCAAGAACTTTCCAATCACAGCCTGCATTTGAGACAGATTCACATTTGAAGCATTGGAAGCTGAAATTAACCCGAAGAAATTATACTTTCAGTTTGCTAAAAGCATCAGTAAATTCATTTAAACATCATTTGTAATTCCCTGTAACTTGAGCTATGCTCTCAGTAAAATACTTGAGGAAAAACTCTAGAGATCTAGAGTATCCTACTCCAGGGAACCTGCTTTAGCAGGAGGGTTGGACCAGATCATCTCCAGAGGACCCTTCCAACCCCCATGAAACACTAAAATTTGCATAGTCTTAGCAACTGCTAATGAGAATGCATCTTACAGCAAAATCTTCAAAGAACCTTATGCATCTTTAATCCTCCTCCCATTCACAATTTCCTGCTTCCATCCAAAAACTTTGCAGCTGATTTGGAACATCAAACACTACAAGAAATGCATAAAAACTCAAAAGCACAAAACAAAAGGAATAACAAAAGTAGAGCAATTCCATAGCAAAATAACATCCACACTCGTACACTGGAGAGATGTGCAAGAACATGGCTCTAAGTTTTTTTTACTTGGAATTGAAGATACTGCACTTTGGCAACTTCATTATTCCTACAGTACGCATGGGAGATGTCAAAGACGTTTTGCACAAGCCTGGAGAGCTGCTTGATCAAATGGTTACAGGACAAATTAATTTTTCAGAAGTTCTGCCATATGGGAAGAGGACCACAAAAGCTGTTACAAATCCTGCCTCTGAATCAGTAAAAGATATCAGTTTGCATGCGTCTGTGAAGATCTGAGTTCACAGAGTGCTTTGCTATTTATCATTTATTAGAAGCGTTCTGAAATGTATTGAGATAGAATATTAAGGCTGTGTAACAACTAAACACACACCTGGTGACATATGCCATAATTTGCAGTCATTATCTGTTAGCCTTGTATTACATAATATCTTTAAAAAGAAAGCCAATTTGAATTAAATTAGAATTAACTTCTAATTCTGAACACAAACACCGATTTGCAGTGTGAGTTTCTGAGTTCAGAAGTCAAGTATTCATCATACTGAAATTTAAGTGATTCATTCTCAGCCCATAACCACTGAAGAAACATAAACATCATGCATGACTGGCATTGATATGCTCTAATCGGCTCCCGAGTTATGCTTTTAGAGATTGCTTAGGTAGATATGCCACAGCAGTTGCACAAAGGAAGTATAAAGAACATTTCAGCATAGCCAGGGCTTTCCTCCACAATACCTAATTACATCTTCTTATACATATTAATCTTCCAAATCTTTAAGATTTTTGAGACCCTTTTTGAACTGAAGAAAATTGTTTGTTTTTTACAGTAAGGCTGAGTAAGAACATGCATACAAGGAAAGGTAAACAGAGGCTGTATCTATTTCTGATGATCAAAGTTCCTTCTTAAAAAAATCCCTGTACTTCCTTTCGTGTCAGCTCAGTGATCTGTTAGATTGGCCTATCAATCTGATAAAGCTTCTCCCTTAGAAAAACTGACCTACAAATGCCAGTCTAGATTAAGACAAAGCAACATGCCCATTTCCATCTGGTTAAAGGATGTTCCTCCAGTTTCCCCCTCAAGGAAGTTCACATACTGAATAACCAGAATGCTGCAACAGTACAAGATGTGGGAGTTTCAGAGTTCCTTTTGCTAATTCGTACGAGATGAGATGTGGAAGGAGGTAGGGACTCTGCAGACAAACACTCCTGCAGTCTGGTATTTGAGAATTTAACAGACACAGGAGGGGTAAAAAAACAACAAATGGATAAAATAAATTACATAATATCTTGGAGTATTCGGTTCTCATACTGGTACTAAAGCTTTACAAAAGACCTGAGAAAACATACCTAAATTAATTCCTTCGTTGCAGTGGCAACAAAAGGTTTTTTCTTGTTTTTTAGTTTTAAACATATGCCAGTATGTAAACTAAAAAAAATTATTAGAAATGGGGAACATAGATTCATTTAGGAACATCTTCAAAGACTGGAAAAAATGTTTTGTTTTCAAGTCCATAACAATTACGATGATCAATGATATTTTTTAAATCCTAGAATATTCAAGTTGTAGTCATTTTCATAGTTGACAAAAGCCCAAAAAGTCAGGAAAACAGTATTCATGTTAGAAAAAAAGCCACTTGTCAGATTTGATTCTTTGAGATGCACAGTATATGGCAATTCCTCTGCAGTCAAGTGGACCATTCTAATATTAAAATCTTAATACTTTAAAACATTAAGAATATTCTTGCTGTTATATGGACCAGCTAAGGACAGAGTTACTTCTACAGTCTGAAAAACCCTCCTTTTCAAAAAATCTGTGCACTAACCTATACTTCAGAGTGTACAGTGTCTTCCTCCCAACATCCAGAGATGAGAAGATCTAAACTCATGATTCAATACATACTTTAATCAGCATATTCCTAAACACTTCTGTGAATTTGATCTACTGCACGTGGCCTGAGTGCCTGAACTGCTCTGTCTACATAATTTTCAGGGTGATACACATGCAGCTGCACATAATTATTGTAATTTGAATACTCAAACAGCTAAGTATCTATGTGATTACTTCAGTATGCACATGATGATGAAATTATACTTCACATTTCTGTAAAATACATCTTGGTCTCTAAAGAACATTAATTTAGTCACTGTTCATGAACCTTTACCATCACATCATACATATTTTCTAAAAAAGTTCCAATAGTTGTTTTGTGTTGTTTGGTATTTTTTTATTTTTATTTTTTAACTCGCCACAACAATTCTTTTCATTTGTACCACATTTACTTCTTTCCTCTAAAAGCACTACATCCTCTCATTTACCTTGAATGTAGTTCTGGGCAGCCATTGTTGTATTTGCTTCCTCTTTCCCAGACACCAAAGTCGGGTACACGATAGGCTCTTTCCACACAGAACACAAGATTTTGAATGAAGGAAACCTATGAGAAAGAAAAAAAATGACTGAAGGAAAATTAAAGCATATTTTCTTTTGTTCATCTTCTCAAAAAGACAGATTTGCTTTTCCCAGCCAATTATTTGGGACTTGTATCCAAAATTCTTTTCAGAGTTTGATGTCCCCGAGTTCAGATTTCTCCGTACAAATGGTTTTCAGTCACTAAATATTAAAATCTGTCCCAGATTTGATGGCAACGTGCTTTATGTGGAAGTCTCTATACAGCCAGGGACAAAAATGATTTCATATTCAAGACACATATTTGAAGAACTCCAAAAGGTGGCATTTTGATCTTCTAAATCAGATTTAGCCTAAAAATAACTTCAGAGAGCAAGTTAAATTAAATCCTACAAAATGAGGGCACAGAAATCTTGATGCTGCTCCTTAATATGATATGCCAAAAGTTATACTAAATTAACTGTAGATAATAATATATATTTATGCTAATTCAAGCACACTCCTTTTAATAACAAAAATAAAACCGGAACCAATTTATTCTAATTAAAATCCCTTCTTGGATCAACATGTCTCAACTGAATATTCAGGTTATGCAACTATAGCTGGGAACTCATTTAAGCAGACACTTTTTTTTCTCATTTATGCTTTTAAAAGAGACAGACATCTGAGTTGGAGAAACGTTGAAATGTTGAAAGGCACTGGCTCCCAGTTTTAAGTAACCTCCATATCTGTTTTGTCTTTTTTACAATTTTCTTTAAATCTCGACATGCTACTGCTTTACATACAATCTTCATGCTAACACCAGTCCCCCAGTTCTATACTTTCTCGCCTGTCTATGTATCATGACACTGCTAAAATTCCACAATGGGATGCTCATATGCAGTTACCTGTATGCTAGTCTTCTCATAGCTACCACTTTCAAGGAAACAGAGCATGCCAGCCTTAATATACACCCAGTACAGTTCTTTCCTATAATTTAGTGTTTGGTTGTATTAAAATGACCTCTGAATTAAGCTAGCATGCTCAGTGATTCAGTGTGGGGCTTCTCCTATTAGTGGCAATAACACAAAGATGCATTATCTAAGTGAAGAAGCAAAAGGCACCACCATAAAACCTTGCTTATGACTTTCTACCAGTGATAATGCTCAGAACTTCAGAGAAAAATGGCCAGTTACAGGTATTTTATGAGACCAACTAGGAGTTTACAGAAAAGGAAGCAGCAGTTAACTAACATGTTCTGTGAAGGTTTCATTTGGATACAATCATTCTTATCGCGGATATGTAAATATTATAACCAAGTCAGTGCTAAAACACTTACAGAAGTTACGGATTGCATATTAAGTTTATTTATCCATAAGTCAAGCATATGGAGAGCAAAGTGTAATAAAGAAAATGAATGAAGCATTGAAGAATGCAAATACTGTTATTCTTTTTTAAACATAGGTGTTTCAATCAAGTTCATTCACGTGCACAATCATCTGCTGTTCTCTTTGCTATGGATGCAAAGATGAGACTAAATTAATTCTTCAGCTATGAACAGATGCAACGAGAGGATAACTCATTGATAGTTGCAGCGCCTGACAACAAGCATAGTATACAATGATTTCCTCCTAAGCCAAGAGCTCTGTGTACAAACATATCCATGCAGACAGCCTGCCAAACATCAACCATCTGTCAGCACCTTCCACTGTGCTAGCACTGGCTCATAACCCACTCTAGGAAAAGAAAGAGACTGAATACATCATGCAATTCACAGCAGGAGCACAAAAAAAAAAGAAAAAAAAAGCCATTTGAACACAGATTTCAAAGTAAAAGCATATGCACTATTTAATCTACAAAAAACACTACAGCAGTCCATGAAATCTTAAGTGTTCTTTTAAATACCAAAATAAGCGATGAACGAGTGCTCAAAGATAAACATAAAGAAATGCTGAAGTACACCACTGACTACAACTCCTTGAAAGTACTGCTGAGGAACAAATGACAGGCAAGTACTGCTGCAGTACTCTTCCATTCCATTGAAACCCACTTCATCATTCCTGAAAATTATAGGATTAAGCAATTAAGAAAACAGCAGAGCGCCCTAAGGCTTGGTCAGTTCCATCCTATTGTGTCCTCAGGACCTACTTCAAATATATCGAAAAACAGCATAAACCAAGAAGGCAAAAATATACTTACTAATCCCTAGGAAAGAACCTCAGCTAGAAATAACAACTTTGGACAAAGAAAAACTCTGATGAGGGTCAACAAGGCCAAGTTCAGAGTCCTGCACTTTGGGAGGAATAACCACTTGCATCAGTACAGGTTAGGGGCTGACCTGTTGGAAAGGAGCTCTGTGAAGAAGGGACTCTGTGTCCCAGCAGATAACGGTGACCGTGAGCCAGCAGTGTGAGCTCGTGGTCAGGAAGGCCAATGGCATCCTAGGGTACATTAAAAAGAGCGTGCCCAGTAGGTCAAGGGAGGTGATCCTCCCTCTCTACTCGGCCCTGGTGAAGCCACATCTGGAGTACTGCGCTTCTTAGCTCACGAAAGAGTGACCACTGGAGGGACACAAAGATGACTGGAGATTGGAGCACCCTGCTTACGAGGAAAGCCTGGAGAAGTGAAGACTGAGGGGGAATCTTACTGATGGTTATAAATATCTAATCAGTGAGTGTCAAGATGATGGAGCTAGGCTACTTCTGATGGTGCCCAGAGACATGACACGAGGCAATGGAAACAAACTGGAACAAAGAAAGTTCTATACAAGTATGATAATAAACTTCTTCACTTTGAGGGTGATGGAGCACTGGAACTGGCTGCCAAGAGAGGTCGCAGAGTCTCCTCTGGAGATATTCAAAACCTAACTGGACATTTTCCTGCTCAACCTACTGTAGGGATCGTACTTTAGCAGGGGGTTGGATAATGTGACCTCCAGAGGTCCCCTTCCAAGGCTTTTGATTCTGTGATTCCATTTCTTCTTTAAATAGTTCTGAAAACTACTAATAAAGTATGTTGGCAAACAGCAGTAAATACTAGGACCACAAAAAATTACAACGTCTCTAGTGTAATTTGGGCTGAAACTGGGAGATGGTTTTTACTCAACCATTAAATTTGAGCAACAGGTAGAATCTTTTATTCTCCTGGTTAGCAGCAAATAGATCTTAAAGCCAATACTAAACTCAAGCAACAGAAAAAAAAACTTTGCTCTTGTCCCATCTACTGATGAGTTCAAATTCTCTGAATGCGAGGAACAGTAGGCAGCATAACAGTTCCTTCATGATCAAGGTTTTTAGCTTTTCTACACTTGTTTGGTAGTATTTGATTGTTTCGAATATACAAACCTTTATTTCCTTGCTTCATTTCTAGTATATTCAGTAATCACTTACTGTCGCGTATCATTATCCTGATCATTGCCTACTACTCTGCCAACATCTGTTTACGCACATACTTTATGAAAACAGTGACACGCTGTTACAGAAAGCCACTATTCCACTGACAAGTGGAAAGTCATCCATTACATTCACGCAGTGCACCAACAAAACAGTATTCATTCAGAAAAAATATGGAAAAAAAAGGTGCTTTTTACATTCAATAAACAAGTTGAAAATGTAGAAGATAATTTATATTTTTTATCCAAAGGAAGATTTTCATGCACTAGGACTGACAGTGAACTTCCTATTCCATGTTGATTATTTTCAATGAGCTCAATGGAGGAACATCAGACCCTGCGAGTTCAACCTTCCAAAGACAACATGAAGTACGTCAAACACTTCAGAGGGCTGCAGCAGCTTTCCTGTAAAGAAAGCCTGAGGTAGCTAGGGTTGATGAGTCTGGAGAAGAGAAGGCTCAAGGGAGACCTCACTGAAGCCACCCAGTCTTGAACAGAGCATAAGGACAAGAGGGAGACCGACAGTGATAGCAACAGTACAAGAGCGAATGGTTTTAAAATAAAAAAGGACTTCTAGATTAGATATTAAGTAGATTTTTGTTTTACTCAGAGGGTGGTGAGGCACTGGCACAGAGAGCCCAGAAAAGCTGTGCATGCTCCATCCCTGAAGGCACACAAAGCAAGCTTTGATGAGGCCCTGGGCAGCCTCATTTGGTGAGTGGCAACCCCGCCCACAGTACTGGGTGGAACTAGATTAAGGTCCTTTCCAACCTAAAGCATTCTATGATTCTATGGAAAATACCTTGACTATCTGCTTTTCTATCTGTTTTCAAGCTGGACTTACACACTGTTGGAGCTGTATACTCTCTGAAAGAGCGTGTAGGACAAAATGTTTACAGAAGATTAACAATCAAATTCTTCCACACAAATTTTACAATTGCTTCAAAGTTAAACTCAGCAATCTTATCTTCCCTTTATAAAGCTGTCTTCCAATTTACCATGGAACTCTGACTTTCAAGGAGACAGGCATGCTGAAGACATATGTAAAATTATTCATGAGTGGCAATAAACATAATTTTTCTTACATAACACCAATATATTACCCAAGAAAAAGCAACTAGTTTTGTTGTTATTGTTGGTTGTGTGGGGGTTGTTTTTTTGTATTTTTTTATTTTAACAAAATCAAGCCAAAAGGGACAAACTTGCAGTTTAAACGATTTTTTTTTAATGTTATAAAGTGAAGGTATCTGCACTAGGTGTAAAGACTTATTTCAATTTTGATAAAAGCATAAAAGGAAGATATTTCCTCTTCAAACATTAAAAATGTCTATATCTAAGAACTATTCAGTCAGGCAGCCTAAGGCCGAACTGGTACTGTATCACAACTGTAATTTCTACAGGTAACATCATAAAAGAGAATTTTTTTTTAATGCTGGAAGCAGTGCATTCTGAGGACTTTGATAGCTATAGTTTTATGCACTCATGAATTAAAAGTCATGGATTTTCTTCTGCTGGGCTTCTTTTGGTACATCTTCATAGTACACAGATTACTAGTGTATTATTCCAATGAAACACTGACATTCTGACATTAAACTGAAGAAAATCCACTGAAAGGAGACAGACAATGCACATTTTTTCTTGAGATTTTGTAATTAAATAAAATGTCTGGAAGATAATATAATTTACATGTCAAGATAAGTAAATACATAATTATACACATTCGCTTCCTCACAGACTTAAAAGCAATTGAGAAAAAATAATTCAGACCTATCATATCATCTAAGTTGTCAAGAGAAGAGATAATTTGTATCTCTTAGTTTTTCATTACCTAAAGAAAAATCATTTATGAACATTTATGTTACAGAAATACAAAATATGCTACTACAGAATAAATCTTAATTCTTTTAAATGTTACATTTAATGTTTTTATGGTAAAACAACAGCAACTGTTTAGCAGTCTGAGGAAAGTTTAAATATATCCAGATAAAAAAAATAAAATAGAATAAAAAATCCACAGTTTCTGTTCTTGTCCCAACACCAAGCCTCATTTTATCAGTTGTCCCACTATGGCTTATTTTCAGAACAGTTAAAAACATTTTTTTACCATGATATAAAACTGTCCATTGAAGGTACAGCAAAACTTCATTATAATTAACTTACTGTCATAGCAGACCTTCTGAAAGGTT
Organism: Callipepla californica brunnescens; assembly: GCA_023055505.1. Taxonomy (NCBI): domain Eukaryota; kingdom Metazoa; phylum Chordata; class Aves; order Galliformes; family Odontophoridae; genus Callipepla; species Callipepla californica. The sequence goes on from JALIRH010000016.1 coordinate 6,151,180, forward strand.
CATGGTTAGCACTGAGAAATACCAGAGTACCACAGAAGTTTTCAGTGTCACGCTACACTGACTCATTGTCTATCCATCTCTTTGTTACCTGTTCATTTATTTCACTGTCCATCCATTCCATTTATCTTTAATGAGGATCAATAAAAATGGAAAATATCTTCCAGAACAGCCACTTCAGAGTTGGCAATGACAAGTCAAAGCATGCCTTAACATCAGAAATGATTTCGTACCTCATCTGTGTTGTAGATAATCTGCAGCCCCGAAGAGATCATCTCAACCAAGAAGAGGAGAAATAATGACACAGCATTTATCTGAAGTAATTAAAGACAGAATGGAAACAATAGTTAAGTTTATTGGAGTCAAACAAACAAGCTAAACATAAACTTACTAATAGATATGGTACTGGTACAACACAGAATTAGTTTTGGTTCTTCAAAAATATTATCCTAATATATCTATTAACCTACTTAAATTGATGTGGTAACAATCAAAAAAAAGTGCCACAACTGAATGGTCCTCCTTATTTATTAAATCTGAGAAGCATCAGGTACAGCAACACTGGCTGACCAGCTACTTCATATACTCCTTCCCCAGTTTCCCTCTAACTGCTAGAGATTTGCTGATAACAGAAGGGAATGTGCATTCATAATTGCAAAAAAGTGATTATTAGAAAAACTTAGAACCATAATGCAGTGCTTCAAGGTCCCCAAATCGCTTTTTCCTTCTATACATAAATATATATATATATGCCAGATACATCCATAAGCCAAACACCCAACTTAGGATAATTACAAAACTTATTTTTCTCAGAACTTACGCTCTTTGAATCCAATATCTTCACTGTACAAATATTCTGGTGATGTTAACACCATGACATTAAATAATTATCAACCTACTGTCACTTGAGAATAATTTCAGTAGTGATTTCTGACTTAAGAGTGCATAGAGTTATGGGAACACAAAAGGACACAGTCAAGAATGAAAAAGGGGTCTGAAGGTAAGAAGAAAAAAAGAGTAAATCAATGCTTCAGAAAATGAAAGAATCGCACAAAGAATAGAACAGCAAGCATCTAATGAATCTGAGCAGGAACAACTGTACAAAATAGTAAGCAACAAATCTGTCACTAGAGAAAGCAGATGACAGCGTCCATTAAATTTCTGCTATGAATGAAAATTGTTCAGACTTGCGGAAAATTAAGCAGGGAATGTTAACAAAAAAAATCAAGAATTCAGTGCAAAACTGTACTAAATCTTTCATTTTTACTATTACAAATATTTTAATACCAGGATTATTTATTCACAGCTGTCAGTTGGTCTCAAAAAGCAGCAGCATTAAAAGGAACAACCATTCACCTCCAAAACTCCCACAGGTATTTCACCACCTTCTGACCAAAATACATCACTGAATTACATTTGAAAACAGTCTGTCCTTTTCATGAAAAGATGCAGAAAGAATTTCAATGTTACAATGCTTAAAACACCTAACTCAAATCAAAACAAATGGTGAGACCCTCCATAATGAAAGAATTGAGAGAGCAACATTATTAAAGTCATCCAGACTTCCATTCCCACAGGTGCACACACACTTTACCTGAAGATGACCATATTCATTATGGGAGAAGACCTCATCTCCAGTGTGTGCATTGAAAACAGAATGAAGACATCCAGAGGGTTTGGGGTCTTGCTTAAACTGCTGCACCTGGAAGTGAATTAAGACCATAAGCATAAAAACAAAGTAAATGATTTCTGTCTGTTTGACAACTGCAAATTCACTATATAACTCAGGTGTTTCAAAATTTCCTTATGTGAGTATCAAGCTATTTGAAATTTAGAAACTACAATCCCGACATCTATCAGAAACTACACTGTACTTAAAGTACACTTATAGTGGAAGAACAAAAAATAAATTAGAAAAATCAATTGAATATTTTGTTGTCATAGAAAAAATATAGGAAGCTACAGGTGCTTATTAATCTGTGAAACACATCACTGTAGTGGAGCAAAAACTTTAGAAGAAAACATGCTGAAGTATATCATGTCTACTTTGAAGTCACAGAGCTGAAATGCGTTTAGAGAACACTGTCTCATAGCCCAAGAGCTGCACACACACTTCCCTCTTCTCCTGTTTATTCCCCACAGTGCAGAGAATGGGCACTTCTGAGAGTCACCCAAGCACGCTTAATTCCCATTAAGGGCACAAGAGCTTTCTCCTCCATAATGCTGCTCCATAGGTACCTCCTTACTCATATACTTTGACTTGTAGCCATTCCATTTGAGCTGACTGCTACATGCTTTCTGTTTATGGCAGCCTGGGCCCTTTGCCTGCCTGTCATCACTGTCCACTTCCTCACTTGACTGTGAAGAACTTTCTCCCTCTCTCATTGCTTCCACTATAAAGCCCTCTGCTGGAGGGCAAGAATCCAAAACTTACACTGGGAATAACAATTATTTCTATGAATCATAATCCATACAATCAAATAATTCTTGTTGTTATCATTTGATGAAATTAAGTCTTTTAAACTAGAAATAAAATATAAATAACTTGCTTTGGTGTATGTTTGGTGAGATGCTTGGAGAAATTGGAAACTACTGCTGATAGCTTGAAAAAGACAAAGCCCACGGAGAGGAAAAACAGTACCCCAGCTCATAACTTTTTTTCTCATGGGCGCTATCATTGGACCTCAGAATTGGCCACTAGGATAGTAATGTATCTACTGAACTCCTTTTCTAATACAAGAGATTAGCAACAAAGGAGTGAAATAAGAACTGCAATGGTCTTAAAGTAGTTTTGCTTCCAATTTGGAATGTCAGAGAGTAAGATAAGTAAGGCAGAGAAAAGAAATCTTCCCAAAGAAGAAAATGAAGGTACACGAATGAAGATCCCTCTGTGTACCTCCTCCAGGCATGCTATGCAGCAGTTTTGTTTAACTTCTCTAACCAGCACTGACAATAGCTAAGTCATGTTTCAGGACATTTTCCACACTGATCTGACCTTTAAGGAATATACCTCTCTGCCACAAAAAAGTACACAGCATATAGCATATGGCCCAGCAGAAAGAGAATAAGTCGCACTGTGCAGCATATCATGTCCAGTCATGCAACATATTCAACACATTTTAGCTTATAACACAGGTTCGTTAGCAATAAAATACAACATCTGCAATTTCTGTTACAAGCAGTATAACCTATGTGGTCTAGTCACACATCACCATTTGGGTATATTTAGTTCATCACATCAAAAACAATCATTCCTTTACATGAGGTCAGCACATTAAAAGCCCCTCAGATAAAATCAAATTTGAATTGTGTCTGTCAGGTAACTGAGACTGCTTATTACTACTCAGCAGGAAGAGGGAACCTTTTATAGTAATCAGAGTGAAAAATGACAACCAGAACGTCAACAGTTTCACAACTGTGTTAATTTAATACTTATTAATCATAAACACTCCTTGTAGAAGTGAAAAGTAACAGCTTGAATGTAACAAGATCAATTTGGGTCAAGATTACTTAACGATCTGAGACTACACAGAAAACAGAAAAGTGATGTCAGCACAACTACCACTGGCAACATGGCTGATTTATTATTATTACTACTGACACATGCCTATAGATTTTACATTCCAGTTTGTGTACTTATAAGCAATGTGAACTTCACAGTAACATGAAAGTGTTTTTTTAATAACAGTTTAAACTCAGTGACATGAAACTTAATCACAGAGAATGCATACATCCAACTATCAGTAGAATTACTGCTAACCACTATGCAAAACTAATCCACTACGTCTGACCCCTGACAAGGAGAAGCTTTGTGTGTTGACAAGAGGACTACAGACTGAATATATACATAAACAAATTGTAACTGCACTATAACATAAATAGATTACCTTGTTTCCTCATTCACTTTGGATTTCTGCCGTTCTGAATTTACAGATTACATCCAATAAGGCTGCTGAAGAAAGCAGCCCAAATAACCCTAATGATCGTGTACATAACGAAAAAAATGCAGTAACCAAGTTAACAGTCCAAAGAAACTCTCAAACCTTAGCTAAATGAAATTGTGGATCTTTCCACTCAAGCAATAAAAAGGCATCAAAAAACCATCAAAAATCCCACACTATGAATAGCATAGTGTTTAAACAGGATAAATGACTACAAAATGAACCCAAAGAAGTTTCAAGTATGCCTTGCTGTTCACTTCCTTTTGCAAAATTCTTGTTTCTTTTGTATCTTAGAGCAATGCAAACCTGGCAAAAATAAAACAGCTGTTCTTCACTGGACCACACACTAATATTACATTCCCCTTTTGAATTTTATCTATATTTAGGAGTTAGCTTTCATAACTTAATTAATCCCATGGAATTGAGTGCTTCTGTCCACACTACAGTATTTTACCTTATCAGCCTGACGCATGTAGCAGTAGAGAATTCCTCTCATGCACTTTATAGCAGAATGCTCCAGTTCATGAGTTCTTCCCTTGTCATCATCAATACGCCTGGGTAAGAGAGATAACTCATAAAACAAATTGGAAACGCATTAAGAAAATTAAAGCCACATTAGTGCTTTGGAATATTAAGTACTTAATCAACACCGTACAGCACCTACACCCATATCAATGTACTTATAGCCCTACCCATTCCTTTGTCATTAAAGAAAAATTTGTAATTTCAGCTGAAGTTCCAACTTCCACAAACATTCCTATTTCAAAAGTTATGAAGAAAAAAAATTCTCTGAATTTATTATAACATTTCAAAGCAGCGCACCGTGTCCTTTGAGAAATCCAAAATACAAAGACACAAAGGTAATTCCTCTTTAATTCTGCAACATCTGTCACTCACAACTAAGTACTTATGATGTTAAACTACAGTTATGCACACAATATCTGAAAGTTAACTACACAAATGTCCAGAACAAGACACCTTAGTTATATCATACCATGAGATAAAACAATACTCACAGTTGCTACTTTACTAAAGACACACCAAAAGCAACACCAAATCTCAAAACATTTTAACATGAAATGTACCATGGGTAAATGAACCTCCTGACTGCATTCACTGCTTAGTCTTTACCAGTTCCTGATTTTTGACTGAGTTTTTCAGGGTGAAAATTGCATTTTTTCACATACCTATACTTAAGACAACACTTCTATGACACATATACACAAAGTACCATAATTTGCACACTGATATTCCTCTGCCCATTTTACGTATTGGAAACATTTCCTTTCCCACTGTAAGTAGCACAGCAGTAGCTCGTGCTGAAGCTTTGCTACCTATGCTGAAAATTTGAAATTTAGTGGTAACTACAAAAATCATGCACTTCCAAGATCATGCTACTTAAATGATAACCCGAGATATAAAAAGTGTATTTGCTTTCAATTACAAAGTTCAAATCTGAGGGTATAGGGGAAACAACAAATAAAAACATAACACAATGAACAGGCTGAAATTTTTTTGAGCAGCAGGCTTTATTCTCCATATAATCTAAAGTAAAAAGCACAGAAGGTTCTAAAGTCTTTGCATAACAACTCAGCTTTTTCTTTTTTTTATTCACAACATAACATGTTCTTAGGAATTTAGCTTTTATTGAGCATAGGCAGTAGCCATGAGTCAAGCACAGAGATTTTGACCTGGTGCTTCACACAGAATACCATGTACGCCTTGTATCTTAGCCTATTTGGGATTTGAGCCATAGACTTAATTTCAGTCATCAACTTTTGCCCATCAACGGAAATTCACTGTGCAGCAGTGAAATCCAGGCCTCGTTCCAAGCATTAGTGGAAGTCAAACAAATGACTCATCTTGCCACTTAACCCTTCCTTCAAACTGCAACATATTTTATTTATTATCTTCTCTGATTTTACAAATTGGGAACTGAAGACAGAATAACTCAGGCAATGCTACACCATGTTTTTTTCCATAAAGCCTTTTCAGCTGCTGAAACTCAGAACAACCACCTCTGCCCCTTTTATTCTTCCATCTAAAATTTTCCTGTGCTTTTTTTTTTTCATTTACAAATGCTTTTATTTCACCCAAAGAACAAATAATTGTAAGAAAGATGCAAAGATCGCAATATAATAGAAATGAATAATAATTACACATTCTGAATACTAATTGCCTCATTCATGGCCTTTCCAGAAGCAAACAGAGGCTAGAATTTACAAAGAAGATCTATTTCTTTTTCAAAAAGCTTAATTCTGAAAGAGCATTTCCTAGAAAATGATCTTTAATAAATGTTTTTTCACATTAATGAATAGGTATAGATTCTAAAGTAATAAAGCTTTTTTTTTCTGCCAAGTAGATCAGATTTACTACAGTAGTAGCTGCTTGTACTACTACTGGCACTACTTCAGTAGAATGTAACAGAATTTTGTCAAAGAGCTTGATTATTATCTCACCGTTATATGGTGACTAAAAGGAAACAAAACAACAAAAAAAAGGAAATTATACAATATTTGCACACCACCTTTGTTAAAAACACTACACTTGAGCTATCCAACCCCTCTGCCTATTTATATGCTTGGGTGGCTGAGAAAGCAAGGTTAGAGATGAATACTTCCTTCACATTCAGACAGAACTGGTGATATGCTCCCCCCATTAAGACAATCATGTTATTCGTTTCCAGAACCATTCAGTAAGTAACTGCAGTGTTAGTTGTGAAGTTCCTCCTATTTTACAGCACCTTCATTCCCTCATATCCTTCACTTCCACAGCAAATGTAACAAGTTACTCTTATGATTTACATGCTGTTTCATAACATTTTATCAAGAATCATTTGAGCTGGAAGGGACTTAGAAAGGTCATCTAGTCCAACTCCCCTACAACAAACAGGGGAGCTCAATCAGGTCCCACAGCTCAATCAGGTCCTCAGAGTCCCATCCATCCCTGCTCACCAGGGAGGGTACCACTCCTGGACTATCTTTTCTCAGCTGATGTAGCAATAGGAGCCTTCCTTATCCTTTGCATCCCCTGCCAAATCCATTTCCCGCTGGGCCTTGGCCCCCTGATCCCACCTCTACACAGCCTGGCAGCAACCCCATTTTCCTCCCAGGGCAACTATCCCTGTTTCCACTGACTGCCTTTTCTTCTTCCTCTCCATTTTGATCAGCAAGTCCCAGTTCAGACATACTGGTTTCCTGCCTTCCTTTCCTGACTTCCTGCACCTGAGGATGTAGAACTCTTTTGCCAAAAAAAGAAATCCATTTATTTTTGCTTAAGTGACAAATCTATCATTCAAAATAGTAATGATCTAAATTGGGAGAGTCAAATTCTCTAATATTAGGGAATAGGAAACAAAGATATGAAAAGAAAAATGATGGTCACTGACAGAGCATAGATAATACTCAAATCAGATCGTACACTGAACAGTAAGAGTATTTTAGTCTAGGCCAGCATCCAGTCTTGGAATGGAATCCCCTAAACGTCCTCTCTTATCACCCACTGGTTTCATTTACAAAGTAGCTTTGATGCACAGATCCCTTATAGAGGAAACTAAAGAAAAGAATATCTAATACCTGCAGCCTTCTAACATTGTGTCCAAATTAACGATTAGTCCTTTGTACAGGTTTGAACCACTCGGTGTGGGGGAAGATGTTTGGTCTAGGAAGCTAGAATAAAGCCAGTCTGAAGTAAAACCTTCATAATACTCAGAATTAGTGGCCCCTCAGTACTAACTCCGTCAGCTCACCTCTATGTTTCTTCAGAGCCAAATTATTAATGATTGTAAACACAATGATAGGGAAAAAATACCATCACACACTAATAACAACACACAAGAACTCAGAGTAAGTTAACCTGAAAAGAATAGAAAACAAATCTAAGATGATAATTACAATAATTATAGTTAAATACTAATGCAAGTAAAACCAAATCAGTATCTTTTGGTGGTTTGACTGACTGTGTAAGAAAGGATGAAGGTAAGAAGGTATTTTTATTCACAGAGGATGAAGGTGAAACCATTCAAATGAAACCTTGATGAAAATTAAGAGAAAAGAAATAAGAACAATTACTTCTTTTTTAAATATAATTAACTTTACACATTTGAATAGCACCTAATTTTTGATGTATATGAGAGAAAATATTTAAACTGGACACTCAAACATTAAAATCTACAAAAAGAAAACATTATTTCTGCTTATTTTAGAAAATGTATATTTTAATGACATTGACAGCCATTACACAAAAAGCACATAACCTTCCAACAATTAATTAGAAAAAAAAAACTTACTGTAAAGTTCTCATTAAGGCTGAAGAACAAACACTATTCTCAAAAACTGCAATATACTGAAGATACATCACATTCTCTTTTGTGTTATAGTATTACTATTCCAAGGAAAACAACAGTTTTCTTCATAAAGAAAGCTGCATTTGAGTCTTTTAACTATACAAACTGGAAAGCAACGCTAGCATAATTGATGTTCACTTGTTTTGATGACTTCATAAGTTTCTGGATGTGGTTTCAAATTTGACAATCTCCATCCCTGGAGGTGTTCAGGGACAGGTTGGACAGGGCCCTGAGCAGGCTGATCTAGCAGGTGGCAATCTATTCATGGCAGGGGAGCTGGAGCTGAATGGGCTTTAAAGGCCCCTTCCAAACCAAAGCATTCTATGATGATCATTTAAAATATTCCCAGTGTACTGTACAATGAAGAGTAATGTGGCAGAGATGTTAACTTCAAAGTTACTCACCTGTAAGCGAGGGCTAATGCCCAGGAGCACGCAGCACAGTAAAGATTGTCGTGTACTTTTGCCTTTTGGTTATCTCCGTATGTCTTTGTAGGAAACAGACCTGTGGTTGGGCTTTGATGAAGCAGCAGTGTAGACTTAACTGAGAAAAAGGGAAAAGAAATGATAGCATTAACAACATAGGTTTCTTCCAGTTTCTACATACAAATAAATCAAGACGTGATACGTTACAGCAAGCACAATATGAAAAGTTCAGGAGAGACATACACAAAAGCCTTCCTCATGCTGGTTGGACAGTCAGATTGAAACTTCTTACAAAACATAAAATAATCTAATAATCCATGACTATTCCTGTAGCAGAACACACTGTACAGAATCTCTCCAACAAAATTCACTCTCTGACTAGCACCACAATAAGCTACCATCTTAACACTGTTACACCAAAAAGAATTCTAAACTCAGTCTTACAGCTGGGACTGGATTTCCAATTTGAATTCCTTGTTTCCAGCAAAGAGTAGAATTCTGTCCTACCAGTTTTGCTTTTTTCAAACTCCAAGAAGAAATTTAGCAAAGTACCCCCAGCAGGAATAAAGTAGCAATGATAGTCAGCATATAAATATCAACTCCACTTCATATCTGGGTTAGCTGAAGCACGAAAAATAGGAGCAGATTACCTTTACTCCCTCCTCATCTTAGATATCAGGCATAAATCAGAATGTATTTCACTGTTAGCCAAATGCAGTGATAATTTTGAACACCATTTACAAGTCATGACTCTTCAAGTAACGTATGAAATATATGTATTATGCTATCATGGGAAACTTACGAGAAATTGTAATGACAAAATCCTTTGCTTTTCAGAAAAAAAAAATCCTTATTAGAAATTGCAGATATTACTTTTATATAAAGCTACTTATTGCTATAATCTTAACTGTAAATACTTCTGTAAGTTGCAGTGAAAATTTGTCATGGTAGGAATAATTCTTAGACAATTTTTTACTTACCAATTCTGTAGTAATGATCTAATTTATCCCACAGACTTTCCCCCTCAGGTTTTGGAAGGTTAATACTTTTAAGTGGCTCATAAATTGAACCTGAAAAAAGAAAAAAAATTAAGAAAAAAATAGTTACATAATTTCTACTATTACTAAACTGCAATGTGATTTTTTCATGCTAATTATTTAAAGGCACAATTCATCTGATTTCAATTCAAACAAAAAATAAATCATTTCTCTAATTTCAGAGAGCCTAACATTTCTATCTACATTCCTCCTTCAGTACTTGTCCTCAGAAACACTGTCTCCACATGGATCTCAAGTGCCTCCTAGATATTTAACTGGAGCAAATGCTACATAAACCTGTAGTTTGTTAGAGACTGCCTGATAAGCTTCAAGAGTTTCCTAAGAACCTTAAATCTTAGATCTCACTTTTGCAGTGTCTCATATATTGACTACTTCTTATCTGTACCTTAAAACTTAGCAGAAAGATAAATCTCTTAAAAATTGCTCAGGTAAACCATTTCCAGTTTCTAAAGTTAAGGGTGACATATTCTTCCATAAATCACTGTGGCTTTATTCAGTGTTCTAGATGGCAAGAACACCCACAGAGTCATTTGTAACAGGAAGAACATCAATTTCCCCATTCCGGACTGCATGCTGCCTTTCTGAAAGGCTCAGAGAAAGGAATTGCCTCAGAAGCCCAGGCAGCCAAGCAGCTCTGGCAGGATGCAGTAGAGTACTCCTTCTCACATTGCCTCTTTTGTACTCCCAGCACATACCCAAGTTTTAGACAAAGAGAACGTCCAAATACAGGACTCTCAACCAAACCAAATGGATGCAGAGTGGTGACAGAGGCATTATTAATTAAATCCTGTGGTGAGGTGACTGGGGAATGTTTCTTGCTTCTCTAGTGCTCCTTAGTAATCTTTCTTGCTTTGCAATAGCAGCAGTTATAAAGAAAATCCTTTTCTCCACCAAAAAGCACCACCCCAACTTGAACACAGTCCTGTGTGTCTGTTGCACTATGTTCTCGGCTAACATGTAACCACACAGCAGAGCTTCCACTGCCACCTTGCCTTTCCACACCAGGAGAAAGAAGTTTCTAGGAACATGTGCAGATGGAAAAGGGCTTGAGGGGGGAGTACATAAAACTTGTTTAGTTGCCTGAAATAAGTTAAAAGACAAAGTTGCTTTGCAATAAAAAACAAAACAAAAACAACTTACATCATAGTTGTCGTATTTAAAAAAATCAACATTCTGAACCCATTTCTTTTTTCTCAAAATTAATTTTTTCTACATCATTTTGCCTAGAAATTTCTGTGCTTGGTGAGATCCGTGACCCATACTTTTATTCTAATTCAGCTGTCGAGCAAAAGCGCATTATGTCAATTTGCAGAAACAGTAATTTTACAAGGTGACACAGTCAAAGTCGGACAGAATCAGCATAGGAAAAATCTTTAAGTCAGATGCCTCTTTGCATACAAAGTAGCATGTTTGAGCAATAGTTACTTACTGGATTTTCAAAGGCAAAAAAACTTATTAGCTCTGCAACACACACCTCCAGCACTGCACTGTGCATGAAGCAGGCTCAGAATGCCCATTTCCTGCACATCCCTAAGCCCAGCACCGCACTGTGTGAGCATTCACAGGCACACATACACAAACGCACGAGGTTTAAAAACACTGCTCTGATTTACACCAGACAATCTGTGACCATCTGTGGCCAACAGAAAAACAAAAAGTCATCATGAACAAAAAGCACATGCTTGGCTTCTATTTCATAGAATGAAGGCTTCAAGTTTGGGCAGAAAGAAGATTGAACGTAATAAAATGCATGCAAACATTAAAGCATCAGCACCCACAAACTATGTTCTTTCACATATTTCAAAGTTGACCAGGAGAAATAAATGAAACAGTCAGAAAAGACTGCTGATGACACAAAAAAGATAAAAAATGAAGTGAATAAAAGATAACAAATACTTTTACTTATTTTTTGATTTAAAGTACGCATACAAGAAATTGTTTAAAGGAACACTCAGAACTGAGTTCTTCCACACACTCTTCTTTAATACCTGTCATAGAGTCATTAAGGCTGGAAAAGACCACTACAATCACCTAGACCAACCACCAACCCATCACCACCATGCACACTGACCACATCCCTCAGTGCCACTTCTACTGTTCTCTTGAAAACCTCCAGGGAACACAGGCCATAATCTGCTGGCACGTCCACAGCATTGTGGTATATTATGTCTCGTTAGTACCACAATCAAATGAAAAGCAACAAGCAGGTAGAAACAATGAGCAGCTTGGTGCCCCTAGGGAGACCATCACCACTGGGAAGCTTTAGCAAGTATTTTTAGGACCCTTGAAAAAAAGTCTGCCTTACTCTTTTCCAGAACCTATTTGACAGTTTATCTCAGCAAGACACGAACATACTACATAGAGCTATTTTCAATTACATATTTAATACAGATTTTAAAACTGGAAGAAAACATAACAGCAAGACTTCAAGACTATAGCAGTGAAACTGAATGACGTTTGCAACCAGGTTCTCATCTCTGAAACTGAAAGAATGACACATGAAATTGAGTTCTCAGTTTGCATGTCAGCATTCAGAACAAACAGAACAAGGACATTAATTCCAATGCCTATTTTTCATAAATACCTCATTTCACTGTACCCATACACTGCAAGTTTCATTCACGGTAAATAAGTGGTATGAAGGAACATAAGAAGTATTTTGTTGATTTAATACAACAACTCTATACATAATGTGAATGGAGAACACAGTAAATGGGATTTTCTTCCCACAGGAAATTAAGTATGCCTGCTGTTTCCCTAAATCAGAAGCAGATTGCTGCAGGTCAATAACTCCTTTAAAATGACAAAGAAACTTAACAGATAGGAAATTAGTGCTGCTTCCTGCATTAAGATGTTTAATGGCTGTTAAGAGAACACCCAAATTCCTTAGCCCAACTCCAATTCCCTACTTTTCTTCAGACATTGCACCAACTAAATACACATTATTTGATGGGAAAATGGGAAAATAAATCCGCCTTCATTTCAGAAGTAGTTCCTACCATTTACAAGTTCCAAAGTAATACGGCTTCATCATTCTTCAAGCTGAAGAATTACTAAAAAAGATAGTTATTTTCTTCCAAAGTATTAGAAAACAGGAAGAGATCTGAAACAGCACAGTAACTGATACAAGAGACATCAGTTACTAATGTAGAACCACAGTAATATTTGTACAAGTCATGAGGAACTGGCTAAGATATGGGAACTATACAAAAACATCAACTAGCACATGAAACTCAAATGCACAACAATCTCAGGAAAAATCAACAATTTATTCATCTCTTCCACTTCAGTTTTGTTCCAGTTATATACAGGGTTAGCACGAATTGCTCTTCAGAGAAGAGCTATGAACTACCTATATATTTAGAGTGAAAAGATGCAACCAACATTACAAAACCCTCTCCCCACATTCTCATTTCAGGAAGTTTCAAACACTCTCATGCCTCTGGGCCTGGTCTACAGTTAAAAAACGGCCTATTTTAAGAAGGATTGATTGCTCAAATTCTACAGCGTACATAATTAAACCCAACAAGCAACAAACACCCTGAAGTTTAATTGCAAGTGAATGGAAGCAACATGACAAGAATTTTATTTCTACCGTTTCATCTGCCAGACAAACACAAGCAAATGCACACTCGCGTAACAAGTATCAGAACACAACCAACAAAAAAGCATGAAAACACCAAGCTTCTTGCCAGGCTTGATGTACGACTTGAGAATCAAAAGTGACTGCAGTCCTTCAACGCAACACTAGTTCTGGGCGCAATGCAACACCTGAGATGTGAGCAAGCCCTGGATCACAGATCACAGCAATATCATTGCCTGATTTTATTATGGCCAATAACATATCCACATTGCAGTAGTCAGGACCAAAGAGGATTTTTTTTCCTCACGTAGCAAAGCTTAAGAATAATTCAGTGTTACCAACAAATCATACCCTCAATGTGCTTTCCACACCCAAGACTCCTGTTATCTCTCCTGAGCTGAGAGTATTGAAGAGAAATGCTAGAAATAGAACTCTTAACAGTTCCATGCCAGGAAATACACCTGCTTTAAAGCTCAAATTCATGGAGTCAAACAAAGCAAGATAAGAAAATTTTCAGAAGCAAGAAATGAGTTTATTTCCCCCTAGAACAAAAAATCGTTTCTCATATTTACACACCTTAAATGAATGATTCCACAAACTTAAAAGCAGCAACACTACAGTTGCTACATGTTATTTTTCTAGACCAATTCATACAGGAGCAAACTGTGAGCAGACCCTCCTCTGAGCAAGAAAGTGGAGCAGAGGAGCTCCCAATATCCCTTCCAAAGTGAGCAGTTCTACAGTTTAATGAGAATACCATAAGAAATCCCTAGAGGTAAAAAACTAGAAAAAAAAGCTAGAAAAAAACGTGTAATGGTACTGCTGTGCCTGAACAAACACCAGAAGCAAACACAAGAGATGAAGCGTAACGGAGACTAAGCGACAACAGCACAGGGACAAATGAGTAAAACATCACTGGATTTGAATGTTTTAAGTGACCAAACTCATCAATTATCATTTATGGAGAAAAATCACATGTTCGACAGTGCAGTTAAGTGTGAAGAAATCAAAATAATTTAGAACCTCGCAAAAAAAAGAAAAATGTCCAATTTCCTAATTCTCTGAGGTGATCTCTTTTTTGTCCATTAGAATTAACGGAAAACACTGGCTTCATAATTTTCAACACACAGAAGCTACTGAAGACCAGAAATAAAACACTGCCTGCCATGCTGCTCACAGAAGCTTCACATAACCAAAATACACCAAACTGCCACCATCTGCCACACAACCCTTAAATGCTACAGCCAAGGTGAGAAGCCATTCTGGACATTCAAGGCAATCATCATCATTTCTCAGCCCAAGAACTCAAAACATTTCCTCCTAAAATTACTGAAACCATTTACTTTGAATCTTAACTAGCAACGGAAACATGAAATAGCAACAAGATCAGTAGGAAAGGGTGGGGTTTTTTATTATTACAATGTTAAAACTTCACTTCTCTTGGAGTTGAAGGAGGAAATGCCATAGGCAGGGCAGGGCAGTTCAAGTGGCAAAGGACAGCTGAAATCCTCTTATCTGGGAACTCTCACTTATACTTGTACTGCTAATGTGCTTCAGCACACTCTAAACAAGAGTCCTCCACAGGGTTTTCCCAGATTGGCTGCTTCACGTACAGTGGCACACTTGTTCCTGTCAAATCCTTTTCAAAATATAAAAAATTTTAATAGTCACAACAGTTTCACATACATGAGCTTGTACCTAAAAAGAAGCTGTGCCATGGGGCTTTATTTTGCTTCCACTTAACTTCCAAAAGTCAAGCTTCTGAACCACGGCTGACTTGTAGAAAACTGTACTCCTTTCCTCTGAACAAGTCCTGTTGCTTTTCTTTTAAGAAATTAAACCTTAACACCGTTATTAGCACACCTTTCACATAACCATCATCTTAAAAATCCAGTTCAGAGATGTTATGCTTGCAAGAACACACACACAGAACAACAGCAAAATAAAGTAGGAAGAGCTGAACAGCAGATTTCATTTCCCAGAGTTTCAAAGTTACACAGTTCAAAAAAGCTGCAAACACAAAACGCTGCATGAAACACAAAACATTTTTTGTTGGGTTCAACAGCCACAAACAAAAACATAGAACTGCACACTTACCAAATCTTAAAAAAGCATGCGCAGATGAGGCTCTGTCATCATCCCAACTGGCCATTTCAAATTGGTGCAGCTAATCACAAACGTCTCAGGCTAAGCTACAGCAATTTTCAAAACTGTTTAGTAAATGTTAAAGTAAATCAGCATTAAATTAAGTGAAAGCAATGTTAGTGGAGTTATTAAAACGACAGACTGTACAGCACAACGGGCAGTACCATTTTGTTCTATTTTATGCTTTCTCTCTGCCAGTATACAAATCAGTTTCACTTTTCATTCAATAAAACTTAACTAAGTAGAATGGCACAGGCCATGCAAACTGCATCTTTCGAACATTCCACATTAGGTTTTTAATTTGAGACAAAATTGCTACTAACACCTACAGGTGCTGAATAAGATCTATTTTATGTACCTCAGGATTATATAAAAATATTTGTTTAATTAATATAGATAAAAGTGTAAAGCAAAACTAAGCGCAGAGCCAGAATTCTGCTTATGCATAGAGCTACCTTTATCAATTAGGAATTTACACTGGGATGCTCCTTTCAGTCACAGAGTGCTTACAGTACTGAATGCCTGTAACCTGAAGTAGAACTTTCAGCTGAAAGATGCAATAGGAAAACACCACTTGCAGTCAGGATGACAAGTTGCTCCAAGTCTATGAAGCAGCTTATGTGCTTTAAAGAAGCTAAA
This sequence comes from Callipepla californica brunnescens, assembly GCA_023055505.1. NCBI lineage: Eukaryota > Metazoa > Chordata > Aves > Galliformes > Odontophoridae > Callipepla > Callipepla californica. The sequence goes on from JALIRH010000016.1 coordinate 6,167,313, forward strand.
ATTTCAGAGGTCGCAGGCTGGACAGCTTGCTGAACATTGTTATGATCTGCTCCTGTTAATTATCAGTAGCAACATCTGAAACAGCACTTTGTTATTTAGAGAAGGAAAAAAAACTCAGTAAAAACTTGTTTTTACTGGACAAAACTCAGGTTTTAACATACATAAGCATTATCTCCTACAAGACTACATTTTAAATGATACCCTGCACCCAGCCTTGCTTATTTATCTTACTCCAAGCACTACATTAAAAATAGAAGCAGTGCTGTGTGTAAACTGGGACTCAGCACAGATCTCACCCAACTCAGAGCAGGCTGGGGTCACCACAGCCACTGCTCCTCTGACTGTCAGAAACTAAGTGTGAGAGCTTTTAACTTACACACATTCCTAAATAGTTTCTAAAATGGTAGGGATAAATTTGAGGAACAAGAATATGACTTTCATTTTTTAGGTTAGAATATTACTTGAAATAGCAGATATAAAACTTAATTTCAGAACCAACTCATTTATCAGAAAGGCATTTCAACTAAAATAAGGTTTATTTCTTCAGTAAGTAAATTCGTTCAGATTCTATCTAAATGGCAAAACCTCTGAGCAGGAAAAGAACCAGCTGAACTCCAACACCAGCCTATCACTACCACGGAAGAGACTTTCATATGTGTTTCAAAAAAAAAAAAAAAAAAGTAGAGGGCAGCAGCAAAGGAAAAGTAAAGCATTTAAAATTGGCCAAAACGCCTCCTAAAGCCGCAGAGCCCATCATGCACGGGAGCCCCTCACGCAGCACGGTGACTCAGGGCTCACATACTCCAGCATGCGGGACCCAGGCTTTATGTTGTGCTCTGCAGCTACGTTCACAAATCAGCTTGCAGGCAGCAGCACTGTGCAATCTGTACTGGCCGTAAAGTAATGATTCATCCCACGGGCAGTGTTTTCACAACGGTAGCTTGTAGGTTCGTACTATGCATAAGTAGAACTTGGCAAGCCTCATCAACTCCAGCACTCCATAACCAGTGCCTTTGCTGTGAGCTCTCCTGAAGGCCCACCTCCCTCCCCCACTGCCTGACCCTCATTACCACAACACAGACGTGAAAACATAAACACAGAAGCTCCAGAGATCCTTTGGGAAACTGTTTCCACTCCAGCATTACCAGCTAAGGCCCCGCTAAGCCCCGCGTTCAGAAGCAAACCCAAAAAGCAGGAGCTGGGAAGCCCGAGGCACCCGGCGCACCTCAGCCCCGCCAACTTCCACACAAGAAATCCTCCCGTTAAGATCAACAGGTAAACCTTACCCCAGGGACACCAGGCAAAAGCCGGGACTCGTTTATTTATTTATTCAAGGCTTCGCCCGCTCACCCTCGCCCTCCCCGAAGCAGCTTCCCCCAATTGCGGTGCTGTCCAGCAGCCCCCGCACACCGCCGGACCGCCCGTCCCTCTGAGGCGGCCGAAGCCCGCTGCCCGCGTCCCCGCCGTGCCCGGGAGGGCTGCAGCGGCGCGGGGCCGCCGTGCACGCGCCGGCAACAGGTGCGCGGCGGGACGGAGCAGCGCGGGGCGGCCGGGCCGCGCTGAGTGACACGCGAAGCTGCGGGAGAGGAACGGGCGAGGGAAGGAGCCCGCCGCGAGGAGACGGAGAGCGGGGGCCCGCGAGGGCAAGGGGAGAGCGGAGCGGGGGCAGTTAGCGCGGGAGAGGCATCGGCGAGGAGGGGGCGCGGAGCGCTGCTGGAGCGAAGCCCAAGGGTCAGACCTGAGCGTTTGGAGCGAGCCCGCAGCTCCAGCATCTTCCAGCTGACGTCGGCCATATGGGCCGCCGCGGCCGCCGCCGCCGCCATCCCGACCGGCCGCTCCCGCTCCCTCCGCTCCGCTCGCGCCGGGACGCCGCCGTCCCCTCGCAGCCGCGGCGGCGACCTCCTCCCGGTTACCACCGCCTGCCGTAAGTCCCGGCGCGGGCCGTCGCGGCGCTGTCGCAAAGCCGCCGGCTCGGCGGGGCCGGGCACGCCCTCGCGCCGCCGTAAGCGGTGCGGGCGGGGCGGGGGAGCCGGAGCGGCGCAGCATGGCGGGATGCCGCCGCGCGCCGGGGCTGGCGCTGCTGGCGGTGCTCGCCATGGCGGGGCCCGGCGCCGCGCTGCAGAACGTCACGGCGCAGCTGTTCGGCGCCGAGGCCTACGGCACGCCGGCGGCCTTCGGGGACTTCAACTCGGACAAGCAGACGGACCTGTTCGTGCTGCGCGGCGGTGAGCGCGGGGCGGGGCCGGGCTCCGGCGGTGCCGGGCTCTGTGCTCCCGATGCGGGTCGGGCCTGGCGGCTGCTGTCCGCGCACCGACACCGGGGTCGTGTGGTAACGGCGGCGGTTGTGTTATTCCCGAGGTGTTTCCGGCGTGGAGAATGGCATTTGCGGTATGGCACGGCTGCGGTTAGGATAAGTCGGCCCTAAAAGTGAGCTAAAGCCCGCGTCGTGTAGGAGGGATGGCCGCAGCGTGAGTTCTGCCCCTATAGGCTCTTTTCTTGTGTTTTCGTGGTATTCTGGAACACTGAGGTGAAGAACGCCCACTCTTATACAAAGGATGGTTACACACCAGCCTGCTCTGAGTGCTTTGCAGTGCTGGGCCAAGTGAAGTCCAGTGCAGAAAGAAGGCCATCAGCTCCCTCAGGCCTGTACTCGGCTGAGGACTCAGATCACGCACATCAGCAGTGGGTGCCACACTGCAGCCACGTTACCTGGAAACACTGTGGCAGGTGGGGAAGCCCACACCTATTACCTGTTCAACCCTCCACTTCTGTTGGATGCTTCTTCCAACAGTTCCCCTGTTGCATTCCAGTGGAGAGTCATGGAAACTTCAATAGTGTCCTTGCTCAGGAGATTTCAGAGCCTCTTAAGACTGTTGCTTTTCCCCTTTCTTCTGTATTCTTTGAGGATAGCAACTGCAATTAACACTGAAGTTGTGTGTGCCAGAAGTTGATGTAGAGGTATTATGATTATAGGTGTCCACTCCTCTGATAATTGAGTAGTCTGTTTGTTTTTGCTGCTGATGAGCACTAAGGTGTACTTTACATAAATCTGTTCTTAGTAACTACAATGCTATAGTGTGATAGAAAATCCTGTGTTAATAGCAGTATAGCAAAGCCTTTGGTAACAGCAAATGAGAACAAGGCCAAATGCAATAGCCACTGATACAAATGAAGGAAAACATCTACTTACCTTTGAAAGACCTTAGGCAGGCAGGAATCTCCAACAAAAGATGTGCTTATCTCCATGGTCAACCCTTAAATGAGGTCTGGGAAGGGATGGATCCTGGCTCCACCCCTTCCAGTCACTCAGGTACATTGCATGCACCTGAACTCCCCTGGGTTGGCCCTGCCTTCCTACCAGGTGCAGCATCACTGGTTCAGGCCATGACTTAGCATTTCCACTACAGCACCTGTAAAACTTCATTTAGAGAAGAGTGATTAACTCAGAACCCAGCATGTGTAAAGATGTATCTGCTTCAGCACTGTTTCTTTGTCACCTAGATGATAAAACTCCATGCCGTGTATAGGAACTGCAAAGTCACAGGCTGGCTGAACCACTGGCTGAGCACCTGGTGAAGGGGCATAGCCAATCCTGGGGGCATGGGTGGAAGCAATTCACCTGTTCAACTGGAAGGGGTGGATCTGGCTCCACCCCTCCCTAACCTCACTTAAGGGGTGGCAGCTGCAAAGGAAGCATCTCTTCTTAGAGATTATTTCTTTTGGGGGGTGTACAGTGTATTCTGATTTTTAGAAAGGTTTGAGCAGTTTGTTTTAATCACTGGATTGTGATCTTTGCTTTTTTGGGTGATCTGAAATTATTTTAAAACTGCTGTGTCTGTTATTGCCTGTCCTTACAGCCTGAAGTCAGAATTACAAGTTTCAGTAGTTGACTTTCATCTTTATTATCAGAAGCTCAACTAGCCAGCAGCTTTCTTCCTATGTGCCAGCCTCAGTCATCTGTGAATGTACAGTGCAATCCTGGCTGTATTAGTTTGCCAGATGGACTGCACTGGTTTCCTCTATCCCTTTGGAAAGGGTTTGTTTTCATTTACTCATTTGTTGGCATCTTTTCCTTTGCAAATGCGTTTATGGCAGCTATTTTTCCTTTTGGAACCCAGGAAAATTCTATTCTGCCCTTTTGCAGTTTTGATTTTGCTACTGAATTATGCCCTTGAAATCCATTCTAGGAGCTCTGGTTTAGAGCTGTAGAATTACTTCCAGGTCAGTAACCTAGTTCTTATGTGTTTGGATGATACAGGTTAGTTTACTGAAGAATTCAGAAAACAAATGTAGTAAAAGATAAGAAAACTATGTTGTTTTTTTTTCTTTAAACTTCAAGCTGTGTTTTTATTTGTAAAAGTGCTCAGGATTTAGTGTAAAGGACTGCTCAGAAAGTAATGCCTCCTGTTTTATTATGTTAGCCCACAGTGTTAGAGGTGGATGTTGGTATGGCTGTAGATGTTAAACCTTCCTGTGAGTACCCTGTTACGTTTTGTTGTTGTGTAACAGAAGGCAGCAGAGAGGCAACCTAACAAAACGGCATCTGATGTGGAAGTGCAATTGAAGCAACTGGAGGTCTGTGGCTTGTAACATTGTAAATGAGGAAGTTCTGTAGGGAGCCAGGTTAACTTCTCTGAGTTTCACTTAACCTGCTTTTGTCAAGGATCTGGCAAAAAAGTATCATATCCTGCTATGTCAAAGGCAAGAATTATTTATGTGAACTTTTAAACTGTAAATGTTTACAGAAAACTGATGCCTAATATTTTTCCACAGGTAGAATTCACTAATTCAGTGTAGGATTTCTCAAACAATATAATAACAATAGCAAAGAGAAAGGTTTAATGCCAAGCCCCAAAAAATCTTCTTGACATGAGCGTTCCTGTCATGCTGGTAGGTGATGCTAATGATACATTTAGGCTTATAGTATTATACTGAAGGAGTATTTATTTTGATTTCTTTCTAATGCGGAAGAAGTGGTGGCATTTTTGATACTGTGAGGAATGACCAGTTTTAGAGTAACTCCTTAAGTGTTGTGTTATGTATAAGCTATTTATGACCTTTATCTGTGAGGTTTATTCATTGTCTTATTCGTTTTGCAGGAAATGAACTGATTATCTTTCTGGCAGACCAGAAGGAACCTTACTTTAAGCCCCGTGTTAAGTTACCAATGAAGTAAGTATTGGTATTGAATGGTGAAACAATAAAAGTGTTTGGTTTTTTTGGATGGGCATCTTTACAGTCAGGACTAGAACTGTCTGCTGACATCTGTTTACCTTTGTGGCTTGGCTTGTGCTTAGGTGAGTTCTTTGAGCAGGAAGTTGTTTTTTTTTTTTTTAGCAACTTCTGATACTCTTTTGTTTTGCTTTTTTAATTTTGTGGTTCATGTGGCATAATATCTGGAGATGAGTTTTGTCATGCATGCAGTTAAGCAGTAGGTGTGACTTCCCACTTCCTTAGACAATCTGCGTGCTTTGTTTTTTCTTTGTACTTGCATTCATTTTTTATGGACACATTAGTCCCATTGTTTGCATTTGAGGCCTCTTTTTATTTGTTTTTTAATTCTAGATCTCTAGGTGTTACCATAACCAGTGTGGTTCCGGGAGATTATGATGGTGACTCACAAATGGATGTCCTCCTGACTACCAGAACACAAAATCATGGCAAAGATGAACTTTCAGTGTTCATCTTCTGGGGACACAACCAAACGTTAGGTGAGCTGCTGAGACTGCTTGACAAGGTTTTTCGACTTGTTAATAATTCTAAGTATTTTTCAGAAAGTTGTGCCACATTACATTTACATTAAACGTAATGATTAGCAGCTGCCAATGTAGTATTTTGCTGTTAAATGTTATTTAATAATGAATGTAAGAAAACAGAACTAAAATTCTTGCTTTTGTATCATGCAGCAGGCATAACTGAATGGTATTACAAGTGGATAGTAACTGACTTTCTAAAGAACAGCTTCTTATGGCTTCCCCATTACACGTGTAAACTTCACAGGGTGTATCCCAAAAGACTACCATGCATATTTGATTACAGAACATGTTAAGTATTTAACGTACAATTTGGAGCTTAAATTTTTAAGATATCACACCTAATCTGGTTCACATTAATATAAAATTCATATTATTGTTAAAGCCAAATTCTTTAGACAGGCTCACTGACATAGGTTTTGGGGAAAAAGTTGTAAAGTCTTTGTCACTGGAAGTTTTCAGGAACCTTAGACCATCATCTTTCCGTTGTGTTCGAGGTATCTAGCAGCGTTCTCATTGTATCTTAGAGTCACGTGCTATGTAATCACCTCAAGTCTCTATATTTTCTGTTGAATTTGCTAGAAAAGCGTTTTGGGAAGAGTTTACACTTTGAAGAAGGACCAAAAAGACGCAGAAGATCATCTTAAGTGTACAAAATCTATTGAATAATAATATTTTGAACAAATATAAAATATTTATAGATGAGGCAAATGATGGGTGGCTGTAGAGGCTGTTGGTTCTGGCTTTGTTCAGAGATGAAATGAGCAGCCCAGGAAAGTGCATTGGATTGAGTGCTGAGAAAAGAAGGTAGCTGTAGCATTAGGAAGAATATGAAGGATTTAGATGAACTTATGCTGTCTTACTTGTGAATAAAACAACTTTGGGAGAGGCACAAGTAGAGCTTATAAAGGAGTCGGAGGTTGGTATGCAGTGAGGCTACTGGAAAGGTATGTGGTGCTTAATTGGGTAATGGAAGTATGACAAATCAAGAGCAGGGTAATTTGGAGACTGCAATTAAGACAAAAAAGTTCAGGGAAATAGGGGAACTGGAATGATGTGGCAAAGATTTGGGATTTCAGGTGGAAGTGAAGTCTGAGAGGTGATAACCTGATTGAGACTTAAAATCTTGATTTTCCATTAAAGCAGTCTGCCTCTCATCTTAATTTCATATGTGCAGTGGATTTTTGCAGTATATTTTATAGTGACAAAATATTTAACAGAAGTCCTGTGTACAGTGATAAATTTGGAGTGTCTTCATCTCAGCTAGTTCAGATTTCATAAGGGTATGGGATTGCAAGCTCTGTTTGTCTGTTGAAAGTTCCAGTGGAGAGAGAAGCTTCAGCATTTGAGCTAGCACTTACCATTCCTGTCCAAAATTAAAAGTTTAAATTTATCTTTAATATTCAAATTCTGTTTTGTTTTGTGTGCTTATTTTTTTCTTATCATAAAAATAATAGTTCTAAACTAATAGAAGAATTGTATTTGCTATATGTTACTCATAACATTGGTAACTTAATAGAATGAGTTTTTTTTTCTTTTCAGATCTTAACCATAAAACTATGATAAATAAGACTTTTCATGATGAGCCTCTAGTAATGGAGTAAGTATAGCCTACCTTTTTAGTTAGTGTTTTGTAGTAGTGACTAATAGCAGCTGGATAAGTATGTTTTGATACTGAAATTTAAAGCATGCTTCTTTCAAGGAGAGGATGGTTTGTGGTTTATCAGGTGACTTAGTGGAAGATGACTGATGTATATTATGTCAGCCTGGCCACAGCAATTAAAGAAGCTGTGAAGTTTTTAATTTCAGAACTCAGCATTTTATGCAGAAACAAAAAAAGAGTTATTTATTTGTTGTGAATTTCAAAGGAAAAACACACCTTACTGTCTTATCCCTGTGAAAATATTTGTTCCTTAGCTTGACTGGGAAATACAGCAGGGTGGGTGGGCAGGCAGCTGGTACCTGGGGGGGAGGAGCAAGTTTCTGCTCTTTTTGCATAAAGCTGTGCTTCTTGTAAGCAGTGTATACTGTATTTTCAGTTTATGCCTTGTTTGCAATGTCAAATAAAATGGATTTAGTTGGTTAGGCTGCTGAGACCTCATCATCTTCAGGTGGTGATGAAATTCAAACCTTGTTCACTAAACTCCTGTTTGTGTAAGTGTATAGTTACATAAGAATTGGAGAATCCTTGTTTTGGGAAGAGTGGAATGGGTAAGAGACTTGAGTGAGTTTGATCAGTTCTGCATTCTTAAATTTCAAGAAGTCTTTAAGGAAAATAACTAGACATATCTTTTCTTGTTAAGTAACAAAGTGACCTGTATGATTGGGAAATCAAATGCATGGCATGCTTTAAAATACTCAGCAGCCTTTGCTAGCTGCTCAGAGAAGAGCCTACATAGGTGAAAATTCTTAACTGGAAAATGCTGAATACAGGACCAGTAAAGAACGGTCAGTTTTGTCTCCTGTAAGGTAATACTGAAACTGTTTTTCATTTTCAGCTTTAATGGTGACTTGATTCCTGATGTCTTTGGTGTCACAAGCGATTCAGATAAGCCACAGATACTGATAGGCGGGTAAGCTAAGTGTTTACTAGCATGAATTTCAGTAACTTGTTCATCCTCTTCTATTTAGAGACGTAAGACTGGAGCTGTGCAAACTCAAGTCTTCTTTCCACATGTGTATGTGAACATTCTATTACAGCAGCTAAATGAGTTAAGTTGTACATTAATAGAAATATTTGGTATGCTTCATGGGTTTCTTACAGAGATTTTTGCAAAAGGTAAACTAGTGAGTAACAATGTAAGGCTGTGTGCCAGTGATGTTCTCTGTACTGCTTTTTCTGCTTTAAGGAGTAGTTAATGCTGCTTTGCAGCACTTAAGAGTTGTCAGGAGTTCTGTGTGATGGGATTGCAGTAAAGGAGACTAAGTTTATGATTCAAATTTCTGCTAGCCCTGGGATTTCTAGCACAGGACTAGCTAGCAGATGCTGGAATAAGAAAGTTTAATGGGACTATGAGTGGTAAGGAATATGAAAAAGATTATTTTTAACTGTTATGAGTCCTCTAAAATTTAACAACTTTACTGTTAATCTCTAAAGTTAAACAGTAACATTTAACAATGAATTCTTGAGGGAAAGAAAATCCAGAACAAGCCTTGTTTATTCTTACAGGGTTGGACCTTTAAACATTTAATTCTAGCTTGGTGTTTTGCAGCTTTTAAGTGGAACTGGGTAACACTGTCTCGAATTCTGTATGGTAAGGCTAACATAGAAACTTGCAGCTCCCTGTGTTCCTTAAGAAAGGCAGATGTTGATGTAGCCACTGTTTTAGGTTCTGGTACAATCGATACTTCCTTGTTCTAGAAGAAAGTGTATGTTAGGAATTCTTTGCATTCCCATGTGGCTTTCTTGAGCTATTGTTTTAAGAGGCCTGTTATCACAGGAGAAATCAATCAGATGATTGCTCTGTCTCTATGGCAACTATATTATAACAGCTTTCTATTGTGCATCTCCATGGCCTCTAAGAAATGTTTGTCTGTTTTGTTTTTTATTTTCCCCCACCATTCAGTGCTAATTTGGCAAACGTATTTAACAAGACTGTACCTGTTGCTGATTACTGGTTATTTTCATTTCCTCAGAGATGATTTGGAAGTAACATAGGGCAAATAACATTTAAATGTGTAGTTGAAAACTATATACCCTTCTTGGCAATGTGTTTTTGTTCATTAACCGTAACTTGAATTTCATTTCATTTTTTTTCTAAATTGATGCCCCGTGGAGCGCAGCTTTCACTTCTGCAATTCTTTCTGGAAATAACAGTAGACACTGAAAAATTGGAGCTTTTGGAAAAAGGGAAAACGGGTCAGATGTTTCATTTTTTTTTTTCATGAAATCTTTTTAGTAGTATGTTGATACAAATAAACTGACTCATAGGTCAAAATAAAACTGAGCTATAGGTAACAACATAAACCATGTCTTATGTGGGAAAAACTGTGTTGCATCTGCTCAGAAAAACATTTTTCAACTTGTAACTTTAAAAACATTTTAAATTCTACTAGAGCTGCATAACTGATTTTCTTGGCTTAATTTTCTTGGCTTAACTTCAATAATGAGTACATCATAAACAAGAAAATATTTCTGTAAGGGGGCAGGAGATGGTTTTTGTTTGATTGTGGTTTCCTTTATTATTATTCTTGTTTTTGTATTCTTTTTTTATTCTAAACTTTCAGAAAAAGACAAGAAATTTTACCACCTGCATCATTAACATATGGTCTATGCTATATAGCAGGCACAAGCTGTTTCAACAGCATGTGCTTATGTCCATTTTTTTCTTCTGTTGATCCAAAGGAGATTTTGGAAGTACTGCTAGTAAAACTGCTTGAGGAAAAGGGGAGGGCAGGAATACTTCTCAGGACTTATTGTGGTGGAAGTCCAGGCTCTGCATTTTACTTTTTGTATAGAAAATCATCATTACACAAACTTATTTTAGAACATTAATGTAATCTAACTGAAGCCCCTCCTCTATTAATCCACTTTCACAAAACCTTTCAAGCAGTTACTTACTACTCTACTTATTTAGTATAAGTAAGCAAAGTTGTAATGCTCACTTAATGGTTGAAGAACACAACTTACATTCAGTTTTGTTGTTTGTTTTTTTTTTAAGTGTGTTATCATGGTTAACATTCTGTTAGCACTGATGAAATGTACTGCTTTTTCTCCTTGCCTTGTAGGAACTTATCACGGCATGCTACATTAGATACCCACAGTAGGATGTATGTACCACACTCTCATGCGTTTATAGACTTAAATAATGACTTCACAGCTGGTAAGTCAGTGTTAAATACTTTCCTAACCATAATTATGACTTGAGTTTGTTAAATTAAGTATAAATATACATAATAAATATTAAATTATAAACAGTTATTTTAAAATAATATTAGATATTGTATATATCTATCTAACACTTCGGGCATTTTCACTGACAGTTGTTACGAGCTAGTTCTGGAATGCTCTGTTCAGTAACTATGACCTTTGCTACTTCTTATTTCTCATCAATATCTACACTTTAAGTAATGTTTTTGGTTTTTAATAAAAAATGCCAGAATGAATAATATAATAAAATTTTCTGGTTTATGGTTTAATGAAAATTAATGTTTGTTCTCAATAATTGCTTCCCATCAAAGCATCTTCTTAGTGATGTTTCTCTGTTATTCAGAGCTTGCAACTATGTCATGTGCTTTGCTGCATTTCCTCCATTTTAATTCTGAAAATAGTTCACTGAGAACAGTGTTGTCAAAACTGGAATTAACTCGTAATTTGTTTCTTAAAGATGTCAATGTGATTTCAATTTTATTGTTCTAGCACTGAGGAAATTGCATGTGAGACTTCTATTACAATATGAGCAATCCTATAAAGTTGTTTATAATTCAGTATTCACAAAAAATACTGGAGACATTTTTTTCTAGGGGCAGATGGGCTATATTCTGTTTTTGTTGATGGTGATTTCATCTTGTTTAATATTTGTTTAGGTCGAATAAGTAATGCATCTGTGCCTTCAATTACCAGAGGTCTATTTATCACTTATGTGGCTCATATCTCCAAGTGTATTTAAACATCTTGCTAAACTTCATTTACTTTCTTAAAACACTAAATGGTTTTTGAAATGCTTTCTCTTCTGCTAGATGTGCTTTATACATCAATTCATGTATGATAGTTTGGAAAGGAGAGATTATTTTTTTTTCCCTTTTTAGTAGTATGGGAATGAGAGAGGAAAGAGTCCATAAGCTTAATTAATATGCTTTTCATTTTCAGGGATTAAGTTAATTACTTTAGAGCATAGTCAAACTGTAATACTCATTTCTGGCACACTGCTGCATGAAGCTGTCAAGTGGAAATTTTAACTGGAAAATCAAGTATATGGTTGCTTATTATAATCAGTGTCATGTCAATAACCAGTGCTAAGGCACTTAGCTCTGGACACTCTTTGGAATTTTGTTTGGTCAGAAAAGAGCTCCATTCCAGGTTTTTTTTTTTAAGATGAATATATGGACGGGTAGATTAAAATAGGAACTCATAAGTTGTTCCTGTGGATCAGTCACAGAACGGTTTTTGCAAGAGCACTCAAAGCTACCTATGGCAGCCAAGTTAGCCTACAGAATGTCCGGGAAGTTCCAGTTAATGCTGTTGGTTCATGAAATTTTACCTGTTCAACACACAGATGGCAGTATCTTTGTAGGGAGTGCTAGAAACTTTTATATTTCTATCTGGAGATGTGAATAAAAGCTTCTGGGAAACCTCCCCATGCAAAGACACAGAATCTTATGTCCTTCTAACAGCGCAGGTCCAAGTCCTCATGCTGGAATCTATGTTATGTTAGAGCAATCTAAGGAGAACTTCAAGAAAAATAATTCATTCTGAGAAAAAAAAAAAAAAGGGGGAAAAATGTTGCAGTTGAATTGTTTTCTTTACAATAACTTTTTGTTAGTAATATGTTTAACTGCTTTTGCTAACTCTATGAAAACTAGTTCAACAGTCAGCAAGGCATATGTTGCAGAAAAATAATACTTTATCAGTGATATTTGATATTTCATGGCTGATATGTTATTCCAGGACTGCCTCCTGCCAAAATGAAGAGCCACCTGGTCCTGACTGTACATTTATGGCAGTTTGCTCTCATCTGCTCTAGTAACTGTATGAGGGTGAGGGCGTGGAACATGATTCATTTTCAGTTGAGTTACTAAGCTGATCCAAGTTATCATGGAGCTTCAGGGTTGCCAGAGCTAGTGTAAGCACAGAGATAAGATAGATTCCTCTTTTTAGTAGCAGCAGATGTATGTAGTTTACCTGTAGTCAAGCATGAAATTGCACCTTGAGATTCATTGTGCCTCTTTAAAAAATATATATATATACCTGTTTAGTGTTCTCACAGTGTCATCTTTAATTTGTGCCAGGCTGTACAGAGTTTGGCCAGTGACTCATGGAGGTAATGATAAAAGTAGTCAGCTGTGCTGTGGTTTTGTTTACTTGCTTTTAAGTAAAAGCAAAATAAAATAAAATATAACTGTGTACCTGGTACCTGTAATACTGGGATTTCAAATGCCCTCTGCCAAAACGTGCTGGTACTGCTGAAGTATACACAGAGTTATCCTGTGTCCCTGCACAGTCTGGGTAGGCTTCTCAGGGTGGCTCAGTGCTTCTCCTACTTGTTTAGCTCTGTTCCTTGTTGGTGTAGCTGGGGCAGCACAGCCTTATAACACTAGAAATGGGGAGGGTACCATTCACGCTACATTGCTTCTCCATGTAATATGTTATTTATTGTTTGATGGAGGTAAAGCTAGTGGAAATGAGAGAATTTTTGTAATTTTGATGTGGAAAAAAATTTAAGGATAAGTTTTGGTCCATGTTAAAATCTTACTGGTTACGTGGAGGGATTGACAACCATGCAGAAGTATAGTCTGCATGCTGAAATTCTGCTGTCCAAAAGGCTTAATACTGCTGCAGCATTCAGTCCTGCTGTGGTGCTTTTTAACTCTAAAAGACAGTCTTGCAACAGTGCCACTATTTATTATTGTGAAGATTAAAAAAAAAAAAAGCCCTTCAGAATGACCAATGTTCAATTTTTTATTAAGGTTTTTCTAATGTTCTGAGATGTTTTGGGGCTCTTTGTATTGTGCAACAGATGCAGCCAATTCAGTGTGTTTTATGCTGAGCTATTTTTGGTAACTCCATTATTATAAACAGCTTAGGAGATTTAAAGTGAGCTTGACATTCCAAAAAAAATAATAATAAAATCAAAAATCCTCTCTGAGCTGAGAATCTTTTCTGCTTGTTTATTGTCTAATCCATTTTCAACCTGCCAAGATACAAACATTCAAAAGAGAGATTTTAATTGGCACGTTTCTCCTGCTCTGGGTGAAATGAAGTCAAATTGTTGTGATTTCATTATATGAGAACATGTTCATAAAGATGTTTTTAATCCCCAACAATGCTTCATGAAAGGCTAACTGTGTAAGGATTTCATAAATCCAAAAATCCACTAACCAGAACAAAGATAATACTAATCTTTCTTGGTGAGATTTAAACTATGTTGTTTCAGATAGTAATGCTGCTGCTATTTTTCAATTAAACCACGATCATGCCTATTTTTATAATTTTTAATTAGGTATGTGAAATAAAGTTAGGCTAGTCACGTTAAATAATCCATGCAAAAATCTGCGATGTAAAGTTTTTAACAAAGGATCTGTTAGTGCTTTGTGGATAAGGATGAAACAGAAAATACCATATTTTGAAGCATCTTCTTTGTGTGTTGTGTGCTTCTCCAGGGAATGGCATCTAGTTCACAGAATGGCTGTGTTTGGGCAGGGTGTCTGGAGACTGCCTAGTTCAACCTGCCCAAAGCAGGATTACAGCAGGTTGTCTCAGGTTATGTCCAGTTGCGTTTTGAATGTCTCTTGAGGACAGAAGCTCTACAACCTCCTTGGGCAATGTTTTCCAGCGTTTAACAGCTCTGACGGCAGGAAAAGTTATATTTTAGTGGAATTTCTTGTATTTCTATTTGTGCCTATTGTCTTTCACTCTGCTGCTCAGTACAAATGTACACATGTTGCAGTTTAATTTTAAATGTTATTTAAATATTATTTCTAAACGTTTTCAGGACAGTAAAAGTTAGTATAGTGCTGATTTTTACCTCATAGTTAAACTTCATAGCACCTCAGCTTTAGTAAGTCACACACTTCACTAGTGTGATGTGCTCTACCAAAGTGATACAAAAATATGTATGTCCACTGGGAAATGTTCTGTCTCTTAGAAATGAAGAACAGTGAAATTAACTGTGAGCTTGAGGTAAAAGTAGTGAAAATTTGTTATTTGCTAGGTTTTTCAGTATATTCATTTCAGTTTAATGAATTGCTGAATAAAAAATCAGCTATAAGAGTTTCATTTCATATAATATGGTGAAAAGTAAGATATTTGTGGGTAAAGCCCACAAATTTAACTGTGCATCTACATCTGAAGTTTGATTGTTTCTCAACAATAAAAGTCCATTTTAAAATGATATGGTGGTGTTTTTCTTCTTGGAATTAGAAATTCCAGGTCTTAACGACTTCAGTGTGGAGGAAATGCTATGCATATGTAATTGCAGTGTTTTATAGATCTAGGCATATGAGACACTGACTGTATTTTAAAGTGTATGCACTCACATTTTTTTCCTTGACACCTGAATTGTACAGCTTTATTCCATAACCCATTTTTTTATTTGCAGATGATCTGAACTTTCAGCCTAGGCATTAGAGGTCAGAATTGTATCTTACATCAATGTCATATTTTACACATTCTCTGAGATAGACTGAAAGATGAGAAAAATTTGGTGACCCTTGTTAGAATGGGGTTACTGTGTGTATAGTAACACGTGATCAGTTATTAGCTGGTTTAAGAACATAATCTTAATAACAGTAGACTTGTCTGTACAGATTAAGGTGTGTTTTGTAGAGCAGGACTGTCTAAATGAACGCTTCCAAAGATGCTCCGTGAGTAAGAGACCTCTCTTAAAAATGTCATATCCTCATACATGTGATGTGTATCTTCCAGTCTGTCTCATAAGGATTTGAACAGGATTTAACTCTTACAGCTTCCAGCAAGATAAAAAGTAACATCCTTTTCTATTAATCCTCTTGGTTCAATCAGTAGGAACTCAGTAGTTCTCAGGAAGGTGTATCAGATGTGTTAGTCAAGAGATGAAGATAGTGCTGTTTTATTGAGTAAACAGTTCCCAGCATGGTGGTCACACAGAACTGCTGTATGCTTAGGTACTGATACAAATCCTATTTCAAGCAGATAACAGATAAAGAAACGTTGGTTTAGCCACTGTTGTTTTGTATCAGTCGTTAATTTCAGATAAATACCTTGAACCAAGCAAAGGCTTAAATTTAGGACAGCAATTACTTCGCTTTGTGTCTTTTTTTTTTTTTAATAAACTTTATTGTTGCTGATTAAAACTTAGTAAAACATTAGATGTTCAGTTAGGACTATTGGTTTATTAAACTACTGTAGCAGAAGTATTCCAGTAACGGTTAAGTTTACAAGTCTTCTATGGAGAAATAAGGCTGTGTATCTACAAATTTAAAAAAAAAAAAGAAGTTCAGATCTGTGAGACAGTCTATGCTGGACTCCCAGTTGTGCTGCAATTTTTATCATAGTGATGGATGTATCTTTGAGTGCTACAAAAGATATCTAATGTACTCAGTATTTTGTGCCTTATTTGGCTCTGTGATTCAAAAGTTTGGAAATACTGCTTTTGCAGCCTGTCTTGTGTTGAACACCAGCACATGGTGTGTATAATTGCAGATATTTCTGGAACTGTTTACAGCCAGTGAAGGAAAAATCATAAATTTGATTTTGGGAAGACTAAAAGTGGGAACAGTCATTAGTCAGGAACAGCTTGGTGCAAGCTAATTGCCGGTTTCTTTACTGGGTTCTGATGGTTAATTTTCTTATGTTGTTTTGCTTTAGGAATCAGGAAACCTAATGTCCCGGAACATTTACAGTGTTTTCTGTGATTCCTGTTTAGTTTAAACACATATGTAGACAGCTTTTTCTTGAAAGCCTTTCATTTAGTTCTCACGTCTTTTTTTTATGTTGTAATCAGTTAAACCTTGATTCTGAAGGCACTGTAATCCTTGATGTCAGATTCTTATTTAGTTAGATTTTCTTTTTTGTGTCTTAATAGAAGGTAATAACCCCTCTGCATGCAGTTTATCATGAAAGCGTATTTTATGCAGTAGATCTGTGTTTATTCTCTAACAGAACAACCAGGCTCTTTATGTTTGTAAACAAATTATCTAGCCTTTTAAAACTTAGCTCAAGTGGCATTTTAAAAACGTGCCGTGTGTGTATTTGTGTATATACACGTTTGTGCACACTGTCTTCGTTTGAAGTGTTTTTTTTTCTTTTGCTTTTTCCCCACACAAGCATTCAGAGTGCCCTGTCACTCATTCATGCCTGGAATGGGGACTGGTTTTTGTTTCTCACCTGCTGAAAGTTCTGATAACAGCTTACAAGTAATGGAAACTAACATGCATTACGTAAAATAGGTGGGATATTCTTTGGAGAACCACAACATATGTGTCTGTGAAAGGCCTGTAGATTTTACGTGTATTTTTTAAAATATTTTTACTATTTAAAAATTTCTCTTAGAATTTCCTGTGTGAAGTTACCTTCTGTTACCTCTATTATTTCTCTTGGTATTGAACGCTGGACAGTGCCCGCTACCTTTTTAAAGATAAAACCAGAGTCGATTAAATTACTAGCTACATATTCTTCTTATGCTGCTGGGCTTGGTCTCTTTGCCGTTGCTACTTTTAATTAAATTGATGAAGTAAGCTGTAAATAATAAAAGAGTAAGTAAGGATTTCTGTAGAAAAGAAACAGCTATTTTATCGTTTTGCCTGATGTTTCTAAAAGATTCCTATCACCTCTGCTATCTGCTTAGTAGTTCGAATACTAAAATCACCATCATGAAGTGTCTCAAAGGCTGTTCTTCTTGAAATTTTTGGTTATATACTGATGTATTGATACATTAATATATACTTTTAATGGGAATCAATAACTTCATGTAGGTGAGAAGTAAGCTGGTTCTGCCCAATCAGCATTTGGTTGATGAAGCATTGAATGCAAAAATAGATTCTGAAAATACTCTTAGCACTGGAAGTGGTTATTTTCTATTTCTTGAAATAACGTTGTTGGCTTCATAATGAAAACAAACACAGTTTTCTGTCTGAGAACTTGCATTTGAAGTACAGAAACCTAGAAGAACAGTCCCACATGTCTGTACATTCAGATGTGTATCTTTTCAGCATACAGTTGCTTTAGTACTTTTCCATTTAAATTATGCTTTAAAATTAATGCATATAGTTGTGTTTTTTTTTTCTGTAGTCATCCTTGATAATTAAAAGGGATTTTAATGCTTTTTATTAATCTTTTTTATTAAGGACTTCTGGGAAACACTTACTAAATTTTAGACAAAAAAAAAATTGAAGAGCAGAACCAATCTAGAATCTCCTTGTTACATCTACATTTCTTAAGGATGTGCAATCAAAAATTAGCTTCTATGGAACATAGAAAGTGCTTTTGCTTAACAGGGGATGAAGTGAGGGGGAAGAATTCCTATAATTATTATTTTATGAGATTAACACCAAAAATCAATGACAAGTAAATTGGAAATTGATTAGCACTGGCACTTTGATTGGTATCCATACTGTAAAAGCTAAATTAGTACAGCTAGCAAGTAGATGTAGTCAGTGTGCGATACTGATGCCAATGTGACCAAACAAATCTGAGAACCAAACTAGAGGGGCACTCTACTTCCATGAAAAACTTATGAACTGAGGCACAAAATGTATTTTTTATGTTTAACTATACTTTTTTTTTTTCACCACGTAGGTGGGTTGATGTTTGGTGAAAATAGGGGAAAGCTGTATGTTATTTAGTCTTTAGACCTTGGGGCATTTAATGATTTTAATTCAGTTGTCACTTCAACCATCCCGTCAGTGCCTGAATTTGAAGCAAAGAATTGTAGTTCAGCACATTGTTTATATTCACCGATATGTCCAGTCAGACATATCCACAAATAACTTCCAGTTTAATGTTGTGGGTGCTAGAAGTATGTGCAGACACACATATTCTTCAACATAAATGAAAAAATCTTTTAGGCATGTTTAGTATGTACACGTACATTTCTAACTGGTTAAAACCTTGCTTTCTAGGGGGAAGGCTCAGACTTTGTGCATTTTGATAGTGTTTAAAAATATGAGCTTTTCCTCTTTATTAACCTCAAGTTCTGAAGCAAATGTGAAATGAAACTGTAACTTAAGAATATTGCTTATGCCCTGGCGGTTTCTGAAGATAACTGTAGTTAGTGAAGGTTTTAATTTTGAAATAAAGCCCTCTGACATTAAACAGAAAGGTCAAATCAGTTATTAGTGAAATGAACACTCTATCTATAAATAGTAGTGTTTTTTATAACTCTTAAAAGTGAATGAAAATAACAAGGTTAATTAAAAGTGAACTTAAAGCAGGTTCTGTATAGTTTGCCTTTGTTGTAATTTCCTAGAAGTGCTAATAAGTAAAAGTAATATTTGGCAGTAGGTTTTGTAATACTATCTGCTTCAGATGGGTTATCTGAACTATTCCAGTTGGGCTGAAGTCTTCTAAGCTGTCTGTGCTGAACTTGTTCTAACCTTCAGTTGTGCTTGCTTAGCCACTTTCACCACTGAAGCTGGTTTAGAATTTGGAAACTTAGGGCAAATTTGCCCAGAATGACCTAATTCTTGGTCTTGAAATGTCCTTCCTCAGAGATAGTATGATCTTCTTGCTTTCACTGTTTTAATTAAAAAACTACATAAAATTTGGCCAGCTTGAAACATATTTTGGAAATGTCAACTGTTTTTTTTTGTTTTGTCTTTGCCTTCCTAACTTGCTGTCATTGTGTTCTAAAACATCCATGTAGTGAAAATGGTCAGGGATTAATGAAGCTTTTCCTTCCTTGTATTTTGCAGTTAAAATTCAAAGTAATATGGCATATTAAAAAAAAAAAAAAAGTAAACATTGTAGAAAGAGTAGAAATGCTTTTATGCTCATGGAGTTTTAATCCTGTCCACGTTTTTTAATGCATCTTTTGTGTGGAATTCCATGTTTTGCCAAGTATAACATGCTATAATTGGATGTTGGATGCTCAGGATGTAATTTATACTGGGCACCCTTACTTTAAGTTATCTGGGACCCCATAACAAGCATGCTGTGCTTCTGGTGCCCTCAGATGGGCGATGAAAAACATTAGTAATTACATGGTGTTCTCTGAGATGTACTACATTGCTTAGGTTGGTGATCAGTCTCATGGACCTAAAATGACAGGTACCCTCCTCAATTCTTTACATTATTGGCAGACTGTTGACTTCTGTTTATGAATTTTCCTATCACTTCTGTTGTTGTTGTTAACAACTCCCTGCTAAATCAAAAGGAACAATACATACTTAAATGTGAAGACACCTTTCTGTGCATTAAGAGAAACACTTCCTCTCTGATGATGATGCTTTTCTTACTTCTAGCCACTTGGTTACACTGTAGACAGTAAATTTTGGGAGACTTCCCTGAATCTAACATGAGAGTCTCCCATCATCCCAGCTATCAAGGACTTGACTTAACTTTCTTATGTCATGAAATAAGATCAACACAACTCCTCCTGCAGACCTAGTCTAGTGGTCCATCCAGTGACCTATGTGTTCTTTATCTGGCAGTAGGAGAATGGCCAGACTGAATTTATTTATTTTTTTTTTTAATTTATTGTGGTCTACTTTCATTTTATGTCTCCAGAATCCATAACTGTCATAGTGTTGTCAAAGATAAATCTATGCCCATTGTGTTTATTATCCATTTCTGTACCTATGATCTAGTGAAGGTATCCACAGTAACATTTTTGTATTCTGTAAATAATAAAGATTCTTGAGCTCAAGAATCTTTACTTCACTTTATAACCTTGGGTTGTAAATATCTCATGTTGTGCTGCTGTTAGTTTTGTTAGCAGTTGAATGGAGTGGTCCAGCACACCATCTGTGTTTTTTAAACTTACAGATCTGTGTGCAAATAGTTTTGTTTTCTTCAGCTGAAATAGCAACCACAGCTGCCTCCCAGAGGCAATGTGGCAGCGTGTCTTTAAACACCTGACATTTCCCCAGCATTTGTAATATGATATACATTCCTTGTAGGAAGGAGGTGTTCAATTTTCTTGACTTTGCTGGAAGCAAAACAAAATTGTTATGGTTTTCAAGATGATTAGTGTATTAAAATATGAAAAGCATAGAAATGAACTGTGTATGCCTTCATGCCATCCAAGAACTGAACATACATACCCTAACATGTTTGTTTGTTGCATATTTTCTCCTGCAGCCGTCATATAGTAAAGATGGTAATAATGATAGACCAAGGAAAGCAAATACCAACAATTGTAAAATATACCTGCTATTGACACTTCTCCTTTGTGAAGGAGGTGCTTGCAGATTGCTTGCTATGGTTGTATGAGGAAAGGTATTTATAAATACTTATTCTTAATGGTTAAATCTTTAATTAGTTCTTGCTCCAAAGAACCAAAAGTATGCATGATAAAGTCAGAATCTTAGAATGTTAGGTCTGAAGAAACCTTTGCAAATTGTCGAGTCTAGAGGACTGCACCATGCAGGTTTGTTTTTTCTAAGGCTTTGTTTCTTCCGGATGTTTGCAATTCCAAACTATTCAAGTTTCTAAAAGGTTATTTAGGGTATCCCAGTTGCATTGTTTGAAGTATTTTTTACACTGCTTTTGCAGCAAATGCTTTTATGCTTCCTTTGAAATCGTATATTCTTGTTCTAAATGGAAGAGTTCATTCAAATATTTAAGCTCAGCTTTCCTTTGGTCCCCGAAGCTTTATTCCCAAAAATAGGCATGAGAATTAGAGACACAGTTTCTAAGCAGGCTTGAAGACAAAAGGGACAATTGGCATTAATGTACCAAGTGAGTTGGTTCAGCTAGTTCTAGAACTACAGTGATTTGCTGTAGTGATGTTGATTTGCCCTATGAGAATCTCAGCTTGTTGCTTTAATGTCGGAGCAGTGTGGCACTAGCTCATCTGCTATTTATGGAAGATGATCTGTGATCCTTATCTGCCTTCACGTTACCAGCACAGTGTAATATGGCAGTAGGCTTGGAGCTGCTTTGGTGCCTTGATTCCATTGGCTGTCGGTAGCATTATAAGCCTCAAGTTAGTGGAAAGGAGGGACAAAGGAGTATATCAAAGAGGAAAAAGGGCCAATGTAATCTAGTTGTTTTCAAGAGATGTTCCCCAGCTTCTCTTTAGAGGTGGGAGGAAAGTTCAGGTGAAATGGAGGAGTTGCTGAATATAATAATCTTAATGCTACTGTTACAGGTGATACTCAGAGCATGGTTTGTGTGGTGGCTGAAGACTTTAAATCAGTGAACACCTCCACTTTCTTAGCCTAGTAAACATTTTAGACATCTTGAATTACTGTCTTTGTATTAGCTCTTTTGTAGTTTGGCTTAGATTTAGTGCCGTGATTTATTCCTCCTACGCTGCAGATAGCTAAATGCACTCCCCTTATTTATTACTGTGTGACATACCAGCCACAGTGCTGTTCTCCCAGTTCCCCCCCCCACATTATTTGTTGTTTATCTGAAAGCTACTTTTGATTCTGATCCTCACATCTAAGATTTTATATGCCTGTTCTTCCTTTCTATATTGTTTCTGATCCCTGTGCAGTTACATTTCTGAATATTTCTATATAATTATTATGAAATCAGATTAAGGAGGGGGAAGGGCAGCAGGGAGATGAACGTAATCTGCTCCTGACTGAGAACTGAGAGGAAAAATTGATTATTTTAATGCATAAGGAAATTCTACCACAAACTACTTTTTTGATGCATATTTTTTCAAAGTAGATGCATATGTGTGATACAGAGTACCTGTGCATACTCTGGTACAAGTAATACTCGAGTGAGCAGGTAGTGGCTGTTGCTGCAGATCAGGATGAGCACGCTTTGCAGTTTATTTGGCTGTCCTTTTTGTCCAGTCGTGGTTGAGTGCCTAAGTTTCTGTCACCTGTTTTAGATCTGTCTGGACTAAACAATATGCAGTGTTTTTGTTAAACATGGCTGTTGCGCTTTCTGAGGAGCATGTGTTCTGTGAAGCTCAAATGAAAATGAGATATATTTCTACTTAAGAATACTTTAATTCATAGTGTTGTTTATGTAATTTCCCATTAATGTGCTAAGAACATTCATTTCTCTTTATCTATTTCTCTTTTATTTTAAGGATACTGCAGGTGCTACTGTATTTGTCCATTGAAGGAAAAATTATTTTGTTTACTGGATGTTGACATATCATGCTGCAATAGCATATTCTTTTACGTTAAGAATGAAACTTCATAAATTTTAACTGAAACCCCATCACATGTTAAGTCAATCAAGAGATAATGCTCTTTTGTTTTTGCTATTCTTACTTTGAACAAACTCTGTTTTAACCTTAAATAATGTAAGGAGCTGAGGGTTTCGTAGTACTTGTAGTGTAACTCACCTCTGCCTTTTGTATTTGTGCTTATTCCTCCTCTAGAAGCATATCTGTGTTGCATGAAAATGTGTTGTGTTTAAGTAACCAAGCAATTGTTCAGAGCTGGACTTCCAGCAAAATAGCACTAGGTGAACTGTGGCTTGTGGTAGCAGTTGTGTTGTTTTGTCTAATTCTGGGATACAGTCACAAAACATGTAAGCACAGCATTCCCAATGGTCCCCTGGATCTCTCCTTGCACAGAGGACTGGGCAGGGAGAGGGCTGGCCTGGCAGCTAAATGTGAGAGGTCAGATCTCTGAGGGCTGTGAAACTGAGTCAGAGATGTTTGGGGAAAACAGGTATAGTGCCAACCAAAATATCTACTGAAGCTTAGTCAGTCAGTTCATAATGAATTACAAATTGCAGTACAGGTTACAGGATGGGCATACTACTGCTACATGGAATATTCATTTGAAACTGAAAAACTCTGTCAAAGGATGTAAAAGCTCCAATTTTCCATCTTTTCCTCTCCCCAGTCCCCCGCCAATCTGAAGCCCCCCAGATGTACTGTTTGAGTATTTTTACGGTTTATATCCATGATAATGAGCAGTGTTGCACAAACTTCTTTCTACATGCACAGTTAAACATTCAGAGCTTATAAATGCTTTCTATCTTCAGACTGTTTCCATGACTTCTAACTCTTTCTTGAAGAAATGCTTAAGCAGCAATAAAATTCATTCCAATGAAGCACATTATCATGATGAGTCTTTTCATGTGAGTGCTCTGAAGGAAATTGCCATTTCAAGTATGCAGGAGAATAAAATTAAACAGTACAGCTTTCACAGTACAGGTTAGGGAAGAAGGAATCTGTAAACAAAATCTTTTGTTATTTTATTTCAAGGGGAGTTCTGGTGTGTGGGGTTGTGGTTCTTTTGTGTGTGTGTGTGTGTGGGTGGTGGTGGTGTTTTGTTTGTTTTCCCTGGAAGACAGTACCTTGTATTGTGCCAATTAAAATTCCTTGTACAGCTGTCCACCTGCTTATTCAGTGAATACCTCAGGGTATGGTATTATCTTCTGTATTTTTTAAACTTTTTTTTTTTTTCCTACTCAGAATAACCATTGTCTCCCATCTCAGATAGTAATATTTTAAACTGGAGGGAAATGAAGGACAGTGGAACACAAAACAAGTGCTTAAATCTGAAAGGATGGTTTTCTTAACATCTTTAGTATGCTACACTTCATCCTTTTTGCTTCTTTTGACATCTTTAATGCACCTCTTTGTTTCCTTTTACTTGGATGAGTTCTGCTTTAAGTAGACATGATCAGATAAATCCTCGGAATCCTCTTTCACACTGTTCTGATATTTAAGAGAATTAAGTGTAAAGTGAGCTATATGTAGATTTTTTTTTACTTCTCCTGTCTACTGTATGTATTGCTTAACTTTGTGGATCCAAAATAAAAAGGTGATAGATTTTTATTTTAGTTTTTACTTACTAAATATTTAATGATGTATGCTACTTTGATGCCTGTTTATCTTTACTCTTAAGAAACGTTCTTCAGTTAATGTGAAATATTTTATTTCTCTTGTTTTTATTCCCAGATTTGTTCCTTACTACATCAAATCCTGACATTCAGTTTGAGACATGGGTAAATAAGGTAAGAGAGAACACTGTAGTAACTGTGATACTCAAATACAGAAACATCACAGGCTGTCTGACATTCCTGGTTTGAGGAACAGATCGCTCAAGGAGGTCTTTTACTCAGCACAAATTTCTCTACAGCTTTTTCAACTGGATTACAAAGGAAAGCAGTCAGAATGCCTTCGGCCACTTAGTGGGACCCCTGCTGTTTCATCAGCTGTTGTAGGAAGTTACTGATAATTAGCACAGTGGTTTACAAAGAAATGGCTGGTCAGATTTTTTTTCTTCTTGTTGCCTCAAAGATTTAATTTCTTTAAGTTAGCTTTCTTCATACTATGACTTGAGAACTTGAGTAAGATTTTGTGGGACAGAAGTTCAGAAATCTCACTTGTAAACATTAGAATATGTACACAGGTTACAGCTGAAAAAATTGCAAGTCCTACATTAACCACATAGCAAAGAAATGGGCAGGAAAATGTCAAATAATTATTTATTGTTAATGATATCTAATAATATTGATTCAAAACTGAATGCATCCCTTATGCTAGGTATGTTCTCCGAAAGGACTTTAGGCCATGAATATCAGCATCTATGCAGTAAAAAATTATTTTTTGTTGTTACAGAAAATGCTTTATGTGTTTCTTATTAGCTAAGGAATGAGTTTTTTGAGGCTGTGTGCACCTGAAAATGTATCCGTGGTATCACAGTGAATCAGTGTAAAATTGGGAATATGGTCTTGTCTGTGTCTATATGGCCATCTTCAGCCAGCTGTGGAAGTGTGCAAAACTCATCTGCCAAATGTTCTCCAAATACTAATTATTGGCAAAAGTAATGAAAGCTCTACTTAGAAACAGTTTTAAAGCAGTGGATCATTTTTATTTTTAGAAATTTTAATTTTTCAAATCTAATACTTCTGTTTTATACAAGCTTAAAAATGAACAGGTTTTGGCTTTGGGAATGAATGTTAGTGACTACATTGGGTATTGATCCCTTGTGGTCCAAGGTTACCCATGCTGGGTTTTCTCCTGCTTTTCTAAACTTGTGTTCTGAGCTATTTTCCTGCATCATATAATTTGTATCAGCAAAGGCTACAAACTGAGGCCTGCAGTTAGATAATTTTTGAGACCTTATAGATAGGCATTTACTGTTTTAGAAGAAATTTTTCTCCTTATTAATTGGACTTATAAATTGTTTGCTACTTCAAAATAGACACATTGAGCATAGTTAGAGGTGTTGTGCCAAGGTGATTGCTGATGAAGCTTTGTTTTCGTTTACATGCCTCTTTGAGCCTTGACAGTAAATATTGCTCAAGAGAATTCTCTCCATTTTTTTTTTTCTGAGCTTTTATACGTTACATGTCAAGGAGAAAAGATGCATAGTTAAACATCCAACTGTCTAAAGTTGCTTTTGCAGCACATGTAATTGCTGTAGATGTGGGTGTGCCTTTCAATTTATGAGCTGACTGCAGTGACCAGAAAAGCAGGCCTTGAGTTGTCTGTCTTCATTTAAAAAAATAAAATTTACATTTTAAATGGGTTGTGATCTAATTTTATAATAAACAAAACTTGAGCATTCCTTTGATTGTCCTTCTGATGAAATATGGATTAACATTTTTGCAGACCGAGGTTTTAATGAAGACTCAAAATAAGACCCAAAACAGCTGATGTGAAATCAAGTTATTTCCTAATTAGAAGGAAAATCAGAAGTTCTAATAGTTTTGTGTGCTTTTAAATATTGTTTATCTATATAATCACATGACATTACATAAATAACATTAGTATTCTTAATCAACTAATTATGATTTAGGCTGTGTTGCTAGAAACCCTGTCTGTTCCTAAAAACACAGAAAGATATGTGAACAGAGCAATTGTACCGAAGTAATGTTATTATTGGATTTCTACAGGTTAGAAATAGAAAAAAAAAAAAACCTTTTCCAAACATTGCATTTTTTTCTGTAGCTAAGATGTTTCTTATCTATGTAATCTATTCTTTATTTGTATGTATTGTTTTGTTCAAAAGTCAAGCTTTATCACTTGATCTGCAATTCAGTTTCCCCATCATCTTTGTTTGGTAGGATGGGAACTTCTCTAAACCTGACAAAACTAAAGCAAAGCCTGCTGGTGCAGTGGTTGTTGGGCAGTCTGTATTTGCAGATTTCGGTGAGTGTCATTTTTTAAAATTACTCATATGCCAAGTGTTTATTTTTCATGATTTACTTAGCCGCTATACATCTAAGAGTGAATAAAGGTGCGTAAAATATGTTTAATTCTGAAGTTATTTTCTGATTTTTTTGTTTTTGTTTTTTAAGATTTTAAATCTGCGCCTGTACATTCTGGAATAACTTACTAATAAACAACTAAATTTCACTTCAGCTATTCCAGTGCATTCTGTATTGTGCATACTTGCTTTCTGAGGGACACACTTGTGAATGTGTGCTGTTTCAGGCATGGTACAAGTAACAAAGTTCTTATCAGATATGTTTTATTTTTTTGTAATTTTCTAATTCTGCAGACATTGTCAAGTATCAGTAATTTTTAAAGAATTAATTTATTATACTTCTATATGCCACTTTTTAATTTTGAGACTGAGCTTGTCTTTCAGTGTAGTCCAACGGTAACTTTGTTGCACCATTTTGAATAAATATTGTGAACAAAGAACATGACAGTTTTTAACATTAAAAGTCTGACCCTGTCTTAGCCCAAGTTTCCAGTTCTGTTTCTGTCTGCTGCTACTTCCAGGTGTTCCTAAAGTTTCTAAAAAAGCTATTTCCTGATATTCAACTGGAAAACATCTCTGCTGGTTGACTTTGCTTAGTCCTTTCTACAGCAACTATGAATGAGTTTACATATCACTAATAAATAAAGGTAGAACTTTAACAATGCTTTAGGTTCTTCTTCGAAATCCTTACCGTATTTTGTGCAGTCTTTCACTGCTTTACTGTTACAAATATAAACACTTATGTATAAATACTGCATCTTTTGCAATTCAAAATACTTAAAATATGTTGGATATTTGTAACCGTTTTTCAAGTTCGTGTTCTGTTTAATGTGTCTTACTGTGTTAAGTATAAACATAATTTATTTTTTTTTGATAGCATTGTGTTAAGCAGTCTTTATGTAGGATATATTAATCTTGCAGGGACTTGAGAAACACACCAAAATAAATGCATAGGGACAGTGAATCTGGCAAAGGGAATAGAGAGGCAGGTAATAATGTCATCAACAGAAGGAGATGCTGACTTTTCAGAAGCTGACTTTTTCTGGTTATGGTTATTCTGGGATATCTCAATTATTTCACCCAGCATAGATCTTTCAGTATGTATTCCTCAACATTCTCATTACCATCTTTATCTTCACGGGTTAATTCAGATCGCACAAATGCATCCAGTGTGAAGGCAGGAAAACTTTTAATGGTTTTCTTTCCCACCATTTCTTCTAAGGTGGAACGTTTAGGTAGATCTCTTGTTGTTCATAAGACATCAGTGTGTTTCTTAGCTTATATGAGCTGATGTTCTCAAAATCATTAGAAGAGACATGCCTTTTTGTGGCTAAACTATTAGGCTTGAGACATTTGTGTGTCACTTCTACACTTTGTTTTTCTTTCCTAGACATTTTAGTGCTGAGCGTAGATAAGCCTTTCAGTCACTTATGTGTGCAAAAACCCAAGTGTAGAGAAATTTGATGCAAGGACTCCAATGTTTATGGAGTGCTTAAAGGATAACTGAAATACAGAACGTGTTCCAAACTGGCAATATATACACAGATACTGAAGAATGAATGTTCTTTGTCCTCTGTTGAAAAATGACTCAGTCATGTTATGTCATCTGTTGAGCAGCAGAAACTGAGTTTTTTATGGGGAAAGTGAAGCAGTTATCTTCCTTCTTTGTTGTGAGGTATAGAGGTCTTTTTAATCAAAACTGCATAGGAAAAATGTGGTTTCTAAGTCAGCTTTATGTAGTCTTTGAGATAAAAGGAACTTTTGGGGGTTTAGTAGGGTGTGTTGTTTTTTGGGTTTTTTTTTGTTTTTTTTTTTTTTTGTTTGTTTGTTTTTTTTTGAGGGATTTGGGGGATTTCTTTCGTTTAATGCTTTGTGGACTTTCAAGGAGGGGTTGGATGTAATAGGTTTTAGACTGCCCCCCTTGGCTGCAGAGAGTAATTCATTAAAGAGGTTTGAATCTCTGTATGCAGAAGATAAGGAAAAATTATCACCTGTAATTATGTCTAAAGGAACGAACTTGACAAAAGCTTAATATGGATTGTGAATGGCTGTATCCAAGCTGGAAACATTTTGATGAATGAAAATAAGTACAAATAGATTTGTGGTATCGGTGAAGGAAATGTGGTGTGTGCACTTCCTGGGGATTATATTTTGAATCAGGCATTAAAGTTGCACGAATCTTCTCATGTCAAGATGCTGCTGATGCACGTTTTAACTTTCCTGAGGAATAGGAGCACTGTAAGTGTGTGCATGTGTGTTTTAATAAAGGAACAGAGATTGTTCTGACGTGTAAAAAATACATACAGCTATGATTTAGGAATTACTACTTGAGCACTACTGTGACTTCAGTATTTAATCCACCTTTCTTCTGTTGTAACAGTTGGTAGGAAATTGAATAATGCATCAGATGTTTTTTTAATACATCTTCCCAGAATTTCTGTAAAAACAACAATTAACTTTTGAAGAAATTTTTAGAGAATTCTGAAGTACTAAAGTAGCATGTAAGTAATGAGGAGATATAAATTAAATTCCATGTCTTTTTATGGAATGCAGTCTGACAGAATTTGACTAATATCCTTATCACCTCCCCCCCAAAAAAAATTTACCTAAACCTAAATGCCTGTACCTAACTGTACCCACTTCACATGTCTGTGCATATCTCAGTGCTTCGAAAGGTAGGCATTCATTGCACAAGGTCTGTGTGTAGTGAGCTGAGGTTAAAGGAAATGCCTTACTAGGAAAGTTTCATTGCATAACAAATCAGAATAGCACAATGAGAAAACGTTAAATTGAAAGGCTGTGCTACCTTTTGCCTAAGTAGCTCTTGTCAAACAGTGTATGGTGGGCTAAGCAGAACCTGCCGTAACTCTCACACCCTGCTCTGTGCACACTACATCCACCTTCTGTGCTGACATTGGCACATAGCTACTGTGATTAGGAATGTGTTCAGTATTAAGCTTGTTATGTCTCATCCCGTGTTACTTCTGCATCGCCCACCTCTTTTCTCCCTTTTCTCAATGTTTTCTGTTTCTCACTGCTTATGTACAGAGCTCACTGTTCCACAGAGGTCTCAAAATATTTTGTACTTCTCTGTGCTTTCAGTTTTTTGTCCACTTCTCACTTAACCTTGTGCCCATCAGACTGTAGAGCTACATCCAGAACAGCCATGAGCTTGGGAGTACTGTATTGTTAGAGCTGCCTTGTTTGGTTTTACTTCTGCCTTTCAGTGCTTGTGCACTGTTATACTTCTCCAGTCCCAAGATTCTGATTTACTGATCACGTGTACATCTCAAAAAAACGTGTTTTGTTTAAAAGGTGAGCTTGTCTGGCATTGTCTGCTTCCAGAATTTTTATTTGAACTACCCTATACAGCCATAAGTTTTTATCTGTCATTCAAAGAAGAAAGGGGGAAATAAAAAAAAAAAAGTATTTGAGTAAGGTCTTGACTAGTAGCTGATTTGAAGTAAACTTCTCTTTTAAATTAAGCAAGCAAGTTGAGCAGTAGCTATTAAATAGGAATTATTTAGATAAGTGAAGATGAAAAAATAACAATTGGATGTTAGTGTAATCTTAGCACAATTTCTAAAGCACTCAGATAATGAATTTTGGTTTTGCCTTGGAAAAAATGTATGTTTGCATGTATCAGAGGTCTACTACATTTTCATTACATATTTATAAAGATACATGTGATATATATGCATGAATTTATATTTTAATTTAAAAAAAAATTGACAGATGTAGGTGCACGAATGTGTTTTAATGTAGTAGACCTCAGACTTGTCTAAATCAACCTGTCAAATAAGTAGCACCCCCTCAGTTATGTCCTGGCAATGGTTTGTATATTAACCTGACAAAAGAACAGTGAACAGTCAACAGAGTTGTATTGTCCTTTTTAAAATAAATAAAAAATGCTTAGTGACATATCTATTACAAATGGTACGGCCATTGATGAAGGTGAGTAGAGCTGGGCACTAGAGAATTCTGCACTTATTTGGCGGAAACATAACTCCGACAAGTAAGTGCTCTTCATTCATTATTACTTTCTCTATTCTTCTCGTGTCACTATGGTAATTGCAGTGCGGTGGTTGCTATAGCAAAAATGATTAATCCTCTGTTGCTGTTGTCTGTGTGCTAGCAGAGGTTCTTTATACAATCTGCTTGTACTGATTTTAAAGGAAATAAAAAATGTTGGAAGGAATTCTGATAAATAATTAAAATCCTTTTAATAATTGTATTTGAAATTTTGGAAAAAAATGTTAAAAAAAAATGTAAGGATTTCTGTGAAGCATTCTGAAAGCTAGACCAATTTTTTTTTTTTTTAACAATGAAATGAATGCGAACCATATCTGGACACACATACCTGTTATTTTCTTCCTGCATTGCAGATTAATTAAATATGTCTTTAAGAGAATGACCTAAAAGCAATTAGCATAGGATAGTATGGTGTTGATACGATCTAATAATTCATTTTTTATTGCAAACTAATGTTTTAACTGCTATTGACCTATGATTGGTTCAGTGGAGATTGATAAATCATTCTCTGTGATATCTGACAGAAGAATTGAAAGGTTTTATTCCCCGGTCATGGGTTCTGCTTGGTTTGGAGGGGAGATGGGGGAAAAGTTGGTGATTAATTGTGAAGATGTTTCCAAAAATTAACTAGATGATGTTCTTGATAGTATCCTCATGAATAAATACCTTAAGAAATACAGCATCTCATACTCTCTCAGGGTTACCTTTAGCCAGCTTTTTACTTGTCTTTTTTGTTTGTTTTTTTTAGCTGCTGCTCAGTGGTCTTTGTAGCCTTCTCTAGCTTCTGAAGTCATATTACACCAACTTGCTTCCTTTTTCACAATGCACGAATTGGGATTATTAAAGTTCTACTGAAGTCTTTCAGAGACCTAAACTCAATTTTTTTCTCATGTTTAGAATCTAGTCATACCACTGTAATGCTAAAACAGTCTTGTCCATTTTTGTCCTTACCAAATACCTGCAGTGTTTTATGTTTCTTACTTGAATGTTAAATTATAGAAATTATCATTTTTCTCAGATAGTGATAGCTTGTTACTGCCTGCTCATTGTGTTTAAGCAGTATAACAGTGCCTAACCTTAGTTTGTCTGTTCTTCCTCCAATCCATTGATTGCACTATACAAATGCATCTTGTTGAGAGACCTCTAGTTTGTAGTAGACTTTGATTGTCCTGCTGCTCATGTTACCTTAAATGTGCTGATTTTCTGTGGAGTTGCATTACAATTTTGCAGTTATGTATCTCAAGTTTCTTTTAGAATATAAATGTCCTTATATTCTTCCTTCTCTTCAGAATGTCAGATACAGTAGTTATGTATCAAACAGAATGATGCATTGTGATAAATAACATCTTTACGAAGTACTTGTCCTTTGAGCACTGTGTTCCTTTAGTCAATAAAAGGACTCTAATGCAGGTAGACAATACTTAAATGTGGTGAAATACTCTGCAGATGAGAAAAACTTACTACTGTGATGAGTGTAGGTGAAAAAGATGTAAAAGCTGATAGAATTAAAGAATTCTGAGGCACCTTAGATAAGGACAAAGTTGGTTTTGTGGTAGACATGCTTTACTTCATCTGAAACAGCGGTACACAGAAGACTTCAAGTTAATTGCTGTTATTGCTTATGCGTTGTCAACTTCCAAACCATAAACTCCAATCTCCTCCCCCCCACCACCATTTTTTAGCAAGTGGAAGTTTGGTATCACATGCTTTTTAAACACATACCATTAGATAATTCCAAGGAGTCTAAGTGGTATTTCACACTGTTTTTTACATTGTGAGATACTTGGAATGAGTAGATTTCAGTATAAACTATGTAGGTATTTCAGTGTTTAATCCTCTTTAGTGCGCAGGCGACTTCTTGTTTTGTTTTTAATCTCATATCCCATTTTAACTCATTACTCCTTCCTGCTTGGATTTCTTGGTATGTTTGAAAGTCTGGAAATCTTTTTGTGCAATTTATTTATGCGCTGTTTAAGTATTTTTCTTTCTATGGAGACATTAATATGGAAGGATATAGACAAACCTAAAATCAGAATTTTAATGTGAAGGATAGCATTAAGATATTTTTAAATGTTCACAGAACTCATGATTCATATTTTCTAAAAGCATCTGACATTGAATATATTAAAAATGTGTAATTATCTTAGTAATTTATGATAATTATCTCTGTCATGACCATCTATTTGAATGCCTAAAGGCATATAGTGACAAAAGAATTCTAATCGTTTTATTACTTCAGAAGATAAACGTAAGATAATCAGCTTTCAAACAAAATAAAGTTCTTTTGAATAGCAAACTCAATTGTATTGGTTGTCTTCTTCTTATCTGCCCCAGAAGAGAAGCATTTTGAATGCTGTTGTAAAGAGCTTTTTCCTCCTTATTTTCTTACTGTTCTTTAGAACTTCAAATGTAAGGCTCATGAGGAAGAAGAACAAGAACTGTAGAGAGAAGTGTGGGAGAGACATGAGCAAGCTGTACAGATGATGAAATAAAAAGCATACAGAGTGGCGTTGGAATGTATTATACAGAAATGCTTTATGTTCATTTAGAATTTAAATCAACAGCAGAGAAAAGCTTCTTGGCTTATATTGTTCTGTGTTGAGGACATTTTCTTTCACCTCTTTGAAAAGAACTGGGAAGCCTGTACTAACAGTGCACCCACTGGCATTCATTGGTCCTTTCTGAACATTTATGGAGACCAGACAGTGAATGGGAGCACAGTGAGATGGTGAGTGGTGTATTTCAGCAGTGGTGACTGCAGTGGAGGATCGCAGTTATTAGGAGTGTGGCATGCAGGCTCTTGTTCGATGCTGGTGAACATGATTAGCCAGTAGTGGTGACTGTGCTGAATAATAGTGTTTTGTAGATGATAATGTGCTCTGTCAAATAGTGTTATTGTGCTCTTTGTATACATGGCTGTTTCCATGGAAGTAAGTAGGAGGCATTACTTTCATAGTGACGGTTGTGTTTCTGGCCCAAGACGTTGACTCAGTGCAGCCCAGGGAAGACATAAGGTTGGACACTCATGGGCTGTTCTTTTTCTGGATTGGATTGATAGCGGTTCTCAGATATGGAAAGAAGGCTTTGTGTCTGTCACCTTCCTTTGAAATAAAGTGAGTAGATAATTGTAAATAGTGATTCTAGTATGATTCCTGGATTGTATAAGACTGCTAATTTTATCTTCATATATTTTGGTATAAATACAGTTTTGTATCTGATGAGTGTATGGACTTATTTTTTCCTTCCCTTTTGACTGCCTGTGATGCTTTATCTTTGTTAATAATGTAGTTCCCTAGTATCACAATGAAACTAGAATCATGTGTTGAGAATGTGATGGTTAGCAGTTGTGCTTGACATACAAATCAAAACTTGCTTTGTTTTAAGCCCAGTGGTACTACCAAAGAACATTAGAAGTCTAGGGGTATATTTAAAACTACATCTAGTGCTATGAAGTGCGTTGAAATTATAAGTAAGGGTAACTTTGAGTTTTCCAGGAACTTGAACTGAAATGGTTTAAAATGCTTGCAGTTTCCAAAAGATAGACTAGTAGACCTTGGGACCTGAGTAAAAAATCTCTCTCTTAAATAGATGTTATGATTGATTCTAACATCTTGTTCTCTTGGTTAGTAGTTGTAGTAGAAAGAAACATAGATTTAGATTATGCTCATATAGTATTTCTGTACTATGTTCTATACATTTTGTAAGCTGTGTACATATGGTCTGTTTGCCCAGATGAAGGCATTTCACTCTTAAGATGGAGTTCAAATCTCACAAGCCACTAGGCCATATGGAAATGCATGCAAACTGCATGCTACATTGCAAGAGTAATATTGTTTGCATGGTTATCAGAAAATATGCTCCTGTGTTTAAATATAAGTAAATCTCTTGTGTAAGTAGGGAAATTTCACATGCAAGTGTGAACTAAAGCTGTGTTCAATTTTGTTTACGCTTTTATTTGAGTTAGTTTGGATATGGACAATATTCATAAGATGTGAGAATAAACAGTCAAGATCTTCTAAAAGACACAGATGTGAACAGTGCTCTGGAGGTGTCCAAAATAAGGTTTATTTGCAGGCTCCCAGTAAGAATTTTGAAAATGGTCACAATTATTTAGAAACAATAGGATATGCTATATGGATATCAGGTTTAGCTAGCTGTAGATTACAGTACATTATTAAGTAATGTTATGTAAGATGTTATGTTGGTGGTGTTTTTTGTTGTTGTTCTTTTTAAATCTGAAACTTGCCTATTTCATTTTATCTAACCAGCTCATTCAGCTGTTGTCACCAATGGCACACTCATTAGTAAACCCAGCAGAGCTGGGTATTTCTAGTTATTACAGATCAGGACAATGCAAGACGGCAATATAAAACTGGGTAGTGAAACGTTCTGCTCTAGTCTTGTGCTTAGGGCTGATTTTTAGGGAGGTGTTTGTTGTTTTTTTTTTTTTTTTAATGAGGACTGAAGCAAAAATTGCATTTAAATAAATGCAGTATTCAATATTTCAAAGACTATATAGTTAGGAGCCACTTGAAGAACTTTCAGTTGAGGTGCTTTTATTTAGGTTCTCCTTTCTGGTATCTGCCTTTGAAGCTGGTAATCTTTTGGTCTCTTAACTGTGAATGTAATCTTCAACATACTAAGCACTTCCAAGTAAGACTGTATGTGGTCCAAGCTTACAATTTCTTTTCCCACTGCTGTTTTTATCTTTTCTCCTATTTGCTGGTAATGGTTTTTACCTGATTACACAGTACACAGTTCTAGAGCTAATTCAGCTGATGGGAATTTGCATTTCTGAGGAGGAAAGAAAGAAATGGAAGTGGTTTTAAATAGTTCAGCATCCTTTAATTGAGCCCTACAGCCTTTATCACTTGAAAATAAAAATGCTTTACTAGTTGCATAGAGCTGTGTAAAACAGCTCTAGAAAAATATTCTTTTAAAACTGTTAACTGTTTTAAGTAATTAAAAGATTACAGTAACATAAAGCTTGGTTTAAGATTATTCTTGAGAGGTACATAGGTTCTTCTTGCAAGTACACTGCAGCATTACGGAACTCTGAATAACCAAGACTGTCAGATTTACCAGCATAAGATAAATGTTTGTGATTTAAGTAGAATCAAGTATTTTATATTCTCCTCTGCTTCACTGCATAACTTAAAATGAGACTGACCTTGTTCCTTTCTAACTAACCAAGAGCAAGAGAGGAGCTGGTATTTGAAGATTCTTTGTCCACATGAGTTAATGAAAATTACCTAACATTACTTCAGGCTTAAACCTCTGTAGAAGTGTGCTTAATTTAAAGTTATATTTCACCAAGCACTTGCATCTCTGCAACTTAAATCTGTTCTAGTAAAGGTTTTAGTTTTTCTGTAGTTGATAGCTTGCAGATTTAGAGTTTCTTCCATTTTAAGTTCTGAAAAAGCCTGCTGTCTGTGTACTATTTTATCCTAGTTCATGTAAGCAAAAATTAATGCAAGTAACTTGCTTTAATTATTCTACTTGAATAAGGCAGAAAGAAGGGAAACCAGCTTTGTAAGTTGCTGCTGATTTAATACCTGTCAAATTCACTACTCGTTACGTTAATTTCTCTAGTCAGAGGTAGCTTACTTTCTGTTCTCTTTGGATGATGACATACTGGATTTCTACTATCTTTTATTCTGAATTGTTTGTACTTGATAACTGAGCTGCCATTACAATTTGGGAGGGGTTTTTCTGTGAGGTAGAATAATTTGAGAGGCAGATGGTAAGCAGCAAACTACAGAAGGTGACAGTTTGGCTTTATCACTTGGAGGTATTTGGGGAAGTATGATATTTTCTTCACTCCTCCTCCCCCTTATAACCCTGTTTTCTGTCTCTCAGCTTCCTTACGTAATTAGGGAGGGACCTACAAAGCTTAACTGTACTTAGGTGTATATACTAAAAAATGGTTCTGCTTCATAGAAATGTAATCTGTCAGGCTGAAAAAGCATTCATTATGGTAGAGGTAAAGCACGACAAAATATTTAGGTTGTGGTCAGTAGTATATTAGGAAATAATTAGGGATACATCAACTTTTGAGGGTGATCTAGTTTTTATATAATTAACAAAGGAGACTCTGTCAAGCAGCTATACAAAATCCAATTAAAATATTAATACCAAGATGCTCAAAACTGTGTTATGGATATGGGGCAATTTGAAAAGCTGACTTTTATATTGGAGTTGCTTTTTGTATTACAGTTTCTTTGCTATTACAGTTTATTGGGGTTTTTTGTATTATATTTTATAGCCTGGAAGAGCAGATTCTCTATATTTTTTTCTGGACTGGAGTATCACATCTCTTTAACAATTTTTCTAATTTCTCCTTGGCTGCTTACATTCAGCTGTTTCACTGTTCTTCCTACTCAGTCCATACGAGGAATTTGCTAGAGAAGTCTGCAAGGTCAAAATCATATGATGCGAACATGGGAATTTCTCGTGGAGCAGAGAATGGAAAATCAATCTGCTTGTCATTATACGCTATCAGAATTCTGGAATCAAACATGTATTGCTTGTTTAAACATGTAAAAGGTCATTATTCTACTAAAGGTATTGGAAATGAATGAGCCAGAAGGACATAATGATCTGTAACTTACTCAGATTTGCCTAATTCTGTAGGCCTGGAACTTACTAGCCATTCTGATAGACAACTTTCCCATGTTGGTTTTTTTACCTATTCATATAGATTAATGTGTTACGTGTGAACTCATGAGGCTTTTCTAAGCATTTTACTTAACATCAGAAACAAAGTCTAAAGCTTCCTTGATGCTGAAGTATTTTCATATCAATTCATAGCAAAGATTACCTTCAAACAAAAGACCCAAATTAGATGAGAAATTACAATGGATAAGGATTTTTTAAAAATATCCGGTTTATCTCGATCTAATTTTTCACATTTGCAAAGAATAAATAATTCACAGCTGATCATCTCTTGTGAGCAGAGTTTCTGATTTTGCAAATATAAGTGGACTTCTATTCTCTTTGGCAGATGGTGATGGACAAAGTGAACATTTGTTACCAGTATGTGAAGATGAAAACTGTCAAAAAAGTGCCATCTACTTAACTAAGCTAGGAATGGATCAGGTATTGTGACTTTGGAATTGTCAAGGCGGAGGAAAATGCTGTGTTTTATGAGTTAATATGAAATAAGAAAAATCAAACTTCTGCACCTGTAACGATTCCGTGTAAAAGACTTTTATGTATGTATTTTTTATTATCTAAGATATTATGATTTTGACAGAAAAAGTTGCATGCCTAGAGAACTCATGGATAAGTCACAATGGAAAATACACAACAAAATTATGAAGAGTTCTGGTGAGTCTTTTTCTTGAGTACAAGACACCGCAACTTAAGCACCAAAGCGCCTCTAGCGATAAACAAAAAGTAGATGAAAGTCTTGCATTCAGATTTGGAAATGGAGCTAATTAATTCAAATGAGCTTCTTCAATTCAGTGTAAGTTAGGGAGTTATTT
Organism: Callipepla californica brunnescens; assembly: GCA_023055505.1. Lineage (NCBI taxonomy): Eukaryota > Metazoa > Chordata > Aves > Galliformes > Odontophoridae > Callipepla > Callipepla californica. The sequence goes on from JALIRH010000016.1 coordinate 6,205,525, forward strand.
TTGTAATAAAAAAAAATAGATCATCAAATTGAACCAGCCCACACCTCTTAACCCACTGTTACACTGTATCTTTCATAGTTAGTAGTGAAGTACATTTCCAAATGATATCTAAGGATGGCTTACACGTATGTTTATCTTCAAGACTGGGTTTTCATTGAACTATTTCATCTTTGTTTGGGCAAAATATTTCTTGTGTTGAGTGACACAGTCATAAAACTAATTCAGTATAATTTATTGCCATGAATTAATTTATTTTGAAGTGTGTGCTGATCTACTTAAGTATTTACAGCACCTTGTTTTATAATAGTCACAATTCATATCTAAGCCTGTTTGTTTGATGCCTTAATAAATGTTTTTACTATATTTAAATTTGACGATTTGAACCTTCAGCACACAGTGCCCTGTCAAGGCCTTGCTCATAGCTGAGAGCACTACCCACTGTAGTGTACTTACAGAAATCTGTAATGTATTTCATACCTTTTTCCAACCACATTATGAATTACTGATCATTCCTTTGCTGGCAAATTATAAGTAGATTTTTTTGTGTAAGTTGGATCCTCTCTGGTGTATGTCTCAGAACTTATAGATGAACATACTGTTCATTCAAGAAAAAGTGAGGTGCCTCTTGTTATATTCTACAGCCCAAGTTTTATGGAAAGATTTTCCGGCTTAGGGTCAGAATTTCTAGAACACAATCTATAACAGACTTTCCTAGCCACAAGAAAATCATCCTGTATGGGAAAGGAAAGCACACAGTTACTAACTAGTTAAGGAAGCATAACTAGGGTGAAATATACTGGTGAAATGATGCTATAAGTGACTCTAAATTTGGTAATATATCTCTTTTAGCCTTCTTGTCTTGGCATCTCTGTTCTTACTGAAGAATGCTTTCTTATGCAAACACTGATCTGTTTTTTATTTTATTTTGAATTGATTGTCTGTGATTGTGATACACAAAAATTTTTACTATGGTAACTAGACCTGGTTCTATCCTTTCCTAGCACTGCATGTTTATTATGACATTTAATGAAATAAAAACAGTAAAGACAGTTCCATGATAGCCTGCGATGCATCAAGATGAAACACACAGTGAACAGAAAAGAGTAGAATTTGTGGTTCTAAACAGTTTTGCTGTGGTGAAGCATGCAGTGGCATGTCAGGCTTTGGAGTTGTTGCTCTGTTAAGATCTTGTTTTGACAGATGTCTGACAGTCTGTAGTGTATTTCCTTCTCGTGCTGTTTTTGGCACAGCTGGATGGTTACTAGAAAGCCAAACAGATCTAAGAGAATGATTTCAAGAATGAACTTATTCCACCATAAGTTTTGCTTAATGATTTAATCTTTTTAAGCTTAAATATATTTTCTTTTTCGGATGATGGGGCCAAAGGACGGGCCAAAGAGTTGTATTTGAGTGACTGAGATTGAAATGTACTACCAATTTGAAAGAAGTAACAGAAAAATTGCTACCAGACCTGAATTACAACCCCTTACACTGTATCATATCGTTTTTGGTGTTATGATACAGTTTTGGTTTTTTTGTATCATATTTAAGTAAAAATATTATACAAATTTATATTTGATCTTAAAAATTTCCTTTTTAATTTTTTCTTTAAAATAATGTTACCATAAATGGGAATATTTAGAAAGTGTACAGTACATTCAATTGTATTTTCTTGCAGTGGCTTTCTTAATGGTTCCATGCAAAATAAAAGCTATGTGTTATGTAATGGTTCTGATTCCAACCAGTTTTTTTAAATTACAGTACTTTTGCAAAAATATTGCCTATTTTGTCGTGAGAGATAAGTGATAAGAAGTCACCCCTTGAAAAATTTCCCTCAGTCTTTTTGTAGATGTATTCATTTTTCTTTGGTTTTTCAAACCTCCAGCAGCTAACAGTTAATAAATAGCCACACGTGGTGTAAAGCAGGGGTGGAATATGTCAAAGTATGTATAATTTCAACGTACAGTTTTCTGCAGTGGTGTTACAGATCTTAACAGTCAAAATTCTGTAACTCGTGCTGGCAGAAATGCATGATATGCATGTCTAGTAGATCTGTTCCAGGCCTCTAAGCTGTCTGTGATAACCATAAAGATCAACTTACTGGACGTTTTAAATAATTCTGGGGGCTTCTCTAAAGTGTATGTGGTTGTATGGAACCTCAAGAGACCAGTCCAAGTGGTGCACACTGTTGTGTGGCTGGAATGTTGCTGTTTGCTGGGTTATATAGGGAGGGAGCTTCTCCATAGCAGGAAACAGTGCTGTCTGGGATCTTGTTCTGGTTCTTGAAATAGCTGAATTAGGGCTTGGGTGAGAGACATTTAAGATGCTGTTAAGTGCTGTTGACATTGCTGATAGTGATCCTTTAGAATGGCACACTTCTGTTCTTTTGAAGACATTATCAGTTAGTTAACATAGAAAATTACTTCTGGCTTTCAAAATGGTACTATTTTTTTCTGCAGAATTGAAATGTTAACTCTTGTACTTCAGTTTCTTACCAATTTGTGAAATTATTTTGATTTTAATTTAGATAAATTCCTATTTAGCACCTGTGTAGCCCTTTATGGTATGTGTGAGCAGATACACTCTGTTTCTTGTCATGGAGAAATTATACTTTGCATTTCCTTTGTACGTTCACAAATTTAATGAGGGTTCAGTCCTCCAGTTCTGCAGGGCTTTTTGTGTGCGTGTGTTCTGGAATAACCAAGTACGTGGAAAAGACATCATATTAGGTTGTTCATTTGGTGTCAGAGTCAGGAAATAATCCTTATTCACAGTCCTGACTCAGCACAGAACTGTCCATTGTTTTAGATAGAATTAGGTATTTTTCATAAATGAAATGGATTTTCTTACCTATCTGTTCATTTTTAATTTCTTTGACAGTGGATTCCAGTCTTGCAAGACTTCAGAAATAAAGATACACTTTGGGGATTTGTAAAAAATCAAACTGGCAAAACTACGTCAGAAGTTTCATTTCCAATGACCCTTCATATTGGAGATTACAACATGGATGGATACCCTGATGCCCTTGCTATACTGAAGAATGCATCTGGAAGGTAAAGACCACTATATGGGCATTCAATCATTAGTCATACAGATTATTAATTTTAGTGAATCTTGTTCTTTTTATCAGGTGAACAACATTCCTGATCTCTGCCCAGGGCAGTATGAAGTCCCATTTTGGGCTTTCCTCCCTGATCACTGGAGCTGTCTTGTCCTTTCCCAATTCATCTTCTGTAAAAGAACACTTGTAGCATTCTCCTGCAGGGAGATCAGGGAAACCCATTCCATGTCATATCCCACTTTATGTCCACCAACTGGGGACTGCTGAAATATGTGACAGTGTGCTTTCCCCCTTCTGAGATCCTGATATTTTAGATGCATCTAGGCAGATACTGGTCATCTTATGTTATCCTAATTCAATTGAAATAGAATTATGGAATCTTTTTTTTTTTCCCGTGAAAAATCGTTAGTCATCTGTATAGAAGCATTTTCTTGTTTCTCATGGTATGCTGTGATGCACAATTGGCAAGGTTTCCTTAGTGCTAAATAATGAATTGTGTTTGGTGATATATGTAAGATTTAATACAGATGCTTGTGTGCAAAGACTCCTAGCCATTACTTCACTTCAGGCATAGATGTTCGTGGTATTTTAGCTTATATTATTATAATAATATAATAAATATAATATATATTTAGTTTATATTATTTCAGGACAGGCTACAATTACTAGTTTCTTACAATTTCACCTTAATTCTTCCTTTGTTCTGAATTCTTCACTTCTTGCCCTGAATTTTTTTCTGTTTTCCGTGTCATCCAACTCTTCTATGAAACAAGCTTGTTTTTCTCCCGTTCTGGGTCCCTCCAAAACAGTTCTTTCACTTAAACTTTACTACTGAAATGTGCCATGATGCAGTCGCTTTTTCCCTGATGAATACATGCTTATTGGATTCTATGCTTTGTGAATGTCACCCACGTTTTTTTTTTCCTGATTTCATCTTGCTTTCAGGATGGTTAGTGAGGCTACTTTGTGGATTTTTCATTACCTTTCCCTGTTGTTGATAGTTTTCTTTGCTCCTTATTTGTTCGGATGTTTCATATACTTGCTGTCATCAGAAGGAAATGGCATTACCTTTCAGTGCTGCTGCTGTTTCAATTTGATCAGCTGAAATCTCTTAAATTTTTTTGAGTTATTTTGACAATTGATTCCTTTAATGGACGGCCAAGCAAACAGTTGTTCTAAGATGAAATGTTCTGGTTTTTTAAAAGGTTATCTAGTGTTACATATGCTTAAGTGATCAGAACGTAATGGATGCCCACACTTAGAATAGCTGGGATTCATCTAGTACTTAGTGCATCATCGTTGCTCATGATTGTAGCTGAGGCAATAAAATTACACTGTGCTCATATAAGATGTTTCTAGAAATCAATTTGACTTCTTTTGACTTTGAGATTCCTGATTTATATATTCGAAGGGAATACTTGTATTAGCAGCAAGGAGTCTGTGTTTAAAGGCACAGTAAATAATTTTTTTTATTATTTTTTGGAGAGAAAAGAGAGAGCAGCCATGGTGAAGTATATGAGGATGAAGACCTTTTCTGATTCAGTTTATCAAACTTCAGTTTATTAATGTATGCTGTCAAAATCTCACTACGTCTCTGCAATCGCTGAAATTAATCAAAACCTATTAGGCAGGTCACAGACAGAAAATGTGTGCTGTCAATGGAATATATACCACAGTGTTTTAAATCTTAGAGGGAAGGAAAATAAAAGCTTCTAACGTTGCCTATTAAATTTGTCAGTGTAACTGTTCTCCTATTTTTTTCTTCACTGTTTGCCTTCCAGCCCTTTATCTCGCTACAGTGTGCGGTTACGGCAGGTGTAGTGATCCAAGCTGGGAGACTGTTGTACACCGAGGAGTTAGTGATCCGCATAACAGCTGACCTGAGTTACAAGCATTTCTGTGCTGTTCTGCACATACCACTTGGCTGCACGACAAACTCAGCAGCTAACAGAGAAGCCTGTAGGCAGCTCCCACTTGGCACCTGGCAATGATGCCACTGGCATGTCCTTGCCTTTACCTTGAAGTGTTTTTTATGTGAACATCATTTTGCTTGGCAGTAGAAATGATGAATAGAATTGTTTACTTTTCTGAAAAATCTAAAAGAGCTCTAGAGACCACAATGGTAGTGAACCTCACTGCTGATAGGACGTGCACAGTATGCTGTGCCCTGTCCTTTGGTCTGTCCGCTACTGCGCAAACTGTTTTCCAGCACCCAAAGAGCTCTGAGATTATCAGTGCTACTCGCTTTTTCTCTCTCGTGTCATCTCCTGGAAGAGGTATTTTAATCAATACGGTATGAAGACTTAATATCTTTCTCACTGGGATCTATGATGAATGCTTGCACTAGTGCATTACATAGAAAAATCAAGTCTGTCACGGGTATATTTATTATCTAGCTGTATGTGCTTTATGAGAGTTGGGTGCAGGTTCATAGTCTGAATTAATGCTCAGAATTGAAATAACTGAGAAGCTCACTTCAGTGCTTAGAAGAGTATATAGACGGAATTTAGATTCTTAAGTCAAAATTAATCCAGATCCTCTGGTGGTTGCCTAAACAGGAGTGACTCACTGACATTTCTGTGTTTGAGTTCTCTGCATACTGACACATGCCTAAAACTGAAGAGCTGTGTGCTTGTATTCTGCCTACACAATGTTGTGATTCAGACACAAAGCAGTGAGCAACAGAGCTCTGCCACTACTGAGCTTTAAGATAACTAGTGCAGCAGCTGTTCTGGTTTGCTTTTTCTTGGTTTTTGTTGATGTTTTTCAAATGTATCAGAGAAGCTGGTGACTCTGTTACTGCCCAGAACCTACACAGAGTTAAACCACTCAGACTGTGAATGTCAGGTTTGTTTTCCATAGCCTTGCTTAGATGGGATTTTGCATCTTCTTTTCAGCATCACTGAATAATGACTGTAAAAAGTCTAGACAGCGAGCTAGAACTAAGATTTTTTTCTTTTCTGCTGAAATACTGGAGCATTTAAACTGCAAAAGGTGTTTTGTGGTTTTTTGTTATTACTTAAGGCCCGTAAATCTTGTCTTTTCAGCTGTACAAAGTCCACATCATGATAGGATATTTCAAAAGGACTTCAGACATGGAGGGAGGGTTAACTTATTTTATCTTTGAATAGTATTGGGAGTCTCTCTCCTCTCTGCCAGGGTTCTACTTAGGACAGTGTCGTATATTAAATGTTTTCATCGTTCATAAATAATTATTCTCATAAAAGCTCAGGATGTTACCTGTCTTGCTGCAGTGAATTACTGTGCTATACTGGTCTTTATTTTCCTTGCTTCTGAAATTACTTATTCAGTTGGGTGTGTCTTAAAAAGTTGTTTTGAAACTTGACTTCAAAGTTGAGTACACATTATCGTGTGTAAGGACTGAGAGTACTGGCAGGTGATTTGACAGGCTGCACAAAGTAAGGTTCAGAGAGCTGAGGAAGTTTGGGAAAGAAATAACGAAGGAATAAACTGCACATTAATACTGTACATTCCTAATATTGATAGAAAAGTAATGAAAAAATGTTCTATACCACTTATCAGATGTCACTTTCACAGTATATACAGTCATCATTTCTGAAGGACACAAGCAAATGTTTCCTTTTAAAATGTCTACCTGGGTCATAGAGTAGAGAGAGTTAAATGTGTGGGAATTAAATTAAAAGCTCCTCTTAAATCAGAGCAAGTTAAAATGGAAGCCTTATTTAATTGATTTTAAACACTTCTGAATCAAGCTGTTTATTTTTTTCTCTGAAGCCTTTCATGCTACATCTACAGATCTAATTTCTGTGATTGATTACTGTGATTAAATGATAAAGCATTTTTGTAAATTCTTGACCTCAATCTGTGCCATAGTTTAGGAAGCCTAGCTTCTAGTTGCCATCTATCTGAAGGAAATTAAAAGAGGCAAAAACATTGTATTAATCTGAAAATATCCTGATACATAATGATGGAAGAATATCATTAAAATGAATTATTTTTATTATGATTCTGGAAAGTAATTTCAGATCAACTCTTTTAAATCCCTACAAAACCCCGAAATAAATACATCTATTGTAGTTAGGAATAACTTCAGCTTGCTGATCATCCTGGTGAATAAGTTAAGAAATGATTAATAGCTTCAGATATTCATAGAGCTGCCATAAGACCACAGTGTTTCATCTCCTGCCATATCCTGTATTTTCAGTAAAGGCATGTAACGTTCTTTTGACTTGAGTGAAAACTTTCCCATTATAATTCCAGTCCACAGATTTCTCTTTAGGCTACATACGTGAGTTTTTCTTCCTTCTAGTTAGGACTATATTGGAATTTGTGTGTGTGTGTGTAGAATAACAGTAGGTATTTCATCAGGAGTTACTCATTGGTTCATCTCTATTTGCTATCTTATCTAAATGTATTAATTTTTTCACTTGTTTTTAAGTTTGTAATGTTGAAAGTGTAAGTACTGCATAGAAATCTACAAATGCCTGTGTTTCATTCTGCCATCTAATTAAATGAAACATTTTTTTTCTTAATCATTTGTTTGCAAGTTGTTTTCCAGTATTAGATACTAATAATTGGCATCCTGAATTGCAAACATGTAATCTAAGGAATCACCTTTTTAGTGAGGCTTTCATTCAAAGGGAATGTTTTCACTGCTAAAATAGATACTGTATTTCCAAGTGTGCCATTAATTTATCACAGTCTTTGGTGATAAATAGTAGTAAAGATGGAGATATGGAGCTAGTAAAAAACAGAATAAGAATGGTTGAATGAAAAGCTTTGAGTATAACACGCTCCTATAAAATTTTCCAGGCCCTCATGCACTGTTTAAAATCAATGTGTATATATATTAGTGCTTTGCATGGATCTACTTGTAAGGACTCTAATTAAACTGGATCATATTTTCCTAAATTATTGTTAGATTTATTGCCTGTCAGAAGCAAGGCTGGATAAAGAACTTGTTTATAATATAGTATTTATGAGCCAGCCTATAGTTAAGCAATTTTATAAATATATATGTTTTTTTTTTTTACTTGTTGCTTATCTTTGTGTTTCTTTTTGATGTAGAAGGGTGAAGGAAATTGGGATTTCCCTTCTAAATGACACTTTGATTTATATTTTCCCTTATTGTCCCAGTGCGTTTGCTTTTACATTATTGTTTGTTCAGTTTGTGATGTTTTCAAAGTCATTAAATGCACATTACCAGGGAAGGAGAAATATAAAAGGTCCCTACAGTGAATAAACATGTATCTATCCATTCAAAAGGCTTATCATTTAGACTTGAACAGCATTTGGTATTTAAAGTGTAATGCCAACTTTTCATCTTTGCCTTTTAATTACTGTGTAATAATTTCTAGCTGTTTGAAAAATGAGAATTGAAAGAAAGCATCTTTATAAAAGTTTCCTTTTTTTTTTTTTTTAAGAATATGTCAAAATGATGATTAAAGAGAAATTGAAACAATTTGCTTAGCTTGAAGTTGTCACCTTACTTTTACAGTTGGTTAATTTGACGTGCTACTGAGATGAAATTAAATGCTCACATTCATTTTATGTATTAAGTTGTGGTTATGAGTTCTCAGATTCAGATAATACGATGTCTTAAATATTGTAGATCGCCTAATTTGATTTTTGGCTGAACATTAATTCTATGTACTTCTACTTTTAACAGGGAAATTACAAAAAGGTTGTTCATATTAAGGTTCAGACAAATTCAGGCATAGGGGAGAAAAATAGAGACCTATATTTTCTTTTTCATGTAAGTTCAATAAATGTGATTATAATGTTTTGAGGAAAGTATTTCAATATCCCATTCTATTTTTGATGCATCTGACAGTGAACGAAATCCTACTTTTCTGCCAGTGCAGGTTTTGAAATACTAACTTGATACTGTGCAAAGAAACTGTAAGTTACTTCTGTGTCAGAAGTATTTTTTCACAAGGTAGATGCTTTGCCCTCCTCTAACTCTGAAATTGAAGGAACAGAAATAAAACCAAAAACTTTTGTAGGGAGAAATGCTGAAGCTGCTTCTGTTTGCCACTGCATCCTGGTGGTCTCGGATGCTGTTAAGATATGGAAAAACACCTTCTTGTCACCCTCTGCAATGCTGTTATGTTCAAGGTCATAATGAAGGAGTGATTTTGATTATTGCCCTTGGCTCTAACGTGCATAGCTAGCCTTGCAGAATGCTGGCTGCTTCATCTCCTGGCTCTCCCTTCAGAGAGAGAGGGGGAAACTTCATCTGTTCCCAGTGATGGATCCCTGTGGGCTCTCAGGGTGGTAGTGAGACTTGCCAAGCAATCAGTTCCACAGCTGGTCAAGTCCTGAAGGTTTTCACTACTCCAGTGAGAGTGGTGACCTTACAGTATCAGACTGGGTACACACTGTTAACCTTCAGAGTACGGGTGAATCCTGTGTTGCTCATTTGTGTCTCCCTTATGGATTATGGATTTTTAAATGTCTGCTAGCTTTTTGAGTGTTTTTTATTTTTTTAATATATATTTCAGTTGGCTTCAGAATTATGAAGATATTGTAATTAATTTATCATTTTATAGTAAGTAAATTGTTTTATATACATGATGTCTTACAGCAATCAGCAAGCATTTTTACTAGAAAATGCCCCATGCAATAATGCAAGCTGCAAGAGTGCACGTCGTATGTTTAAAGTTTTTTGGGAGCTCTCTGATCTAAATCAAATCAAAGATGCAGTCGTAGCAACCTTCTTTGATATCTACGAAGATGTAAGTTCAACTCCTTACTGTGGCAAACAGTGTCACTCCTTTTGTGTTGCTGTGTGTGTCTTTATGCCACTGTTAGACTGCTTTGTGTAAACGCTGGTTTTAGAGCCTGGGATATTTCTGCATGCTCTTGAAATACTTCCTGGAAGGTGAGCAGGTAGCAGAAATCCATACGCTGACCAAAAGTTTGCTGGCCCCCCACATGCTCTATTTGAGCTGCCCTCTTCAGTGCCATGGAAGGCACAAACCACATGTATTATCCTTGCTATCTGTGGATGGAGCACTCTGTCTGATGTTGCTGTGGAATAATATTACACTAAATGTATTAAAATTGGTAGTGGAAATGTAAACTTTGCTGCATGCTTTCTTTCTTTTTCCTTTGTGTTATCTAGAATAAATCAGCATTCTCATTTCTAATTCAAACTTTTTTTTTTTTCCCTCTAGGGAATCTTGGATATCATTGTAGTAAGCAAGGGCCACTCCAGTGAAGATTTTTCTATCCATACATTAAAAAACAACTTCGAAGCAGATGCCTATTTTGTTAAAGTTATTGGTAAGTTATTACCATATAATCAGGTCAAAATCAGATCTTGAGGGGAATGCGAGTATTTGATCCTCTGTATGTGATAACATTATGGTAATGCAGTGTGCATGGCAGTCCTAGAAAAGAAAACATGGAGCATGGAAGATATTAGGGTCTCCAGAAACAGATTGCAGAATCTATATGTGGATAACTCATTTTTGTTTGCTTTCAAATGTTGAAATGTAAAATTGTAAAAGTGACATTAATCTGCATATATCTATTCTTCAACTTAAACTTTAATGTCTCATTATATTTAAAATTCAGGGGAAAATCAGTTAATTAGTCACTAATGTGAAAAAAAAGTAATTATGCTTATACATATGTATGCCATAATAATACAGAAGAGAACTGTAAGACATTACAGAAGTATTGACTTGAAGGAATGTGCTTTATTTGCCCACAATGACTATCTTTTCATCTTGCCTATTTTCAGACTTTAGGCAAGAAAGAATAACCAAATGTACATATTTTCATTTGTGCTTTGAGTGGTTGCAGTATTTCCTTATCCAGCAAGGACTTCTGTCTCTTGCCCATATCACTGTCATATCAAGCCTAATTTACTGGAGCTTCTCTTCCCCTATCCTTTGGAAAAAATGAGGAATCTAGGGCAAAATGAACTGGAGTTCTACATGTTCTACATGGAGTGTGTTTGGTGTATTCTGCGCAATCTATTCTGAGAGTATGTTTCCATGTCTGAGTCAGTTTGGTGTTTTCAGCCTAAAAGTATTACATGGCATAAAATCTTACAACAATTTAGGATGATAGATAGCAGGGCAAGGGTATGTGAATTAATTAAAGCCTTGGTTTAAAAGGCTAATGTTAGACTATATCTGTAATTGAGAGTAATTAGGTTTTCAAATTGCATGCCCTACCGTGTTCTTCCAGACTGCAAAGGTGTTGAGCTTTGAGCTCATTGCTTGGCTGTCTTCCTTGATTTTTGAGGATAAAAGGTGAGGCTGCAAGTGAGCGCATAACGAGAAAACTGAACAAGAAAAACAGGAGGTTCACTGTAGAGAGATTGCATTTGCCTTCGTGTTATTTTAATATACATAATGATTCTGAAGCATACATTCTGCGTGCTGTAAGATGAACAGAACTGCATCCACTACTAGGGGCTGAATAATGTGTTACTCACTCCATAGTTTGGGCTTTATTTTCATCATGTTAGAGTTCAATAATCTGTCATGCTGATGGAAACCATACTCTCCTTAAATAATACTGAGTATGGGCTGTGTAATAAACACAAGCATGCAGAAAACCTCGAAAAATCTTTCACTTTACAGAGCTATATTAGACAATTCTGTGGTATTTTGAATGGGTAATAGAATAATTTTCAGCATTGGTGTTACAATATCTTAAAAAAGGTTTGCTTTGATTTTTAGCACTGAACTTAAGTATGCTCATTTTTTTTGTAGATGCCTCAGAAAATGGAAATTAGAGTAGCCTAAAAACATTTCTGCTGCGATACAGGAGAGGGTTCATAATAAAACAGGTTTTATACTCATTGGTGTATCACTAAATGCACTGTGTTCACTTATTTGGTATATGAGCAGTGAAAGTAGTTTTGATGTCAAACAAACTTGATCATATTATTCGTTCCCACAGTGAAATTGAACAGCAAATTGCAGTGTGCTGTTCTGCATCAAAGTAGGAAGAGATGGTTCCACTTGAACATGCATCTTTTTCTAACATACAAAATAAACTCGTAGGTTGTCATCTCCCATTAGGTACAGACACGATTTTCAAATTGTTCTTTGCCATACCTTCACCTTAATTGCCTGGACTTTCTTTTTGACTGTATGGATAGAGATTTATCTGTATTTGGATGTTTAAAAATGTTAAGTCACAAATACAATTTTAACTTTGGAATCGTTACAGTTGTATTTTCTGTGTAAATCCTAACAAATGCTCCTTTGTGGCTCCGGGACGTTCTTTGATCAGAGCACTACACTGTGTTACATACACCACTGAGTGCTTCACTGTCACCACACGATTTGTATCTGAGCTTTTGTGCATCTAATATTTAATGTAACAGGATTTCTAGGTTACAGAACAGATGGCCTTCCTTGTCCCTTAGTTGACTGTAAATGTTTAACGTTTCTATAATAAACTGATTTTTTCAAGCTCACAACTAATTCAACAACTGTCATATGCTTTAGATTTTGAGAAGCATTATGCACATCTCCTTATAATACTTTTGAATAACACAGAATAAACAGGTAATGGGATTTTTGTTGATTAGAACTTCCGTGAGTTGCTTTGAATCAAGTTTTAAAGCTATCACTTGTATATAGGGAAAAGCCTTTTATTTTCCTCTTCACCAGTTTAAACAGTGAAGCTGAATTTCTCATGAGTATTTTTAAATGTTTAGAAGTAAAGGGTAATAAATAAAATGTGCAGTCTTCTACATTTTAACATGTTTTAATTTGGATTTTTCTCAACTGACAAATGTTTCTTTTGGAAGCAGGCTAACCAGTGAGGTATGAGAAAACAGTGATTAGCTGATGAACTCCTGCAAAGTAATATACTTCAAGCAAATTAGAATTCTTTTTGTTCCAAAGTCATAATGGATAAGGTCTATTTTCTTTGTGTCTTAATGGATACATGACATCTAATAGTATATTTTAATAGATTTTCAAGGTTGTGCTTGTAAGATTGTTAATATAAATACTGTAAGCTTCCTTTTTGTTCTTGCAGTTCTCAGTGGCCTCTGTTCTAATGACTGTCCTCGGAAAATAACAGTAAGTGCAGCTATGCCTTTGCATTACTATTCAGGTTTAAATAATCTGGGGCCTAATTAAGCTACAGCGGTTCACGTACATAACTAAGACAGTTACTGACCAGAAGAATGTGTGATTCAAATGCTGACTGGCCAGGTTGTGCATGTTTGAGACTCTATCTCCAGTTGTCTTAGAGATTAAATCCATGGACTGATTCTGCAGTCATCTTTGTTATGCAGCACCACTGGGGCTGGGTTATGTCAGGTCCAAGGGAAACTTGTGTAGTACAGCTGGATGCCCAGTCTATGAAGTGAGCCAAGTCTTGTTCAGGGCAGGTATAAAGGCCAGGCAAAACGCTGTGGGACAAATTCAGCCATGGGCTGCCAGGTAGCAACTTCTGAGCTAAAATCTTGTACATGGGTCCAAGGAAGGAAGGGAGGAAAGGGAAAGAAATGTACTTGGTTTCAACAGTTCTGCAGATTAGCTACACGTAGATGTGTTAATTCTATTTCAGATCTTTTAATAATCTCCAGAGACCCTGCAGACCACCTGTGGAACTTTCAGTTAGCAAATTACATTATTCACAGTGAAAGGCCTAGAAGGGGAACTCAGGAATCAGTTAGCAAAAATTCAGCTCTGCAAAAATGTGAACTTTAAATGTAGTTTGAAAATTTAAAACAAAAACTCCTTCAAAGGCAACCAACTTTTTTCTTCACGCCTATTTTAAGTCATCAGGTTAATTTCTGATTAAAAAAAAAAAAATAGTAAGAGGATTTTGGTGTTATTATTTAATTACCAAAATGAAGAAAAAGTTTAGAAAATGGATGTTTAACAGATTTTGATGAGCACTTGGTTGTCAAGGTCAGTGAAATACCATTGCCTTCACTGTAAACAAAAAAAACCTTAGTATCATGAGGTATGTCACACCAGAATACAATTACTTGGCCAAAATAATAACATAAATAAGGTTCATCTTTCATAGTTTTGCATTAGCATCATCTTTTCTGTCTCCTTACACCTTGCTGAAGCCAATTACTGTTTTCCAAGATTTGACACTGGCTTTCATCATCATTATTTGTTCTAAACGGTTTATAACTTACTATTTTTTGAGGCACGATGCGAAACATTCACCATCTCTTCTTCAGTGTTCTTTTTGCAACTCATCTGAAAGGTCTTTTTACTGAACTGGCTGTCATCACATCAGCTTCAATTCACTGTTAGAAGAGGGGAAGAAAAAGGAAAAAAAAAGAAAAAAAACTTTATTTTAAATCTTCTCTTGTAGTTGTTCCCTGTCCCTCCTACCTTAACAGCTAATTTTCCCCCCACGTATGCTCATACTTTTCTCACATAGGTACATGACACGGTTCATCACTCAATAATCCACAACTCTCTTTGATTTTCCTTCCTTTTTTAGCCCAATAAATGCACTTTGATGTTTAAGCACATCTTCTCTCTCCAAATAATTTATTTAAAATAGATATTGGTACTTGAAAATTAACTGTTCAGCTATTTTAATCAAATAAAACATTGCTGAACAGTGATAATAATTTTGAATTTACATACTGTATTTAGATTAAGAAAGTCATTATGATGGAGCGTTGTCCGAAAATGTTGAATGAGTTCTGTTTTTCTCAGAACATGCAGTTATAATCTGGGGTTTTAGATTTTTAATATACTTAGAGCTGCCTAGGTAACATTCAGTCCTGTGGCAAATGGATTAATAGTATTGCTTTCTTCGTGAGAAGCTGACTGGTACTTAGACACCTGGTTAGCCTTATTTTGAAAATGAGTTTTCACATATTGCTATGGGCAGAGTAATAGCAAGACTGCAAAATTATCCATACCCTAAAGAAATCATTAATCTATACAAGTCTGTCTTTGTTGTAGTATTTTTATTAGTAGAGCATTTTCTGTTGCTAAAATTTTGCCTGCTTCTTTTCCCTCATCTCTCACTGTCAGCCTTTTGGTGTTAATCAGCCTGGACCTTACATCATGTACACAACTGTTGATGCAAATGGATACCTGAAAAATGGGTCAGGTAAGATTATCTCGTAAAATAAACATTGCTAATTAATAGCAATAACCTAAGGAAAGAGATGTGGATATCTGGGATCCTAAAATAGTGATAATTTCACATTGAATACTGTGCTCAGAACTGTTTATTTTACCCCAGGAAATATAGAGGGACAACAACCTGAAATGTGTATCAGCTGCAAAAACATATTCTGATACTCTGTAGTACTTCTGTATTTATGCATGCTTAATGTTGGGCTTGAAATTATAAGCCTACATTTTTGTTCAGACTAGTAATTATTGCCAATGTGAAAATGCTGAGTATATATTTTTTCTAATTGTACAAATTCACTTTATCAAACTAATTATTTGGCCAGTTTTGCTCTTGGCTTCATTGCTCTGAAAGGTTTCTTTGTAAGCTGAATGTAAGGGCTTACTTGTTTAGTCGGAAACACTTAGAATCCCACAGTAAATCTAGACATTTGTAGTTAATCTAAGAGAGCACAGCATATCAGGCCCATGCCCTAAGGCAGCCTGTTCTGGTGGGTAACAACTAGCTTATCTCAGTGCTGGCAGTTGCCAATATGATGGCTGGCAAACTTTGTGAGAGCCAAGTCTCCGAACAGCCCATCTCATTAACCACACCAAAAAGATATTGGCAGAGGGCTGTACAAGATCTCTCTCCTTATCCCTCTGAAGCCTGGACTTCTGTGGATATGAAACTCATTTCAGCATGGTGTCTTTTTGTTTTTTTGTGGTTCCCAAATAACTTGAATGCACTAGCCTGCTGAAGCTAATAGTAATTGAAGAATACATGCTAAAATAAAACTACCAGTTCTGTAAAATTCAGCAGTTAGGTAGAAAACAAAATCCAGATGAGAAATAACTTTACATAGAGATGAACAGTTATTCAGTCTTTGTCCTTAGGCTGGCCATGTGTTCAGCATACAATTAGAATTAGCTGTAGCCGGAAATCTTCTTGCCCAAGGAGTAACAAAGGAGCACAGCAGCAGGAAAAAAAAAATCAACTTAGTGTACTGTGGAGAAGCTTTGAGGAAATAGAAGAACAGAAGATAATTCTCAGAGATGTGGCATGTTCCAGACAGGAAGTAGGCTGGCTTGTAGAGGGTGCAGGATTCATCACCGCCTGAATTCAGATATGTTTTGTTTCATGCTTTGACCTGATTTTGAAGGCAGTTTAATTCAGGACAGACTTTTAGCAATTGCTTCTGTGTTGTCCGTATTTAATGCACACTGGTGTGCCTTTTCTGTTCACTTCTTAATGCCTGGGTATCAGGTTTTGAGCTATTTTGTTTCCATGTTGCATGTTGGCTGTAGACGAGTGTGAATGAACACTGGCAAGAATACTAAGAATGTTAAGAGTACTACTAAGAATGTTGTTGAAGATGAGCAATCTTATTCTACCCATCCCTTTTTCAAAAGAGTTAAGTGCTCGTTTTTTAATAGAGCAGAAGCATAAACAGCTTGGAATTGCCTTCGTATCTTAATAAAAACTCTTCTTCCACAAATCTGCGTAATAAAATTTTGAATTCACTTATCTCTTCTTTCTGCTGTTATCTAAACTACTTGCAGTTGACTGCTGCACCTCTGCACTTCAGGGCTGTCTCCTGAGAATATGGATATCAGGTATCAGGTGAAGCTGCTTTGTGACAGCTGTTGTTAGAGTTGCTGGAAATTACTGTAATTTCTGGATTACAAAATTTCTTTCCAGCCTGCCGCTAGAAGTTAGTTCAGTGCATTCTTTGAATGTGCACCTAAATGAAGAGGTCAGTGAATTTAAGGAAGTGTAATGTGTTTACATAACTTCAGGTTCACTGGTACTTAATGTGGGCCTGCATAAATTTGGTACACCTGTTGAAGGAAAAAGCAGCTTCATAATCCCTTTGGCCATGTACTTTTTGATACCTATGCCCAGTTGTATTATCAGAAGTACTGATTAAGTAACAAAAAAAAAGACTGCTTTGCGTAAATGAAGAAATGCATTAGTGACATCATCAAACTATCTTTCTTTCATTAGCAAAGTGCTATAAAATGACTTTAAATCAAATAAACTACAACACAACCTCTGCTGAAATCTAATACTCATCTAGATGCAACGCTCATGCAGTCAGAACAGTTTTTCACTCTGTGCTTAACACTGTCTCAGAAGTCTGGTATTTTAAGTGAAGTCATACAATACATTTATAAGACCATTTCTAACAGCTAGTAGAATCTATATTACCCAATTCTGTAAAGCACTTTATGTTTGGGGTACCATAAATTGGAACTGTAGGGGATTGGAGGTTAGCAGGCCTGGATGGTTTCTGATATGCTACTTTTCAAAATAAACTTGATTAAAATTATGTCAATTTATAAAAATCAGAAGATGAAAAGTAATTCATCTGTGGTGTGTGAAGTTCCAAGTAATTAAAAGCTTAATTCACAGCAAAATAAGCTGATCTGAAACTTTCCTTGAGGAACTAGAGAATTACAAGTTGAGATGGGATTGGTTTGTGTGCACTCCTTACATTATAACCCATGGCAAAATAAAAATGCTCCAATAACTGACCTCTGTATCGTGGAAGAATGCCCATAACTTACAAATTTCCTATATCTGTGGGGGAATAAAGCTAACTTAAAATGTGGACATATTTTATGTATCATTTTCTTAATCTGGGGGAATTGGGGATGTTGGTTGTTTTTGTTTTCTGGATTTCTTGAGAGGAAAATAATTAACTTTAAAAAAAAAAAACATTGTCTTAAGGTTTGGTAGTTCTTTTTCAGGAGGGTTGCTTTTAGGAATGCCAAGTTCAACTTATTTACGATTTACTATGAGGAATATCTATCAAATATGATTTCATACTGCTATGGTACCATTAATCTTCACTACTACAATATTTGCAATAATAAGAACCTAACAGAGCCCAATCATGATGAATTTCCTTTTCTGTTTTGACATTACAAAATAACAGTAATGAATTTCAGGTGCATTTATATCCCTAGCAGTATTGCTACAGAGAACTTTGTAATAGTCTTTGATCAGTTTCTCAGCTGTAATGTGTTAATAGATCTTTTGAGTCTGTATAACTCCTGCAAGTACTTCTCAAAGTCACATTTTCTGGATGTATTAAGTTTGTAGGTAAACTTTCTTCTTTCTCAAGTCCTGCTTGTAAAATTCAGTTAACGTCTTCCTAACTGGAATTATTGGCCTACAGCTTATTATCTTGAAATGTCTGTTACAGCCAAATCGTATTCTGTTTGACTGCCAAGAAAAACCTCAAGCAACGCTTTCATATATGTGTATTGGCTGACAGTACCAAACCCAGATGGCATTTCTGGGCCATGTATAAACCTACAAAACATTTTTTCCACATTAAGCTTTTAAAGTATAGAATCTATATACCATTTAAAACTAATTTTTGTCAGTTTACTTCCATTTTTTATATAATATTCTGGAACAACCCGCATCCAAAGCTTTTAATGTTATGAAAGCAGTAATGAGAGAATCTTATAAGTCATAATTACATTTTTAATATAATCTCTTTCCTAAAAAGTAACATGCATAACAACATTGTTCTTTTTCTAATGAAAAAAACATTCCACATTTGGTTTACATTTTCCTGTCAGCTGATGCTGATTGTCTTTACCAGAAGTCTTACAGGAGGAACAGTTACTGGTTGAATCATTTGAAACCAAACCAATCCATTCTCCTTAAGTTGTGCTGGCATTGCTGGGCTAAAGTAAACCACAGAGTGTTGAAGAAATGTCCACCATTCCTTTTCTGATGTTCCTAATCCTGCAGGTCTTTAGTTGTGAAATAGTGTCTTTCATGCATGCAATATTCATGCAAACAGTAGAATAACAAGGCACATACGGCTGTCCTTATCAAATTCATTTTAAAGTTCTTTGATCTGCCAAGTCTTAACTACAGCAAATTTGCATAATTGAGAGGGTTTTTTAAAACGTTAGAATTATTCTCTCTACTGTTAACATTTCAGTATGTTGTTAAAAGATAGCAGAATAATAATTAGCATGTATTCAGTGCCTTTTACTTCTACACTCCTCAATTTGCCTGTAATCTTACTACAAGAAATATTGTTAAATTAACTAAAAGGAATAGCAGTTGCCAAAATGAGCTTAAGTATTGAGTCTTACATCATCCGTCAACATCTCCACAGACCTTTCCTCTCTGAGAAGGAATTCAGGTGCAACAGCTTTTTATATTGAATGCATTTTATGATCAAATCAGGTTCTGTGGTGTAAATCTGGGAGAAGTAAGCTAACTTTAGCCATGCATTCTGATCCTGCATCCTGCCTTCTTTCTATTTTTTCTCTTGGAGTTTTTATTTTTCAGGAGTTTCGGCTCCACATCTGCATTTCCAGGTTCTTATTGTCTTCTAAGGATTTTTTAATATTTTTCTGAGATAGTTTTTTCAGCTGAATCTTTCAATCTGAATCCTTCACTCAATAATACCTGGCATAAATGAGAGTACAATGGCTGAACTTGAGCATAGAGTAAATTAAAGTTGTTCTTGTGGCACGGTGGAGATGCATGAGTCAAATATAATAAAGACAGCAAATGTAAGCCTGGGGGTTCTTTTGTAGCGTACTTTTCATTTCTTTTAGACTTCAGCATTTAAAAAAAGTCATTTGTAATAATGAATTAGCAGTCTTATTCTATTTTGAATATGTTTGTTTAAAGTCTGATAGCTGTTAGATAAGGCCAGTATCTCTTCAGATTATGTCTATACTGCCATATTAACAGTTCTGACCACAGCAAAACTGCAGATGTGACGTTTTTGCAAGCTGTAGTAATTCTTAAATAATGACTCTGTGTTTTCTTGAAAGGACTACCCTCTTTATAAGTTTGATTCCATTTATTTTATTATCAGTAACATCCACTGATTTTCTTAGAATTAATATCCTTGTGGAATAACATAAGTAGGAACAGATAGTTCAGTAAATTAACCAGCTGCTCTTTATTAAACTATTTTCAGAAACTACATGAGGACAATTTCATGTTGTAGTACAGGCTCGAGAAGTATTTTAAATCTGTTATTAGATCAGTTGCAAAGGCTGAAGAAGTTAAATGTCTGAATACCCCTGTAGAAACTTTGTGCCATGAACACCAAGCTACCTTTAGCTATCACTATCTTTTTATTCAGCTTTCTCTCTGCTATCTCTCCCCTTTTCATTACAGTCCAATTTTTGTCTTCCTGCTTTCTTTCTCCCTTCTCCCGTTCTCAAATGCCTTCATTTTCTCTCCTTTGTAGGTGAGAAGCCTTGAAGCCTGTCTGTCTGCTGCCTTGCACTGACAGATAGGACTGGCAGCTCTGCACTTCCATAACCTGAGCAGGACTGGCTGACTCCTTGGCATGCTGACTAGGCAGACAGCTGAGAGAAAATACAGTTCTCTCTAGATATTTTTGTGATAAGGGCACCTCTAGCAGTGAGGACCTGTTATAAAAAGCTTATGGAGATTTTTTTTTGTGTGTATGTACCAATTACATATCAAACAGGGCTGGAGCATCAAGTTGATAAGTATTTGTGTTTTGTCTGCAGCTTCTGCTGTAGACTTCTTAATTTTCTCTCTTAAAGTCAAAGTAGATCTATATTTGATTTTATAGTGAGTTAGGGTCATCGTTGCAGCTTGTGTCTACCAAAAATTTTAACACTGTGAGCCAGGAACCACAGCACGATAAATTCTTTGTGTTTACTCAAAGGTAAATATCCATAATATTGAGTGAACACCTTCATTGGGCTGGTTATATGGATCAAGTCATGATTTGCTTGAGCAGCTGTAAAGTTCTGTGAACTGATAAATATTGTGTGTTATATCAGAGAGATGGTTTTGTTTTATACTTTCCTTGACAGAAGGGCCTTTCATGCACTAGGTCCTGCCCTTCTGGCTTTTGGAAATCTGTGTACTCTTTGTTGTTACATTGTGTTCTTGTGTGTGTTCACCTAGCAATCCAATTTAGTTAATCAGCACATCTAGCAGTTTTCTTAGTAATGAATCACAATATAAACATTGAGGCATATCCTAGATAAAAGCAAACAATGCTCAGTTTCAGTAGACACTTGATATTGCAAAATTTGTTATGTAGATTTCTACTATATACTAAGAAGATTGTGTAGATGGAAGAAGCTTGAATCATTTAATAATTGAGTATCAAAATTCAGTTAAGAGTTTTTCTGGTTGCTGCAGGTGGAGATGACCATAGTATGTTTTTCTGTATAACTTTTTTGTATAGAAGCCTTTCTTGATCTCTTAATATTGCATGCAGTATTACCAAAATTTAAATATTCAGGCATTATAAATAAGACAGCTTCACTCTGTAAAGGGTTCGAATATCAGTAGTGTGATCGTACAGTTTTTGCTTTTCTGAAAGGGCTGGTTACTCTAGTTTTACTCTGCAATTGGTGGCATAACATTGTTGTTAATGAAAACATGTTCCAATATAATTGCATCAGCTTTGGTGCTTGGGCTGTCAGAAGTACCATAGATGCCTTAGGTGCTGCTAACATCTAAGCTGCAAATACAAACATTCAATCCACTTCCATAGTTTTTTCTGGAACTTCAGGGGGAAAAAAATATTGTAGGAAAAGGTGAGAGGTGAAATTGTGCTGTATGCATTAGAATTTCCTTAGCAAACATGCAGGTCACAGGAGGGCAATATCCTCAGTCCTTCAGAAGCTCAGGTTGCCATTCTGCATACTTCTAACCAAAAAAGGAGCTCTTACTCCACTATATTTTCCTTTGTTCTCTCATCGGTAGGCTACAACTTCAAAGGCAGTAATAAGGGAACTAAAGTAAAGCTTTCAATGAGAGCTGAGGAAATTCAATTTTCCAACCCTTTGAAAGCTTTCCAGCTTGTTTAGTTTTTGGTGGCTGTCAGATAAGATGTTTTCTACAATAAATTGTGTTTTTACCAGAAAAGCCACCTAAATTGACAGCACATAAAAAGAATGCAAGTCTGAAAACCAGCAACTACTTGTTACATTTTTGTAAGATTGGGGGGGGGTCGGGATTTTTTTACTGATGGGTTAATACATACTTCACAAATACTGTTTATAGTATTCACAGTTACTATTTATATACATATATATATAACAGCTTTTGACAAACACATCATTTTTCCAATTAGAGGAAAACATAACAATAGGAAGAAACAATGTAGTATTTTCTTGTATGAAAATGTATTTGGCTATTCAGTCCTCTAATATATCAAATCTGGGGGACTTCTGAAAGTCAAAATATTTCTACTATATTTTAAATTAGTCTGGGTCACTTTAATGATTTTTCATTTGCAAATGAGGCTTTGTAATTAAAGTTTAGTAATTTTTAAACAAAGAAAGAGACACTACAGGTCTGAAATTGAAGTTTCAATTTCATACATTCTGTTTCTTCAAAATTTGTTTAAACTGATTGAAAAATACCGTTGTTGTGAATCAGGTTATGTAGGTATCCTGTATCACACATAATCAGTTCTGTTTTAAAACATAATGGAATGCATTGCATCTACATGTAAATGCAATCACCTTCCATTAATAAAGTTCAGTTGGTTTCATTTGAGCACTTATACTGCTTAGATGCAGTCACCCTGAAGTAAGCTGTTGAGGACATTCAGCAAGTTAATGTCAGAATAATGGAAATAAAAGGAATATGTCTTCATTCAGATATGAAAGAATGAGTACTGTATGTGTTACAGAAAACACATAATTTAGTATTCAGACAAGACTTTCTAAAGGTTAATGGTATGGATTGCTTCAAATTTTATATGCCAGACTTCAAAAATAAGGAGATAGATACAGAGATGATCAGAACAATTTTTGAATATCAAACTCTGTGAATTTTGTGAGGTTTGACTACCTACCGTCATGAGCTTTTTCATAAAAGTTCAGTGCACTTCTCATTGTTACTCCTTTTTTGCAATTTTAAATGGAGCGTTTGAGTAATTACCAAACTTTTACGGAAGTTGATAGATGCAAGTGGAATAAAATAATTAGTGGTTTCAAAGATCCCTCGTATTTGGAGTCAGTCAGCTTTGAAACAAACTAGAACCTTCTTCGTGGTATCTACCCAAGTCCTGCTTAGCTAATTTCTCCCAATTTGAAGGCAAAAAAAAAAAAGGTGTATTTGTACTCTGTAGAAGGAGGTGTTCCTTTCTGACCTTTGCAAAAGATTTACTTACATCTTGAAGCATAAGATTTCATCATCCTTATCCAAGTAGGCATAAGAACCAGCATTAGTAGCCATGAAATTATTCAGTGCTTTTAAGAATTCTAGTGCAGTAAACTTTTGAAAGGCTGACTGCACACACTGCATGACATTTTCTTTTATTTCCTTTAATTTAGTTGACATTCATTTCATTTGTATAATGAAAGAAAAATGGAAGGCCTCTGTTACAGTCTCCTCATCTAATCCTAAGTATTTCACTCAAAAGTCATTCTAAAAACCTTTCAGTGTTAAATATTACAGAAGCAGCTTGTTCTTCTGGGAGAAGTCCTTCGGAAATCAGTATTACTGAAGCACTTTTTTAAAGAAAATTCTTCATTGTGTTAGGGCGCAAACAAGTAGTAGATATTGTGTTTGTTTTTAAAACAAAGTCAAAATTAAGAGAGAAATCTGACACTCAAAAATCCTGACACTGCTGTTGTATTTAAAAACAGCAGCAACAAAAACTGTGTCTATTGATCACAATTCTAATTGTGGTGGTGAAGTATTGTTTAAAATTATTAGTCAGGGAAGGGCTGAGTTCACTGTGGTTTTTGAGATGCTGATATCCATGCTGTGGTATCAGATCACTTGCAAAGAACTCTTCTAGAGAATGAACAAAGAATCCGCATAGGATCTAAATCAGTTTGCCCGACATGAAGATTACAAGCTTTTTATTTGAATGGAAATGCCTTGTTAGTGGACCTGTAGATAACTGCATGCTTCTGTTTTCCTGCTGCCTTCTCAGGAGAGAAAGAATTTTATTTTTATCATGTAGTTCTCATTTAGTTCTTTATAATTACATGCTCTTGATAAGATGCAACTTCCAGCGACTGTAATCCTGTTGTCATTAAATTATTATGTGAGAATTTGTTTATGAGCACTTTCTCAGCTAATTTTGTGACACAAGAAAAAACAGTAATTACTAATTACTATTAGCAGGAGTTAAAGTGAACCTTGTCATGTTGAGTCTGAGCATGTGAGTCAATGGGGCAAGAGATTTGGTACTGGCCATGTCTAAATAAACACGAATAGCTCATTTCTCCTCAAATTCTAACATACAGCATTTTATCATAGAAAAGGCACTTGAAAGAAGCATCTTAACCTAGAAATCTGAAGCATTTCAGCAACTCTCCAATTAATTGTCCACAAATAGTTTGGAAATGTGGGACTGAGCCTTTGAAAATTAAAAATAAATTCACTAATGCAGTTACTGTTATTTAAACACGTTTATAATAGCCCCTAAAACGTGTCTGTATAGGAAGGGTTGTTTCAGAAAGTTTCTTTTCTTACTTTCTAATTTCATTTCAGCTGGACAGCTCAGCCAGTCAGCACATTTTGCTCTCCAGCTGCCATACAATGTGCTGGGCTTGGGACGCAGCGCTAATTTCCTCGATCATTTGTATGTTGGCATTCCTCGTCCTTTAGGAGAAAAGGTTAGTTGAAATTTATGATTTTCAAGCTAATATTTCTGGTATAACCTTTCATAATAGAGTTTGGATAGAAAAATTGCTAATGACACATTTTATAAGTATGAATATTGAAGTAAGTTTGATTACAGAAAAGTTTGCCAAAAAAAACCACCTTGTACATCTGTTTTTTTAAGGTGGGTGTAAGCTCCAGTGCCAACAGTAAAACTAAAAGATAACTGAAGTTGTTTTCAAATGTTAGTCATATGGTGCTTGTTTAAATCGTAAGTGTGTATTAGACCTGATGGTCCAATTGTTATGGTCTCAGCTGTGAGATTTCCCTGGGGCTGATCTGGCTGGCCTGTAAACTCACACAGTCCTTTCTGCTTCAGATGATAGCACCATATGATCGGAGCTGGAGGTTACTGTTATCAGCTAATCTTGAGGTGAAACATAAAAGGGTCCTGACTGTTCACAGTCCTTAAAAATCTGACTGTACTACTTCAAAGAGTAAGGTACTTGTATCAGGGTACCACTGACATTTATGGTTTGGATAATCAGTAAAATTCCTTTGTAAAATTGGTTCCCTCTTCTCTCCCTATTATGTTGTTGCTTTGTATCTGTGTTTTGAGCAGATATTATGTTTCATATCAGCAGCATTTCCCTTGTTTTAGACTTTGTAGTTATTTTTAAAGTGCTTTGGAACTCTCGGAATAACAGACATACATAAATGGAAGGGGAAAAAAATCACTTAAAAAAAAACCACACACTTCTGAGTGTTTTTCCCTTTTTTTACATTTCAGAAGAGAAAATACTTTGCTTTTAAGTGTGTTGACTTATTAGGAATTGACATAGCTTTTGTTTTACTTCCAGTCTGTTAGAAAACAAGAATGGACAGCTATCATACCAAACTCCCAGCTTATTGTCATCCCATATCCTCATAATGTTCCTCGAAGGTAATTTCATTATTTTGAATTGCACTTCACAAAGTTACATTATTAACACACATATTAGGCGTTCTTTTTTTCTTTTAAGTGACTCTAAAAGCAGTGATGGAGTGGGATTCAGTTGCTGTTGTTGCCACTGTGACTGGACAGAATACTTTTTAGTATTTACATGTAATTTTATGTAGTAACCATAAGCAATCAAAATCTATTACCAGCTGAACTCCTGTATGTAATAACATATTTGCTGGATAAACCAGCATTACTTTTGTCAAATTGTAAGCATGGTAACGATTGAAGCAAGCATTTTGGTTTCATCAAACATGCAATTTCTGCCCCGCTGTATGTAAAAGCTTTGATTCAGTCCTTCTGAAGAGTCTGTTGCCACAGGTATCAATGTTTTTCTTTAAGAAAAGGTGAAGGGGTTACTTACATAAGCTCTTTCACATTGAATTTGTTTTGAAATTAAAATGTTTATCTCAGAAATCAAGCATGTTTCTGTCGTTGCTATTAGAGAAAACATTAGTCACGTATTACAGCTGCTTTTTGCCGCTTGATCTACTAGTGAGGTCAGTTGTGTTTATCATGCAGAAATGATTCTGACATCAGTTTCAGCAGCTAATTTTACTACAGAACAAATAACAGTTGAGAAGTGACGTGCCACTTGAGTTGCTAATTAACAACCACAGGAATAACATCTGCCAGATGGAGAAAATTTAGTTTCAGTGTTAAGGTATTTAAAGGTATGCGTTATGAAGAATATTTTTTTTAGTCATCTTGTCCATAAGCTATTTCTGCTTCTTTAGAGAGCAAGTTTATGGAACTAAACTGTGGAGACTGGAATTCCAGAAGAATTAAGATTTCATTTAAAAAAAGCCTTATTAATTTATAATTCCTTTTAACATAAATATGCCATTTCCTGGGAGGACTGGGTGCTGCCTCAGCATTTAGGATCTTGCTGGTAGCTTTCCCATGACAGGAAGTCTGAAGTTGGGGTGTTACTGAGCCTTGGGACCCCACAGTGTTCTAGGGATTCTTTCCAGAAGTCCCTCAAGTGCCTCATTTTGTTGCTCTCCTGTATTCTTCTGCCATAGCCAACTGGTTCTGCTGCCTACAACTAGGACAAAACAAGTCAGTCTCTGAGGACACTCACAACATCCCTGGATTAAAAAACTCAATTTCAGTGGCATTACTTGATAATAATTACATTAAGCTTTGTATTTCCCAGTAAACACCATTAAGCTCCAGTCTCCAAGTGCAGCCACTAGGTTGTTGTGGACTGGGCTGCTACTTATCTCAACACCAGCAAGTTATTTTGATCTTTATAAATGAAGTCTATTTTCTACTTCCTAATTAAGGGTATTAACATTTCCTTGGATTTTCCTCTTTTATATAGTTGGAGTGCCAAGCTGTATCTGACCCCGAGTAACATAGTCCTGCTAACAGCTATAGCCTTAATTGGTGTCTGTGTTTTCATCCTGGCAATAATTGGCATATTACACTGGCAAGAAAAGGTAAGTTTAATTAGCTAGTTTAACATTTCCTCATATTTTATAGACTTGTACATTTTTGAGTAGCTTGATATTATTTCTGACACAGTCTGCATCAATCCCCAAAAGGTGTGGGTTTGTTATTAACTCAGTATTTATTGCAAGCTTAAAAATTGGCGTTGTTTCTACTTAAGCTCAAAGGCACTTAAAAAGGGAAATGAAGAAAAGCATTGATAAGCTTTTGCCATTATGCTGTTATTCCCAACTAAATAAGAAGTTTTTAGTTTATATCCAAGCTTTCTATTTGGTAGAAGTTTAGGAAGTATAGTATTCAAGAAAGGGAATATAAATTCAGTTTACTTAGCTTGAGTTGCTGGTAATCTAAAAAAGAGGAAAAACATTTTTTCTGTAACTATCTTTGCTGATTGCGCTCACATTAGCATTCAAGAGTGTACAGGGAGACAATTGTGTGCATATTGGCTGCTTTGCTCTGTGTGTCTGAATTATACATGCAGTGTATAGAAATCTATTGATTTGAAGAAGCATTTTGAAAGGGGCCTTTCATGTCACAAAAGAAACGCGTTCCCATTTTTCTTAACTATGTGCAGTTCACAATCATATCCAACTGGCAGGATTGCCATTAAATGCTGCTGCATACCCGAGCCATAATCTTAGCTGTCAAATAAAATTACTGCACATTTTGACATGGTAGAACTGTTTGTTATTTTGTGCTCGTGGAAATAAAATGACCTTGTTAAACATTCAGACAGGCTTTGCACATGCTTCATATTGAAATGTTACTTGACTGTCATTCTCCACTCTTCAGAATGCTCAGTGTGGTCTCCAAATCATAGTGATGCTGGAATGTAACACACACAGCAAGGAAATACAAATTTTATGGTGACTGTCCTTAACGTGTCCTGACGTACCAAGAAAGCATTGCTAATAGTAGCTTGGTCTGTGCGCTGCCTGGTACAGTGCTAACTCTGTCTCCAAGACATGTAAAGCAACAGGAGTAGCAAAAATAAATGTTTGATCTCTCAGTTGTGAAGGACTATGTATAATTCCATCTGGTGAAACTGAGATTTAATGACAGCGTTTAAAACTTCCTTTGCTGATAATAAGAATTCTTGTATTTTGATGTAAAGAAGCACTCAACCCAGAGGGGGGGCTTTCCGAGCCATTTTAAGTCCCATTCATTGAGTGTATGTGAATGAAGTGGTGTTGGTTATGCGTTGAGCTCCTTTCCAACAGCTGCATCTTGCTCAAAATAGGCACAAATATTTAGATAAATTGTGTATTTTTGGATTACTGTATAAAACAGTAGTTAATTACTATAATTTTCAAATGCCCTTCCCATTGATTTTTACCTTCCCAGTTTTATAAGAAATGGTTGTGGTACAGAACAAGTAAAAATCCTGACCAAGGCAGTACTGTGAGCCAGTGGCATGACTGGGGGTTAAACTCAAAAGTTTTCTGTCTAAGTTTACGCTTGGTTTTCTGCCTCTTTCTGTAATCCTCTCATAAGAATACTGTTCTGCCTTAATGCTGTTTTCCCTGCAGACTTCTAGAGTACCTATCACAAAGAAAGAAAGGGGAAATACACTGGCAGCTGCAATCTCTTCTTTTCCCCCAGAGGATGTATCTGTATGTAAGCTGCCTTGCTTTACTCAGCAGTTAAAAGAAAGCATGTACTTTGACCTCTGCAGATAAGTAGCAGAAGTCCTTTGTGTACAGTATTTCTTAGGCACTGAGCTGCCAGCCATTATGGTATTGTTTAAATAACTGTAGTATTTAGGGATACTATGTCACTCTGACAGTCCTTAGAAATTTTTGATCCATTAAAAAGAAAATGAATGGCTTTGAGTTATTAGTTTTTACTTTTGATACATCAAATGAAAGAAAAGCTGAGGAAGAGCTGAAGCCATTATTTTATCTTACAACAATATAGTCTGCTGCTTTCCTGTATTTTGATTCTCTTTAATTTGCTTTGTGATCTTGGGACTAGTCATGTGAACGCTGCACACTGATGGTAATCCTTGCCGGGGAAGTTTTGATGTATTCATCAGAATATCGGTTACTGACAAATTTTGAAGATGTAATTTTTTCATGAAGCGTGCAAGAAATGGAGTGAAAACTGCTTTCTAAGTGAGCCTACATAGCACTGTGGAATGTGACAAGCGTTTTAATTTAGCACAGTATGCCACTCCCCTTTTCCCACCCTGTTTTTGACATTCGGAATACTACTGGCATTGATAAAGACTGCCAAAAAGCCACACAGATGTATCTTAAACTTCACTGACAGCCCTGCTGCTGCCACAGAATGCCATAAAATCCAATAGTTAAATGACAGCTCGGCTGCTGCTACAAAATGCAGTAAAATCCATAGTTAGCCCACTGGAATCGCTGTCATACATAAACACTGTGTGATGAGGAAATCTCTGGCCTTGAGCCAGAGCAGATGACAAACTTTAAGGCAGAACACATGCACTGATTGCTACCGAAGTTGTCATGTATATTTATCAACTCGGGTACAAATCAGAATGCCCACACAACAGCATGCTGTAAAGGCTTTTCTTCATTTTACTCATTCATCAAAAAGAAAAGAAAAAAATGAAAAAGTATAAGCAAGCGGAAAAAGCATTTAAATTTGTTTTGCTGAATTTTCTTTTACTAGGGTTTGTAAGGACTGTCTGTCGTGAGAAAAACACTGCTTGCTCAAAAGGTTCACTGTGTGTTCAAAACTCCTGGAACAGGAGCTTTCCTGTTCTGTCACTGCCTTCAAACACAAGGGAGGCAGGGGGAAGAGAACACGTTATAGCACTCCATGGGTTCTAGGTGCAGTTTAAGTATGCTCTCTTTTCCAGGCACAATCCAAGCTACTCTTTCAGCAGACCAGTGTGTGTTCTGCGTGAATAAGTGGGGCAGTACATCCTACCTTACATTTTCTGAATACAAAAACATGAAACGGTCCTTTTTTTTTTTTTTTTTTTTTTTTTTTTGCCTACTTGGTGCTGTTAATTGTTGGTTGGACCACTGGCCTTGTCTGAATTTGTATTTAACATTTAAATAAAAAAATCTCATTTTAAGTGTAACATAGATGACAACACTTAGGGTTAATCCAAAGTAATTTCATCTCATATTAGGCTAAATACATACGCACCAGGAACCATCCTTTGGTTTTGAAATATTCCTTTTATAAAAGCATTATTAGAACAACAGAAAATGATGGGTCATAAATACGAAAACAGCTGAGCATTAACAGCAGAAGCCAATTTTGAGTAGATTATTGCTATTGCAAACTGACATCATTTAAAAGCTAATTATTGAGGCTTTTACTAAGCTTTTTGCCTTTTGTCAAGTGAGCGACTTGGAAAAAACGAGCCGTTCTCTGACATTTGACAATTCATTTCTGTAACAGTATTGTTCTATATCCCATGAACTGCTTCGCTTTTTTGTTTTATTTTTCAGAAAGCAGATGACAGAGAGAAGCGGCAGGAGGCTCATCGGTTCCATTTTGATGCTATGTGACATGCCTTAATATTTACAGAGGACCTGCTATTCCTTTGCTTAATTGAAATACTAAATTTTGACTTGTGAAATGATTGCCATGGAAAATATCGCTGGTGTGCTATTTGTAAATGTTGCATTATTTGGTATTTATTTGGAACGTATTAAAATTAGACCTGAATGTCTCTTAAGGCCTTCCAGTAAAAAACAAAAAACAACAAAAAAAATCTGTATATAACAGCATTTGGTCTTTATTTAACAAAGGTGTACATTTATTTTTCATAGTAAAAGGGATCATTTTGCATGTATACTATTGTTTACACACCACCAGTTCTTTAGTAATATATTTGATAGAAAGCTGTGTAAATAAAGTTTAGCATTCTAGTGAGAAGAATACTTTGTACCACTGACACTGGTATTGTCTTTATACATTCCAGCAAAGTAAACTGCATTTCAGAAAATTAATCTTGAGCAATTTTTCGGATGATATAATCATTAATTGATTGCTTAACCTTAAGTATTCTGTGTTTCTCCTTGTTTAAATTCATATGTGCAATTGCTAAGGCATTTAGGAGTTGGAGAACTAAAAGAAACCTTCAACCTTGATGCTAGTTCAGTAGCTCGTGGGATAGATGCAGTATATATATATGTTAGTTCTAGAAAGACGATG
Source organism: Callipepla californica brunnescens (assembly GCA_023055505.1). Taxonomy (NCBI): domain Eukaryota; kingdom Metazoa; phylum Chordata; class Aves; order Galliformes; family Odontophoridae; genus Callipepla; species Callipepla californica. Next base: position 6,236,859 of record JALIRH010000016.1, read on the forward strand.
ACAGATTAAAAGAATTGAAGTCATAGAATGTATCAGCGTGACACACACTGCTTTTGTAATTAAACCATAACCATGTTTATTTTAGAAAGGCCTAAAGTCATGGAAGTCACTTCTGTGGGTTTTGCTCTTGTAAGAAAGGTGGGGGACTCTGTATTTGGCAGGTGCTTGGGCTGTTTTTAAAGAAATGAAAGTAAGAATTTTGGAGCAGAAGGAAAATGAGGATTGACTCCCTAGAATTCATTATTAGATGGTTATTGATTACCAGATGACCTCTAGAGGTCCCTTCCAGCCCCTACAATTCTGTGATTAACAGGTGAAATGTACAAAGATTAGATAAATAGCATAATAAGACACTCAGAACAAGCAATGCCTGATATGCCCAAATACCACAGGGCTGTAATAAGTACAGAAGCAGAGTGGCTTAACTATGTATTTAAAATAGTGATAATGTTACAGTTCCTCAGTATAATTGGAATCCTGAAATAGTTTCTAAAAATAATGATGCTTGTATTTAATAGTTGTTCCTATGTTCCTATATCCTTAGTGACATGAGTTTACATTATTTATTGTGCTTTTAAAGCTGTCAGCTTGCATTCCTAATAAATACCATTTGAAAAATGGGAACACACCTTCTCATCGAACTGAAAAGTGTTGTTCTTACAGGGAGTCACCTCAAAAGAGATAGTGGTAGTGAGAACTCCTTATCTCCTCCACCCCAGCACCTATCCTATAACCTTACATACATTTGTCAATACAGGAAGAGTAAAGGAAGAGCAAATGCAAAGCTGGAACTCATCGTCCTCTGTGAATCACAGGTAAACGATTTGCTATCACAGCAGTGCTGAAATGACCCATTATAACAGCAGCTCCAAGTCAAAAATCAGAAAGGTACTGGAAGTCTAAGTTCTGTAGTTTTTACAAAATACTTGTAATTTGAACTGATCAGATTCCAACAAAGCAGACTTTCAAATTACATGTCCATTAGTTTTTAGGATAGCATATCTCCTTAATACACACCTGTAATATTTCTCTTAGAGTAATGTGAAAGGGTATGCTATTTATCTAAATCCTTAAGGCTACTGTACTTCTTAGACCCCACTGCTAGAATTCTCTCCCAGCAGCAAAAGTAATAACAGGTTTCATAATTAAGAGGAAGCGCAATCTAATGCGTTCTCTTTTTCAGATGGTTGGAGAATACGGCTGAATGCACGATGCCACTCTGGCAGCAAAGTCATCCGTAGCCTTCTATCACAATATAATAAACATAGATTAGCCTCCTTATGTTTTTGGGAAAAAATAATTAGGAGTGAAATAACCTCATGCTGACATTTAAGCTGTTACTGAGTTAACGAAGCAATGAACTTGGTATCTCACACTTAAAGGTGGTTTGCATGCTCAGCAGTGTGTTGTTACATTGCTTCATGTACAATACTTTCTTGGAGCTTTAATAGCTTTCTTATAATAAACTTTGGCAGGTTCTAACTGTTCATAGCTTGGCTTACAACAGTCTATACATACTATTCTGAACTAAGGCATTAATTCACCTCATGTCAAAGGCTTTACATCATATTTGGCTTTCGTAGGCATCAAAAATTTGTATTGGTGAGATTGTTACCCTTCTACCCCGAAGTTTTAAAAAGCGATGTTCATTAGAACGTGTTTCTAGGTAATCTTCAGTTTAGCTGAGAGCTAAGGAACAGTTTTAACTGCATGAATTTTCAAAATAGATAATACAGCCCTGGTAAGAAATGCTATTGGAAGGCTTCTCCAGTGTGAATTCTCACCTATATAAAAATACTGTTGACATGCCAACTGACAGATGGCTGTTGAAATACCAGCTTGCTTTGTTCTCGTTTTCCATGAGAAGCTTTAAGACTGAATCTTCCTACTAAATTTATCATTAATGCAGTATAATCCGCAACAAAAGAACCAACTCTTCTGCTGCAGATTAATAGGCATATTCTGTACAGTGTGTTATCTCTCAATGACGACGAGGCCGTCTTTAATAACAGACAGCTGCTCTAAAAAGATTTGCTACAACTAATTGAAAAGTAATCATTCTAAATGCACTGAGTCAATTCAGGACTCCTAGAACTCCTTTCAGACAAATGCCATTTACGTAGTCAGGAGAACTCAACCCTGTAAGTTTCTACTGTGTTAGCGTACAGTCATCAGAGCTTAGTTTTGTTGAAACAGTGTAAAAGTGCTAATCTGTCCCAGCTTTAAAAGTACTCATATCCATAAGAAATGTTCTTTAAAATCCTGAAAGTGAAATTATGCTTAGAATAATTCCAAGTAAATAGTACAAAGACCAGTGAGTTCAACAAAAATTTCTGTTACTTGAATGCATTCTAAAGGAATAGGCAAATTCTAATCAAAACCTTTCAGTATTTAAGAGGGGGTTATAAGAAAGGCAGAGATGAACTCTTCAGCAGGGTCTGTTGTGATAGGAGAAGAAGAAATGGTTTCAAACTGAAAGAGGGGAGATTTAGACTGGATGTAAGGAAAAGGTTTTTTCAGTGAGAGTGGTAAAGCACTCAAACAGGTTGCCAAGAGAGGTGATAGGTGCCCATCCCTGGAGACATTCAAGGTCAGGCTGGAGCAGGCTCTGAGCAGCCTATCTATCTGTAGGTGTCCTTGTTCTTTCCAGGGGAGTTGGTCTAGATGGCCTTCAGAGGTCTGTTCCAACTCCAGTGATTCTATGATAATTCTATGATAAATGTTTTGATTGAAGAACAATATCAAGCAATTTTTCTTTAGTTCTGAAAGACTGTTTTGCTGCTTCAGTTGCCGTTCTATTTATTTCCCCTGACTTTGGCTACTGGACTTCTGTGTTGAGGCTCAGGTGATAGTGGCTGCAGCTGTCACTTGGAAAATATTGATCGTGCAGTACAGTTCTAATTAACTCCTGTCTACAGTGAATAATGGGACCCTTTGTATGAACTCTTAAAAAATAGATATGCTAACCTTCTTCCATGACTTAAGATAGAGAGGTCTGTAGATACATTCTAATACTCTGATCTAATAAAATTGCCTAGCAGATATAAAAATGTGCAGGAAACTTTCTGAAGACTATCGGTATTCTTAACAGATTACTAGAAAGTTTGCAATGATCTTCTTACCTCAGCAGTAAATAACAAACTCGATTATGCGTGTGTGTATGATTTCATATGATATCACCACAATTAGAGGTCCTTCATTTTCCATCATTTCCTAATAAAAAATTATACACGGGTTGTTCCTAAAGTCACTGATGAAACGTACCACCCACTGCCTCACTGTGCTCACACCCACTGCTTGGTTCTGCAAGTGTCAGTGAATGTCAGTGGGTGCCAGGTTTTCAACAAAGAAGATTTCAAAGATACACCTTAATCCAAACTCCTTTGTGTAATAATTCACTTTTACCATCTGTATTTTTGCAAACTCAGTTTTAAGAGCGATACGCAGGTAACCCCAAACAAAGCCAAAACCTGGCTGCTGGGGGAAGGCTGCTTGTGATGTACAGTCTGCTACCAGACAGTAGCAAATATGTTATGTGATATTAAAATTTAAGTTTCTAGGAGAACAGTAATACCAAAAAAAAAAAAAAAAAAAGTTTTGAGGAAGGAAGAACTTGAATCAGAATGAGTTCTAATAATGGAAAGGTAAGCCTTGTTCAAACAGCCATTAACCGTACCAGGATGAGCAGCCTCACTGCCTTCCATGAACTACTACTCAGAAATAATGACAGCTCAGCAGAGCAGCAGAACACACACCTGGTCATCCCAAAGCAGTTTTCAATCTTTGTTAACTCCAAAACTCAAGTCTAATTAACTGAAGCTCAGTGCCAGCCTGACCTGATGGCACAGGGTTTTCTTCCCTGGAAACTAGCGTTCTGCAGGCTCTGAAAATGGGAAGTGCAAGTGTTTCTAACTTGTCACTAGTTTACCATGTAAGATTTTAAAGCACCTCCTATACTGAGAGCTGTAACCAGACAAAGCAACCGGGGTGTCCAGATGAGGAATTTTTCTGAAAACAGCGGTAAGCGATGGCAGAATGTGCCCAGAGTTTGGAGCTGATGCTCGTAGCCACGTCTCCCACACTGACAGCTTGATGCAGCCCTGGGAAAAGAGGAGGCAACGCTGCTCTTCACAAGGGTGTAACAGCTCTGTGCATCCTGGGAATGGACAAACTACAAGTGGAACTTTCAGTTCAATACGCTGTAGCACAGAGGTTCTTTGCAATTACTGCCAACTTGTACCGAGCACAAGATATTTCTATTTTCTCTCCTACTTCTTGTTTGTGAAATAATTGACTACAAACCATTCCTTGAATGCACATTCAGCTCGCGGCCTGAGACTCACGCTACTTCTCTTGTTTCTTGTATGATGAGTAATAAAAATACCTGAGCCAGATTTTGCCCTCAGCTCCACTGTGCGTTCCAAACAAAAGCAACCCCAGCTCCCAGCAGTCTGCACAGCAGCACCGTCCGTTTTCATTTTGTGCTCACGCACTGCAGAGAGGATAAAGAATTGTGCATGCTGCACAGGAATGGTAGAAATTATTGCACTGTAAAGTATTTTCTAGGATTACTACAAAAAACATTTTGTTGCCAGAGAAGAAAACTACTAAGCAGATCCACCTAATGAGGATATATCTTCACTGTGGAGTTTGCCGTTTCATCACACCACTATAAAAACACACGGTTATGAAGTGAGTACAAAGAAATTGCTTTATCCGTTGCTGGAATGCAGCAGCTATTTAACAATTCATGGGAAAACGACTCTTTAAGGAGCAACTGGATCATCTCTGCTTGAAATTGAAAGGACAATTCGAGTAAGCGGAATAATATAATTACGTAACTTGGGATTTTGCCACAGCATCGAGCTTAATACTTCATCAAGCTTCTTAGAACGCTGAAATGGATCTCTAATGCCCACAGAGCTCCTGCCCTTTGCTCACAGGTCTCAGCTGCCCCTTTCGGGCCGGCGCTGGGAGGAGTGTATCCCCCCCGCTCCCCCGCCCCCGCCGCGCCCACCGGAGCTGGCAGTCACGAGAGCCCGAACCGTTTAAGTGCTAAGCTGAAGCAGAGTGACCTTTTCTAACAGGATATGCTGACCTTTGAGCGTCGTAGGAAGAACTCATTCAAACACAAAGCGCCAATCCACGAGGGAAACAGAGCTTCACATCTCTCAACCTCGTTCGAGAGCGGCCCTCTCGCTCACATAGCCGGAGCTGCAAGTTGCAGTCCTGCGTCTATTGTTGTCTGTCGCGTGGGTTCCGCGTCTCCGTGCGAGGTGCCCGAGCCCCGGCCGGCCCCGCCCGCTGCCGGGAGCTCCACGGAGGCGCCGCGCGGAGCGGCTCCGGCGCAGCCTGCGGGGAAACGCGGTCCCGCAGCCCCGGGGCTGCCGCCGCGCTCCGCGCCCGGCCCCGGGCGGCCCTGCTTGGCGCTTCGGGACCCCGAACGCACCGCAGCCGCACCGCTCGGCGGCGCGGGGAAAAGCCGTCCTACGCCGATATTCTTCGCACCGTGCTGCCCACGGGAAAGTTGAAAAATTCTCTCCCCCGGCAGCGGCGGCCACCCCCCGCCGTGCCCCCGCCCCACCTCGGGCTCTTCCCCGAGCGCCAGCTCCCCTAGCGAGCTGACCCGCCGTGATGGATCGCCGCGGGGATGGCAGGCGGCGGGCTGGGTGCGCCTTTTTATTAACTTCTCGAAAGTAAGAGCTCCATTTGAGCTGCCGCTCGACAGACTAAAACCGCACAATAGAGTGCGATGGGCTCCTCTTGTCGCTCGGGCTCCGGGCGGCACAACGCAGCCATACGGGCGCTACCGCGCGGGCCCTGCCACGAGGAAGAAGAGGAGGAGGGCACCGGCTGCCTTCCACGCCGATCGCGGCCGCTGCGATGCCCGACAAAGGCGGCAGACGGGACCCGGATTCGCCCGAGCCACCGTAGCCGGCGCCGGGCGTAGCGGAGCGGGGACCCGGGCGCCTCTCGCAGACGGGAAAACCCCGGCAACCGAGCGGGAGGACGGCCCCGCGGCCTCAGCGCACGGCGGAGCCTCCCTCCCTCCCTCCGGACGGGGAGAGAGCGGCGGCCGCCCCCGCTCGGTACCTGCCGGGCGGGAGGAGCGCGGCGGCCCCGCCGGCTGCGGCTGCTCGCGGGGCTCCGCGGGGGGCGGGCACATGCGTACAAGCGGCTCAGCCAAGCAAACACCCCTCACATCTTAAACGAGCTTCATCCACCGGCAGCCGCTTCAGTCGGGGCTGCGAGCCGCCGGGCTGCGCTCGGCCCGTTCCGCGGGGGGAGTGCCCCACCGCTCCCCGCGGCAGCCCGGCCCCGACGGCTCCCGCCGCGTCCCGCTCTAGATGGGACTGAGCGCGGCGGCTCCGGGCTCGGGCGGCGGAGGCTGAGCGCGCCCCGCGCGGGGGCGCCGGGCATGGCCGCGGGCGGGCGGGGGCCGGCCGAGCCGTAGCCGCGGGGCCACAGCGCCCTCGCGGGGGGCCGGGGGCGGGAGGGGGGGACGCCACGGCCATGGAGCGCCGCTGATCGCCGCCTCCGCGGAGTCGCCGCCGCGGCCCGCCGAGAGACAATGGCCCTGCGCAAAGTGTGCTCGGTGCTGGAAGGTAGGTGCCGCGGGACGGCGCCGCGCTCTCCGCGGCGGAAGATGCTCGCGGGGCTCCCGGGGTCGTCTCGCCTCCCGCCGGCGGCGGAAACTTTTGGCCGCGGAGCGCGGGGCAGCGAGGCCGCCCGCCGCTCCCGGAGCCGCTCCCGCCCCGCCCCGCTGGGATGCGTTGCTCGCCGCGGAAACTGCGGGGCGGCCGCTGCCCGGCTCTCCCGTCGCGCCTGGGCTGGGGGCTGAGCTGAGCTGGGCTGGGCTGGGCTGGGCTGGGGGCTCCCGGACTGAGCGCGCCCGGTGGCGGAGAGCTTGCCCCGGTGCTCCCCGCGCCTACTCCGGGCACGCCGAGAGCTTCCGCTGCTCCATCTTTTCGCTGTAACAATACACTTTCTGCTCTCTTAACTGTCCTAACGAGCTGCGTAACTGTGGCCAGGTGCTTTTGCTTGGATCTGTTTTCAGCAAGGTTTTCACAAAACCGGCCGCCTGTGTCACGAGCCGGTGCTTGACCGGTGTTCACCTCTGCTTCTCTTTCTCGTGCAGCTCGTAAATCCCGGGACTAACTTCATTAGACGCGGGGTAAACAGCGGAGGGCAGCCGGCCTTCCTCCTAGCCTGCCTTTATTTCTGCTATTATTTATACGACTCGGCGTGGGTGAAAGATTTCTGTTAGGAAATAAAAGCTAAATGTGACCGTTAACCTTGTGCCTCGGGAGAGGATCTCTCGCATTCTGTATCTTCTTTAGCAATAGCAGACTTGAGCGATCAGGGCTTCTTTTATTAAATTATCCACTAGGAAATTTTGGAACGTCTGCTTGCATTATTGAAGCCACGAAGGCATCACTGCAGCGTGGAGAACTGATTCTGCTGTGCACTGATGTCCTCCCACGGCATGAAAGTTGTAACAAAAGTGTTTTAAATCCAGAATGTTTCCATAGCCCATAAAACTCCACGTTCCTGACCTGAAGGATAGATGCCTTGAGGCTTTAAATAAATATTTTTCATCTATTAGCATCGTAATTGAAAGTAAGCATCTTCTGGCTGTCAGTAAAAGCCTACTGTACGTAGGTGTTAACCAGCCACTGTTTTCACAAACGTGGGAACAAAAGGCTCCCTGAGCAAGGAAATGTGTTTAGGTTTTTTACTTCCTCTTTAAATAACACAGTTAAATGCATAGCTAAGCCACGATAGAACCGCCAACAGATACAACTGATGCTTCAGCTTCTTAATTACTTTCTACATATGTGGATATAATCGCATTTCAGAAATATGCACTTTCTGCAGATTTACCTATCCAGGAGTTCTCCTGAACAGAGCTCACTCTGATCTTCTATAATCGCATTAGATTCTGGTTGCGAAGTGTTGTTCTTCGAAAGGTAGTTTTTAATGCCATTTAAATATTATGAATAACACTCAGCCATTAGTCACTGAGTTGTTACTATTCCAAATGCATCACTTGCCACGACTTCAGAAATAAGGTATTGTTACCTAGTACTGCACACGCCCTTTTATCTCTGCACTCGGAGTCTTCATACTGTCAATCTGATCACAAAGAGGGAAGAAAGATTGCTATAAATAGATTTAATCCTAAAAGAAAACTACTGGGAGCAACATTCAAATCAAGCGCCATGTTTTACAAGACGCATCTTGAATCCTGAATGGGAGCTAATGACAATGGCAGTAATCTTTTTCTCCATACAGACAGCTTTGTGTTTTACTTACTGAGTTTTACTGAATCGACTATGAAGCACGTAACCATTATAATATAATTCTCACTGTCTCTGTCCATAGTGTTCAGGAGAACTTCTCAGTGCTTCACAGGATGTAGTGGAGCTCCTCGCACCCTGGTTGTTTCCTCTGAGTGTGCTAAGCTGTAGTGCTGTGGTGCTGGGCACTATGGCTGCAGTAGTGCTGCAGGTTTGGTGGCCTTTGCCTGCCTGCTTCCTCAGCAGCACGAGGATTGGAGGCCAGGGTGCTCGCTGTGAGTTGGACATCTAAGGACAAAAATCTTTTTCCTTCCATCTCCAGCTCTCAACATTTTGGACACCACTGGAAGCCAGTTAGAGATTTGGTGATTTGACCTGATAATTCAACAGTCAGCCAGGGTTGGTATAAATGTCCACTGCTCCTGGGAGTGTGACGCTGCCAACCTTCCAGTGAGGTACAGAGTTATTTCCAACTCCAGCAGGTTGCGAGAACGTGGGCTGCTAAGATTAGCTTGCTGCCATTCTGCTCGGCCCTCTCATTTGCATTTTGGCATGATTTTAATAGCTAATTTCTTCACAAACAAGTAGTGTTTGAAAGTAGTGCTTCCTTCCACATGAAAGCTAGGAATTACTGTCTCCTGCTCCCAAAATCAATAGGTGTAACAATGACCCAAGAAGCTGAATGTAAGCAGAGAAAAATTAAATGTCAAAAAGATGTTCATGATGTGTCTGCTGAAATCAAGAGGCAAGTATTGTCTGTAGAGGCTGCAAGGAGCCCTAGTGAAGGCAGTATCAAGTGTAGGGCAGTATTTCATTTTTTGCCTATAACCAGGAGCTACTTGCAATTTCTTCTGCTGCAGTGAAAGAAAGCTAAGTAGCAGACAGCCTTCACTGTCAAGCAATTAAGCAGAAGTAACTCAGGTAACCACAAAATAGGTTTGAAAAAGCTCTTCTGTTCTAAACAGGTATCTGGTGACATTTGCTGTGTGTTATTTTTAGTACATAGACAAACTAGTACCCAAAACGTACTGCTTTCGTAGTAGGATAACTTCAAAAGCATGAGCTCTCTAGTTCTCCCAAGGCATATTTGACAATGACTGCTGCAAGTTTTTCTACAGAACAAGCTGGTTATAAATATATTGATATTAACAGAAAAGTTAAGTTTCGTAATCAGGTCTATAGATGTAGTTGGAGTGCCGAATAACAGTGGACTGAAGGTAAAGGAGCTACTGAATTATGTATCCCTGTCTTCCAAAAAGCCAAAATGTTCTGCACCTTCCCTAAGGTTTAATTCATGGAGAGAGATTAGACAGAAAGATTACTCCCCGAGTGAAACTTTATAAGCTATTAATCATTTATGAACCTGTCAGAAATTCACAGTGTAATTCGTTGCAGGGATGGTGAGGAGAGCTGCTAAACATCTGCAATTGTACCAGAAATTGCATATACTCTTGTCCACATTATTTACACACCAAACAGGTTACACGTGCAGTGATGGACATGCTTATCTAGACCAAAGCAAAATATTAATTACAGTGTCTTGGCCACAGTTGTGGCTGTAGTGCTGCAAACAGTCTTGCTGCTTTTCTGCCCTGTATACTCCAATTTGTTTTTTAATTAACGAAACATTTGGCAGTCTTGGATAACTTGCTTGCTCCCTTTCTTGACATATGACTGATGAGTGCTGCCTCAAATATAGCAAGTGAATGGGGTGGAGGAGTGTAAAATTTTCAACCAAAAAACCCAGCAGGTAGCTTTTCATGAAGAAATCCATATTCCTTTTATTTTAGCTTATCTTTGTGCTTCACTCCATGTTCTGTTATTACGAAGCTGACCCACTATGTGTCAGGAAGGGACTGCCAAGATGTTAACAATACCTATCACAAAACCTCCTCTTCTAGCAGACATTAAAATCCATGAACACAGAGCAGTTTCTTTTCAAAGGACTGAGAGTGGGGAGCCAGGAAAAAAAAAATGATACTCTCCATTAGCTGCTCTCAGACATGACAGAAGACAGCAGAACTTTTAGTACTAATTCCATGACAGATAGTCCTGGAAAAAAATTCCACTGGAAAAAAAAAAAATACACTATACTGATAATACAGGAAAGAGATGAAGAAGTTTGGTACAATCTGATCCAAGTCAGAAGTATCAATATCCCTGTGTTCTAGGAGTGAGTAACCTCTGGGAAAGATGTATTCAGAATAGTCATGTGCAGCAGGATCCGTTCTGTCAGCTACGGGGAAACCTCTATACTTTAAGTCAGTGTATATAATTTAAGAAGGTTTTTGGAATCCCTCATCAGCATGGTTTACAAATGCAGCCTTCTTAGCAGTCTATTGCTGCACCCAGCTTGGAGATGAAAAAGGATATTCCAAATAATAAAGGAAGCTTCTATCTTCAAAATAAAAGATATTCTTCCTCTGGCAGAAGTTTTGCTGGCAGAGATACCTAGAAATGGATTATGAGTAAAAAGATGTAGTGCAAACTGGTAGAATGAAGCAGCCCACAGCTGCTCAAATATTCCTAATGGGAGGCAGGATCAGAAATGTTAAATGTTTTGAGCAAACCTGGAGGGGACTCTGTCACAGATCCATCCAAGCATGAATTGCTCTGCAGATGATTTTGATCAAAGGGAAGTGGAAAAACTGCATGTACTTCCTGAACCAGTTAACCTCATTTCTCTGCAGAGATACGGACTCTAAATTTGTTGGGGTTTTTTTGGCAATCTTAAAGAGAGGAATCCCTACTGGAAACAGCTAGAGAGAAATGAAACTGTTTTATCTGAGCATAGACCTGGGTGCATTCAGACCCCTACTAGCACGCTAATGGCTAACAAGATTTGGATCTTAGAAAGGTGCAAGAGTCAGTGTAAATAGCTGATGAAGCCCACTTCTGCTATGTAGCATTTGTAAGGAGGATTAAAAATGGGATGGCTGCTCCACTAGCATGCTCTGAGTAAAGATTAAAAACAGCTGAAATACATCTTGCCTCATGCACACCTTCTTCTCTGTTAACTTTATTCTGCTGCGATCCTGCACTATATTCCAGTATCTAAATAAATAACTAGATAAATATGAAAATAGGGAAATCACTGAAGCCCTTAATAAGATAAGTTCTAGGCAGCCAACTTCACTGCTCTCTGATACTCAGTATAACAATCTGCTAACGTCCTGTTGAGACTATACAAAATCAGGGAATATATACAGAGTGAACTGTAAGACCAGGAGGGATTCAAAAACTGCTCTGTTTTCATCCTCAGCAATAGAATTGTTTGTTTAAAAAAGCAGCAAGAGGTGCAATCCAGTATTTCTTTTATCAACTAGTAAATGTCACCAAATGCAAGGAAGAATCTAATTCCTCTGGAATTTACAGTTTGTCTGTTACAGATATAAAAACAGTTTGAATCAGAAATGGACTTAATTACCTTTCTGAAAGAAAAGGTGGTAAGCATCCACGTGTAATTATACAAAATCCATCCTTTACCTTGTTCGTCTAAATGGAAAAAGTTCCTTCAAAGATCTGTCAAATAGTCTGAATATGTGCAGAACTGTGGGTTCCTACACTTGATAGAGTGCTTAAAGGCAACTACAATTAATGTGAGCAATATCTATTGTATGTATGCCCTTGGCCAGAGAATAAGATAGGGTGCAACATCACAAATGTCTCTACTACATTAATGTCTCCACTACGTTAATGTTTAGTCAAAATAGGTGGAAAATCATTGGACGTAAGCACGGGGATACTGCAATTAGCAGTTGCTGGAAGTAGTATTAATTATAGCACGCAGGGGGAAAATTAAGAGCTGGGTTTAAGAATTGTACGTAGAAAAAGATTCATTCCCATTAGGCAAAACATAGTATATAATTAAGATAAGCATTTGTTACTCAAGGCTGTATCTGCCAGAAAGAAGCAGGCATCCTGGCAAGTTGCTCTAACATGCATGACCTGTGTGTTGCCAATTACTGTCTATTTGGACTGTGTGTACATAAGGTGCTGTCTAATCCAGGGAGTATAGCACAGAGATAAAACAGGGAATTCTGCTCTAAGCAATGTCTGTCAACTTTATCCCTAGGATTCTGACTACCACTATTACTAAGAATGTGTAATACTCTAAATGAGCATGCCTTCATTTTAAGAACTGGTGGAAATTTTCACTGTTTCTGAGTTCTGCGTGATTGCTCCTGACTTTGAAATTCAGCTTGCTCTGCATGCATAGATCCCCCATTGTTATCGTTGAAGACAGACACTGCTCTCACAGCTACACAGCAAATCTTGTGTGTTTTCTCTATACGTGAAGATCCCTAGAGCATGCAGAAAAAGCAGAGGAAAGACATACCGTAGAGAGCTCAGAGAAGTAGCATATTTCATGAAATCTGAAGAATGCATCTTGCAAGGAAGCACATGCATATGTCAGATCTGCAGCCTACAGCACTAGTTTCTGTAAGCAAAACACTGACTTCTCAATGGTGGTTACCATAAAACTATATTATTCTAATTTTTAAGGGGAAATAGGAACCACTAATTTTTTAACCTCTCTATATATACTTCAAAAACAAACTAGCAAATTTTGCATCTTATAGTGATTTCAGAGAACTTCAAGAAATGCCAGCAAAGAGAATCTTGGCTCCCACAAAAATATGTAATTTATCACACCAGTTTATAGGATTCTTTCAGGTTATTCCATAAACCCATTTCAACAACTGAGTAGTAATAATAACTTGCAACGTATGATTAGTGTATTCACTCTTAAAAATTTATATAGCTGTCTGCAGGCTATGTGATCTAAAATCTTTCATGCAAAGATGTGAATAATATGAAAAATAATTTTTTTTTTTTTAAGACAGAAGCTTGCCACTTTTGCTTCATTTCCAGTTAGTGTTCACACAGGTGGAAACTATCAGAGCTTGAAATCGTACAAAACCGTGCACCATAATTTATGGAACAGAAGTTTGTAGCAAGTACCAGATTCATGAATTAAAGAAGCAAAGAAGCTCCACTTAATCTGACTGCCTCAATGGCTTTGCTGCTGTTGGTTTCACGATAGCCTCTTCTACAGTGAAGCAGAAGCTTAATATAAATTGCAGAAGCTCTAGCCTCTATTATCTTTACCAGCTAAATAGCTGCAAGATGATAAGGTCAGTCTCCCTGATCTCTAGGAGGATTCTCACCTCACTCCTTTCATTAAAAATAATCCAAAACATCCTCCTGTCCCTTAGATATTCAATGCAGTGATGCAATCCTGGACTGTTCACGCCCTTGCTTACATTAGCAAGCCACCTTCAAGTGGCATTTTTAGGCACTTGCTGCTTCTATTTCCAGTACCATAGTAGAATGGTCTAGAGTCTAGAGTTCCCTTTCATCCTCACGGAAGAACAGTCACGTCACACTGATAGGTGACAGACTTTAAAAGACAGAAAAAAAAAAAAAAAAAGAGGAATACTGTGTCCTATTGCAAGTTCAGGTACATTCTTTTTGAATTTCAGTTTATCAAAAACAACAGGATTGTTTCTGATCCTTCTGAAAGTGCTACAAGACTTTCTGTGGAAGCAGCTCAGTGTCTCTGCCTGTTCTGCCTGCTGGGTCCATGTCCCCGCACGCACTGCCAGCACACTGGCACGAGCTCCCCACTGAGCTGTCCTACAGGAGCTGTCTCTTCTTTTGACATCTGCTTTCCTTATTACTGACTTGTATGGCCCAAATTCATCTTTGAGATTTGTAAATATTTTTCCAGGAAGTGATATGGATTTAGGACACCGAGTGACTGCTTTGTTGTTTTTAAGAAATAGACAAAAATGGGTTAATGGAAGCAGTCTTAAAGGTTTAAAAATATCCTGGCTCATTTTTTTTCCTTCTTTCTTTTCCTTTTATCCTGAACATTGATAGGCCTTGTTTCCAGCTAAAAAACTCCTATGTGCTATCATGCATTGTACTGTGTCATGTAAATGCACCCAGTTTAAAGTGATATCGCTTTAGGGGTCCCTGCCCTCTACTCTCTGAAAGAACAGAAATAAGTCCTCTCTCCACCTTTTCAGTCACAATGTCAGGGAGATGAGGACAGCCCCACAGAGAATATTCATCAGTGTGTTTAAAAAAGAGGTGTCTTTATCATCAGGGATAAAAGAAGTGCAAAGACAGGCCCTTAAACATTTGCTACCTAGGCTGCTTTGAATGCCTCTTAAGGGTTGTTGAGAGCATGAGAACAGGCACTGGTAGGGAAAGGCAAGAGGTGGAAGAGATTAAAAAATAAAAGGACAAGAAGGGCAGGGGACATTGAGAAGGTGGCCCACACTTACTATATCCATTCATCCATATAACATGACAGAATGAAGACAGAAAGACAAATACTCAGGCCATTTATCTTCTGTGGGTGCCTGCGTGCCCATGCTGTTCTGCAGGAAACATGCACTGTTCTTTTGCACTTACACACACACAGCCCTCAGCTATTTATAGAAGAGCACAGGCTGTAGTGAAAACCAATCAGATCGTCTGAAGTCCTTGTTTCTGTCTCCGCATCATTTCAAGAAGGCAAATCACTGGATCATGTAACTGAATGTCTATTTTTATGTTCTGTAGAAGACACCACAATCACTGAAATAATGATAGGTGCTTACTGATATTCTTAAGGTGAAAACCAAAGCAAAAAGGTATATCGTGATAGCATTAGTGATCGCAGACAGCTGTACAAAAAAAAAAAGACAAAACAGATTTTTCACTGATACTTGGAAGTGAATAGTGTCTGCATTAATTTTGTTAGACGTGAAAGTATTTGTTCTTCTTATACAGGATTGCTGTGAGTTTCACGTTTTTTTGCTTTAAGAAAAAAAAGTCAAAGCCTATTTTGCATTTTAAGAAGCAGCACAGACTTATAAAAGTGGTCTGAATTGATTTGAGATTGCTATGTACTTGCAAAATAGAGGGTGGGCATCTTTAGGAGAAGAAATGGTTGTTGCTGAGGTAAGTCTCATAACCATGTACAATCTTTTTTAATATAGGTAGAGGGAAGAAAGGGCAGCAGAAACATACATAATAAAACAGTAATGTAAGACTGACACTTTCAGAGGCAGGCTTTGATTCCTTCCATCTTTCCCCAAGATAATATATCTGTGCCAACACTACAGTAGCATCTATATGAATTTAGTCAGGATTGTGGTAGTTCACAGTCAGTGCATGCTCCCTCTGGAACTCTCTAAAGGGCTGAAAGTCTAATAAGCAACACAGAGGAATCACAGATAGAGAAAATGCCATTTCAGCATGAGATACTAAAATGCCTGTGCAATGAGAGGGAAAAATTGGGAAAAAAGAATGAACTTTTGAATGTGACAGTAGAATTCCTGCTGAAACCTTTTTCTCTCCAGAAATGAGGCTGTGTTTGTCTGACTTAATATTAGCAAATAGATTAAGAACACTGGAAAAGCCATACCAGGTCAAATCAAAGGTCCACCTAGCTTGCTATCTTGTCTTTCATGGAGATGTTACAGCAAAGTCCTCAGAAAGAGCATAAACACAGAGCAAATGATGTTTGCCCAGATACTATCCCAGATATCCAGCAGCTTATGACTCAAGAACTTCCTGAAATTGAAATTTCCATTTTAATGATGCATTATGAAATATGTGCATAAAAAAAAATATGTTTTAGTTTGCTTTGAAAATGCCACCTGCTTGTGCTACACCCTGGCTCTTGTATGGGGAAGGAAGCTGAGACGCTGCTCTCCATTCACTGTCTCAGCAACACACACAATACTGTAACTTGGATTCTGTTCTGTCCAGAACCCCAGCCTGCTTCACCAGTTCTCTAACATATGGCTCTGGAAATAATAGAAGTACTCAAGATGGAGACAAACCAAAGATTGGAATAGGGGCATAATAATATACTCTAACTTCATTCTTGTTTCCCTTCCTGGTCTCAATTAACTTTGTTTAATTGATTTGCTTGACAAATCTGTTGCACACGTGTTATGCATATGGAGTTTAAAGATAAATATGGTTCAATATATCTGCCAAACATCTGATTTCAGGATATGAAATTATGTAGACGATAGATACCGTGTAATTTGATAAAATGCTTTCAAATTAGTAGATACTCTACTGAAGATTCTTGAAGTCCCCTCAAACAATAAATTACTGCTCTCATATAGGGATTCTTAACAGAACCTGGAAGAAGAACCTGCAGTGCACTTAAAACTGCACTGGTTCCCTAAAGCTGAAATGTTAAAAAGCACATACATTGTGTACTTTTGTGTGTTCTTAGTTGTTTTGGCTAGTGATTCTAGGATTTGTGTGAATAGGGACTGCAGAAAATGGTATATAATTTTGTTCTATTACTGATGCTTTTCCTGTTCAATTTCTCTTATCAGTGTTGCTAGTAACAATCCTTGTTGTGGAAGGGATTGCTGTTGCACAGAAGACACAAGGTACAATTTTGTTTAGATGATTTTCTTCAAAAAAAAAAATGAGTGTTACAGTTCTGAATTAAGCAGTGTAAGTCAAAGAAAGCATTTGTGTTCAGATAGTAGTAGGTCTTTAATTAACAATTTGAATTCCAATACTTTCCATTCCTCCCTCCCCCAACCATTCTGCTGCTTTGTTTCCCCCCAATTAAACAAAGAACATGAAGGTTCACTTACAAGTAAAATTCTGTGGTTTCAGACATTGGAGGTTGGAAAAAAAAAACCCACCATGGAAATGCAAGCTTTCTCTATCTGACAAGAAGCTTTTCAAGTAGTCCACCCACAAATGTTTTTAAAGCCAACACCTCCCGAGCGGGGAAGGCATTAGTTTCATATGACTTATTTTGTCATATGTGTGATTAATCCACACACAGGAGAGAAGAATTCCTTGAAATGACACCTAAATAATTTCCTAGAACAGTTTCTGCAGGAGAGACTTCAGTTTTCACCCCCCATAAATACAGGCTGCCAAGTTATCAGAGGAAAGTGATGTAACTGACTATAGGCAGCTATGACCCATATCAGTGTGGACTGAAAGGTCTGCAAGGAAAAACTGTAAACAGAAATAACATTATGAAAGCATCCCTCTGAGGTTTGGAAAAATCCACCAGAAACCACATATCCTGTTTTCTCTCCACTTCTATTGGTATCAAAGAGGAGGGTCAGAGTTACTTAACAACAGTGTCAGAAGGATCATAATGTTCCAAGCCCAGGGTCCAAGGATAAGGAAATCTAAACTAACAAAGCTTCAGCGAATGGTCCAGCATGGTGCATTGCTTTAGTAAACTGCATCACCTCAGTTACAGAGCACATTTCCCTGTGCATCTAGAAGAAGAGATCTTTGATCTTAAGCAACCCCCTTAGCTAGCAGTGCAGTCTAATTACTACTAGTGATTTTAACTACCATTGCTCTATTTAGCTTATTTACATATCAGAAGCATTTTGTATTCCAGCATATTATTGTAAATAGCCTAAGGGACATGTACTTCAGTTTACTCTAGAATCAGAGTCAAAAACAGTACATGCTAACAACTATTTTGCATTATGTTTGCATAGGAGTGGAAAAGATAGTGACCATAAAATAAAGCTGTTCTGCTGGCAACCATTGTGACTGTTTCACTTAGAAAAAAGCATCAAGGAATCTAAACTTGCTTGGGTAAAAAAAAAAATTACACTCTCTCTTTCCTTCCCAGGGATTACTGTACAGATCTGATATTCAGAAACTGTGATCTCATCAGGATACACATCACTAAATTAAACAAAAGATTTCCCTAGCTATATATTAACAAGCAGCATATGTGATAAGAGGGTTCTCAACCTAAACATTTTTTTAGTATAGGCTATGCATCATGTCAGTGTTTTACTTGTGAAAAATGAAATTTGCATATTTGGAGGAGACATTTATTTCATCACCTTGCTTTCTTTTAAGGTGGGCAAAATATTGGATTGAATCGCATTCCTCCTACCCAGTGTGATAACTGGGTACGGACAAGTAATGGAGGACACTTTGCTTCACCGAACTACCCTAACATGTACCCACCAAATCAAGAGTGCATCTACATCTTGGAAGGTACCACCTGTCTTTGTGTTTTGCTGTATTGTAATCTTACTGTCAAATGGATTATGTTGAACTGTTAAAACTGTGACATTTTACTATACCGTCAAGTATTGTATAACCGTATTTGTAACATAATCAATTCTGCCGTCGTTTGGTTTAGCAAGAAGCTAAATGTGCTCTCTCCAGTAATAAGAGCAAGTTAATATAAAAGGCAATCATGCAGGAATTATCAATATGAAATAAGACATACCCTCACAGCCAGAAAAAGCAGCATCAGATCTACTGTCGTCTGTGAAGGCAAAGAACTATTAAGATAAAAATTGCAGCTTACCTTAATATCACTTACAATATTGCTGATAATGGATTGCAAAAAATGACTGAAATACCGTTTTAGCATTTACCAGACCACACTGTACTAGGCTAAGTGTATCTCAGAGGCGGAGGATCTTCATGCTGCCCTTTATTAATAAAAATACCCACACCTGTCTGTCACCTCAGCACTGTACTAAAAATGGAGGTTTATTTGCATTGCTGAGGTCACTACTGAAGTCATGCAATGAGGACAAAAAATTCATTAACCGATAAAACACAATCTGATGGGAATATCTTGAATAAAGGCTGTAGGACTTGGGACACGCTAATTATTTTTCCTCTTACTAGAATGCATCCAAAACCCGCTGAAGTCGGCTAGTAAGCTTCATCATCAGATTCCTATCAATTAATTAACGTACGCCAAGTAGCAGGTTTCAGCGAGTTTTTATTTGTACTGGTTAACAGAGTCCCTCAATTTTGCTTCTGTATTTATGCAGCAGAAGTTTTACATCTTCCCTACCACTGAGTATACTGGAGAGCAGATATCCTGTCCAGCTTCAGAGTTCAGACAGACAAGACCCAGTGCTGGATGCTCCTTCTGCAGGGCAGTTTCCACAGGGCATAGAATTGGCCATGCCTCTGTCCTCACAGTCATATTTAACCTTGCTTTAATATCTTTGCATAAATGTCTATATCTGTTACATGTGATATTTTAAAATTATGTCCTTGCTTAATATTCAGTTATTAAAAAAAAGAGAGAAAAAATTCCTTAAAATTCCCATTAAAAAGTATGAATGTTTCTGTTGTTGAATTTTTGGTACAGTATACCTCAGTTTTTGTAGACTACCAGATGTCATGTGAGAAGCATCCAGCCTCTTTTGTTACCTTGATATTTTGGAGGCCTCTCCACTATTTCATGTCTTCATGTTTTTTTTAATATAGATCTGCATTTAATCTTTTGCTTATTTTTTAATGTCTAGCTGCTCCACGGCAAAGAATTGAGTTGACCTTTGATGAACCTTATTACATTGAACCCTCATTTGAATGTCGGTTTGATCATCTGGAGGTTCGAGATGGACCTTTTGGCTTCTCCCCTCTCATTGATCGTTACTGTGGTCTGAAAAGCCCTGCACTAATTAGATCAACAGGGAGATTTATGTGGATCAAGTTTACTTCTGATGAGGAGCTGGAAGGAAAGGGATTTCAGGCAAAGTACTCATTTATACCAGGTAAAGATTCTTAAAATTAACAGCCAAACTAAAGACCATTTGCTCCTACTGAACTCTGTGGATAAGTCTGTGCTGGCAGTCAGAGCTGTATTTAATTATAAATACTTACGAAGGCAAAAGTGGCAGTGCAACAGTCAGAGATGTCTTAGTCCTGCTAGTCCTGGAGTATACTTGAATAAAAACACTTTGGAAAATTGACTGAAGAGAATTACAGATTTGTACTTTCTCAATAAGGAGGTCAGTTGATCTTGTTTGTGCTGACAGCTTCAGCAACTTCCCTCTTTGGCAACTCGTACCAGGTCCACCAGTGATGGCTAGGAGCTGGCATTTTCAGCAGCCTATCTTCTAGGAATATAAGATATGCTGAAAAAAACACCTGAGGACTTCCAGCTAGGTGCAAACTATTTGATTTTCCATTTCTTAAAAGCCTGAGGAAACACCTATATGATCTAAATATCAGCTATCAGCTTAACTGGATTCCCACAAACCACCGACTCAGGAAACAGAATTGTTCTTTGCTCAAAGTACTGAGTTGTTTTCAGGGTATGAAGGAGCAGATCATATGCTGACTGTGCCTTTAGACAGACAAAAACTAATCTGCTCTACGGGGCTGCTTTAAACTGACAGGGCATTCTTTTTACAAGAGAATTTGACCTGATATCCTTGTGCAATGCTTGACTGCTGTATTTCATAGATACAGTACATGTGTAGTATCAGCATTTTATTGCCCTTTGGGACAAAACACAATATACAAATGTCAACTCTACTACTGCTGTAAATGGATACACAGGCATAACTATTTTATGCTCTTGTGTACCCAACTGGTCTTTACCCCTATAGCATGTGAATATACTATATACAGTTATCTATTACTTTCTATAAAATGTATACCTTGCTAGGGATTTAGACTTGGAAACTCTTCACATTAATGTGGTAACCAGCCCACCGAGTGTGAGGCACTAAAATATTTCCAAAGGGACAGTACTTCTACATTTTGGTAAGTCTGTTTCCACAGCCATTTCATTAACATCAATTCCAAAACTAATTTAACCCAGTTCCAGGCTGGAGTGCTTTCTCTGCTTAGACAAACTAACATCTCATGCTCACATACACACTAGGTGTATGTGATTTCCTTGGTGACTTTCAACACCACACCCTGTCATTTGTGGGGGAACACAAACCTGATCACTGAAATGTAAACCCTGGATATCCCAGGCCACTCCAGACCCAATTCTAGCCAAGCCCTACTCCCAGTAAAGTTAAGTACCATCATCTAACCATTAAAAAACAGTTTATTCTTAACTCATTACTAGAATACATGTAGTATATTCATACAGTTTACTACATAGGTATGTACAGTACATACACTACCCTATTTTCTACCCTAATTAATGATGTTTGGAACTGTGCTGCTTGGCCCAATATAGGTAGCATGAGTATCCAAAGAAAAAGTAACTTCAGTACTAAGCTGTCTTCTTTATATTCATTATTAATAGAAACTGGCAGTTTCAAAGTGTTGGTATCTTCTACTAAAGCACTTCAGTTCACGCTGTTCCAAACTATACAGACAACAATCTGGTCAGAATGATGCATGCAGAAATGTCCCCTGTACTCTTATGGAGCTCCATTGATTTCAGAGAAAACTGGTGTGGTTAAATTTCAGAATATAATGTAGAAATAAAATGCCTAAAAATGATTTTTGGTGTTATGCTGGAAATCTGAGCTTCAAGTATACAATTACCTTATTCAGCCAAGCTCAGTCTTTGTGGAATCATGTATTATTATCTAAAAAAAGTTTGTCTTTGTATCCTCCAGTTGACTGAACAAACTTTTAGCAATTTTTATTGTGACATAATAAAAATGGACATCATCTTCAGATTGTAATAAGCCTTGAAGTGATTCTCAAGCATTGATTCCCCCTGTGATTCATGACTTCTTTCTATTACAGATCCTGACTTCACTTACCTGGGAGGTATTTTAAATCCCATTCCAGGTCTAGTATTACAATACCACTTTCTTTATATAAGAAATTTTGAATTAATATCATATTGCATTTGACAGCACGGTATATGTTCTTCCTAGACTGCCAATTTGAGCTCTCAGGAGCTGATGGAATAGTACGTTCCAGTCAAGTAGAACAAGAAGAAAAAACAAAACCAGGACAAGCAGTTGACTGCATATGGACAATTAAAGCTACTCCAAATGCTAAGGTGGGTTTCATTCATATCATTCAGCATCTGATGGGTTTCCAAGTCATTACTAACAGGTAATAGCAATTTTTGTAATGTCTCTCTTTCACTGAAATGAATTATGCTTCAGTGGCTTCGGAAATTCAGATAGATTATTCTGAAAATCCACATATGCAGCAAGTCCATGGTGGTGTCTTCCTACTGTGTGAAACTTTAAATACAGAATAGTCTTGAAAAATGTCCAAGAAATGTCTTTCAAGGGCATTTGATTTGGCCTGTAGTCTTATTGGAAATCTGCAGGTAAAAATGCTGGTTAGCAACTTTGATAGGCTTGAGTAAATTTTTCTGCCATGATTTAAAATTTTGCTGCCAGTAGTTCTACTGGGGGACTTGGTTCTATCTGAGGTCAGCAGAACTTTGCTATAGTATCATAGCCTCTGATATTGCTGTGATTAAATTTGGTTCAGTCGTCTTGCCCAAGACCTAAAAGGACATGTTAGATGCAAGAGACAAAAATCATTATTAGATGTGCATGCATTTGATATTTATAATTCTGCCTGCAGCACTAGTAACTACTTATGAAAAAAAATACTATATTATAACCATTATGAACAACTTGAGCTTTAGGGCTGGACAGAAAAGAAAAGACCTATTCGTAAGTGCAAAATAGAATCACTTTAGCCTGTTCTCACAAAAAAGCTACACAACATTTCAGAATCATTTCCTGGGAAGTACTTAAACACTGCACTGAAGAATGCATAATTTTTTCTCAGAATAGCATACATATCTGTAGTTTTGTTTTTTGCATGTATATTAAAGCACATTACTGTTTGCCTTTAACATGTACGTAAAGGATAGAAGTAATATTTTTAATAGCAGGACCTGAGAAGATGACAAAGCTACTGTTTGCCTTCTTACCCACTTCTAGTAGTTAGTATTCAGAAACTTCCAAATCGATAAAACAACAGCCTAAAAGGTAGTAATAAGGGGACAAGACAAGAAATTGAAACTTCATTAATCTATTTGAGCCTTTGAGGAGGTGACTCAACTCCCAAGAGCCCTGTACTCGTCTAAGTAATAGTAGAGGTTCTTCCAGAAACAATAATAAAACCATTTTCTCTCTACATTTCCAGTTGAGTGCACCAGGTTTTATGCTTAAGTATTTTAATAAATTATTGAATGTTGCCAGAAGGCACAGTTGTAGTTGGGTCAGTCCTGAGATTAGATCATCATCCTAAATTATTGAGTTAAAACATTACAGAAAAATAACTCTTCATATTTTAAAAGTGGTTTCTCAAGCTTCTATTTTGGCTGAGTTGTGATGATAAAACCCATTAGATCTGATACGGTGCTGTCTCTTGAGGAAACTAAGCATAGACATTTTTAATTTCCTCAATTTGATTTTGTAATAAAAAAGAAATTTTTTAAACTGACAACTGAAGCAATGAAAGGACTTTTAAAATCTGCATAATATAAATTGACTAAATCACTCCATATTTCAGAAAATTACTAGAATAATCAAAATAAACTATGAGCATAATTGTTTTATATTTGCTTGCCTTGCACACTAACCAGAGGGAGCTCTTGTAGGACTGAGTCTTTTCAGTGGAATTACTCCTTTGTTTTCAAATGCAGAATATGTCTACTACAAACGTTCTAATTTATTTTTAGTTTCCATTGTAGTTTCACGGTGCATAGATAAAGCCAATCATTAAATGAAATTATGAGTACCTGCAGCTCACCCCCATGTTTGTGAGATACTATGACACAGGCTGTACCTTTTCACAGAATGAAAGTGTTGGCAACCTGCCTCTGGCAGACACCAGAAAGAAAGGAAGTGCCAGGGTGTACAAGTGTAACCAATCTCTTATGTGCTCTTCTACTGGGTTTTGAATAAATCCTGTTAAGTGTTGGAAGGGTATGTTTTTTCCCCACACAAAAGTGGTGCTTTTGTTTCATTGAATTCTTTAAAATTCAGTTTTAAAAGGCTTTCACACTACTTAAGGTTAAGAGCAAGACATGGAAAAAGGCAGAACGACTGGTAGTAGAGCAGTTGTGCACAGTATTCATCAACAGTCTTCTTCAAAAATTAAACAGGAGTTGAGATTCTTGGCATTAGGCAGATGCATGAAAAACTGTGCTATGAAAAATGCCTTTAACAGTCACAGCATCAGCCAGAGAGGCAACTGTACATGCAGGCAGTCAAGACCTGAGCTTACCTGAAGAGTACCATGAGCACCTGATGGATTATGACCTCCTCTCCCACAGTGCAGGAGACCTGAGCCCCCACATGGGTAGATTTCTTCTCTGGCAAAATAATGGATAGCTTGGGAATTCTAAAGTTTAAATAAAGACTTAATTTAAAGGGGAATTAATTATATATCTCCTCAACTTTTACTCGAATTTTGAAAATCCCAAGACTGACATAACAAGGGATTAAAAACCCTGATGATCTTTCTATGCAACTGTAACCGAATTATAATCTTTCCCAAGTTTCCTGTCCCAGCGAGATAAATTATTTGTTTACTCTCCAAGTACTCTCTCGGTCTTCTTATTTCCCTGCTGTATATGATCTACCACATATGTTGCCTTTACTTGCATTAGATTTCTATTTCTGAAGGAGTTAGCATTGGCTTAATTTTATAAATCTGTCCTAGGCAGGCAGTTTACTTTTCTCCCACTTCCATTTTTATTCAGATTACTCGTATCTTCGTGGCTTATGTCTTCCATAACACTGCTATGGATAAGTAATTAGTTTCCACCATTCTAAAGCAACAAACTGTAATTTATTTTGCTTCAGAGCTTTCCTGACTAGATTCCTTCCCTTATATTTTAGTGTTATTTTTATGAATTAAAAAGGCAAGAGGGCAGTCAAAATACCAGTAACGTTTTTCAGGACATTTATGTGTTTCTCGCATCTGTTTTAGAGTAACTGACTGTAGGCCTAATAAAGCTGCTTAGACCTTTATTCAGCAAATGTGTTGGTTTTTAATTTTTTCTCTCAAGGGCACCAGAAATACATTGTGGTAAATTATTAGATGGGTTTGAGGGGAAGAAGGGGGAATGAAAGGCATTCTGATTAATATCCCACCACTGACATTTAATGAGAGGAAATGCAGGTTTCACAGCATTATGAATTGGGAGTTACACAAATGTATCAGGGGATAAAACATCTTATTCAAGATGTGCTAAAAAGAAAATCTTCTCTGCATTACTTTTCCTGGAGATATTCATTTCTCTTTTCTAACAGATCTATTTACGATTCCTGGACTATCAAATGGAGCATTCCAATGAATGCAAAAGAAACTTCGTTGCTGTGTATGATGGAAGTAGTTCTATTGAAAACCTGAAGGCAAAGTTCTGCAGCACTGTAGCAAATGATGTCACGCTGCAGACTGGAACAGGTGTGGTGCGAATGTGGGCGGATGAAGGCAGCAGACTAAGCAGATTCAGAATGCTGTTCACTTCATTTGTAGATCGTAAGTAGATTTCCAAGTGCTCATTCTCCTGGTATCAGATTGCCTCAGGAATTTTGGGAAAAGCTACAGTTGTAGCTTGTGCAGTAAGAGCATACGCTCAAAAACAATGTTTCTTTTGGGTAGGAGCAGGTAGTTAAATACTTGCTTTGTTACAGTTACACCGTAGTTCCTGAAAAATGGCTTTCCTCCTTTCATAAAAGTTTTATTGTTTCATTTGAATTCAGTAGCAATGCAGCCTTAGTGTAGGTTGTTCTTACTGAGTTCTACAGACATGCACTGACAACAGTGGGACTGAAGCACCCAACTTCTGCTTTCCTACCAGACACCGTGACAGGATTTTCTCAAGAACATCCACACTGGATGCTCGAAGGACAAGAGAACGCTTGTGACCATGCAGAGTCCATCCAGAGTCTGGATCTTTTTCCTACCCACAGCTTCAACCACAGATGCACTCACCTGAGTTGTTGCCTCCTTACTTCACTGCACATAACTCTAAAACAGTCCCGTGTGTGCTTCCTCTACAAAGCCCAGTTATGGTTCACAACCACAGATCAGGCAATTAAATTCTGATTTATTAAGAAGCCAATATTAAAAGCTGACCTGCAAATGCTATTCTCAGTTGGATTCCATAGCCTGCATCAGAGATAATAATAAGAGACAATGCCTGAGATAAAAGCATGCTATTTGTGAGATCACTAAGTGCTTTCTCTCTGGGCTTAACTGAATTTTGTTGCCTCACATATTTACAAGGGAATACATGGTCCACACTGCAGAACCTGAAAACTGAAGTGGCATCTTCAGCAGAGAAGTAACAAAGTTTGGACTAGATCTGACATCTATGGGGAGAACTGGATTAAACGTATCTATCTGCCACTTCTGGAGATAGAGCTGTGCTTTCTGATGAAAGTTTTCAACTTCTGCTTGAAGAATAAGTAGTACTGGTTTGCTGTCAAAGGAGTAACTTCTTTTGACAGAAGTAACAGTCCTGAAAGGGATACTGATCACCATCTTGGAAAATTAATTAGTTACACATAACAGGTAGATTTCATGTTCAGCTCCATCACACAGGATACCTTAACACAGGATGGAAGTTACTTTCTGTACAACAGTCTTTCTAAAGTAAGAGCAGTTTAAGAAAAATGCCATATTGCTTAACGCTGTGTACATGACAGTAAGAAGCAATTGCGTGTTTCAGAAACTAGTGTATTGCTTAACCTGCAGTGGGAATTTAATCAACTTTAGTTACGGTGAATTTCAGTACGTTTTAAGCACACCTTATCAAATTTATAACAGCTTTTCCAGTAGCTTTTATTTCAGTACGGTTAGTAATATAATATTACTGATAGTGCAGGTTATTCCAGCTTTCAATCTCAAAAACACTATGAACTTAGATAGGGAAATTATCCATTTATATTATAGATACTGGGGGCTGGAGCGAGGTCAAGTGCAAGAGGCTGAAACAGTGCCTACTTCTAAAGCTGGAGAACATTCCTAACTTACAATTTTAAAGCAATTCAGAAGTCATTGCCAGAGTAGGGTCTGCAATGCTACACTGTTATTTTATTTATCTTCTAACTGATTCTGTCTTTCTTGGGTAGAGTAATTCAAAAGCAAAAACTAAGCGTTTCCTGCATTTTTAAAGAGCATATCGATAATTAAGTTTTCTAACTGAAAACAGCGAGTTTCAGCTTATCTTCTTTTCAGATCTCTAAGCTATTTTTCTCTTTTATCTTACTAATGATTTGTAATTATAAGAAGCCAACCATGAAAACAATCAATATTTCTGAAAAGATTTGCATAAATGAACTAATACTGCATGACAGTCACCTAACAAATATCTTGTGCTCCTTGCAGATTTGACTAAGCAGTTCAGCTACCAAAAATGTTAAAAATCAATGTATCTCATTTCTGGCTCGATTCAGTATGTGAACAGTGCTGTATATAAAGAACAGTGAACACTGCACAAGTCTTAGGCAGCTGTAAGAGTCCAGCTATGTCCTTGAAGTCCTGGTCTGGAACCAATCAATCACTGTGACTGGTAGACAGACTTGGTACTCCCCAAATAACAAACGATGGAAAATGATGTTCATTTGTCCTTTTTTTATGAACGCATGAACAAAAGCCATGACCCAAAAACTGTTAAGGAAACTACACAGGAATGTAAAACAGAGAATGTGCTGGTGAGTAGAGAAGCAGCAGCAGAATGGGAAGACGCCTAGTAGGGTTAGGGAATGCCAATTTGAATTTCCTTTTCTTCTTTACACATAACTCCTATTTTTGCCAAGGAGAATCTGAAGTCTAACAGGCAGAAGTGAGAAACATGCTGTACATGGGACTTGTCACACTGCCCTACTGTACCCTTTGGGTTTTAAGTTTCAGAAAATTAAGACTGCTCAAAAATAAATTCTTTCTATCAAACCAAGCAGTAGTATAGATGTCTCTCACAACATCTATGGTGTTATGTATTGATTACCCTAAAAAGAAACACTTCTATAATAAATATATCGCATTACTGAGACAGAAAAAGGAAAAACTAATTTATTGTCTACTGTCCTAAAGTCATAGAGTCTTCCTCAGTTACATTATACAGCATCCTGAAGGCAGCCTTTTTTTCTTAAGTAGTTTTCTAATGTCAAGGAATTATGTATAACACACATGAATATACAGAATCTTTAAAGCAACTTTTTAGTTAAATTATTTCTTCAAATTTCTAACTAAATATAAACATAGATAAAAAGATAAACTTTGCTCCCTTAATCTCTGCATTAGCCCTAATAGGAGGACCTAAAAGCTTTGATTCACAAGCAGGAATTACTTAGATGCCCCCAGCTTCTGAAATCTCTTGCAGTTTCTGAAACAGGCCACCGTAAGCTGAAATCTGATTTGTCTTAAGATATTAACAGGCTCTAAAATGCAGATGTTCAGGAACTGCTTCACAGCCATCCATCCCATCTACGTAGCAGATGCACAGCAGGCTGAATAAATTTATAATTGACGATGAGCATGTGATTTAAGCATTAAGCCTTTAAAAATGAGTATTAAATCCTTCTACCATTATCTGTGTTGGGTGATTTTTTCTGCCTTGCATTTTGAGCAAGAGCATTTTGTTTGTAGCATCAGTAATGCACCAGAAGGCAACTAAATGAACAAAAGAGTAAATCACCTGATAGTTATTAATTAGAAGTGCATAAGAAGTTAATTTGTTTGAAATTTTAAAGAGAAAGATAAATACACATGTTAAAAATAACAGGAGTTTACTAGCTTTCTTTATTATTAGCATTTTCATTATTTTTCTTTCTTACATTTTATGAGTTACTGAAAATTCCTAACATTTTCTTCCTCTTTTCTTCTGCAGCTCCCTGCTCAGGCAACACTTACTTCTGCCATAGCAACATGTGCATCAATAATTCTTTAGTCTGCAATGGCATTCAAAACTGTGCATACCCCTGGGATGAAAATCACTGCAGAGGTAAATAGAGTGAGAAGTATAGCCTTAATGATCCACGCTGGTCAGTTTGCCTTTCAGGAAAGCCATGAAATTATTTTCCTGGAAATGTGCTGAAGACAGCAATTCTCCTAATCTCAGGAAGGTGTTCCAAATTTTTATTTAAATTCAGGCAGCATGTAAGCATTCTGAAGATTGATCTAACGACTTCATAATCAAATCTCTTATTCAGCATATACTCTTCATTTTAAAAGGATGTTAGCTTAAAAGGCAGTAGAATTTAGCATTCACAAGGTAGCATCCCATCCATTCCTAAAAACTTAAATGAAGGAAGGACTGAAGGGACAGGTCATACCATTTAACACCAAAAGAGAAAAAAAAGATAACAAGATACACCTGGAAAAAGACAATCCTTCAAGCACAAAGTCTTTTCCAAGACTGAAGTAGATGCAGCAGTCTTCAAAGTTAAAATTATATATATATATTTCATGTCTCAACACTAAGTTAATTTTTCAGAGTTGGAACAAAAGCAATTTAAAATAAAAAAATATAAATCCTAAGAAGCAAAACAAACAAGTATGTTTTCTGACAACTTAAAAGGTCTGGAAAAAAAATTCTGAGATATTAAAATGTGTACTCAATTTCAGAGGAAATTTCTTCTCAGTTCTATGAATGGTCAAAGTTTTTTGTAAGGAAAATCTTGAAATAGTTTCAAGCAAATGGTATAAAAATGCTCTAATACTCGCTAATGTAAGGTGTGTTATATAATAGAAGTATTATATATCATGTAAGGATCCAGCTAAAAACCTGATCCATTACTCTTAAATTTTCAATTGGAAAGTAAATTTCTTCTAAATAATCCTTAGCTTTGATAATATTATATGTTCTCTATCATGTGCAACTTCTAGATGTTTCCCATCTCTGCAAATTCTCCTCTAGAACTTCACCTAGAATCCACATTTCATTATTATTCCGTAGTATTTAAAAGAAAATTCCATAAGAACTGTATCACCAGTGAAGGAAGTGTCTTTTCCAATATTTCTACATGCTTCAACTGGTGCAGAATAACTTACCATGTTTTATGTCAGATATAGTTTAAATTCTGCTTTAAAAGTTGCAGAGCACATAATCACAAGACAGCTGATGGCTGGAACCATCTTGCCAGCTAAGGTAGAATTAAAGAGATTGATGCAACCAAATGAACAATATCTATCTTTAAAAAGAAAGCTTCTCAATTGTTCCCAGTTCCCTTGGGCACCTGGAGTTCTCATTTAGTCCACGTCAATGACTACCGAAATCTGAGCATGTTGCAACCTACCTTATGCCTACAGCCCAGTGGGGCATAAAGATTAAAAGAAATAAAAGCGTCAGTCATGGACAATTCCTTTGAAGTGGCTGGGGAAGACATCACTACTGATTAAGACCTTTATGAATTAAAAAAAAAAAAAAAAAATTAAATCCAATAATTAAGAAACCGAGATGGATATGAGAGAATTATCATAGCACTGAAAATCCTGTCTCCCACAAAAGTTTGCTGACAAGACTGAAATTCAGCAGAACAAAGGGAGATCTCCTTTCCATTAAAGGCATAAATGTAACAAAGAGTAAATGTCCTAAGCTGTGAAGTGTAACAGTATTTCAAGTATTGCTAGCCAATTCCTCAGGACCCGTGTTGTATATGGGTGGTTTTAAATTACACTGATGGTATGAAACTCTTCTTGTGCAGTATGTGCAGTCCTTAGGTGCCTAACAAAAATATCCAGAAGCCAGAAGCCCAATTCTTGAAAATACATAATATGTAGGCAGTGTTTTCTTCTACGTAGTCTTAAATACTTTTTTTGTTTTGGTTTGGTTTGGTTTTGGTTTGTATTTTGTTTTTGTTTTTTTTTTTGCTCTGCTAGTGAATATAGCAGATTCTATTGGTGCCGAGTTCTTTTGGTCCTCTGAAAGTAGTAGTCTTCAGAACAGATATTCTATCTGGAAATTTTTAATCTTAAAATAAGAATTTTATACACAGAAAACCATTTTGTTCTGATGCTGCCATCTTGTGCGTTTTCATATGAAGTACTACCCAAAAAAACACATCATGTGGTTGAGTTTTTTGCCCCCTTCCTCCACTTTTACCCCAACAGACTATTAGTGAACAGTTACAACTGGAATATATCTATGCTAAAAGTTCCATGTGTTGCAATCTTCGTAGCAGACTTTGAGGAACAGACAGACATGAGACTTCCAAAAGATGTGAAAACAAATAGTAAAACCAGTCTTACATCATCACTGTAGCAACATTTCAATTTAAAGAAGAAACAGATGCATTTAAATTCAAGTTTTCTTCCACTGGTATCAGTGGAAATGTTACCAGCACAAGCAGACTTTGATAGCAGAACCATCTGTAGCTGTTCAAATTGTAGATTTTGGACTATCAGTTGATCAGTATAGGTTTAGGATTGAAGCCATGTCCCAGATGAGTAAGCATGCACTGGCCATAGAGATACACCTGCCACTAAATTGTCATATGGCACTCAGTAATTTAGATGGACAGTTAGACTTGTCAGCAGGACAAAGCCTATTGACATACAGGTCTAGTCACTGGTGCCACGGAGTCATTTCATTAATAGTACAGCACTCACCTAGAGATCACAGCTGCCCATTTCTAACGTACAATCCAAACTGGAAAAAATAATGAAAACCTTCTCATAATCCCTACTTCTTCTTTGCAGAAAAGAAAAAATCTGGATTGTTTGAACAAATCACCAGAACACACGGAACAATCATTGGCATAACATCAGGGATAGTTTTAGTTCTTCTCATCATTTCAATTCTAGTACAAGTAAAGCAACCTCGCAAAAAGGTTATGGCTTGCAAGACTGCTTTCAATAAAACCGGCTTCCAGGAAGTATTTGATCCTCCACATTACGAACTCTTCTCACTGAGGGACAAAGAAATTTCTGCAGATTTGGCAGATTTATCAGAAGAACTTGAAAACTATCAGAAAATGAGACGCTCTTCAACAGCTTCCAGATGCATTCATGACCACCACTGTGGCTCTCAGGCCTCCAATATAAAACAAAGCAGGACAAACCTCAGCTCCATGGAACTTCCCTTCCGCAATGATTTTGCACAACCTCAGCCGATGAAAACATTCAATAGCACATTCAAGAAAAGTAGTTACACTTTCAAACAAGCGCATGACTGCCCTGAGCAGGTCATAGAAGACAGAGTGATGGAGGAGATCCCATGTGAAATCTACGTTAGAGGAAGAGAAGATACGGCACAAGGTTCATTATCTATTGACTTTTAATTTCCTGTTGAAGGCGGTATTGGTGTATATAAAAGATGCTTGTGTATAAGGACAGTGTATATATTAGAAGTGTATTATATGCAGCGTGTGAGATGCACACACTTTTAGCTTGTTACACTTCATTAAAGAAAAGTCTTCATAACTAATTCTTGCTGAAAAAAAGTGGACTTCCTCTCATTTTTCCAAGCTACCTATTCAGCAAAGCAAAAGACAGATTTTGCATGGAAATTTGAAGTTAAGAATATTGGAGGACAAACAACAACCACTGCTATCACATAGACAGAAAAAACAGTGACTACAACTCTCCGTATCATTTTCTCTTCTTTAGATGTCTGCTTTTCAAGACAATTTTAATACCTCAGTTACATAAATAAAAGTAGTTAAGTGTACCATATGTATGTCAACATAGGTGTCTTATTGTATTTGTCAAACTGAAAGAGTTAGTTAAGTGCCAGTTAAGACTCAAGAATTACATTACAGCCATCTGTTTCATCTTGCTTGCTATTTATGTTGCCTTTAATTATCAGTCCCTCACTCTATGATTTGTGAGAAATAGGCATAAATGATTACTGCCTTTTTAAAAGATATTGAGGTATATTAATTTGGGAATATGATCTTTGCAGCTTGCCATTAAACACAAATAAGTACTTGTTGTTCTAAATGCAGTCTTTCAAGAAGGTTTAGCATTTTCAAAGATCTGCCATTTATTACAGATCCACGTGACTCCACCGATTTCACAGCTCTGTGGTTAGAAAACCATTTTGTTCCTGTGTTTTCCAAGTGTTTACATGAACAGACCTTACTGTACATTTCTCTTTTAAAATAGCTTTTCAGTTCTTATGCAGCCAATCTTCCCTGCTGAAATCACTGATGATACTTTAGCTTATGTCCTGCCTGAGTGAAAAGAATCGCTGAGATCCGTGTGATCACAAGGTATAGAAAGAAACCAGGAGAAATCAAAGCAACTCTTATTAACCTTTATGGATCCCTTCCCCTGCCCCTTGTTGCCACTTGAAAATTTGCATATTTCATGTTTTTTAATGGTGGTTTGGATCTAATTTTAACATTTTTACAATATAGAACAGATTTGCAAATACTGTAGTTCTCATTGTGTTTTTTAGACTTTTATATAGTTTGATACTGTACAGACTATTTGTTACATCAAAATCTAGCACCTGTACAACAGATTTGTTTCGCTGTCTGTTCTAGCAGCTCTGAATGACATGCAGTGGCTGCTGTGAACGTTGCAGTTTGCCAAGCATACATAATAGGACTTCTGCAGTAGATTTTATTTTATTCCCTGGTTTGGGTTTATTCTACTATTTTGTTCACAATAAACCTTTTACTAAATGTGTCCCAGCAGCGTGCACCAGGTACATCCTTTATCGATGTATGTAAAACCGTATCTACAGTGAAATGTTTGCTGTGCTGACTATAGACCAAAAAAATAGTACATGACTCCAGCAACTGAAACCTCTTTTCTTTAAGAGATGAAACAGGTCTAACAACCAATTTTCATTGGGTGACAAAAAAAAAAAAATCTTACAAATGCTTAAAAAGAAATGCTAAATCTTGTAAAGTAAGAAATTGATTGGAGGTGGGTGAGCTGATTATCCTCAGCACTTTCCAACTTCAAAGTTCAGCCTGGCATGCATCTAGGAGATATATCCCACAGTATGTTTCAATTTAAAACAACTAAAGAGGGCATTATTTTTAGATGCATTTCATGCCAGAAGATAAATGTTTAAAAAAGAATAATAATAAAAAAACTAGTTAATTTTGACTCAACATTTTTTAATATTTAATTAAGGTATTTATTGACAGATCTAAATTACTTCTTATTGATTTCAGCAACACATATCTTATTATTACCTGCACGGTACAGAATGTGATTTGCAACAGACTTCATTCTGCATTCTTAAAACAAGAAATGACCCATGTAAAAGTAGCGTTTATGTCCATGTTATTATAGTAGTGCTGGCTTGTGATAAAATATTATGGTCTCTATACTTTACTACGTTACATTATCTTTTAATAGTTAACTTGCAATTAAAAAAAAATTAAATAAATAATTCTAAAAATCCAGCAACTCTGCAAAGTGCAAATCTGTGGAAAAATAGGAAAAGCACTGCTGAAGAATTTTCAATTGGCCTGAATAATATTTCAGTCTCCATAGCAACTTTTTGGTGGCATGGTCAGAACACAGCTGCTTTTTTCTACCCCAGAGCAGCTAGGCAAACTCCCAAATCCAGCTACATCTTATGAGTAAGGTTTTCCAGAAACCTTAGGCTCAGCTCTCTCTGCTTCACTCTTTCCTCTTCCTCACTTTCTGATTTATTTTTGTGTGTGTATGTAGCCTATAGCATAAAGCTGAGGTCCTGCTGTCTAGTTAACATTTGCTTCAGATTCCCAGTAGAGAGTGAGAACTCTCCTGGAGGGGGGTTTCCAGTATTTCAGTAATAACAGACCCAGCCCATACTGTGACAATAGGTGTAGACTTGAATAGAACTGAGAGGGAAACCAAAAGGAATGATGGCTTCTATAGACTATTACAAATAAAAAGGACAGGAAAAAGAAATGCCTATTGCTGCTTGTTTTATTTCAGATAATGGGAAATTAAAACACTGAACCTAAAAATCTGAAAGGAATACTCCGTGTGGTTAGTACATCTAAACAATAATATACCTATACTTTTCATCTGATATTAGGCTCAGATACTTAGCTTTAAAGAATAAGTGGTAACTATTAGAATTGAAATTTCATTTCCTGTAGAATCAAACTCCTTTCACTACAGAGAAAATAAACAAGTGGGTGAACTGCTTGGTATTTCTCAATACAGAAAGCTGCTACCTTCAGCAAATTGCACTGAATGCACATAAAGAAAGATGCATGCCCTACTTATAGGAACTGACCAAGAAACAGTCAACAGCAGTAGGTGTGTTTTGCTTTTATAATTCATTTGTACTTTTTATTGTAATAATGTAGACATCAAACTATCCAATGTAAAGCATTTATTTTGATAAATAGTGTAAAGGTAAATCTGCCGGTGACCTGAAAATAAGCGATGGAGAGCTGTGTTTCTAGGAAGTTCTTTGAGGTGATGACAGAGACAGATGTTTCAGATTTGACAGCAGTGGTAATAGGAAACTCAGATTTAACACTGTTAACGACTGAAATGCTCACCAATCACAGAAGTACTGACTTGTACTTACAATGCATGAAATCATCTTGGTGACACTCACAGCACATACAAATTGTGATGGTATATGATAAGGATTACTGTCTGTTCTTACTGAACTAGTATAAAGAAGTTATGAAAAGAGCTGTCTCTGACTATCTTACAAGAAAAAGTCCTTGTCACATGAACACTTAACAGAATTTAAAACATTAAGATATATTTTGTTTTGGTTTTTACATGGCACAAAGAATTCTGTGTATTAGCAGCAAACCTCCTGTGACTTGAGGAAAAAAGGATTTCCTTATTTTCAAATCAATTTTGTACTTAAATAGACTCCTTCAATATCAATAAATTTCCATACTATTTAATTACAATCTTTCAGTTAAAGTGCTACTAAAAGCACAAATTTAAAAAAAAAAAATGAAATAATGTCTTCAGCACCTATAGTTGAGAAGCCAAGGGAAAATTACAACTTGAAAGTAAATTACTTAATTCATATTGCTACACTGAAACTTGTCTTCTGATTAATCTTCCTGTATGATCAGGTCTCTACATATCTATTCACAGTAAGATTAAATCAAATCAGTATACTTCTACATTTTCGTATTTCAAAGTTTATGTATGAGCCCTAATATTGCTCATCTCTACAGAATGCTTGTCAAAACACGATTCCTAACCTGTGTTGGACAAAAACTGCATTATTTGACATCACTCTGTTGCAGCTGAGCATTAATTTTAAAGTCCTTTCTCTGTTCCTAATTGAAAATATTTGAGTAGATTCATGTTTTGAAAACAATAATTCACATCTCAATGCAGCAATACAGAAAGTAGTATGTTTAAGATCTCTGTTCCAGGGGTTTCCAATAGCCATCTCTATACAGGGTAAATCTCTCCTATGAATACTCGAATGAATCACATGTCAGTGTGCTCTAGTGTGTGCTTCTGTGTCATTGTGGAACAGCAAGCATACTTTCACATTCAAATTCCTTCGCTATATTTCACTTTACAGAATCAGATTAACAAAAATCTGTTTTCCATCTGTTTCATACTTCAACAGCTACAGTCATTTATTACTTGTCAACTTATTCCCTTTTATCTAGCTACCAAAGATAATCCACCATTTATCAGATAGAACAGCTTAGTTTTAACTCCTCCTTCTTATGGAGCCAGGGCCAGGGAGAAACAAAGCAAAAACTTAATGCCTTGGCATGCTTTTCTGTTACCATCATGTAATTCATGGTAACAGCTTTTATACAAGAGAAAACCGTAAAATATATATCAAATTGCACTCAAGAAAAAAATACAATGTTAAAATCAACCAAATAGTACTTAACACCTATACACCTCAAAATTAAAAACTGGTATTTTGTCATCCTAATGATACCTTCTCAAGTTATGATCTCTCAATGCTACAAATGTATTTAAAGGATAAACACACCGCTGTTTCCTCTGAGCAGCTATATCTTCTCCCCTCAAACAGGTTTTTAAGAGATTGTTGAAGTTTTAAATTTTAATTCATTACTATGCATAGATATATATTATTACTTACCTCTCACAATTGCATTATCACCTATGTAAAAGTTGTTTCTCCCTTCCGGATATATTTAGGAAGTGAGAATTTGATTGTGGATTTATCATTAAACCACACTATTACAAATTTTAAGCATTATGCTAATTTCTGGTTTTAAAGCAGAGCTTACTGTTCACCAGAGACTGTAAGGAAAAATCAAAGTTCACCTGATTAACTCTGTAATCTCAAATTAATGTAGCTGAAATGGAAGAAAGTAAAGAATGTTTCTAGTACACACAGTCTGGTATTTAAAGAGAAAATATCAGAATTAAAATGGCACATGTTTGGTTTTTTTAATAGGAAAATTTGTTTTTGTTTACCCCTGGTTATCACACTTAGTTTGCTCATAACACTTTAATAGCTATCACATTCACCTGAATTATTTGTTTTAAATCCGAAATGAGAGACAAAATACTGACCACTGAAACTTTCTGAGGAATGTTTAACTCACCTTCCAATGCACTCAGATTACTCTCCAGGTAATAAAGCATAAAGTCACACTTAAGCAGTATGTTAGCTGCCCTCACTTCAATGAACACCCTCAATACTCCTAATAATTTGGAAGATACCAGATGTTAATACTGAGAATTTACTGCAGAGCATTCTCAATTACAGCCAAATACTATATAAAAGGACTACTCCACAAATGATGGGGATGAAAAAGTAGGTAAACACTCTTTCAAGCAATTATGAGAATAAGAGATTCTTAGAAAGACAAGTCAATAAATCCCGAGTCTCTTAAATGTTGCAATTAATCTTCTATTTGTAAAGAACAAACAGACAAGGTACATAAGCAATACTACTCATTACTGGCTCTTCCACTGTATGTTTAATAACCCAACAGAGCAATTGAAAGCCTGAGGTGAAACCAAATCATTTTAATTTTTCTGTAGTAAAGAAAAACAAAGTAGCAGAATGAAGATATTTGCTTTGCACTTACCAGGAGCATAACAGTCTGAACAAACCATTTTATCTTCTGTCCTTGTTAAGTTTCGTCCTTATTCTGGAATATATAGAATAAGCAAAAGATATCTCTATGAAATTCAAGTGTAAAGCAAACTAATAAAGAAGTAATATATAGGTAAAATAATCTCACACACGGAGTAGTTTTTAGAGCTCTGTGACTCCTAAGGTTATCATTTTCTCACAGGCATTTCTGCAGTTACATCTGTTTTGACAAATTTAAATACATACACTCAAGCATTAAATCCTTGCAAGAAAAGCACAAAACTAAGTTATTTGCCTCGTTCCATTACCAGAACGAATAATTAAAGCGGCAAACTTGGAAAGTCTTTCTGCTCTGCTGTTCCCACATCAGAATAAGGACAGACATGTTTCCCATGTGGGAAACAGATCTCTACTTGAACTAGCAGAATCCAAGCATGAGATATTTCTTACTGATTATCAGAATGAAAGTATTATTATTATTATTATTTTACACACACTGTAATTTCAACTTCATTTGGCATCAGAAAATAAAATGGATTCTAAAGCAAGCATGTACATCTTTTGTCCACAAAGCTATGACAAGCAGACAGATTTAAATATCATAAAGTGTGTTTAGATTTATGAAATACCTGTTTTAATGTCAATTTATAAAGGGAACAATAGCCACTTTAAGTACATTCATGGGAGAATTTATATTGCAACAAGTTGTCAGAAGTGTAACATCAGGATTTAATGAAAACATATTGGGACCTATAACATTCCTTCACTGCAGTTGGCAACTACTAGCACTCAACAAGAGAAAAAAAAGGCACAAATCTACTTATTTTTCAGTACTTCCTCCTCCCACCCAGGAGCACAAATAACTGCTACAAACTGTTCTGTAGCAACAGTACCAAATAGGGAACTCACGTTAACAAGAAGCTCTCAAGGTTTAGAGTAAAATTATTCAGAAGTAGAAAGGATAGAAGATATTCCTAAAAAGTTTTTGCATCATCTAATAACAAATCAAAAACCCAGGGAAAAAATACGAAACTGAATTCAAACCAAAACTAGGGGTGATGGCTTATCTTCACTGTAGATCGAGAAAGAAACTAATGTTGCCAAAAAAGAAAAATACGGAAGAGTCGCTTCAGATCAACAGTACAAAGAAAAAATATTTGTACACATCTGAAAGAAAATGCAGATTGGGTGGCTGCCTAGTTGAGTTACAAAGTGGAGTTTAGAATGTTTGAAGGAACTGGGAGAAAATCAAATCCTAATGCAGGAGAAACAATCTGCCTTATATCTGAAAAGTAAAAACTAGTCTTCTGGCTGCTTTCCTGTGAGGCCACCTTCTTTTCTTTAATCAAGGAAGCACAATAGGAGAATGTCTTAAATAGATGGCAATATTCCCTGCGGACCCTGGGCCAGCCTTAAAGAAATACCTAACATCATATCTGCAAGGGAAAATGAAAATACGTGACTTTGATTCCCTCTGACAGGAGCTGAAGTTTTTGGGTCTGATGTAACGCCCATAAGATTTAGTGGATAAGGAAACAGAAATCAAGGGCCTACCCTAACACCTACGGTATCCGATAAGGCACCAAAGGCCTTGCCAAAAGCTACTTCAAGATCCACGGCTTTGGAAGCAGGATTTTATGTAAGTCTTTCATGGTTCCCACAGATAGAAGTCAATCCTCTGTATTCTAGCTTGCTGGTCATCCAAACTTTTCAGGAAAAAAAAAAATCAAACTGGTAAAGCAGCTATTTTTACAGCTATTTTTCTCCATTCACTCTTCCACTCTCCCCTCACCCTGACTGCAGTTACTAAAGCATTAAGAGCTTCTTAGAAGCATGAGAGTTCTTTAGAAAATATTACCGTACTTTATACAAGATATGTTCAAGGGATGCAAAAAGCAGTGGGTAAGCCTGCAGGAGCATCTTTGTGACAAAAAGAACCTTTAGTTTTAATAAAATTACTTTATTATAAAAGAATTTCTAAAAAAACTTTGAGTTAACTTCTTTTTTCAGATATGCTGGCATAAATGGAACTCCTTAGAATCCATATTAGCACAGCTGAAACCAGAAACAAATCCCTTTTTTTTTTTCATCTGTGAACTTAAAGTTCAGAATGTCTCAGGTCAAAAGCTAACTAGAATACAGACACAAATGCTGCCAGAGGTAAGAGTAAAGAAGCTATTCTTCTTTTGTGCAGCAAACACAAGAGATTCCTAAAATAATTCAGCTCTGAGTCGCTTAAAGATTGTTTCTGAGAGGCTTCTTCAGATCAACAGCTTCCCAAGTAGAGTGCAAGGAGTGTGTGAAGGGAGGATTTCATTTTCTTTCTTTTACCTTTTGTACGAGTAAACTAGGCCAGCCACACAAGCAACAGTATTCCGCAGTGTGACACAAGATATAGGCACAGTAAAGACAGA
Source organism: Callipepla californica brunnescens (assembly GCA_023055505.1). Taxonomy (NCBI): domain Eukaryota; kingdom Metazoa; phylum Chordata; class Aves; order Galliformes; family Odontophoridae; genus Callipepla; species Callipepla californica. The sequence continues at coordinate 6,277,232 of JALIRH010000016.1, forward strand.
AACAGATATGTTATAGATAAGAATATCCTTCATGTTTTCTCCATTTGAGACAAGCTGCTGTGGAAAAGAAACTGATTAAAATGGACCTTTGGTTTCTGTCTGAAGGCTACTGGAATAAAGCCACCTAACAACTTTTTGCACACAATAGATCTATGACAAATTATATTCACTCTTCTTTGTAATTCCTTAAGATTGTGCTAACCAGAAGGCTACAAAAACAGATTATCAAAGACTGATCCTGAAACATCAAAAACACTGTTCTTAAAGTCAAGGGACACTGTGGGTTGTCCCACACACTGAGACGATGATGACAAACACAACTGAATCTCATAACAGAAAGCAAAGCCAACAGCTACTAAGGATTTAAGGAATGCCATTTACTCCACAAAACCCTTTCACTGTAATGCACAGGTACTTCACTATCCTACTTAAGTAGGAACATACAACAGAAAGTACACGTAAAAAAGGTTGGACATTTTCTTAATTATTCATTTCTTAACGTTTAGGAGGAATCCATATTTGATACTAGCTTTGACTCTCAATTGTATCTGAAGATTAATTACAGGAGTTGAGGTATAATGCTATAGCAGTAACGTTTAGGTACTACATATCAATTGGGGCAATCAAAAAGCACATTCACAGCCTCCCAAGGAACTAGATTTGGATCCTCTGCAAACAATAGACAGTTGCTTTACTGAACATCCTAAAATTATTTTCAACGCTAATTTGCAGTCAAACTCAAAGATTTCCAGAGATCTCCAAACATCTAGAATGCCATTTTGAAGACGAATACATTATGTTGGTGATTCTATTGATTAACAGCGTAGCCCTGACATTAAGGTCAGATGTGCTTATTGATTTTTTATTTTTTTTACAGGAAGACTTGGTATGAATGTTAATGGCTAATGACTTGAATTGTAGATTTGAAAGTCCGTTTCACAAATTAAATTAAACCAGGCTCTCTGTCCCCAGCAGCTAAGTTAAATAAGCATAATGCCACATCTGATCTAGTCTAATTTTTACTGTCTTTTAAAGGATTTTGAAAGAAAATCTCTGTCCTGAACCCTCCCAGAAAGAAAAAAAATCTAAGTAGGAAAGTACAAATGACAAAGGTTAGATTGCAGAAGCTTCTGAACAGATACTACGCAACACCAATCACAAATTCCAATATAAAGCATTACAATACATTACCCAAAGCATTACACTCTCACATCTAACATCATTAGAAGGCTGAGGAATGGGAGCAGGCGTACTTTTCTAGAGTACAAAAAATTATGGCATTATTGAAACACTGAAGTATTCCACAGCAACATTTGTTTCATTTATTGCTGGCAAATGTTATCTCCCATCTAATGATCTAATTTTCCTGTACTGGCACCACTGAATGTTTTTGTCTGTAACAGTAGACTGCAGAGATGTTCACATCACTCATGATTCTGATGGTGTGTGAAACACGTGAAACTCCAAGTTCTTTGCTGTAAGTGCTACAAACCCACACAAACATAAACAAATGTGATTCTTCCGTGAATACTGCACTCTTCAGACTGCTATAACAGAAAACTTTTAAAAAATAGCTAGGAGTATTTCCTCATCAAATTTGGTCCAGTGTCCAGTGATGTAAAGGTATTTATATCTCGAACAACCTGAACAATCTAACAGGAGCTAACAGGAGATAAATATTTCCCGCTTTACTAGCAGCTTACTATCAGCATTTAATGTATGGATTGAATTAAAGATGTTCAAACCATTGAATAGAGATTTTAGCTTGAATGGTCCACCACACTGATCTTCAAACAAGTAAATCAAGGTACATTACTGCTTTCACTTTAACGTGGTTTCAGTGATTGAACGAGTTATGTGAAAGACCTGGAAATACTACAGAAATTACCTTATCCAAAAATTAATTGACAAGCCATTTCACTTGTTTGTTTTTATTGTTTTTTTTTGTTGTTGTTGTTGTTTTGTTGTGGTTTGTTTTTAATGCTTTTAAACTGCCTACACAGCTCAGAGGGACAAGAACATAAAGATACTGTTTAAAGTTCTGACTTACTCAAGAAGAAAGACTGATGTCTCAGTCACACCCTTCCCAGAACAGAGGCTTTTCTATAAGTCATTCACAAGACAGTAGCTCATGAATTTTCTACATCAATGTAAATGTCAAGCTTTTAATTCAGGGGCCAAAGCAGAAATGATTCAAGAAAGAGGGTACACAATGCCCACTTTGCAATTACATGAATGATTTTTTCTATCTCTGATCATGGAAGAATTGTTTATTGTATCTGAACTTCTCATTCCACTAAAAAGACTGAGTAGGAAGTGGGACGAGGAAAAAACTGCTTACTTCACATCTGTAGAAGTCTCATAGCTCACTTTTTTCATTAGACTGGTCACAGCCTTCAGTTATGAGAAAGAGACCTGAACCTTCTATTTAATATCCTGATAAGCACACAAATGAAAGGCTTATGTTTCTCCATTAATGCCAGCTAAAGCATATGGAGGTCCAAATAAACATGAAAAGAACAGACTTAAAAAAAATATTTGCAGAGATGTGATGTTCCAGTAATTACTAGTACTATAACATTAACATTGAAGTGTTCTCACTAGCCTAGTATTTAATTCCAGCACTCACTGCATCAACAGATTCAAATTAATCGGTAGAAGTCATAAATATGGGTGCATTTATGTACAAGCTTTTCAAATTTAACTATTTCAGTAATTTGAAAATGACCTGTCTGCAATTTTGGAGTGTAGTTTTAAGCACACAAATGGTACTCCAATTAAACCACAAAATAATACTGATTGGAAAGGAACACTGACACAGTCAAGGTGCAAAAAATAGGCTGTCAGTTTTTATCTTAGGATCCACGGACTTTCCAAATCTGCAGCTCTTCGCTATATCTTCTTGGCTTAGACACAAGAGATCAAATTTGTTTTTAATTGTAAGTCTTCATCTATGAGAAATATACTACTATACACTCAATTCCTAAAAACTAGAAAAAAACTTTTCCTGGTTTCAACTTAAGTTTTAGACAACTATTTTACTTAAACCAAATATCAAGTGCTAGATTTGTCAGGTGTTAAAGGACTTGTTCCACAAGGAGAAAAAAAATCTTTCAAAGGACGCAGTATTAAAATGTTGACAATCTACCCTGAACTTTATCAATGGAGTGGGCAATCCTTGTTTCTTGTTCAGTGCTACTTCAGAGTGTTACTACAAATTGGAAACTGGTTCTTCTTAGTCTGCTCAGCTGTGCTTTTTTTTTATAATCCAGAAATAAGACAGCATGCATAGAGTTGAAAAGAAACTGCATTTTACTTCATTGTATTTTCCTCTGAAACAGGATTGTGGTGATTTGCCAAAACTTCTTTTTCAGCACAGAAAAATGGAACAACAAAAGAAAAATGCAGAAACTACTACTTTATCTAGGCTACAGGGAAGGAAAAACAAAAACAATTTGCCAACATGAGAACTGTCTAAACAATATAGTTTCCAGTTGATGTATATGACTATTTACTGCAGCCTTCTGGAAAACCATAACCACTACTCTACCGTGCTGTAATTGTGTGAAAATCTGTTTTATGGCACAAGAAAAAAGAAAAATCTGTCTACAGCTTCTCTCTGGTGATACAAGGCATGATATTCACAGCAAGCCTACAACAAAAGTAAAATACACAAAAAACAACCACGATCTCTTTAAAATAAAATTTAAAACCGCACATAGTCAAGCAACTGAAATGGCATAAAAAGGAGATAAATTTTTATTTATATATTTATTTATTTCACAACAATGCTAAGACAGATCTTTAGCAGGGTCCTGACAATGTAGATATTACATTTTTATGCTTTCTCTCAGCTCTGTCTCCTACCCGTTGCTGAAATACAAGAAATTAGAGTGGATGTCATAAATGCTTGAGGAAAGAGAAAGAATAAAAAAATACAACCCTACCCACAATTGAAAAAACAAAGAGTACATTAGGAAAAGTTAATTTCAACTTGCCTATTATTATTATCACTGGAATTATTAGTGCTATAGAAACTATACTGTTGGCAGCTTGTTAGCAGCAGATGAACAGGTGCAGTGGAACTGCTAAGTCACAGCTTGAAGCAGTGATGTTGCACTTGGTGGAAGGCAGGGCCAACCCAGGGGAGCTCAGGTGTGTGCAATGTACCTGAGTGACCAGAAGGGCTGGAGCCAGGGTCCACCCCTTCCCAGACCTCATTTAAAGGTTGGCAGTAGAAGCAAGCACTTCTCACTGGAGATCCTTGTGTATTTGAGGTCTTCCTGAGGGTAAGTCATTTTTTTCCCTTCTTCTTTGTTTCTATTTATAGGGCTGTTGTATTTTTGTGTATAACATCACTTATTGCAGGGCAGGACTGCCCTGTTGTCATTGTTGTGCTTTCCATTGTATTATAGCATTACAATAGGTGCTGTTTATTATTCAGGTTATGTTCTAACAAAGTAAATACGTATAAACAAACTACTCCTGGTACTGTTGCTTCCTGGTTGAGAGTACACTTGTGTAGTCTGGTTTGGGGTAAAGTTCCTCCTGCTTCTGACAATAAAGTAAAAAACAGAGGAAAAAGATAATCACAAGATAAATGGAACTTTTGACTCAAGGGAGGATAGTATTTAATGAGAGAAACTTCTTCTGAAATAGAGAATGCTAATAAAGTTAGGTGAATTTTGTTTCCTTTCGTTTTTGAAAGAAGCAGAAAAGGGGGTGGGGGGGTAGGGAGACAAGTAGGAGAAAGAAAAATGAACTAATTTTGTTTTACAGAGTGACAGAAAGGGTTAATTACTACATTAGTATTAAATGGAAGTAACTTACTTAGCTGGACTAAGTATTCTGGTTTTTTTGTTGTTTTTTTTTTTCCAGATCAAGTTTGGCCTTTTTTGTCAGGTCAGAGTAAGTAGCATACAAGAGCACTGGGGAAATCTAGATGTCAGTAAGCATACCTGACAATTACTGCACATGAAACTAATTACAGAACTTTAAATGGTACCCTTGCCATTCTAGCTTTCTTCCTCTGTTATGCCCCTCCACATCTCCTATTGACTTTAGGTGCATATGCTATCTATACTAATGTTAACTTTGGAATGAAGTGCTTTGCTATGGAACAACATCCTAAAAGCTTTCACTGGACAGCCAGGTGTGATTGCTTCCCCATAGGATCTCCTTTACAGCAGCACTCAGTCCAGGACTGCTCGTGTTCCCAGCATGTTCTTGGGTGCAGGGCAGGCTGACTAGAATGAACCCAGAGTACAAGGCTGTTAGAGTACACTGCTGGCTGGGAACTGCTCCACGGTGAGGCAGGAAAGGACAGACAGCATACAGACTGAGCAGTCATTTTTTTAGGTAGAAGGTAATAGTTCTAGCAAGGTAGTGATTTATAGGTTACAGTAGTGAACAAAACATATATCCACTTTCTGATGAAACAAAGCCCACAACTTTTCAAGAAAAAAGCATCACAGTAATGGATTATTTAAAGCTGCCAAGAATGCTTTGATGGAAACTAAGCAGAAAATTAGAGGAAATGGAAACAAAGATTTCATTTATACCTGTGGCCATGGAAGCAGACTTAATAGAAGATGAAAGACTCCAAGTTCTGTTCTTGGTTATCCACAGCCATGATAGGAGAGAGAGCTTGAAAGCCTGTGCACATGTTTTCCTCTCATGGGGGAAGAGGACTACAGCAGAAAGTCTAAACTCTATAGATTACAGAAATTACATAAATAGCCCAATGAAATGGCAGTTGAATGTCATCTGCCTCCCCTGCACTTTTTTTTCCCAAAAAGAACTGCATTTTAGAAATGATTTAGCGTTTTCTGTAAATAACTAAAGCTAAACAATTTTCTAAGAATACTGGATTAAAGAAGCAAGCAATGGATCACTATGAGATATTGTGATAAGTTTTACCAATATTATATATCTTAAAATTTCCCAATCCTATTAGTGTGAATGTTAGGTCTAACAAAGCAATGCCACGCTCCTTTATTCTACCTTCAAACATAGGCTGTAGAGATAAGAGTGTTGCCTTCTGTTTTGGCAATGCATAATGTATCAATCCAGGCTATTCACTGCGGAAGAGAAAGGTATCAAACCCTTAACAATACTTAAGTACCAGGGCTATTTAGTAAGTTCTGCCTCCTATTTTATTATCCTGGCCCGCTATATTGGAGGTGGATGGTGGTGCTGTGGTGGTAGAGGCTGAACCTTCCACCAATATTCCTTTACATGTTGCTGTGTGACAGATGGCAGCAGAGGGGCACCCTGATGGAATCGTGTCTGACATGTGAGTGCACATGAGACAGAAGGATATGACTGAATTCCTCCATGCAGAAAAAATTGTACTCACTGATGGTTGTAGGTCATATATGGAGACCAAAAAGTGGATGTGGGCACAGTGAGGTGGTAGCCAGTGTGTTTTAGCAGCTGCAAGTGTCTCACCTCTGGTGTGGATTGCTCCCCTTCATCACTGGTAAAGATGCATAGTAATGGTGGTAACTATGTTGAAAAGCTATGTTCTGTAGCTGAGAACTTGCTCTGTCAAATAGTGTTACTGGTCTCTTTGTGTCTGTTGTAGTTTCCACTTAAATACATAGGCTGCTTTGAAAGTAATGCCTCCTACTTATATATGATATCTTTAAGAAAAAAGTGAAGAAAACAAGCCCTATTCCTATTTGTCTGTTTCTTTTTTCTTGTTCTGGCATTATTTACAGATAAGCTACAAACAATGCTGAGATGTGAAAAAGGAAACTGAACTGACAAAGCATGTGACAGTAAGCAGTTTATCAGAAATGCTAATGCCCCCTCCCTCAGTGCCTCAATTCAAGTTTGAGAGGTTCTAGGATTTGCACGAAGATGGGCAAACACACTTTAAAGATCTAAAGCAGACAGACTCAAGGGAATGTGTCAGCTATTAAGGTTCAGGTAGGGGCGGCAAGTTAGGACTGTCCTTATCTGTAGCAAGGCTGGAAAAACCTACTCAAAAGTATGCCCTGAAAATACAAGGCTGGTTTGCAACAGATAGTGAGCTTACAGGATGGCCTGGCTCATCCTTCCTAGCTGACCCAGCAGCCCAGCACAGTGACTGAGGGAACTACAGCAAATAATCGTTCACAGATTTTTGGGTCAAGCTGCTCTCCTTTTCTAGGATGCACGTTCAGATTTGAAATAGACAAAATAAAGACACTAGAAGGCATATTTAACTTTTATCTCCAGGTATCTCAGACTTGGATGATACAACCCTCCAAGCAGATTTCAGTATAGGCCACTTATTGTGGTTTAATCTCTACTAAAATTAAAGGACAAAACGCAATCAAATTTTCCTATTCCCATGGAGCTATTACTTCAAGGTTGAACTCAAAATATCTCTAATATTTACACAAGTAAGGATTACCTTTAGTATATAGAGAAACCACTCAGGACAGCAGAGGTTTATAAATCATGAATATATTTCTGAATATATTTTATTTATAGCAGGGAAATATTCCTGTATTCTCTTCATTTTCTTTGAAAACTAACTCTTGTCCTGTGCTGTCATACAGACTTAAAATCATACAGATCAAGCTTCTAATACAGCTTGTTGTTTTACTGTCCATGAAAATAAGGGAGAGGATGATTTCTCCTTTATCACTTTTTAATTTGCTGATTCAGCCATCAGATCAGCAAGATACATTTAGCAATATGAATGCAGTAACATTGTTGTTGCAGGCAGATTACTGATGGGTGCTGTACAAATTTCTCTTATAATTCTACTCATACATTCAGCTCTGTTTTGAGTTATTTATTTTATTCCTGGCCTGAAACTCTAAGAGGGCAATTTAACAAACTGAGACTAGTGACTAAGCAATGCAAGTTAGGCCAACAGGCGGAAGAGAGAGGGATGTTCAGGGTATACAACTGCAAGTGCTGTGTTAGTGCCCACATGCCACTCTGTGAACTCTCAGAAATAACAAGTCCTCCAACATCAAAGGAATACTTCTAAGTTGGGAGTAGAGAAATATCAGCTGCCTTGCCTTCTGGGACATTACTGTGGAACCAAGCAATAGACAAAGGTCAGGAAGGAAGTAATGAGGTTACTCTGAAATGATGTTGAGGAAAAAATGACTGCAAGACTATATTTTAGACAACGTCAGATCAGATAGTACAGCCTTGAATAAACACTGCTGTGAGAGCATCACCAGAACCATTAATTTCGGTACTTTACCAAATAACTTTCTGCAAATACAAATGCATCTGCATTTGTCCAAATTCTTCAAAGTAGTACTCATCACTGGTGCTTCTACTTTTATGAAATTAACGGCATTTATGTTTATAATGATTCACAAGGCTTCTACAAGAACCAACACACACAGGTGCATGTCTACACTTGTGAAAGAACAGTCCTCACTGAATTTCTGGCCTGCAAAACTGCTGTACGCACTCTGTACTCTTCACCAGTTGTCGGTGCTCTGCATTCCACTTTAGCTACAGTTCACTTTTGTCTCCTCACTTTTTCCTGAGGTTCACAGGGAATGATCCCTTCCTCCAGTGTTTACACTCATTCCTGAATGCAGGAAAAACAAACTGCTATTACTGTCTGTTTCCTGAGGATCCAAGATGGACCGTGCCAGTTATGTTTTCTCCTCTATAATGTGAACAATTATATTAGCTTTCTAAAGAATAAGACATTCTCAGTAGCAAATCAGAACAACATGAGATTGATATTATTGTGCAGCTTGGACATTAAGTGAAGTAAACCACTATTTTATTATAGGTATTTTATCTGGAATTAATACTACTACAGTTGTGGATTAAAATAATTCTCATGGACAAGAAAAGCACAAGTCAGAAACACTCACTCTATTGAAGAATAGTAAGGGCAGCAGAGGTAAACTTTTTTTCCTGTTTCCCTACTGTAGAAGCACAAATGGGAACCAAGAAGCTCCTTATGCAGTTGAGAATTCACCTACTTTCACAAGAACACAGGATGGTTCAGCTATGGAATTTATTAGTACTAACAGCTGAGTACATCAGGCACATTTGACTGACAGCACAGATAAGAGTACAAGTTAAAAATTCATTGACTTAAGTGCTTTGCAAAGTATTATAAAACTTTCCATTTCAAGTTTTAATTAAATTTCCACTTTTTATGAATTTGAACTCAGCTTTTAAGGATAAATGCTCTTCAGGAGTTTCATTATAGTCCTTTTACAGGCATCACGTCAAATGGGATACTGGGACGCAGAAGGGAAGAAAATGGGAAACAACGGATGTGGAGGACAAATTACTGTAACAGTCAGAAAAGTACTACTGTTTACAACAACTAGTCATAATGTCAAAAGCGTCAAGCTTGATTCATCTCCAATTCAGAAGTATCTCTCGTCAAAAGTGACCTACTGATTTCAAGCTAACACCTCAGTGAGGTCTTAAGGGTGAAGTTCAACTCTTTGCAAAATAGCAGTATAAATCCTGTGTACCAGGTGGAGTTTACATAGAATTTAAGAGGTATGCAAGTCTTGTGTCAACTTTTTGCTCAGGGATCAATTTTGCCTTAACATATAAAGCAAACATTGGAAGAAAGGTTATTGCATAGTATCTAAGAGAAAATATGACACTTAGGGAGAAAGTAAATACCATTATAGTCTCTACAGTCTTTACTACCTCAGGTAATGTAAACTAAAAATGAATAGGATGGCTGTTAGTTCAATCCAGGAGACTGCATACTGCATACTACACACAAAGCAAATACACAAATATATGTATTTTTATATGAAGTTCAAGATTTTTTTTTTTCCCCATAAATACGGGACTCAAAATGCCTCCTAGGTCATATGCTTGTATTTATTTTAAGGGAGGGGGAAGAAAAAGGAAAATACTATTGAACAATCTTACTATCTCCACCCATCAAAGACCCCAAACCTCTAGGGTACCTGCATGCATAAGGTTCCTGACATCTTCTCACTGCTCAGACTAACAAGACATGAAGCTGAGGAGTCAGCTAACTAATGAGCTGCTTTCAGTTACACGGAGACTTACCTAATTTCTTAATACATACTGGGCAACACTGGCTTTTTATATTTCATGTGTAAGTTTATAGAAAATTATGGTTTGGATTTATGTGAAGGAGAAGAAGGAAATATCTAGGTTCATTTGTATTTGTGCATTTTTGCAATGCTGCTGCTATTTACTGAGAGAATTCTCTGCACCACTCTTCATGCTCTTCATGCAGTTCCTTGTTTATATGATACCACTCTCTCATGGAGTATACTTTGAGATTTTAAGGATTTTGTATTCAAAAGACTGACAGAATTGATTTACACTTTTTTACATTGAAATAGAAGTTTAATTGGCTCTGCATGGGATTTAGAGATTCTACTGTTAAGTTAGATAAACAATACATTCAAAAGTACTTCTAAGGGAAGTAGAGATGCTGTAACAGAAAGCCCAGCACTACTTCAAGTATTGTTTTTTATAACTCAACTAACATTTGTAGAGAAGAGTTTTAAGATATGTGTTGCTGATTTCTGGGACATATGCACAACGTAAGTGGTTTGTTTACTGATCTAGACTTGCAACACCAGTACCTCTATACAGCTTTGATTTTTACTTAAGATTTTCAGCATGTGTGGATTTGTATGCGATATTCATGTTATTTCCCCCTATTTCAAAGAGCCTTTTTGTTTGTTTTTAAAAACACTTTTTTGTGCTTTGAAGTAAGCTGATGTGCATTAATGTATACATTTGTTTGAAGTAAAATTATACACTAAAATATTATGCATATTTAGGGTTCTTCAATTGTGTTTTATTGCAGTGGATATTGAATGACTGATAGTTTACACATACTATCAGATTCATGCACTGACTTTTGAATATCAAAGTAGATATACAGCAAACCAATTCAGGATTTTTCACCAGTGCAGGCAAAAATTCAGTACTAGAAGCACAGCAACGATGGACAAAGCAGAAGGATGACTTAGTGGCCAATACTGCCCCCTGCATAGCCATACACCTGGTCCTGCTGTTCAGCACTACTTCTGGTATTTTTTGATTTCTTCAGCTACAAAACATAAGGCAATCCTCTTTTTGGTTTTGGATTCAAGTTACAAATTCATAACTTTCCCGTTATGAACACTCTATTTGCCAAATTTTTTTGCATAAAAATTTGAGTTTACAACTAACATTCACACCCACCACAACCCCAAGATTGGGAATAGCTGGCAAGAAAAAAATAAATCTAGTTGATACTTTATCTATCAACTTGTTTCATTTAGGACCTGTTGGAAACAACAGGTCAATCCTGAGTTGTGTGTGTTCTAAGAATACATATCTGAAATTGATTCATTTTCCTTGAAACAGCTGAGAGGGCAGACTTTGATATATGTGTATTCTTGCTAGCTAGGAAAAAGAACAAGCATAGGTAGTAGTACCAGAAATAGGAAATATTCACCAAGTTCCTCTTCCCCACAAAGACTTTGCATATGATCTTCACAAAGAACGTGAAGATGGCTTCTTTGTTTCATCCCCTTCATCCACAAAACAGGAAAAATAACTGATCGCCTAATCCTTTACAATGTTCTAAGATTTTACCAACAGATATCAGTAAGATCTGCCAATTTTTGCTTTCAAATATATACATACAATATAGGTACATAATCCTGAATTAGAGTTTTGCTTCATTATCACATAGAAAAGTAAGGCTGTCAGTCTTTGAAATCAAGAGTGAAACTATTATTTAGCTGAAGCCTTCTTGAATAATGGACGAAAGCTGTCTTCCCTATTATTACCACTCGTGCAATTTTAATCTGAACAGTGTCAGTATGCTTCCCAGCAGTGCAGAGATCATAGCACCCAAATTATTAGATTTATTTTTATTGAAAAGGAAATTGGAATATAGTAACACTATATATATATATATATATATATATATACACACACACACGTAACACATGTAATAGATCTTGCTATTACTATGCATGGTGATATTGGGCTGGAAGGGAGAATGATGTGAAGCTGACTGCATAAGAGATCTTAAACTACTTCAATAACTATTTTAAAATCACTACTGCTCCAAGAAGTAAGTTTCATATGGGGAACCTCAGGGGACAGGTCGCTTTACTTTTCAGGAAAGCAGCAGATATTAGGTTTACAATTCTATTTTAGAGAATAAAAATCAACTTGCTGCAATTCTTTTAACTCTTTAGGACAACACAGCGTTATGGGATAGCTGTTTACTCCAAATTTAGAAATCAAAGATCATAGAATGGTTTAGGGTGGAAAGGACTTCAAATCATCTAATTTCAACCCCCAGCCACAGGCAGGATTGACATCCACTACAAATCTCTAAGATTTCTTAGTTGCAAAACAGTCTACACTCTTCATTACCACCCTCTGCTTGGAACAGTTGGTCAGAGACAGAGGTTCTCATCAATATCATTTATAAGCAAAAGCCAGCCTAGTTACTCAGCACTCAGTTCAGCTGAGAATTTTGTGAAGAATTAGCTAAAAAAAGTAAGACATTGCTGGTCAGCTAGCAGAGGAGGGGAAATAAAGGTGTAAAAAAAAAAAAAAGGTATGATATGCCCTGTAACTTTGCAAGACTTTATGCAATTATTTATAAATACACTTTTTCATATTTATGTAATCACTTCTATTTTATACCTTGTCTCTTAGGACTAATGTAGCACATTTCCCTTCCAAGGGATTATAAAATCATTTTCTAATGGATGATTCCTACCTCTATTGATCTCTTCTAGTCGTATCACCCTTCTTCTAACGCTGCTTTTGCCAGTAGGAAGAGGAAACTATTATTTGATTTAGCTCATTTTGATGCTGTGCTGTAGCGAGGCTCTTTGCCTTCTCTATCAGCTCAGAACTGGCTATGAACTATCCCTCTCCTACATGTTATGGTAGTGCTAGTCTATACCCCTTTGTCATACATCATTAGCTGAGATGCTTCCTGTCGGGAGCACTCGGCTGTTATTGTCCAGGGGTTTCTACACTTGACAGGAAAAGGCAGTGCTGAGGATAGAATGGTTGTGAGCTGGAGCAATGCTGGAGGGCATCTGGGCTCATTACTCACTTCACCATCTGGAAGCAGCATATTTATCGTTACGAGACCTTACCTCCACCAGGGCACCTTATTTCCAAGATTATCAATATACTCAATGTAGGCCAGCTGCTCAGTTAATTGTCAGTGTGCCAAATCCATGCACTGTAATTCTACTGACTGAGCAGAATCAGCTTGTTTGATTAATTGTGATTGTTTCTGGTTTTAACTAGCGGTACTGAATGAATTAAAAGCCTTGAGCTTTCAGCTATTTTTCCCTGAATAATAGAACAAACTTATAAAGCTTAATGACATGACAAATGTTTAGCAATGCATACATACCCTGTGCTCTCACAGGCAGGCTAAATATGATCTTCCTCACTGTTCTCTGAATACGGTTAAGGAGCCAGTCTGCAAACTCCTACTACATTCATTCTATGCTTTTCCTGTATGGAATCTAACACCTGACAAAGACATGTCATCTAGAATTTCAAAGTGAAAAGCAGATCTGCCCATAAGTCTTAGCTACATTTCCAAACAGGTTATTAAAGATTAAAGTAAAGTCATCTCACTTGAAAGGATGCATTTTAAAAGGTCTGTCAACAGTACTAAACTTGTTTGGAATCATATCTACTGAGGTGCTGTTAACCAGCTAACTTGCAAGTAAGAATTTTCCTAACGCTTATCCTAATACTCAGATCAAAAGGTCACCTCGTTTAGTGAAGGCAGCATAACTTACTCAGAATATTGCTGTAAGAACCTACCAATCTTAGTGACCAGAAACAAGAAATACAGTTTCCACAGAGTATTCAAAATATTACTGTTGCATTCTTGTTTTGCTTTTTTTTTTATGTGCACACAATAATACAAATTTTAAATACCATCCTCTTTTGTTTCTATTTCCACACTCCTGCAGCGTTCCAGTGGTTTGACAGCACAGATCTTTATTGTCGCTGAATGACAGTCTACGTTCCTTCAATAGAGAATGCTATGGAAAGAGCTTTTCTCAGTCTATTCTGTGTTTTAAATAATGAAGTTTCCCCCCTCATCTTGTAAACAGAAATAGGGTTATTCCCAAATCTGGTCTCTTAGATATCATGCTTGATAATCTTTACGCAAACCTTCTGTCATCTTCCATTTAGTTCCTCAATCCCACTTATTTTCTGAACTATACTGAAGGCTCCAACATATTTTTTTCATAATTTACAGAGCTGTAAACAAGAATGGCTGTCTTCTTTAACTCTAACCAATAATATCAGTGAGAAAACAGCTGTTCAGTTTCAGAATATTTCCTGATCAACAATTCCACATTAAGAAAATGACTTAAAGGAGGATTATGTAATACAGGCCTCTTTGTCAAGTTCCTTCTTGTGCCCTAGGAGATACTCTCCACCTCTCAAAGGAATGAGCTTTTCTTCCTGTTTCCTTGGTGATGGATCAGGAAGTGAATAAATCCCTTCACACATAGTGCTGTGGTCTCTAGTAAATGACAATGAGGGGTGTGACCAGTTCCAGCTGTTTTTATGAATTACTCTTTAGAGGTGGTTGGCATTAAATGGTACAGGAAAATAGCTTTGGCAGGGGACCTCTATGACACAGCACTTACCTAAACTTCTCTTTACTGCAAGATGCATAACAAATCATTCAGCCTTTGAACTCAACTTGTCTGCCGCTTATGAGGCTCTTTTTTTTCTCTCTCCTTCCTTTCAGCTGTTATCTATAGGTTTCAAATTGTGTTATTTTCATTTCTTGGTGAGCATGATATTTCTCCTTCTTGCTTTTTTTTTTTTTTTAACAGCTCCAAATTGGAAACACTGCATTGTCTGACCAGACTGAATGGAGCAGAATATGCTCAAATCTTTCCCCCATGGTATTCACAGAAGTCCTACACCATTTACTACAACTACTAAAATGATTCCCAATTTAATTGGTTGTCAACCTATATTTTATGCTGCTAAGAAGCCATTTTCAAGTTACTGTGGAAATAATTCAACATCCTGATATTTCTTTAATAACTGAAAGACATTTCAGATGAGTAAATAATGTATTTTTTTCTTCTTATTTTGTTTTGTAGAAGAACTGGTTAAGTAAGGGAACGCTACAGGCCCATGCAGGAGAGCAAAATTATTTAACAAGCAAAAGCTCCCTCTCGTGGC
This sequence comes from Callipepla californica brunnescens, assembly GCA_023055505.1. Lineage (NCBI taxonomy): Eukaryota > Metazoa > Chordata > Aves > Galliformes > Odontophoridae > Callipepla > Callipepla californica. The sequence goes on from JALIRH010000016.1 coordinate 6,292,421, forward strand.
AGGAGGCCCTGTAACAGCTGCTGGAAGGAAAACCCAGGAGATCTCACAGCACACGTGGTCCGATTCATCACCTGCCTATTGCTATTCTCTCTCCAGAGAATCATAACAATACAGATAGAAGAAAATTAATTCCTGTCATGGAAGGAGACAACAATTACGAGGAACAAAACAGTAAGGAACTTCACAACTTTAATATAACTGAACTCAGTTCTGGAAAGACCTGCAGCATCCCAAACTGTCACAATACACACATTAGTTAAAAAATAGATTGGAGAATTGACATAATTTGATAGCAGGCCTTTCCCCTTTTATTGAAGCCTTGCCAATGAAATAAATATAGGGGATATAGGGGAAGTTACTTGAGCTACATACTTCAGCTTCTTCAGAAATAATCAATGCCCAATTTAAAAGAACTAATGTTTTCTACTCTGTCTTGTTTTAGGGGGGTTGACAGAAATCATCAGTTTTGAAGTTCAGAAGTTTGTCTGGAGTTATCCAAGATAAACAACAGTAATTAATGTTATGCTAGGATGATTGCTTCTCTGATAATCAACAGAAAGGGAGACTTGTAAATCTGAAAAACTGAAATATTGTCATTCTTTCCCAAAACCAGCTTAATTTTGTATGCAATTCTTTCTCCTTTAGAAAAGACAACAACAAAGTAATTAAGTAATACAAGAATTTCTACTGTCTTACCTTCCTCCTTTAACAAATCTTTAATATGAAGTCATAAGTTAGTAATTATTCAAGTGAAAGGGGATACAGACCAATTCACAGTTATTTTTCCCACATTTTTCTCAGAGTACAAAGATAACAGATATATAAATAGCTACTTGGATTTTTAATACTCGAGAAGACCCATAAGGCAGTTTCACTATTTCCCTCTGCTAAGTCACATATTGTTCCCGAAGGATAAGGGTTTTGTTGGTAGTTGAGAGAAAGGCAGATACCTCATGGTTTCACATACTGTCCATGTTATTAACTTCGTGACAGATAAAGCTATTCAGATTTTGGTTTGTTATTCAAATACGTTTCAAAATGACAAAGCTTAGAGAGGCATTTGGTGAAGTTCCAGACTTTTGATTCAGTTGAAACAAACAGTAAAACAGATCAACTTCAATTGGAGCAAGACTAAAGCTTTAAGAAGTAATTGTTAGAATATAAACAATGTCACAGAAATTTGTGGATTGTCAAAAAACCTGTGTATGTAAATAGGGTTGCCCTTTAGTGCACAGGTTCAAAATAACACATTTAAATAGAGGAAAAAAAAATCTGATTTGTAATGATTTGCAATGTTGTTTCATTCCAGAAAACTTCAAATGTGATGATTCTCTGACTTTATCTAAATGCACAAAACCTATCTTGTACAAAAATTACTCCAAACTAACACAACTCAAGACATTGACATTTTTCTGTGCAAAATAAAAAAGGAAATAAAGATATTTTAATAAGAAGAGGTGAGGCATTACTCTATTTGTTTTGCAGTTTTTTGTACTCCGAAATAACTGAAGTGAAATATTTCATGTAAACTGTTTTATCTGAGATAGAATGTGAGCATGTGCAATGGAAAACATTTAGAAAAAGCTGATATCCAATATCTTCTAATAGGCTCCTTATGCATTTCCTAAATACGGATTGTAACATAATGTATTTAGCAATACTTTGATTCTTGGCTGCAAGAAGGCTAATTATAAGCGTAATTATAAGCATAAGGTTAAGGTATAAGCACAGAGGAAGTAGTTGCAAGCCATCATTATGTTGGAACTCAGTAACAGCTTTTAGGAATGTGTTTATCTTGTCCAAGGACAAGATTCTGGGAAAAGCTGGACTGGCTTCTTTTAAAACAGCCACTGATACACGATGGGTAGACACAGCATTAGGTTTTGTGAGTTTTGTTGTTGGTTTGTTGTTTTCTTTTTTCCCTGCAGAATAAAAAAAGCTATAAATAGCTGTGTTCTATAGAATGTTTTCATTGTTTTCTATGAATATCCTAGCCTCAAAATATTGAGCTTGTTATCTGAATCTTTGCTGCCTCATTTCTTTTAAGGAGAATACACTCTTGTAGATGCACATGTTCAGATGCACCTTATTACCACAAGAAGTCATTTAGAACAGGTTTTTTTGTTAAAGCGCTAAGTCTATGTATTCATCCCTCAATTTCCATTCCCCCTTGCTTCTCCTACCCATACAAGCACTTCCTTTTTTCATGTATCTACCTGCAAAAACCCTATAATAGCACAACTCTGACCTGATAATAAGAACTCCTCAGTACACTATTCATCTGCCTTTGCTCAGAAGCCAGGCATTATTTGTCAATATTTTAACTACACGTAGGAGGAATTAAACCCTACTGAATTGTTTAGGGTTCATAAAAAGGTGATTCTCAGATGTGTTATCTTTTCTGAATAAACGTTAAACATTTGTCTCTGGTTATATACTCTAATGCTCCTCTCTTGTTCTTGCTTCAGCCTTTGTATGCTCTGCTCATAGCTTACCACTTTATTCCACCATTGGTTTCATTACGTATACTCTACAGTTAGAGGGCCTAGTATATTTTACAATAGTTACAATACAATTTAGGAGAAATTATAAGTAAATGCAGAGGTAACTAAGCGTCTTCACACTCACAAGAAAGCATTTTTGTAAAACTCCTTTGAAACAAAGCTGTTTAAAATGTGACCTCAGTTAAAGAACAGAGGCAAGATACCGAACTAATAACTTTTTCTTCACAGAAAATGTTTGCATGAATTACAGAAAAACAGGACATAATAGGACAGATTGTTCAAAGTACATAGTTCAAAAATACGCCGACTTTAGTTACATTCAAATTTTAAGTATGAAGATCTAACACCTGTGAAAATCTGTCTTTGTATATATATTTAAAAAATACAGCTTTTATCTTAGGAATGTCTTTAATTCTCACACCACAGAGTAGTAATTGTTAGTAAAACTGAAAGATCGTATACTTACAGCTCAGGTGTTCATTGTGTATTGAATATCACAGGGTTTGCATACTGGGAAAAACAAAAGAAAATAATATTATATCAAAACAGTGAGTGCAAGTATAACTCATGTATCAGAATCACATCTTTTTATTATTTATTTTTATAAAGGTACAAGTACCTTTTAGGGATTAGACTATATAAGGCCAATGACACCTAGCAACCACATCAGTAACACCATGTAAGGCTCAGCTTATCTAAGTAACCCAAATCTGGGCGTGGATGTAGCAAAATTGGACCAATGGGAAGAATTAAGTAGGGGTGGACTGTTTATTTTGGAGGAGCTGGGAATGGAGAAACAGAGGTGCAAAGCCAGCAAAAATGCTAATGCCTGCTAATAAGAAAATGCCATATGACAAACAGAAGTAATTTCTAGAAGTATATGAATTAGCGAGTGCAATGCAAAATCACCAAGACAGGTATGCACGCCAGACAGTTCGTAAAGCAGCTGACAAGACTAAATATGGCCTTGCCAAAACAAAAGATGAATTCAACTAGTGCAAGAAGCAGGTAAGACAAACAGTGAAGCCTTAGAAGAGTCAGATGCATGTGTTAAACCATAGAATTACTGAAGGCTGTAAAGACAGCTTCTAAAAATACTGAAGAAACATATAAATCCCTGTGAGGTTTTTTTTTTCCTTTCTGCATGTCTCTAAGCCAGATAGTCCATGTGGTGGTTGTCCCAGTAGCTGCTTTCTGCCCTAACACTGCTTTTCTCCCTCCAATACTAATCTTCATTTCCCTTTGAAGTCCTTGACTGCCACACCTAAAATACTGGAACAGGTATTACCGTGCTGTACTAAAACAGACTATGCCAGACTTTGTAACCAGTGATGGAATTCAGGGCTTTGTAAACAAGTCTAATGTAGAGCAGAGAAACCACCAGCAGATGGCTCTTCCCAACAAAGCCATTACAATCACAGGCTGAGGCAGAGACACGAAGTTGCTCTCCAAGTGATGAGGAAAGAAGCCTTCAAGCGCTTAGACCTGCTCCCCTCTAAAGGCCTATTCAAATTTCTGCACCTTGAATACACGCATCATTTCAGAGTACCTCTCCCACAGGCCAAGTCTCTGATCTGCTCCTGGCAGACTTTCCTCAGGGCCCAGCACTGCTCACCTCATCCCAGACACGCTCCAGGCGCGGCTGCTTGGCTGCAGAGGGCACTGGCAGCGCTCGGGCCCCATCCTGCTCCACTTCCCTCTGCCAAGCACCTGCCCCAGGTTCCAGAGCCTTCCAGCAGTCATAGCATGACGAGGGGCCGCTGATCAGAGCGCAGGATGAGGAAAGCCTGGAGGACTTTCTCTCGTGGCCAGGCTTGAGGGCTGAGGCTCTAATTAGACACACAGGATTTTTATTTGTCATCTGAAAGCCGTGCCTTGCCGCGGCCTCAGCGCCGCTCCAGGCCTGGCATAGCAACTAGCGCTTTTTTAAGATCCCAGAAGCGCGGTATAACACGAAAAACACGGAGCAGATGGGTACCCGTGTTAATTATAGCCACCGAAGCCTCAGTAATACACCCCTGAAGAAAAATCGGTTGGTGTTTGCGTTCAGGCAGCACGAGGTGCCCTCAGAGACGCACTTCGAGACACTACAACACCGCGTTTCGGAAAGCGGAGCCCACGGCCCCACGCGCAGCTCGGCGCGCCCCGCAGCGCCGCATCCCCACAGCCCCGCGCGGGAACTGGGTCACGCGCCCGAAGTGGGCCGAGGGGGCGGGGCCGCGGCGCCGAAGGGCGAAGGGGGGCGGGGCTCGCGGCGCGGCGCGGTGACGTAGGGGCGTCTGCGTGTGACGTCCCGGCCGCGTTCGTCCTGCTCCCGGTCTCGCCCTCGCCGCCCCTCGGCCCTCTCCGGCCCGCGCCCGCCGCCCGCTGCCGCCATGGCGAACGTGGCCGACACGAAGCTGTACGACATCCTGGGCGTGCCGCCCGGGGCCTCCGACAACGAGCTGAAGAAGGTGCGGCGGAGGAGCGGCAGCCGGCGCCCGGGGACGGCGGGCGGCGGCGCTGCGGGGCGGGGGCGGGCCGGGAGCCGGCAGGGCCGCGCGGGGCGGCGGGAGGAGAGCGAGCCGGGCCGAGGGCAGGCCCCGGGATGGGATGGGGCGGGGGGGCGAGGGGAGGTGGCCGGGCCGGGTCTCGCCGCGAGGCCTGAGCCTGCGCGTGGGGAGGGAGAGGCGCCCCGTGCCGCCTCAGCCCGGCGGGAGTGCGCAGGCCGCGCCGAGGGGCAGTCCGCGCCTCGCCTGCGGGCGGCAGCGGAGCCGGGTAGGCCTTGGGCAGGCCTGGCGGGAGCGGGAGCGGGGGGCAGCCGGGCCCCGCCGTGCGCCCCGCGGCCCGGAGATCCCCGCCATGGCCGTGGGCGGCCGCCGCCTTGTGCGGCTCGCGGCGGGCGGGGATCGGCGTGAAGCAGCGCGGGGCTGCGGCCGGCCCATTGTCTGCCCCACGTGTGGGCCCTGCGCGGTTTCGGTTTGCTCGAGTTCGGTCCCTGCCAGGCGGGGAGCACCGAAGTGAGGTAATAAAGAGGCGAGGAGAAAACCCGGAGCCGGGTCGTCGGTATAACAGCGTTCCGTAGGTGTTTCGGTAGCTAGGGTATGGAGCGCTTTTTTTTTTTTTTTTTTTTTTTTTCTCTCTCTCTAAAAGAAATAAAACAGCGTTTATATGGGAGGGAGAAAATTAACAAGCAAGTTTACTAGCAGTGACCTGCTTCCGCTGATGGGTGGTGCTGCCGTGAACAGCCGCGTTACCCAGCATGCACACGGTAGCTTCATTTGTCCAGGGATAGGTAGTGGCAGTGTTGAAATAGGGTTGGTGGAAGGTGGAAGGAGGCAGGTGAACACCGGCAGGCGCTGGTTTTTTCCTTACTGGAGTTTCTTCAGTGTGTCTTCTCTCCCATACGAATGAAGAATTTCCAGTAGTCTTTTACTGTATGACCTCTCCTGCTCTGTATTTGTTGCTATACGTTAACACTTGTCATAGAATGTAAAGGTTCCAACTGCCTGCAGTACTGAGTTTGTTCCTCCTCACTGAGAGGTCACATGGATGCTTCATTGATCTGATATTTTAACCTATATGAAAGCAAAGTAAGAATAAATGGATAATGGCTTCACCAAGAAGCGGGAGGAAAACAGCCTTTAACATGGTTAGTTAAACTAACATATCGAAGCTATGGTAGGTGTCCGAATAGCCTTGATTCTGGATCTGTTTCTCGTTAATTAAAAAGAGGTAGCTTGCTTTGAGGCCATGGGTGATTATAAGGGTTGCTCTAAATTGCTGTGCTGCTATAAGCAAAGACATGAGCTCTTTATCACTACACAAAATCCTTTTTAGCTGGTAAGATACGTAGGTTTTCAGTTTGTTTATATTTTCCTTGTTTTTAAGGCCTAAAATATAAGGAAAATGGTTTTATTACACAATATTCAGGTTTGTGAAAGATTAAGCTTTGTTATTGATGGGTAGTTTGTACTGTGACACCGATGACTTTTGCTCTTTACTCTTAAGTGTGCTGTAGAACATTTTGCTTTTGATATCAATGTTCTGCTTTGTTTTATTAACTTTTTTAAGAACGGAATACTTAAAGATAATCAGTAAAGATAATCAGTTCTGGTAACTGAAGATGCAGAGAAGGAATTTTACTAAACATAAAGCTCTTTTAGAGCTGTAGTTTCAAAGAGAGAATTTAGATGCTCGGCTCTACAGAAACAGCTATTTTCAGACCCAATCAGAGAACTGGATTATTTCAGTCGATTGAAGTTTTATCACTGTAGCATTTTTTATATGTTTAATGCTTAAAAAGAATGTCATTTGAGTCATTTCTGTTAACAGTCATGGGACAGATATTGGGAAATGTTGAGGTGGGGTGAGGAAGAAGTTGTGGTCAAATACTCAAATTGTTAAAAAAAAAAAAAAAAAAACGGTCTTGGTTCTTGCTTTGATCCTCTAAGCTATAGAAACAGAAGTGATGGAGTGCTGCTATGGAAAAGGTTGTGGTCCTGAGAACCAAAGCACTAGTCAAAAAAAAAGATACTGAAAAGTCTTTTCAGGGGATGTGGCCATTCTGTCTACTGTTTTGGAACAATGAAATAAAAGTTCTGTGTGTGCAACTTGCACTTTGTTCAATGTGAGATTAAATGTTTCATTATTTGTAGGTAAGGACAAAGTTCAAAATGATTTTCTTTTGATTAGTGACGGATAAGGTTGGGTGAGAATTTGGGGTAGCCATTTTGTTGTTAATGTCATGCTGTGATTGAGATGACGTAGTAAAATGGGAACTATATACCCCACTGATGCATGACTGATTACAGAACACTTGTTTTCTCATTTTATTAGGATTTTCTGTTTTCCTTGAAGACTGCTCGAGTTTCTCAGGAAAGTACAGATGACTCCAAGTCAAAACTAATTTTGTATCTCTTTCAACTAGGCTTATAGAAAGCTGGCCAAGGAATACCATCCTGATAAAAATCCGAATGCAGGTGACAAAGTAAGACTTGTTCTGTTTTGTTGGTTTGTTTGTTTGTTTGAACTCCTGAAGTTTGCTATTTCAATAGCATTTAAGGGTCTGGATGGAAGCAATGGGGGCTTGGTGTTGCAGGTCATTTAGAAGCAGTGAGATCTATGAGAGGAAACAGTTCCTTCTCTACTTCTTCCCAATCTCAGAGCATACTTCTTGACAGAATGCAGCAGTTAAGTCAAATTGGTTGAGAAGGTCATGCTAGAAGAATTGCTTCTCTTCATCTGCCAAGGTGATGTCAGCTGACACTGACATTTACCTGCATAGACATTTGAAAAAGATGGATGGTCTGTTTTCCAGGTCCATTCTTTTTGGAAAGAAAACGTGGAAAAAAGAATTTGTAAAGGGTCTTGAAACTGCAGTATAAAGAACGTATCATGCATGTAAGAAGATTTGATCGGATATATTGTACTAATAGCAATTTTAAAAATGCTAATTAAGTTGACTCAGTTAATTATCCCTACCAGAAGCTCTCATGATTGCTTAGCAATGAACAGGGATGACTATGAAAAGATAGACTTTGTTTTGTGGACAAATATGTTAATATGCATTTTAAAATAGGCCAACAATTGAGCAACTTTTGAAGTGCCTAGCAAGTCTGACAGTCTGTGTCATGTAGGCAGCTTTTTTTTGCCTGTTGGCTACTGCAATATTGTGTACTTTTCACTTCTTAGTAAGACCATCTTGTACAGGGCCCAAAAAACAAGTCATTGTTTATCTGCAATAAAATGCCATGTTTTATGGTAAAGCAAAATGTAACACAAGTATGCCTAGATCTACCTTACACGCTTTTACTAGAATGAGGGTGGAGAAGGTTATGTTGTGTACCATCCTCATCAGGTGTTCATGCTGGGCAGGGAACTGAAGCAAAATGATCCCTTAGTTACAAATTATCATGCACTGATGTGATTCTGTCCTTCTTCTAGTTCAAAGAAATAAGCTTTGCCTATGAAGTGTTGTCAAATCCAGAGAAACGTGAGCTGTATGATAGATATGGAGAACAGGGCCTTCGAGAAGGTAGTGGTGGAAGCAGTGGAATGGACGATATTTTCTCCCACATCTTTGGTGGTGGATTGTTCAATTTCATGGGTGGTCAGAGTAGAAGTCGTAATGGTAGAAGAAGAGGAGAAGATATGATGCATCCTCTCAAGTAAGTATCTTAATGCTGAAACTGATTTTAATTTTCAAGTTTTCCTTATCAGTACTCTTCTTTGCTATTTTATATTCTTGGTGTGCTCCCCAGGTGAGGTAGCTTGTAAATACTTAGTGTTATTTCCCTGGTTTTGTTTCTCAGTTATGTTTGGGAGTTCTAATCTGAAATTGCATTAGATAAGCAAGTATTCCATACTATCTGGACTTGTAGGAAAGCAGTGTACTAATACTCCTAAAAGGTTTTAGCTAACTTGCATTCATAGCTTACCATCTGGAAGTATGAAGTATGGAATTAATGGAAAAGTCCTTAAAAAAACAAAACTCAATAACGTGCTTGACTAGCACATCTGACTGTTCTTCACTTGCAGATAGGGCTCCTTCTATTTGCTTGTTTAGTTTAGCAGCTAGTACTGTATACTATGTTACTAGTTTGCTTTAGTTTTGTTTTGTAAATGCCGATGCTAGGCAACCTTTTCTAGTTTAATATACTTCAAGTTGAAGCTTCTGTCCACTAATGTGAACCTGGAGAAAACACTGTGTTCATAAATTCATGTCAAATATATGAAGGTTATTAGAATTTGCTCATGTATTCAAGGGCATCTAGAAATGGAACAAATGTAAAGAATTATATCCCTCTGGGGACACACTATTGTCCTTCTCCTTTCCCCCAATATTTTGTGTTTTCCAGTAGAAAGTACAGTAGGAAGTATATATTCTTGTGTATGTACACTATAAATACTTCTGGGCTGATCTGGAGTGAGGAGGGGTTCTCTCCTGGTGGAACTTCTTTGAAAAAGAAAACTGAAAGATGAAATGTGACTATGTAATGAAACATAACGTGCTGTGTTAGCTTGTCTGCTATGGAGAAACGCAACTAATCTGTTTTTGTTTCTGCCAGTTACATCATTAACATTTAAGTGAAGTTCAGGGCTGTATCTATGCATTCATATGTATTGAACTGTTTTTAATGATTCCTTGTAAAAGCCACAGTGGTGCTTTTAAAAAATCTTATTTTAACAGCAGATTTAGTCATTATGAAGAACTGTTTTTCTGTAACTTGTCCTAGGCAAGTATTTTAATTATGTGGAGAGGGAGGATATTGTTAAATGATAATGGAGGAGAAAATGCTTTATTTTGCAGAGTCTCTTTAGAAGATTTATATAATGGAAAGACAACTAAACTACAACTTAGCAAGAATGTCCTTTGTAGTGCATGTAATGGGTAAGTTCGGTTCTGCTTCTGGATTCTTTGGTTGCTTTGTTGACATAGGATGTAATGAAGCATCTTCTCTGTCAGATCTTCATCAGTATTTAACTTACTGGAGTCTTCTCTCAGAATGAAAAGTAGTTTAATGGTAATTTCATGGGATTTGAACAACTCAAGGGATTGTTTGTATGTGTGTTTGCTGGGAGGGACGCCTGATTCCCTGGCAGTGCGATCAGGCATGTTAACTGACTGCTACAAATAATTCTTCGTCGTGTGTTTCTGAAAGGCTTGGCTTTAATGCAACTGGTGCTTTCTATTCTAGTCAAGGAGGGAAGGCTGGAGCTGTTCAGAAATGTAATGCTTGTCGGGGTAGAGGCGTACGTATCATGATCAGACAGCTGGCTCCTGGGATGGTTCAGCAGATGCAGTCTGTGTGCTCTGACTGCAATGGAGAAGGTAGGCCAGCTCTTGTGTACTCCTAAATGCACTGAAAAATATGCAATTATAAATTAAAATTTGTAAATATTTATCTTCTGTCTTTGGAGCAACTGCTGCATAGCTTCTATCATAGTGAATTGACTCTCATCTAGGTGAGCTTTTCCCCTATCCTGTCAGTTAGGTGTCAGTCTGGTCCCAGTGTGGAGAAGTCATTTTACTTAGAGCAGCAACAAGACCTGTTGTCTTTCAGTGTTCGAGACATTCAGAAGCTTGAACAGTGGGGATTAATTGTGGTGAGGTTTCTTTTGTTTCTGTGTTACTTCTTAGTAGTTGTTTTTTAGAGACTTAGGCATTAATTTTGCATGTTACTATCACTCTTCCATTAAAGAAGGACCAAGATTTGGGGGTTCTTAGATGCTTTGTTGTTTGTTTGTTTTTTGCTGTATTCTTCTCTAAGGGCAGGTTTAGGTTAAAACTAAAAACCCAAAGTTGGGCTTCAACTTAAAAAGAAAAAAAGAAATTACTAAGATACCCTTTGCTGGATTTGTTGTGTTTGGGGCACTAAGATCATCACATGATCTGTGCTCGTGCAAATCCTTTCTGATTCTTCAGTGATTTGCAGAGTGGTAATGGTGACTTGTAGATAGCTTTGCTCTTGAGAATGCCTGAAATTACTAAGAGATGTCTCTCTTGAAATATTTTACAGTGTTTCTAAACACCATGTTCCACAATTCAAATGCATAGTTTTACCTGGGTAGAACAGGGAATGAAAGCTGTTCTGTATAGTTATCCTTCAGTTTGCTGGAAAAAGTGCTTGTGTTGCTAGAGGTGACGAGCAATATGAAAATCTATTCACTGTCAGAGTAGTATAAAAATGGAATCTCTTATATGCCAGAAAATTTTAGAGAATTTCTGACGGTCAATATAAATATTGCTCTTCTATGAAGTTGATTTGACCAGCTGTCTTCTCCCTGCTCTATGTAAAACTAGTTTTACTGGCTGCATTTATGTAATAGTTCAGGGCTGTGGTAAAATACTGCAAAATCAGGGCTGTTTCAGTAATCCCTCTTTTACTGTTAACAGAATGGGACTAAGCTTCCAAAATTCAGTGAAGTAGTCTGAAATTTGTATTGTAACTTCCAAGGGAGAGTAGGTACTTCAGTTTGGTTTTAGGTTTACCACTTCTTTTATAACAATTATCCCACAATATAACAAAGAATTTAAAAGTAGGTGTGGTTTTTTGTTCTTTTTTTTTTTTTTTCTTTAAAGAGAAGTTGAATGATAAGGATACTGGAATTTAATTTGGACCTAAGGAACAATGCAAGCTGCAAACCTCATCTTTTGTTCTGTTTTTTTTTCTCAAAATCTTCTTTTGAAGATTCTTGATAAGACAGCTTGGAAGCTTATGTGTATCTTTGTGTTTTTCTTTCCCTTCTCTCAAGTAGAGTAAGTTGAACATGGCTTTCTTCTTGTGATAAATGTATAAAGCAACATTTAAATAACTGTTTCTGTTGCGTATGTTATTCAACTTACTTTAAAATAGCTTTTTTGCCCTTCAGAATTGTATACAATTATGTGTAAATCTCTGAACTGAAAACTTGTGTCTTTAGGTGAAGTAATTAATGAAAAAGACCGCTGTAAAAAATGTGAAGGGAAAAAGGTGATCAAAGAGGTAAAAATACTTGAAGTCCATGTAGACAAAGGCATGAAACATGGACAAAGAATTACATTCAGTGGAGAAGCAGATCAGGCTCCAGGTGTGGAACCAGGTGATATTGTCCTCTTACTCCAAGAAAAGGAGAATGAGGTAATACTTTTGAGTTTATATTTTAAATGCAGTTTGATACAGTCTTTTAATATTTAAGTGATGTAAATGGCTGCTTACTTTGCAGTAATTCATATAGTTGCACCTCTGGGAGAGATGGTAAATAGCTTTTAGTAGATCAAGTAGCAAGTAATACAGCTTTATTTGTGAGCCTTTATTTGCAAGTCTGTAGCCATGGACATGCAGATTTTGGTGCTTCTTCATGCTAATGAACATACATTTTCTCAAGTAAGCCCACAATGACTTTGCTAGATTGAGTCACTGTGAAGTGCTGTTCAAGGTATTAACTTAAATCTACTTTGCTTGTGGCACTAACAATGCAAAGTGTTGATTTTATTAATGCCCTGTGACATGGCAGGGAAGTCTTACTAGACTGCAGAGATGGTGCTTTCTGTGTCTGCTTCTGTTGGGTTCTGGAGATCTAACACACAATTCTGATATTATAAGTAGTTCATTTAACAAAACACTAAGAAACAGGATTACTTTATACTGTTTTTAAAGGTTCATGCTTATTGTTTTCTAGTGTATACACATTGCAGTTCTGAATTAAACACTGCAAATGACCTTCTTCTCCCCTAAACCTCTGCTGAGGGAAAGATGGGATGGCTTTTTTTTTTTTTTAATGTTTTATCTGAGAAAGCCCAGTTATTACTCTGAAGGAATAAGAAAAACTTTGTGCTGTACTCTGAAGGAAGGAAGAAAAACTGTTGAGTGGAATGATGGTATAAAAAAAGCTTTCTGTTGGCTCAAAGAATTGATTTGGTACAAATTTCTAAGTTCTTATCAGCTATTAAGAATCTGAAAATTTGTAAGCTTTTCAGTGCTGTGCTGAGGACAGCTATTTTGTCAAGACTGTATAGGCTTATGTATTCTTCTACGGTCATACTGGGTGAAACGCAGCATTCTTGTTGATAAGGAAGAGCACCGTACACATACAAAACGTGCGTAGCTGCTTGGAAATGAGTATGGTAGATATCATTCCTATCTTAGTCTTTTAATGAACTGTATTTGGTTTTACAGCATTAACTATTCTGAAAAAGTATACTGAAACCTTGTGTCCTAGTGAGTACAACTAGACTGGTATTCAATCAAGCTTTTTTGCGTTCTTAAAATCTTCCTTGAAGTGGGAAAGAAGGTGGAGGAAATAATGCTTTTGGCAGCCTACCAGTGGACAAACTTGTGTATTCTGATTAAAAATCCAAAGTGGTATGGCTTAAAGATCTCTGAAGATAGCCATGGACTAACTGATCAAACCCCTGCTCCGTAGGTAGCTAGCTGAAGGAAATATGTGCAACTACAATAAATGTGATTTATTTATTTCTTTACCGTGGTATGGGGGAAGTAGTGTCAAACAGTCTAAATAGTTAGTATTGTGAGGATAGGATTGTGGTACTAGAAAGGATACCTCCTGTTTCTGTTTTTCAGGTGTTCCAAAGGGATGGAAATGATTTGCATATGACGCACAAGATAGGACTTGTTGAAGCACTGTGTGGATTCCAGTTCACATTTAAGCACCTCGATGGGCGTCAAATTGTGGTTAAATATCCTCCTGGAAAAGTAATTGAACCAGGTAAGCTTGAAGAGATAAGGACTCCTTTGACTGTGCTTTTGTTGTTCTTGAACATATAGTTCCATTCTTGTTATGCTTTTACCTGAACCCAGGCTAGAGAATCGGGTAGGGCAAGACTTTTCTGAAGTAGCATTCTACAGATTATTTCTTATTGTTTCAGGTTGTGTCCGTGTAGTCAGAGGTGAAGGAATGCCACAGTATCGCAATCCTTTTGAGAAGGGGGATCTTTACATAAAATTTGATGTTCAGTTTCCTGAAAATAACTGGATTAGCCCAGAGAAGCTTTCAGTAAGTAGTCTTTCATACGTAACTTTGGCAGTCTTACTGGATAGTATATGCAAGGTGCTTGTGTATTAGCCCCCCTGTGCTTGTTCTGTGATGCTCAAATTTGAAGTACAATTAAATTGTTCTATTAACATCATCCATAGGTAACTTGTAACTTGAAAATACCTATTGAAATACAGGTTTCCGGAACCTGTTTTTAAAAACTGGATTTTGTAGAGAAGAGTGGGAGGAAGAATCTTACTTTGACCATGTAATAAGTTGTGCACTTGAGGGCTTACACCAGTGTAGGTTTCCAAACCAAACTTGCTCCAAAGAGAAGTCTTGAAGGTGTGGGGAAGTCATCTCTGTATTTAGGAGTTGGAGACGCAGTACTGAACGCGCTTCTTTCTTTTGGGGCAGGAACTTGAAGATCTTCTGCCTGCTAGACCAGAATTTCCTAATGTAATTGGTGATGCAGAAGAGGTAGATCTTCAGGAATTTGATACCACTCGTGGTTCAGGTGGTGGCCAGAGACGTGAAGCTTATAATGATAGTTCTGATGAAGAAAGCAGCCATCATGGACCTGGGGTACAGTGTGCCCATCAGTAAACATTTGTCTAAAAAGTTGCACAAGGATTTTCTTTCAAATTTTGCCTGACTTGTTTTCAACAATCCAACTGGATTGTATAAGTAATCCAGATGAACCAATGGACATCTATTGCTGTATGTGTAACTTTTAAATTGGTCTATAGTATCTACAGAGTGTAATTTAAACTAACCACAAAGCTTACATCTTCATTTTGACTGTGTAGCAGAATAAAGCACTTGAAAGGAAGACGAGACTCCTTTTCACATGGGTTTTAAGTTTGTCCTCGTATCTGTGCTTGATTTTTACCAGTTTTGTGTAGATTTTAAGTTTCATATTTTAAATTCAAATTCTACATTGTAAAGTTTGTGTACAATTTGTCCTGAGGCTTGGTATTTGGCTGCACCTGCATAAGCTGCTACAAGTAGAATAAAGAATTTCATAGCCTGTATCTGTCATCTAGATGCATGGTAAATGGGCTTTGCACATAATGGGTTTAGAGCTGACTGGGAACAATGGAAGACTAAATTAGAAGTGGTTGTAAGTTTTTTCTACCATCTTGTGAACGGTTTCTGAAATAAATAAAAGCAGTTGGTGTATAATATATTTCTTTTTGCCTTGTAACTTTTACTTTTGCAGTGGTTCTGACCAACTGACTTAGAGAGAGGTGTACACTTAAAAACGGGGAGGCTGAAGCTGCTTTCAGACCAGCATGCAGTTTAAGAACTGTGTGCTTTTCTTGAGCAGGGATACAACTGTTTGGTTTGGGGAAGGCCACAGCCGTGTCCCCTTTATATAGAGAAAGTACAAAGATTTCAGACTGACATCAAGAAGTTGCAGACATCTGAAATGATTAATTCCCATGCTAAGTGTCTTTAAAAAATAAACATGCCTGGCAACTTGTGATTGCATTAGCATGGTTTGTAAAGAGATGGAGGATAGTGTTGAACTTGACAAATATTTTTGACCTCAAAGCATACTAAATGTTGTCAATTTTATTAGTATGTTAGTAGTTTGAATTTTTTTCTAACTATTGAAACCTTTTAATTTTCCCAGTTTCAGTCCTGTTACCAGGTAGGGCTATCTTACTTTGTTACGTTGTTAGGAAACTGTGTGGGTTGCTGTTCACCAGTTTTTACAGTGTAGTTCCTCTCCCCCATTGACTAGAAGTTGAAGGATACTCCTGCTTTTCTTTACAAATCCCAAGTGTAATGTAATAGCTTGTCAGATGGTTGTTAACTTATCAGTGAGTAAGGTGGGAGAGAGATGCTCCAAAGCTTTCCATGTACTTGGGCAGGTGATGGCACAGGGTCGTTGCTAAATGTGGATTTTAAACTGAAACAAGAATAAACACTGTTTGGCTGGTACTTCAGTATTGATTTATACTATTGCAGATCATCTAGTGAAGCTTTTTAAGACTTCAGGTCGGCTTTTCATGAAGTCATAGGTACATAATGATCCTTCTGATGTAAATCTGTACTTCTTGGTGATACATCTATTTTTTTTTTTTTTTTTTTTTTTTTTAATTGCTGGAGAGGGGCTGGAGCAGGGAAGGAGAGAGGAGAAGGAAGGATTCACTGTACTTCTTAGCATATTGAAGGGGGGGAGGATGTAGATTTGAACATTATATGCAGTATGGATTAGTCAAGATCCGTTTAAGTTAGGCTCCTGACAGTACAGTCTGGCCATATTTCCAGAATCACCTTTATTCTACATATCTCATTTTCAGTTCTGCAAAATTTTAGACTTGCATGTTCTTTGTAATAAATGGTGCAGTGTGACATGTAGGTCAGATGCAGTATTACAGAGTAACTGAGTCTTTGGTGTGCTTCCTATATTGGTGATAAGGGTATTAAGTCCTGCTGTGAGTTTGGCCAGTGTTGGGGCCCAGAAACACTTTCCTAGCTCTTAACAGACTTTTTATGTGTGTGTGAAGGAAAGGCTAAGTTAAAATTCATGAGATACTTCAATTAAAGCAGGCCTGATTAAACAACAGGAGCTAGTTTTGTAATAGATACCACCACCTTCCTACCTCCTAAACTTCTCCAGGATCCACAGCTGTGTACTGTATTGTTTTTCAAAGCTATATTCAATACTTTTTCCAGAAATTGCAGAGTTCTGCCATCACATGTTCAGGTTTCAGTACTGCCTTGCAATGGTTTGTAACAAGTGTAGTACAGGAGTGAAAAATTAAATCAGTCATGTTGAAATACCAGTTTGTCTTCAATATTCAAAGCTGTTACCAAGTTGCTGTGGTGCTCTCATCAATTGAGGTTAATTCAGATAAACTTAGTTGTAATAATGGCTGGCTCCTAAATGTAAAATGTTTTGTAGAATTCTTAATGTATTATTTGAAAGAGAGGCATATATATATATATTTTTTTTTATCATGTGAGAATAAGATTATTTTTAAGTAAGTTAGCCTTAACTTCACGTTTTTGACCAGTTTTGTCTTCCATGTCCTCGAAAGCACTCTTTTTCCTTAGTTGAAACTTGTAACTTAAAGTAAGTGAAATAAGGGTTAGAAGTTTGCAGAGACAGAAGGAAAACTGTTTGAAAATAATCGATGCTTAAAGTTTTCCAAGTGTAAGTTGTCCCCGCTTCCTTATTGCAGTGAAAATACTGAAATAATTCCTAGCAGACTAAAAGCCAGGAGTATCCTCGAGTTAAAAAGTAACGATAGTCATCTTTTACTTGAAAAGGCGTCAAAAGCCCTTGCTACCTGTTACTCAAAAAGAAGTTCCAGAGGAAATCTGAGTTAGTACCTGCCATCTTGTAAGTTATATCACAGCCTAAGATTTGAAATAATTTAGCTTATGTCTGTGTAAGATTTATATCTCTGTTACCAGAAAACTAAAGTCACTGATCTTAAAGTTCTACTGAAATGAAAAGCTTGCACTTCAGCTTTAAGGCCTAACTAAGATCCCTAGAGACAGCTGCAGGGAATACCAAACATGAATAGTAACAGCAAACCAAAAGTAAAATAGCAGTTCTTCCACGCATACCAGAAACAATGTAAACTGTAATATTAAAGTAGCTTCCTACTTGTGTAGAAATACCAGGCAGACCTTAAATCTTGTTTGCTATGTCGGGGTATTACTTTTCATTTTACTGTGAACTCTGAGCTAAGATGCCAGCTAAAGGCTTGTACGAAGTTGGAAAAGTGAAACTGTTTTGTTTGTGTCCCTTACAGAAATAAGGAGAAATTAATACATGGATCAAATTGTAAGCTTTTATGTAAAAAAAATATTTATTCAGTAGCATACAGCTTTATTAAGACATTGTAGATATTCTCTGGACACACGAGAGGAGGAAAGGAGGAGCAGTCATGAATATTCTGTTGTCACTAGACACTTCCATTAACTTCACTTAGCAGTAGCCTTTCCACATAATACAGTCAGCTCACTCTAAGGGTGAAGAAAACTTATTTTAGTTCAAGCTACAAAGCACAGCTTATAATAGAAAAATTAGCTGCTGAACCTACAGCCCTGCTCTCTGCTTACAGAGGCAGACACAAAGTTTGACTTCCACACCTGTAGTGTAACTTATTACAGCTACAAATACTTCCATCTGTAAACTTAACCTGATTAACATCACTCATTGTCTATAGAAATCAATTGCTACAGGTTAATTCATCCAAAAGCTCAAGTTATGCTTGACTGCAGGAATGTCAGGCAGTATGTGCTGCAAAGTTCTGTTCAACTTTATTCTCCAAAACAATTTACTTCCTTGAGCCAGAAGTAGTGTACATTCAAATACAGGAGAGAATTCACATTAGTTCTTATTCAACAATGGACACGGAACAACAGATTTTAACAAGAATTGAAACTTAGCTGTAACTCTGTAGGCTTTTGTGACTGGGATAAAGTACAGCAATTTGCACACCAGAGCAATTTATGAGGAAAAGCTTATGTTTCTCTTCTCCTTCAGGCAATTACTGAACTGTACATGTTTCTCTAAATACTCCTCAGCACCTTTATCTGTGCATGGCAGTTGTCCCCTCCCTGTTCCACCCTCACCCTCTTTCTCCTTCTAACTTCTGACAGCCAACATAGGCTTAACCTCAGGAGAAATACACCATTAGAATTAGCATCTATAACATTCATCTGACATGAAAACGTAGGACTTTGGGTTGGAATGTTTGTATGCAATCTACTGAGCTTACCACTAGGTTATGGATGTGCTGTACTGTATCTTGATTTAGTAGTTGAACATCAATGTTACGGAGGTCTCCACCAGCCATACAGAGTGTCTAAAAACATGAAGAGAAATAGTTTTAAAAACCACTCCCAACATTTATATCTGCACAGCTTCTCTGAAAGCCATATGCTGCCCTGCTATACTGCAAAACTTTACTTGCTGTTCTTCCTTTTGTTTAGCAGCTCACATAGGGACAGCGAGAGCTATCTGTATTAGACAGTTAACTGTATTTTATTTTTTTTAAATGGAGAGTTTGATACCTGTCCATCAGCCAAGGGAATGTTTACAAATGGAACAGTTTTATCCTGGGGTACTGATTTACTTCTTAGTATCATGCCTTTAACTCTTTCAGTGGTAGGTATGGTTCTTGAGGCAGCTTGTTGTAGTCCAGCACTAGAACACAAGTAAAATGTTACTAAAAAGATTAGCTTCCTATATTCTGCAGATTTTTGTGCATGAAGCTTCTGCACACAGTAGCAAACATACCTAAGGAAAAGCCATCTTGTTTACCTCTTTGCATGCTGCCAGAGGACTGCAGGAAATCTAACCCCCAGCAGCATTTACTAGCACTAAGTAATATTTCTTGACCATGAAACTGCAGCAACTTCTTATGCCTGTGTTACAGGCCAGTGAGCAAGCTGACATTTGGACCTCTCAGTAACAAGAACGTCCACTCTTTATATGAACAGAGACAGAACATTTTGGAAAGAGGAAACCGTGTGCCTTGGGGATTAAGATAAGACTTGCACCATATCTGCCCACTTCAGAGGGAGATAGCAGGACATTCTGAAGCTGCTACCTCTCAAAGATAGAGGGAATGCCATACGTACAAAATTCCTTTTTTTTTTTTTAAAGGCAAGATTTAGATGTTTTCTGTGTGGCAATAAGCCTCTGACATTTGTAGAAACACACTGGATTCATGACCCAGTTAGTTAGTTGCGCCCTTCCCTCCTCTCTTCCCCCTACTCTTACATATTTCAGCTGCTGACTTCTGCCAAAACTAAACTGTTGCTTATGGAAAATGATAACTGAAAACATAAACTGCTAAGAAAGGAAATAACTGATTATCTTTAAAAAAAACAAAACAAAACAAACAAAACATAGGCATACTGGTCACATTTTAGTCAAGCATAGGCTCTGAGGAGGTAGTTTAGATTTTAAACTATACCTTTAAACAACAGTGGAAAGGAGTGGAACTTAGACTCTATTAATGTTTGTTGAAATGTATATATGTGTGTATATATGTGTATATATACACACACACACACACATATATATATATATACACACACACACACATACATTTCTTTTTTAAGAAAGAAAGAAACTGGCTTAGTTATGGCACTGCATCCTGTATGTACCTCCATGAAAACATGCTAACACCCACACTCAAAGCTTTGCACCCCCACTACCAAGTTTAGTGACAGAGCATGAAAACCTATGAAATCCAGATTGATACACAGTGTCTTGCTTCTCCTTACCTTTTAGATGTTTTTGGTGTGGCTTTGGAATTTATGGCACTGCAGTCAGAGGCAAGAGTCTTAACAGCTTCATTCACACTTACAGAAGAGCAAACAGACCTAAAAAATGAAAGTAATGATTTGTTTAAATTGCCTCTTCATCTACTTCTATCGTAGAAGTTCTAGCTTAGAAGAAAATGAATGGTGAATTAGAGAATGTTAAAAGTATGCCATAACAAATCTAGTTTATATACAGTGAGAAAGCCCTCCTTAAATAGATTCTGAGATATGCTGGAACCTAACGGGAATGAAAGGTTTAGTCATATTAGTAGATAAGGGACAGCTGCAGTATCTGACATGGGGATAATTATGGGATCATCTACAACTTCGTTTCAGTGTACAGAGATTATCTTGGGAAGTTTTGTTTTCAGCAGGATTTCATTTTACTAGTTCAGCTCAGGACATTTATTAAGTATGGCTGACCTGAATCCAGAGAACAATTATTTATTTCTTATTTTTATTTTTGGGCTTTAACTTGGTTCACAGAAATCCTGATGACAGAATGCCCACCATTACTGTACTTGAATAAATGCAGCCTTCAAAATCTGAGAAGCTGGACTTCTCAGGCACAGCAACCTCCTGTAGTTTGATTTCATCAAGACAGAAACTCTAAAATGCCAATTCAAGAAAATAATTGTATGTGGCTAAGGCTTTGATTTCTTTTAGGCATGCTAAACACCGGCATTATTTCAGTTGTTCTTCTCTGAATAGAATTTGAATGCACCCAAATAAGTGCCATTGGATTCAGGCAGGTACACTGGAACTTCTCAAAAAGCTTTTTCATGCAGCTGATTTTTATTCATTTATTTTAATTCATTAGATTTTATGGTGAGACTAAACTACGGAGCATCACTAAGTAGCATGAAGGTGTTTTTGCAAGCATCCATTTCCCTGCTAATCATCACTTCCTTTCTGCTACGTCTAAGGGTAAAACTACACAACAGTTCACTACTCATAATTAAGAAGCAACAAAGCTGTTTCCTTTATGTTCCCTCTGCCATGAAGTACTGTTTGGTAGTCTGTACTGGTAACAGATTGAGAACTGTGCAGCATTTGGTGAGACAACTTCATCTTTCTGTCAGCCACATGTGCTTCTTTGTTAACGGTTCACATCACCACAGTACATCTGATACAGGTTATGGAGGGCATCTTGATCAGAGCTTTAATCAGGCTCAAATTTCAGCTGCTTTATTTGAAAATAATTCTATGCAGTATTTACCACCTTATGTTATATACCAAAGGTCAGACTTACCTAGAAAGGCTGTTCAGTTTGCTATTTAAACCAGAGCTCAATGAAACCAGCGATTTTGATTTCGACACCTGAGAACATACATAGGCTGTAGTTAACAGAAGTGGCATTTTAATTCTCTGTAAGAATCCCCTGTTCAAACAGAACAGTTAAGCTCCGTAGCACAGCTTTTGTTTTACGTTTAGAAACTGCAAATACACACTTCAAGTTTTTTTATGTCAAACTGTACTGAACTTCAGTATGAACAAACACAAACAGCTATTCTAACATACACCTATCCAATACATAGCCTTATAATTAAGACCTGCGACTCCACATACAGTTTTTGTCTTTGCTGAGTCATCCTGGCAAATACTCCAGTTTGGCTGAGGCACTGTATTGCCATGGACTGAGGTGGTAGAATTCATATACCTGTGCTCTGGTTTACAGGTCAGTGTGGATAAGATGCGTAAGTCACCCAAACATAGAAAAATATCGATTTTTAAACACAAAATTGAGTACTAAAAATTGTCTGAAATGGTTCCTCAAACCATCAAGACTCAGTGGCAAATCAGGAAAGAACGACTACTTCGGTACTTGCAATCCTGTGTGAATGTGTTACGTGGTGAGTGGGTAACATTTTATTAAGTTCATTTACCACGCAGATTAGCCTTGCTTAAATGAAAATAAGTTGAATTTAAAACAGTTTATTGTTCAAACAAACAACAGGCTATTGGCCTGTAATGGATGTATCATCCTGTAATGGACGTAGCAGGTTTCCTAGCAGGTCAGAACTGGTTAAACTCATACACTGCTTGTTTTCAATAAACTTACTTTTTTAGGTATTTTCTTTGCAGATGTATACTTGGCATCTTCATATTCAACAATTGTAGTTACCTTAACTATAAGAACATGAGAAAGAAAAAAGAAATCTCACAGAGAGCATAAACCACTTCAAACTTTTGTCTGATGGCTATTTCCCCACCCATAGTTACATACCAGTTCTGCTATGTGATGATCCCTCGCCTGGGACAGAGTTCAAAGCAAACTGTTTGTCACAGACAAGGTGACACAGCAAATAGTTAAAAGGCACTAGATAACCCTGTAACTCCCAGACAGAACTACAACGAAGTAACAATGTCACTCTTATGGCATAGTCGGGACTATTAAGATGAGTGGTATTTTATTTACAAACCTTAGAGGACAGGAAATCAAAGCAAAGTCTGTAACATCCTGAGCTCTTCTGTTAACAGTGCTCTGCTGTATTAAGTCACTTAAATCTGTCTCACCATTTGCAGTGGTAAATCTAAAGGGCAGGAACTCTTATCTCATGTTTTGGAGCACTTGAGCAGCAGCACAGCACATGATCCTTATACTTTTAGTTACACACTTCCCTTTGAAGTTCTCCCACCTAAACATTCACTTTGCAAACATTCTGCTTAAACCACAACAAAGAGAAAATTTAAGAGCAAAGCTACGTAACAGAGCTGCTTGCCTTTTTTGCTGTTGGTCCTTGTCAGCTTTGGATTCGGTACATCTTCTAGAGTATAGTCAGTCTGAAAAGTGTTTATCCAAAAGGACGAAGTCACTATTTTTTGCTCAAAAGATACAATTTATCTTACGGAAAGCAATACATCAAAAAGATGTGGAAGAAAGTGAGAGAAATGGCTGAACAGCAGTTTATTCTTCAGACACATCTGTATTTGTCCCTGCACATGGCCATAAACCTTTAGGTCATTGTTCATGAGTGCACCATGGCTGGCTGTCCAGACAGCCTTTTTATATCATCTTCTGTTTAAACAGACAGCTAAACTAAGTCATTTTTTCTGAAGTCTTTACAGCAGAGAGAAAGGTTTCTGGTCTGTAAGCCGTGATAAAGTTAAAAATACACACCGCTGCAGCAGCAAGGGCCACCTCCTCCCCTTCTTGCAAATCTGTGACATAAGAAAGCACAGCCTGTTTACATACTGTTGCTTGCATAACTGTTATCTGCAGGTTCTTACAGACTATGAAAATGAGCACGTAATTCAGAACTGCAGTTGCCCAAATAGTGAACCTCAGCTAGCAAATCCCTTAGGACGGCCAGGCTGCAAAACAACGCCAAAGACACATGCCGGGCCGTTTCAGTATGTTTCACCTGTAAAAGAATACCGAGTTCAGGCGATGCACGCAGCCCGGCCTAAAAGCAGTGCTCTGCAATGCTGGAAGCAGTGCTTTTAGCTAGCGGTTTTCAAGGAAGGCACTAAACACAGCCTCTGCAAAGGCTTGCAGTGAACACAAGATCTCAGCGTCTTCAGTCTGATCTCGTGTCCGTCTCTCCTCTGCTCAGCGGCATTAAACACCGCGTCCACACGCACTTACTGAGCAAATCCTTCCGTTTCATCTTCCTGATGGCAGTCGGCATCTTCAGCAGCTCCACCATGAACGCTTTCTCGGCGACCTGCAAGAGCAGATCGAGCTCTTTCTTCATTTCCCGGATGCTTTCCTTGGCTGCGAACAAAACGGGCGTTTATCGGCACACGCGTTTCGCGCCTCCGAGGAAACCCACGGCCGCCCCGCGCCCCGCCGCCCGCCACAGCGCCCCCTAGCGGAGCGGTGGCGCCGCGCAGCCCCCGAGCCGCCGCCGCAGCCCCGGGCCCCTGCTCGCCGCCTCACGGCCCGTACCCTGCTGGTCGAAGTCGCTGAGGAAGAGCGCGATGCGCTGATCCTTCTTTTCCTGAGTGAGGGCCCCGCGGTCGCGCTCCACGCCCGAGTCGGTGCTGCGCCGCTTGGCCGGGGCCTTCCTCGAGGGCATGGCTGCCACCCCGCGCGACGGGAGCGCCGCTTCCGCCCGGAGGCTTTTGTACGGGCGGGGGCTTCTCCCCCCCTTCCCCTCTGCGTCCCTTCCTCTCCCTCCGCCTCCATCCCGGCCCCGGGCGGGCACACCCCCGGGCTGCCAGAATCGCCTGAAGGCGGCGCTGCCGACCGCGCTCCGTCTGACGGGTGAGTCCTGGCCGGGGGGGGGGAGGGGGGAGCCGGGTGCTGAGGGGAGAGAACCCCCGCGTGGGTCGGGGGTTGGGGCACACGAGGGCAGCGCTGAGTCGATGGAGGAGCGGTGCTGGCCGTGAAGCTGAGCGCCGCGTTGTGTCGGTGACGCAGGACATGGAGAAGTACCGCTCTTTTAGTTTCATGTGTGCTTTATTATTTGGAAGGCTCGTACATTGAAGCGCCGTTACAAGGAGCACCTGTAAGAGAATCAAACCTAGGAGCATGCATTCCGGAGTAAGGATTGTCTGTTATTAATCAAAGGTTTAAAAGACAGTGAAAAGAAAGCTCCTTTTTCGGCTTCATGGGATTAATCCACAGAAACGCACGGTCACCCCTTCACGGTGCAGACATCACCGCCAACAGCGTTATCCCTCACTTCAGAAACATAAAAGGCACCGTAATAGAATGTTTAGAAAAGACTCTTTATGCCGTTCTACTTTGATTTAAAACTGTAAGAATTGCTGCCCTGGCATAAAACAAAAAGCCTTTGACACCTGGAAAGTATCATTAGTAAACCTGTAAATCTTTACGTTTTTCCAGAAGCATCAGGTGCGAAGGCAAATATAAAATCTGTTGACTTCTTCGATTACAAATGCTACCCCGTGAAAAATCTAGAGTTACAAAAATATAAAAAATCTCCTAACTCCCATTGTTAGATCTTAGCTTCAGTCTACACCGCACTGCAAGTTCAAAGCCAGACCTGCTTTAGACACATGTATAGAGAAGGAAAGCACTGCTTGTCTTATTTTGGAATCAACATTCCAGCCACTTACTGCAGTTTTGGCTTCTGTATTTGTTTCCTTAGCGCACGCTGAGGATGCCAAATGGAGAGTGCTGATGGGTAAAGGTTGCATTTATCAATGGATAGTAGCAACATATCTCTTCCCAGTCTGCTTTCCTCCCAGAAATCTATTTCTCAATAGATAAAAGAAAATTCTTTCATGAAGTGTTGTGTTTTTTTTTTTTCTCCAGCCTCCATAGTACCTTTGTGTAGCAGCATTTCCTTTATCAATTGGTGTTCACTGGCAAATGATTGAGAAGTGCCAAGTTCTTCCTTGCAGTCTTTTGTAAGGAACAGGACAGCAGCTGCCCACACACATCACAGCCTGGTAGCTGCTGTTGGAAGGACAGGTATTGGCAACATCTTCCACTCGAAAATGACTGGCACATCCTTTATCCATACGGTGATTTTGTAGCCCTTGGCTTTATGTCCTGGATCAGCACAAGATGCTGAAGCAGCTCTAAAGGCAGCCTAACAAAGTGCTATTAGACATTAGAACAAATTTAGTCTAAAGAGTAATAAAATAATGTCCGCGTGAAATGAGATACTGATGAATTAACTTGGTAGAATGCTGAGCCTAAGCCTGACAAACTGTAATGTTTTCATGGCTGAGTACTGGAAGCTACATTTCTTCAGTGCATCAGCACTGGCCAAAGGTGTCCAGTTCCAGCTCTAGACAAACTGAAGCCATCTGGAACTAGCATAGATTAGTGCAGTAATACTGCTTTTCTCCTAGATAGTGACCCGCTTTAGCTGGGTTTTAATAAGAACCCAGGCTAATTCAGCCAGCAGTATGGCTGTGGAGGATTTAAGATGAGTTATACTATAGTTAGCTTTTTGCTAGGTGCAAGACATTTCTCTGTGAATACCTTCTCTTTCATTGGAAGCCGCCTCCAAGCATTTCTTCTGAGAACAACATTTGTTAGTCCTTGACAATTCAAGCTGTATTTTAGCCAGCTAATGGCTCTTGCAGTGATGTGGTTTCAAACAAATGTTCTCTACAGATAAAGTGATTCTGAAATAGCGTTTTATTTTACCCTCTTTGAAAGCATTCACAGCACTCATATATGCTTTGAGACAGTAGCTTATGTTCCATGTATATAAAAGAAGTGAGTCAAAGAGACTCATGGAATTATGAGAATAAGTATTCGATGCTCTCATCTTATGCTGGGTTAATGTGCCCAACAGCATGTGAACAAGAAGCTAGCGTTCCTCATTATGTTTCAATTTCACAAAAACGGCTAGAACAGACACCTTGTTCACCCCTTTGATCAAAACTGTATATTCTGCTCAGATTATGTTGTGATGGCAGGATTTCTTTTTAACAAAAGTTCAAAGGTACCTACACACATCTGCCAGTGATTTTCTTCCAGTGAGCATGTTGTACTTAGGTGTTTAGTCAGATTCAGAGGACACTTTGTACTTAAAAAACAACCAAACACACTAGTCCCTTGTAGAAGGCTTTTGAATGTTTGCTGAGGGTTTTAAAATGGAAATCACGTTCCTAGTTCCAATCTAAACAATTGTTCTATTTCTGTCTTGAAACAAAGAAGAAATAACAGTAGTTTCATGACCAACTCCCTTCCCCAGCCTAGTGAGTCAAAAGCTCAAGAAAATAACTTCCAACCAAGGCACAAAATCATTTGCTACCTCTTTCTTCCACAGCTTCCTTCGCATTTCCCCTTGCCTGAAAAAAACCAGAAGTTGGTGCAACAATGTCGCATGTTACCAGACATTAAATTCAACCAAGTTGTAGCTGTATCTGAGATAGATTCTATCTATTATGAGTTTAGTTTAATTAGATGAACAGCACATTCTCAGCACATCTCTGTTGACTCCCAGCATTCACCTCGAAGGGGAGGAGATGGAGGAAAAAGCCACAGCAGTTTCATGCATATTTTTCAAGAAACTTTATGTGGAAGTCCTTCACTTTCTCCAGCAGGATCTTCAGCTTGTCTATTTGAGGAAGGATGGTAATTCTGAAAAATAATATTTAGAAAAATAATAATAAAAAAAGGACATTATTTTCAAAACAAACCAATGTGATCACTCTACAGATGATAACTTTCCCCCGGGGCACAGCTAGCAGAACTACTATAGCTAAAGGTACCTTCATCACTTCAGACCAAACAAAACAAGCTGTTAGTGGCTTGGCTGTAATAAAATGCTGTTTTTTGGAAGCAAACAATGGAGTTTATGTTCACAGTTTTGGTATTGAAAGATATAGTCCAACTTCTTGTTTCAGTAAACTAAAAGTAATTAAGCATGTATAAGGAGCAGATTGGCAGGGGAAGATACTGCATCTTTCACTTGAATTCTCTTTAAGGAAACACTGTTTAATTCTGCCGTGCCCAGAAGAAAGCAGGGCAGTGTTATAAACGCCCTAGCCAACTTTACAGCATAAGCTAAAATTACTGTTTGTATTTGCGGAGAAGGATTTCAAATGTCAGAGTATAAAAATAGAATAAAACTATGTCAGCAAGCAGGGAAAACACCTGAATCAGAAGGAGAAAATAGAAGATCAGGACGTTGCCCCAGCTGTTCAGCCATAGAAAATGTCCCACAGAGAGTGAGACAATATACGTTTGAATAAAAGTCTTTATGTCTAATCAGAAAATAAAGTATTGATGTGGTACTCAGCTTATTACAGCCCATTTCATTTTAATTAAAAAGAAACTGCACCTGAAATGGTAGGTTCCTTCTCTTTGGCCAAATCCACTTCCAGGTACAACACAGATTCCAGTCTCTTCCAGAAGTTTCATGCAATAGAACATGTCAGGTGCCATTTTATGAGCCTAAGGGAATTAGATGCTTTGGAATTAATGAAGTCAAAATATCCCAAATACATACAATTTCACAATTAATCGCTTTTTTTTCCTGTAACCTTGTCTTGCAGTAGTAGTTTCTTATTCTCTTTACTAAATAGATGAATAACAATTCCTATTTGTACAATTCGTGCTGGGAATTAAGTAACAGTAGTTCATGGAGGGGCAAGGATGAAGAACCTACAGAAAACGTCTGCTTCAAAAGAAAGGTTTTATATATTTTTATTTTACTCCTTCACTGGTTTGTAACTTTGGATCAGAAGTCTCAAAATTGTACTTAGAAAAATCTAAGCCACTGACATCTGACAAGATGAAATGAATTTGAGCTGTGTGTTCCAGTTTCATTAGCAGTTTCTATTTTTTCCCTTACATTATCTGCTGACTAGAAAGTCCCCTGATTAATACTATGAAAGTTCTTAAATGCATACAATTATACACCTTGTCACAGTATGAGCTGAAAAAGAGCCCTGTTTTTGTCCCCAGCTATGTAGTTATAATTCCCTTTAAAAAAAAAATGAGTATTACATATTGGATGACAGAGCTCCAGCTAGGAACAAAAAGGCTTGTCATTTAGCTTCCTGATCCAAATGTGAGTACATCTGCGTGCATAGATTTAGACTAGATGTTGGGAAGAAACTCTTTACTGTTAGGGTGGTGAGATACTGGATCAGGTTGGCCAGATGGAAAGCATTCAAAGCCAGGCTGGATGGGGCTTTGAGCAACCTGGTCTGGAGGGAGGCGTCCCTGCCTATAGCAGGGCAGTTGGAACTAGATAATGATAAAGGTCCCTTCAAACCCAAACCATTCTGTGATTTGATGATCCATTCTAAGTGTCAGGATAAATGTGTGAAGGTTTAAATGGACTGGGGAAAAGTGATGACTGACCTTTGCTTCCTCAATGGCTTTGGAAGGCATAAAGATCCGTGGGAAAGCATACATAGCACCTTGAAGTGGATTGCAGTGAATTCCTGGAACCTTGTTAAACATGTCTTCTGTCATTTTGGCTTTTTTGGCAAGATTGTTCAAAACAGACTCCTTTTCCTGTTTAAAAAGAAAGTGATCAGTTTGACATACCTGAAGCAGCAATAAAAATGCCAGAGAAAATGATGCAACAAGAATCCCATCCAGAATTAAACATTTTAAGGAGTTTGCTGAACTTTTAGAACAGGTGTATTCCTAAATCCCTCCTTTTGGTTACAGTCAGCAATGTGTAAAGTCATTAGCAGGATGCAACTACAAGGTGTTGTAGGCAAACAAGAAGAAGTTTCTGTCAGCATGTCCTGTTCTTACATTCTTCCTTCTGAGCATCCACTCTTGGCTATTTTAAGAGCCCATGTTAACACAACCCTTGGTCTGATTCAATACTGCAGTTTCTTAAGCCAGATTCAGTTTCAGTCTCAGAAATGAAAAACACATATATAGCTTTAACACACAGTGCCATATTGTTCAGTGTACAGAGGTACTGGATAGCTAGGAACAAGGCTGAATTTATAACTGTATTTGAACTTCTATTTCTCTTTCAATTTTAGTACAAGCAAATATTATTTATTAGTTCTTTTGTCATGCTAAACAGCAGAAAAGTTGAACTTATCAGCAAGAAAGCTGATTTGGCCATGCCTCCTCAGTTTGTTTTGGCTCCTAAACAAGGAAACCATAAAAAGAATTAAACATATATTTAAAGGTAGACATATTCAGTTAATAAAAAGCCCTACACGGTTCTAAACCAGCATTACTAAAAAATTATCCAAGATGAAAGAAGAAATTCTGATCTCTATTCATAATTTGAATTCTCAGTATTTAGGATAGCTTTAGAAAGTGCAGAAAGAATAAGCATGCAATTGCTCACCTTTATGAACTGTGAATAAGATTCTTCTCCAGGTACTGGAGGATTCACTACGATATCCATTGCTGCTTGTCCTGAGACTGGAGGACAAAGGCGGACAGAAAGCAGCTTAACAAGCTGTCCTTTAATGTCTGGGTGCAAGTTAAGGACCTCCATATAACCTCCTCTGTAGCCACATCTATGAAGTGAACGGAAAAGATCAATTAACAGCAAGTGTATAAATACTGGAAAAGCAATGAAAAGAATTGCAAAAGTAGAAAGATGGTTAATGAAAATCTTTGCAATGTGTAACATACAGGTTGCTGAGACAGCTGCTTTACTGATTGTTTTAAGATGGAAGTAAACACTGTGCCATTAAGTCCTAGTATACCATGCAGAGAAGACTGTACAAGCAGCTTCCCTGTTGGGCAAGTTAACTATCAACATGGAGTGTTTCTTCTTCGACAGGATCATGTGGTTGTAGCAGCATTCATTTAATCCAAAAACTGTTTTTCTTTGATCTCTTCCTCTCCAAAACAACCAAACTCAAACACCCATAGTGTTAAATGTCCTAGTGATTCTTGAGCTGTTCCCCTGAGCTATTCCCATGTTTGCCTTTCTCACAGGTCTGGCTCAGGACTGTAGGATTGCAGTGTTGTGGAACTGAGGCATTAGGTGTCTGTAATAAATACGTTTGTAACATTGTAGTGTTCAGTACCTTGAAAACCACTGAGCTAATTCATCACTCTGTGCTGTAAATGCTTGCTTTGTTTTTCTTAACAGCTTTTAGTTAAAATCAACAGAAGATACCTTCAGGTCACTAATGTGAAATTTCTGTCCAGTCAGGTTAACAAGAGAAGATGAAATAAAAAAAATTAAAGCAGACTTACTCGCCCATGTATCCCTTAGAGGTGGAGTGAAAAGAGGCCAGCTCAACATTGTTAGAGTACTCGGGTCCCATCTCATACAGAATCTTTTTGAAAGAATGAAACTGGCATCCTTCAGAGTACACATTGTCCTGGTAAACCTAAACAGTCAGAAGACATTAATGTACTCCATTCCCCGAACTAGGGATAAGAGATGGCCTTTTAGAGAGCTAGGTCTGTGCTGAAGGAACAGACTTGCAACTTAAGCCTTTAGAAGATACCAGATTCTTTGCTAAAAAAGGTTTCTGTAATTATATGTTTTGTCTCATGAGGCCATACTTAATAATTCAGCCTTTGGAAAAGCAGTCAATTTCTTTATATAATTTAGCCTTGACTTGTATATTTAAATTGTTTTTTCTTGTTTATTTCATTTCAAGTGGTCTGAATATCGCATAGTTTTTTAGGCCAGTTCCTGCAAAGATTCTTCCTTAGTTTTCCTGCTTGTGTCCCCTATACTTTTGCTCAAATCCAGATCAAGCCACCTCCTATTAATCATCTGATATTAGTAATCCTATGTTTATCCCTGTCTTAATGTGATAACAAAGTATATGTTCCCTGTACTTAAAAAGCATCAATACCGTATGTGGAACAAAATTACATTTCATCTGTTTATTTTTAGCTTTGCTTTTGAGAAAACAGAATATTAATTACCTCGTCAGCCAGAAGGAAAAGTTTCTCTTCCCAAGCAAAGTGTATCACATCTTCAATGCACTTCCTGCTTTGTACCTGTCCTACAGTTTGATTTTTAAATCAAGAAAAATGAAGTTAGTGGAGCACACAGACAAATCTTTTAGCTCAGACCTAGTCAGACAACTAACTTTTCAATAAAGCAGCCTTCTTTCTCAGAAAAGAGGTATTCAATTTTAGAGCACAGTTTACTCAGTGTGAAATTAAGGCAGATAACTGGAGGGGTTATGGTTCAAGGTAATTTAGTCCATCTCAAGCAAAAGGAGTGTGAGGTACATTAATCACTCAATAATTAAGAGTAGTCTGTGTATAAATGATCTTTTGAAATTCTCACATGCCTAATGATTAACAAAAGCAGGCTATTTCACAATGTTGTTTAAACATAAGTTTGACAGGTAACTGCAGGGAGTTTAATTATTTTGTTCCTGTTTGTGAGCCAAGCCATGCTAATTGACATTGTGCCTTCTCAACTCAAGTATGATGTATCTATCGACTCAAGCCAACTTTCTTCACAAGTGCAGTGAGCTGTGGATATGTACACAGAGATCTTTTGCTGCAGTCAGCTGACAAGCAGCAGGAAGAAAGCTTGAGCCTGTCTACACCCATTTAAATTGTTTTTGTTATCTTCTGTCCCCAAGCCATTAGAAGGGAACTAGTTTCTCACTGAGCAACAAAGAAATAAATTCTTCCAATTGAGGTGTTGGTTGTCACTGAGTTCAGTGTGTATCTGTAGCCATTGCCACTGTCATCTCAGAGAGGAGATTTTTGCTAAGGACCAGAAGTAATTGAAAGCAATTCCACAAGTCTACAAAGTCCAGTGGAGGCAATGGCTTCGGATGTGATCCAGTGAAGTGAATCCTCTCCCTCCTCTCTCTCCAAATTCCTGGAGTTCCACGACACTGAAAACAAGTTTCTAAAAGTATGATGTACTGTCATGCTTGAAGCACTGATGTCCATAGTTCAGCTTTACACATTTGGTGTGTATTTTGGATGTGCCTGGAATGTCAAATAAAAAAAAATAAAGGATCGTAAACATCTTTTCAACAAAACTGCTACAGACCTGTGGGATTTCCTGGGTTGATGATGCACAGCACTTTTGGATTGCAGTATCCCTTAGCTTCATTCAAGGAGCGACGAAGTTCATTGACATCCAGAGACCAGCAGTTTTCTTCATCTAAGTAGTAGTTCACCTGGATGGCATCTAGTTCAGATATGGCTGCTGAATACAAGGGATATTGTGGAATAGGGATCATCACTCCTGTTCGGGATTTTCCGCCTCCTGAGACCAGGATCTTTAAAATTGACTGGGGGAAAAGTGAAAAAAAAAAACAACTCATATATCAGAATTAATAATATACTCTAGAATAAGTTACTGATCTTCCTTCTTAAAAAGATGTAGAGCTAGAGTAGATTTCTATTCTAGAAGCTGGTGGTCATTTTCTTATTCAAGTTGTGGTCTAAAAGGTGATGCTCTAACTGCTTCATGGATTTTCTCTGCACATCACAGCTAATTGTCTGACCAACTTCAAAGTCTTGGAAAAAGTTCTGAGCAGAAGTTCTGAGCTAGAGAGAAAGTTGAAAAGAGGAATATCAAGGTCATGATTTTTCTACTGAATTCAATGACAGTTATTAGGAAAGAAGCCTCAGCTGCTCATTGCCCTCCATATACTGTGCCAGTGATTGCAACAGGCCCAGAAATAAAACCAGAAGTTATCACTGGGGCACACACAGGTTCTCCTTTGGAACAGACAGACCTGTTTCAACTGAAGAGTGATAGTGGCCAGGTGGGAGCAAAGCTAAAGACAGATGTTATGGTTTCATGTTAAGGAAATCCAAAAGACCAGAAGTGTTCATATCTTAGGCTGGAAATCATGTGTGTTAAAGGTAGTTTATGCCCAGAAGGCACAGACAGAAATGCAATGCTTGTACTAAGATCAGTCCAGAGGATGTGCAGCTGTGTGTCTCTGTAGGGGCTTTTTATGCATTAATAAGATAAAAGAATGCATTTGTAATAAGTGGAGAGATTTCTTGCCTTTTTTAGTCTAGGGAGAACTCTGAAGTACGGGTGCAATCAGGGCAGGCATCTTTATCAGTGTGTAATTAGAGGGTAAAACAAAAAATAGCTCTTCAGATGTAACAGCAATACCTTTGAAGTTTCTCCTTCACTTTTCTCGAAGGTTCTAGCACAAAATCTGCCTTTCTGTGCTTCTCATCACATTCTAACTCAGCTGCTAGGCTAATGATTTATAATCAACATCATTTTGTACCCACTGCTAGTTAAAAAATACCAAGCATCCAAGAAGTGTCATCAGAATGAAATGCAAATTTAAAAACAAATTCTTTAACACACTCTGCCCCCCGCGTGATGAAACAATGGTTGTTCTGTCCTTGGAAGTGCCAGATAATGAGACTCACTGTGCTGTGACATTTTACCAATGGCAAAATGAAGCAAGCATGATACAGATTTGATATGCTATGCTGACGTTCCTGACAAGCTGCCAGTATAACCCTTGGCATCGGAAGCTCTGGAAAGTTAATTGATTAAAGTTATCTGGAGAACTGTTATGTCAGAACATTGTCATTCTGAACTCTGCCACTAGATGTCATTAAAAAAAACCGCGCTATTACAAGCAAGCTATTAAAGGCTGCCCCAAAGAAAGCAAACAACTGGTTATTAAAATACCAGTAAACATGTCCCTGTAATGCTTAAATCTCATAGAGTTGGTTATTTCTCTTTTAACCAAGGATTATGTCGGTCAAAGCCAAAACTTGAAGCTTCTCCCAAACAAGTTGGCTATTGAAACTGATCTCGGAGATTTTCACTGGCATTAATACGCACTAGCAGAGTTTACTAGGGAGAGGAGCTCCTGAGACTTCTCACTTTTTTGCCAAGGATTCATACCTACTAATCTTAAGTGATTATGCATCGCAACTACCAAGAGCACCATGATTCAGTCTGAATGTGCTGCCTCCCCTAGTTTGTATTTAGACACGTACATGGCTTATGCTACCTATACAAGAGGCACTGGTCAGTAGATATTTAGAGACTATGTCTCCATGGGTCTGTTTTTAGCTGGCGCCTATAATTGACGCACTGGTTATCTACTTAATTTCACTACAGTATCTGTTTGATCAGACTCGTGGGAGTTGGTCAGATCAGATTTCAACAGAGATCTACGTTTCTGAAGATAACTAATGATTTATAGTTCATAGCAAGAAGAGACAGCTTTAACACTCACAGCAATACCATCGCTTGCCCCAGTGGTAAGATATATGTTATCTGGATCTGCAGGAACTCCTCCATCTCTTCTTTCAATATATGAAGCGACATCTTCACGGATGCAGTTTATACCTTGGCTGGCAGTGTAAGCTCCTGTGAAAAACAGAATGAGATAAGAATTAGGTACAATGAACATCACATTTGCTGTTTGCTAGAAAAACTCATGAACTAATAATGCACAAAGTAGTTTTTATGCATGAGAGTTTTGAATCTCTGGGATTTTTTTTGCTTTCCGAAGAGTAGGAAAGGAAGTCAGGTTGTTCATTTAGCAAAATAATTGATTTGTGTCTAGAAAAGTACAGTGAGAATCACTAACATACAATAATAATATACTGGATTGATAAAAGTAGGCTGTAAAGGATGCTTTGCAAATTGGGTCAGCAATCCCGTTTTGACTTTCTCCCAGCTGCTTTCATTATACTGAAAGGTCAATCAACAATTATATAAGTAGTGGGGACAAGGAACAGAGATAGGAAGAAAAGTAACTTTTTAAAGATCCATGACAAAAAGAAGATTTTTGTTTGCAATATGAAAATAATATAATGCCATTTCTTCCCACAGTCTGAAAACCAAAACATCCTGAACTGCTTCCCTCTCCTTTACTGTGGAAGTAGGCACTTTCAAGTTACCTGTAGCAGAGACATCTAGTATCACCCCAGACTGCCAGGATCATGTGATGTTTACAGGGAACAACTATCAATCCTAAATTAAGTAAGATTTTAGATGCCTGTGTGCTGACAAGTGCAACAAGAGTGAAAATAAGACTAAGCTTCAGTGAGGACTGATGGACAATGAAATGACAAGTATACATGTAATTTAGAACACTGTCATGAAGCTGCAGAATTGTCTTTGCTTGTTGGGTGGAGTGGAATAATTGCACCTGACTTCACTCTCTTTGCTCAGTTATATGCTAGTAGTCAGCCTAATAAAACTTCTGTAGCAACGTAATTTAGAAAGACAACCTTTTCTGGGACTGTGCAATTGCACAGAGTGGCAATTCAGGGCAAAGAGTTCTCTGATGTCCTAAAAGTTTACTTTCACAGTCAAGTTATGTTGGGTTTGTACAAAGGTCTTCCACCACAGCTAGGAAGCTCCTGTTTATGTTGGACAACAGACTTAAGCTGTCATACTGTTTTGTGCTTCTTGGAGGACTGAGTCCCATAACTCAGTAGGGATAAACAGAATACCTGAATTCAATTTTGAGGTCTGCGGTTAATTGTATTCAGCTGAAATCTTTGACTGGAATCCATTAGTTTGCACTGTGGGATGCAAGTTGTAATTAAAAAAAATAATAATCCAAAAAATCAGCATGCCAAAAGAATCCCAGAGTATCTGAACATGACAAGAATTAGGACATCTGAGGCTTCATGCACTCACCCCAGGCCATGTGCTTATGGAGTGCCGAACAGAGGCTGATGAGCAACCAAGGCCAAGAGTGGGGGGCTGTTAAACACATATTCAGAATGGTTGTTGTATTTGAATATTGGGAATATTTTAGGCCTACTTCCCCTGTGCCTACTAAGCTAATGTAAATTATTTGAAATGTGTGGTGACCTGATGAAAAAAGTGGAATCGTGTATTTCTGAAATCTATCAGGGTGATTTCCTTTCAGTCACTCCAGAAGCACAGGACCAAGACAGCATTCTGAGAATTCCAATTATTTCCCTAAATTTGAAAATTACTAGAAGAAAAAGATTGAGGAAAAATTCAAATGTATCCCTTGTAATTCTTATATGGCAGTTAGTATTGCTGAAGTGTTTGGCAATAAGGTAGGAAAAGATTTGTGGAGTTAAGAGTTACTTCTCAATTTTGGTAACTGTGTACTTTATGTTCTACTTTTCCAGTGAGCCACACTGAATTCTCCCCCTACCACTTTGACCTAGGCCATCTCCCATTTGACTTGTTATCTTATAAAACAAGATTAGGAAATTTCAGCACTGCACATATTGAAACTGCTTTAGTTGATTCTGTTGCACATAGGAGCAACTGGAACAGATGCTTACCTAAGCTGTTACCTCCACAACCCTGCAAGATCCGTCTCGCTCGCTTTTTTGCATCTTCTGGAAAACTTGGGCTGTCCAACAGGTTTGGGTATGTGCACAGTGCCACTACCTAGAGTGCCAAGAAAGCTGTAAATTGGCCACTGCTCAACGGTTATTTCAAGTTGGTAATGTTACTGTGAACTTTCCTTGGTCAGGAAGATCACAAATACTAGGTAATTTAAAACAAAGGATATTGATGAAGAGTTTGCAGTTGTTTCTTTAAGGGTAGTGCTTGCAGAAGTGAAGAAATTTTATCAGGTTCCAAGTTCTTCTGATAAAAGCAGTTATAGAGTTGTTAACTATTTGTATTATGGATGGTAAACACTGGAGTCCAAGTGAGCTATGCGTAGTGCAAACACAGTAAAACACAGTTAATAATACAGAAGGGGAACTCTCTAAACAGGTCTGTCCTCCACTCTTTGTGTATTATTAGCCCACTTAACTGACAAGAAATAAAGAGTTCAAATGTAGAGCAGAACTGAAAAATATGATCAGATTTTTAAGTCCCATTTGCATGTTCTGATAATTCTTCCCAAAAGAACTCATAGTTATTACCAATTTGAATTTGTGGAAATATTTAATTAAAAAAAGAAGTGATGATATAGGACATAGGAAAAGTAGAAACATAACCTAACAGTATTAAGTTTATGAAGAAATGTAAGGCATTCATGTAAGATTCTGAAGGCTTTGCTTGAGATCAGCTTTCATTTGCTCTCTCATTTTTAGGTTCACATGGTGTCATATGGAT
Source organism: Callipepla californica brunnescens (assembly GCA_023055505.1). Taxonomy (NCBI): domain Eukaryota; kingdom Metazoa; phylum Chordata; class Aves; order Galliformes; family Odontophoridae; genus Callipepla; species Callipepla californica. The sequence continues at coordinate 6,330,051 of JALIRH010000016.1, forward strand.
AGGCTGTTATCGTCTCATGGGAAGGTGACTAGATAATTAAACTGAGCACATACAGTCATGGGGCGAAAGGATTTCCCATTTACCCACCATTTCACTTAGTAACATTGATGGATCTAAATTAACTTGAAAGAAGCTTAGGTCTTTCTAGGTTGTTGACAGTTTGCTATATAGCTCAATTGTTACCATCTCCGCATGTGGATACCCAGAATGATGCAGCTCCTGTTTGGCCTGTAACTCTCTAAATTTATATTGCGATAGGCTCAGGATTTTACCTGTGAGAGTAAGGGATATTCTAGTATACTGTCATATCTAGTACACTACTTTTATTAGTATCCTATATAATTAAACAGTATTAAAATTTTTATTAAATAATAATATAAAATGCAAGTAGTTTCAAAATATTACGTAAATAGCACAATAGTTGGGATTTTTTTCAGCACACTGCTGTAAAACCAGCAGCAGTACAGCTAGGTGCACCCAGCTGCATGCAGATCTTAAAGTGTACTGTCAGATGAAGAAAGGCATTTGCTTTTTTCCTTAAGGACAGCCACTTTCTTTTTTGAAGTGCACTGCTGATAATGAATGTGCTGACTGATAATATAGGAGAAGTGGCAGGGGAAAGAATGGATGGGGAACAATACGAGGAGTAAGAAAAGCAACTGTGTTAAGAGAAAATACAGCAAGCGATAGGCAGAAATCACAATTTGTAGCTCGTTATGAAAGACTGTTCTGACTGTAAGTGCAACTAAGGAATCGTTCATAGTAATACATAAATCAAACAGATGTTAGGGTATCCTAAGCTGTCATAACATAATCAAAAAAGCAAGAATAATATTTTATAATATTCTTACCTGCCGAAGGAAGGTGATTGGCCTCTGTCCCATTGCATGTGCATCTCCAATGTTGGCTTTAATTACTTCAGTAAAAGGTTTTTTGATTCCCTAGAAGGAGATAATTCACAATGTACTGTTAGGTCTGAAAGCGATGATAAAGCGTTCTACTTTGGGTGTAACTAAACAGTGTGTAATCTCAGAAAAAGAGGAGTTTAATTTAAAGCTTGGTGCATTTCTTATAAAGTACTACCAGTAGATCTTAAATGCTGACTGTGACAAATTTTTAAACAATTGGTAGTCTGCTTTTTGTTTTCATTTTTTGCTACATATAAGTAAGAGATTGGTTAGCATGGAAACTACGTGTGTGAGCTGTAAAAGATGAAAGAAAGGCATTCAGTATTACCAGTAATAGAACAGCTTGTTTGATACGCCTGCAGGAGAAAGGGATCAGTCAAGAAGCTACAATGATTTGAAAAGACCTGAAAAATCCACCAAGGGAAACCCCGAGACCTTTAGTACTTCTTAGAGTTTCCCTATACACTCCTTGCTTACTTACTTTCTGAATATTTAGAATAAGTATGGATGATGTTATGACCCCACTGTACCATACACACCTGTTTGATAGAGCCCACAATAGTGAAGCTCTATATGATAAACAGCAGAAGTGCTAAATAATTATCATGAGTATTTAAAAGCTTCCTAATCTCCAAAATCTGAATAGGCAGATGTTTTTCCTGCGAGGAACTGAATGTATCATGAGAACAGAGGGAAAGCAGTTGAACAACACTGATTAGCAATCATAGCTCTACAAAAAGGGGAATTAAGTAAGGCAAAAAAAAAAAAAAAATGTAAGGAGCTGACTGACAGGAAAAAAAAAATACAGTTGACTTAAGAAGGATTAACTGAAAGGACACCTAAGTGAGAGATGGTCGGGAAGCCTTGAAGCCATCACAATATTTTTATGTGGACTAATGAACTGCAAGTTTACACTGGTTAGTTTTCTGTACTGAATTACTTGTAACAACCTGCTCTGTTTGGACTGAGCTCACAAAGCCCCTTCCTGGCTCATGTATGTACAGCAAGTTACTGGATTTGCATACAGCTGTCAAGGCTTACCTAATTACTGATTTTCTACCATGGATCGTGTGAAAAGATAACAATGACCAAAATAACAGAACTTGCCAGCAAGTTCCTAGGTATGCTAAGATTTGGAGGTTTACAGCTATGTAATGTGGCTAGCAGGTTAATCTAGATAATGTGGTTTGAGTTCTCCTTACAGATCCAGTTCAAGGCTTACATAACCAATAACATTTACATTTTTCCTTTGAAATTAAATAGGTAGCTAGAAATGGCATTAAGATAAGGCAATGGAACTTACGTGACCCTGATTTAGTACAATTAAAGCATTTTTCATGGCCTTAAATTTGGCAGGAATTTTTTTAAAGTTTCACTTAAAATAATTGGGACACGCTGACCACAGCACGTCATTTACTTTTACTTTTATGGTTGCTGGTATAAACAGATGCCTAAATAAGAGTTGCATTTCAATTTTAAATAACAAATTAGGAATAGAGATATCTGATAAAGATTACAGGTATTCGAGGCTGGAGTTTAGCAATTTCTCAGCTAATAATTAGAAATTAGTTAGAAAAAACAGTTAGAAATAGGTCGGGGACCACTGATGGCTTACACCATCCAGACTTCCTAGTGCCAAACTCAATGTTTATGCCATCACTGCCTTTCAGCTTCAACTACGAGAATATAATCATCACTTGCTCCTTAAAACCTACCCTACTTTTGCTACTAAAATGATTGGTATGGAGAAAACAGCAAAGCATGCATAAGTTATCTTACTTGAGTATCTCCACATCTTAGTGGAGATACAACAGCTGGGCTGTACAGACTGTTCCTGCACACCTGCTCAATGTCTATTGTCCTATTGAATAATTTGTATTTCTTGGCCTCAGCTACAGGAGATATTACTTTTGCTTTTGTCTTTCACAAGAGAGGTCCTTTAATTAACTGGGACCTTTGCTTTCCCTGATAGTGAGTTAATATTAGCAACTGTTTAGAACTGCCTTTTCAAGAGTCACTTTATCTCTTTCCAGTGAAATCTAGAAAAAAGTATAATGACTACATAGTTTTATCCTCATATATTTCTATTTCTTGGTTTCTTGTCTTTCTATGGAATGAGGGAATATCAGAAGTTGTTCAGATTTTGTTTCGACTCCTCCAGAACAGAAATTCCCACTTTGCAATTTCAGAAAGAAGGTGAAGGAAACAATAACAAGCAAGAATAAATGAAGGATGCTAATGACTCAAAGTTTAAAAGCAAGGATGTCAGAAGCTGCCATCAAGGGAAGTCTAGACAGTGCCCACAATTGTGGATGAGTTCAAGGTGGAGATTTACTCAAAGCCTTGACACAGAGGGGTATTAGTCACAGGTCTTTTGAGTCAAGGTTTCCCTATGGTGATGGCACTAGTGTGCATGGCTATCACAGGCAAGATTGCTGTCAAGTAATTCTCAAAAAGTCTATATAAAGATCTGTATGAACAGAGGTGCAAATGTAATGTTGGTAACCTCAACATCAGGCTATGGAACACGGGGAAAAGTGCTGCAACACAACACAACATTTGCTAGGGCAAGGTTTATTTTTCTGCAGGAGGCTAAACAGCCTTTGGCCATGTCAGAAACCAGTTCGTGCTGAGAACATGTAAGTCACTGGCAAGCTAAGGAACAGTCAGGGAGAGCAGAAACTAGTCCATATTTTTTCTCTGTCTGTGTATAAATATATATACACATATACATATATATATAGCATCCATCTGTAATTTAGTAGGGACAGGCTTTCAAAGTGTGCTGTGGAGGCAGTCTGTCTGGGTTTGCCTGGATTGCAACTGGATTGCCTATGCTTGTGGGGTTAAGCAGGCAGAGATTTAGAAAAATGAAGCTCGCAGAACAGAAGCCCTGATAACAAAGTGTGGAGCAGTAAGTACCAGACTGGATACTCATGGCTACTGAGAAGGATATGAACCATGTCAAGGAGAAAGTCTAGCCCCCAGCTCTACAAAACAGCTGGTGCTACCACCTTCTGCCATCAGTGGCTCCTCACTCTGTCCTGACTACGTTTTATCTTCTGAACAAAGCCATTCTATTGAGTTAGAAAAGTTAGCAAAGGGTCTGATTATGGTAGTCATTTTTTTAAAGCTGAAGAAACCACCTCACACTTTCAAATTCAGAGGTAGAACCGAACATATAAAAATACATCTAGTATTTTTCAGTTGCTGCCTTCATGATAATGACAGGATTTTAAGAGAAGAAATGAGTCTTCCCAATAGACTCTTTAGAAATATGTTCCTTGAGCAGTTATTTCTGTCACTCTCCTTTTCTCAGAGGAACTGCAATCTGAAAAGAGGCTGTGTGAAAAGCCTCTGAAACTCAGAGAAGGTCAGACAGGATTATTCTAACTGCATCAGTGTTCTAAGTATCATAGCACGTTGAGAAAAAGGATTTTCATGTATGCACCAGACTTTATGCAGTTAAACAGATCTGGAGAAAATTCCTCTTCCCCTAGGTATCCCCATGACCTCAAGAAACAAAACTGGAAGGAGAAAAATAATGAAACGAGGAACAAACTCACAGGGAGAAAGTCACCATGCAAGAAGTGTTGGGCAAAATATTTGATTAAAGAAGTGGTATGATGCCAGAACACACAGTACCCAAAGAACTAGCAAGAAGCCAAAGCACTGCCAGCAGCTGGTATGAGCTGTAGGAGCTTTAAGCATGCCTAGGAGGTTCCCTTTACAATGGTGCTATCAAAGAATTCTGGGAAATGGTGATTAGTACTGAGCCCAGAAAGAGCACAGGAGAGCACAAACAAGTGCAGAGCTACATTTGCTAAAGCCTCAAGGAAATTTCAGTGGAAAAGCCTCAGTCTGCACACAAGCTCGTGTGATTTGAATTTGGTAATAACAAAACTAAGCTAAAACTAAACTGAAAAGGGTGAAAATGTGAGGTTCTTTTAATCCCGGACAAGCAGTGCAGTGTTTCAGCTGTTTTAGAATTTCAGAATTTGTCTGCTTTTGACTGTTTTTCATTGATTCGTTTCCACTGGCAATTCTCTGTGCCTCTTCTTGATGGTTATCGGGCAATAACATCACACTATGAAACCCTTTTCCTTAGCACAAGCCAAGCCTGGTTTTGCTGTGACTTGCACAAACAAGCTGTATAATCTGTATAATAAGAGAGCTGGCAAAACCAAACATTTCAGCATAGTTTGGATATACTCTGTAGTAGCCAAGTGCTTTTTAGCTCTCTCAGAGGGCCAAGAAAACACTGGCCAGAGGCCCTCAACTAATAGAGACTTGAAGGCCTGAATTAGCATTCCAATCTATTTATTAAAACAACTCACGGCAGAAAAAAAACCTGACCTGCTTACCACAGAGTGAGGCTTTGTGTTATGCATGTAATTCATGCTGACAGGGACTACTGTTGGAGGGAAGGAGAAGGCAAATTCTGGATTTTGACTTGAAATGGCAGCGGTGACTTGCATGCTCCTTACTATTTGATGAGAAAAGCAGCATGGCTGACCATAGGACTTTCATCTTATATGTTGTTCAGAGTGCATTTGCATTCAGAAATTATGTCTACATTAATAAAATCCTAGATTTGAATGTGACTGTAAATAACACAGCTAAAATAATACCTATTAGAAGGAGATTAGACACCAGGACCCTCTCAAACTGAAGACCAATTGGAAAAAAAAAATGCTGTTTTGGAATAGATTTTGATATCTTATTCAACAAGAAAAGATCAAATGATTGGATCTTGTGGACTTGTGCTTCTGAACATACAGTTTTGGTAATGATTCCCTTAAGGTCTTTCCTCTTCTCAAGTTTTCCCCCTTATTAAAAAGCATGGATTTTACTATAGTCTTTCTTTAGTATGCAGCAGGTACTGCAACTGAGGAACAACAGTTCTGCCTTACTGAGGTCACAAGCTCTTCCCTGGGAGATACTTTCTTGGTGTGTACATGGTCACGTATTCAAAGCAGGAAATTACAGGGTTGTAATTTAAGCTTAACACCTTTCGTTACTGGCTGTACCAGTCAATCTTGCATCCTTTTCTTAGCATGTCAAATTGTATTTCTGCTTGTCATTGCCGGAACTGTTTTATCATCCCACAACTCCCAGGGACACGTTCAATTCCCATTTATAAATAAGTCTGGGTTCTGAGTCAGGAATCTTTCTATTGAATTTAGAAGTCTGAAAAATTAGTTTGTTAAAAAAAGAAAAAAATGGACTCAAAGATCTAGAGACTGTACATTGCCACTGCATGCAAGTAGTTCCAGACCCCGTGGTGTAATATGGTATCCACCTACGCTGATCTGGAAGAACTTTCTACATGCTACCAACGTGTCACTGCATACCACCTCTCTGCCCCTACACTTCTGTCTCAGTAGATTGGATGTTTAGAACAGAGTCCTAACATTGTAGTGACTTGCACTAAGACTGTTTAGTTTCCAGTGTTACATGAGTTGACTTGTGAATCCTAAAATGTTATTTAATATGCATGTGCTTTGCAAGGACATTTAAGCCCACTTGACTTGACATAGAATGAGTTATGTAAAACGTAAGCAGGAAATTGGAAAACAGGAGAGTTTAAGTGAGAGAGATGTCAGAGCAAGAGATAGGAAGGTATTTTCCATAACAAGGTCAGTTAAAATTAGCACTAATGCAAAGTAACAAATCAGGTATGTTTGCTGCCTATCTAAAGATAAAGCTTGTTATTACTCATTATGTAAAGAGAAGGGCTTAGTCTTGAAATTTCATCATTCTTGCATGGCTTTCATGCTCAGGGTAAAATTTCTAGTCTAAAATGTAATTAAAGTCAATACTTGATACACTGGCCATCTGTCAGCAAGTCTCAAAAACAAGTGATAGAGAAAAGATCGTACTTGTTGGAGTTCTACTGAGAGTATAATCGTTTAGTAGAATGTGCCTGGGTTCAAGCTTGCTTTCTATAATTTCCAGCAGTGCCAAGAAAATGGCTGAAAGTCAGTTCTGTGTCTCACATCAGTGAGCCAGCGTCAGCTGGTTATTACCATCTGCAAAGGGGAAGAGAAATAAGTTTTTCTCTTTGGAAGCATGGTGCTTTTTCAGAATGATCAAAGACATATTGAAGGAACCCATTTGAATAAGTGATTGTATATAAGGATTTCCAGCTGGACAGAAACTTAGATGAAAACTTTAATTTCCCACATCAACAAATACAGATCGCAGGTCAACAGAATTTATGAGGTCTAAGTACAGCACACCTCATCTGTGTTCCTGAGCAATAGATCATATCCTGCTTGAGTAGTGTATTCTAACTTGTGACTTACAGTGTCCTAATCCCGAACTCATTACCTAAGAGGCTGAAATCAGTGCTTCCTTTTTAATTTGCTTTTTCTTTTTAAGAACTATCCCTTAAATTGCCCAGAGACTTATCAAGTAACATTTTAGTCCTTATTTCCATGTGCACTGTGGAGTTAAAGCTCCCACTGGAATCCTTTACGGTTAACATACAAAAGAAGCAAATGCCAGAAAGAATAACAGAGGAACAGCTATTCAGAATGTGAGACGGCAGAACAAAACTCGAAAAGGAAAGCTTTCACTGTGCAAACAGCTTCAAGTAGCTATTTTGTAGTCTGCATGGCAAGCTATATGAGTTACACAAGCATATAGTCTGAATTGAACCAGGTTTAAACAGAGGGGCCTGTATTGTCTGATTAGACAATGTCTGCATTGAAGATGCTTTTAGTTTATGTAGAAACAAATTATCTGGAGGCATCTGTACAGAACAGGACAATTGCAGATCTACAAGTGGAGGTACCATTGCTTCACCGCTGCCTTGTCTTGCTCCCACACCGTACTATGGAGTCCAGACTTTCGTGCTTGTGCAAAGCTCCCCCCCCCATCATAAGTGGTGGAGCAGCTACAGGATAGTGCTTTTGGCAATGAAGAGTAACTGTGGATTGAGAGATGCTGTGGGTTATCACCCCTCTTGGACAACCACCTCTGTATCAGTCAGCATTAGTTCTGCTGGCAGTGGTGAAGCGCTCACTCTGTGATCTCAGGTTGAGAGGGATGAAAAAAAAGTAGTTGTCCAGTGGTAGTTGGGAGTAAAGAAGTTCAATTGACCCATTATCGCTATGATCAGATTTGGACCAAAAACTAGACATTTGGATAACCTGTATTTCAGTCGTAAGGATCCTAGGTACTACTGAAAGCTGCACAGTTTACCAGGCAATAATTCTGCAGCTGTCGATTAAACAGTAGAATGAATAATTGCATTTCTATCAGAAAGACAAAGAGGGATGATGAACTTGAGCAGAAGAAAGTCTTTCAGCTGCTTCCTCAGCTTGGTCAGTGCTCTCTGTGGATATATTTTCTTGACTTTCACAGTAATATTCTCCTCTTTCCCTGCCAACAGGTACTTGGTTTTGTTTGCTTTAGTCATTTTAGAGTGTAGTCATCTGTTTACGAACACTGTTTGCCTCTGATAATATCCCAGGGACTGGCTCAAGAAAAAAAAAGCTTTTAAATGGAAAATGCCACACAGGCGGACACAAAGCTGCCCTAACAAACTTTTCATAAAGCAATTGGCAATTATTTGCCCTTCTGTTTTCTAAAAAGTGCACAGAAGATTATTCTCTCTGCAGATGACTCAGCTTGTAATTGAAGGAAGCAGAGGAGTGGGGAGGGGTTAGGAAGATCACACTGTTATTTGTTTTGTCAAGTAATATCTCCTGCTCTGTGATGGTAACATGAAAACAAACACTCACTCAGTGGGAACACTGGGAGGTTTTGTTCCCTGTTCCTGGCAAATGCTCCTATTAGGGAATCCAGGCACATGAAAAGGCAGCGACACCTTTATAAACAAGTGGTATGGCAAAAATCAAAACATAGTTGAAATGGAGCCTTCATCGCCACTCTGAAGGTGGTATCTAAAGCCCAACTCTAAAAAAAGGTGTGTCCAATTAAACCCAAGTCAATGATGTATATAATACACAGCCTAACTGAGAGCAGCCAAGTAACACAGAGAGCAAAGAATTAAAATAGTCTCTTTAGCATTGCTGTGGCACTGTTCAAAACATTCCCTTATCACGTTCTTCCTGCTGTACCTACAATAACAGATTAGTAATGCTTGTTAAGGCGGTGAAGGTAGGGAATAATATTTGAAATCATAAGAAATAGCTATGCCAGATGCTTTATGCAAAGCAGCACTAAGTCGGTCAGTCCCCGTGCTGGCAGGGGAAGCTGTGAGCAGCACTAGCAGGAAGCCAAACCTCAACTGCTGTTTTTGTATCGGTTCGCCAATATCTTAAGAACTGAAAGAAAAAATCTGAAGGACTCGGTGTAAGCACTGAGTGATTTGGATGCTTCATTCGGTCTGGTTTGGCCCAGGAGCCTCTGGGATTAGCGGCGCCGTGCTGCTGCGGGTGCCAGCGCCCGGAATCGGGCGGCACGAGCGAGCGCTGTTGCTCGTGTAGGGAAGCGGCTCCTGAAGCACCTCAGCTCGGGCAGCGTCACCCCGGCGGTACGGACGGGGGCAGCGGAGCCCGGACGGCGCGTACGGAGCCGCGGGGACGGAGGGGGCCGGGGGTGCCCGTCCCGGCCGAGGCAGCGTTTTGCGGCTCCGTACCGAGCGCCGAAGTGGCGGGCGGTCACTCGCCCCGCTGGATAACGCAAAGGACGCGGTATTGCATCAAGAGGTCAAAGTGGCAGAAGAGATACTGTATGCGCTTTACGCAACCCGTGACACGAGCAAACAGGGGACGGGGGCGGCTTTCAGCCTCCCGTGCCTCTCCCACCGCCGTGTGAAGGGCCAGGGGGCGGGCAGGGCCGGATGCGGGGCGCTCCTCGCCCCGGCCGCTCCCGCATCCTTCCTCGCGGGGACGGCGCGTCCGTGGGCAGCGGCAGAAAAGCCGCTCGCGGTTCCGAGGTCCCGAGCATCCCACCTCGGCGCCGCGCAACCCCGGGGCAGCGCCGGGAGGGCGGTCCGCGGCCCCTCCGCCTGCCACGTCTGCCCCACGTCTGCCCCACGCCACGCACAGCCCCGCCGAGCCCCCCGGCGCCCCAATCAGCGGCGGCGGCGGCGGAGGAGTGCCCGGGGGCAGGGCACTGAGCGCTGCCCCGCCCCGCCCCGCCCGCAGCCCCCGCCTCACCTTCCGCAGCTCCTTCTCGATCTCGCCGGCTTTGTGGGCGATGGGGCCCCGCACGGCGTATTCTACCGCCTTCACTTGCGGGTTCATGGACTCCAGAGTCAGGATCTTCTCCCTGCTCGCCTTCTCGTTGATCTTCACGGCGGAGGCCTTGGCGGCGCTGCTCCATCTCGCCGTGCCCTCCCGCGGCAGCCGGGCGCCCCGCGGGGGCCGCCCCACCGCTCCACGCAGCGCCTCCTCCCCGGCGCCCCGGCAGCAGCTGCCCGGCCCCCGGCCCGCGGCTCTCCCCGCCGCCGACACGAAGCGGTGCATGGTCGGCCCGGGTGCCGTGCCCGCAGAAATGACACCGCCGCCGAGGATCGCTGTGTCTCGCAGTCAAAGCCCGCGGATGTCGGGATGCGCGGAAAAAATGCGAGAGATGCGCTCAGGAAAAAAAAAAAAACGCCGAGCGGCGGGCGCTGTTACACGCGTATGCTCAATCCTCCCATGTCCAGATCCCGCAAACTTAATTGCGATCGATACAAGCGATCTCGCAGCGGTGCGGTGCCGCGGGAGAAGCAATAAGTCCCACCATTGCATCAGGCGGCGCCGCACAGCCCCGCTCCCTCCGGCAGCGCTCGCACTCAGCGCCCCGGCTCAGCCCCGCCTGCAGCCATCCTCAGCCGAGCCGCTCCGAGCCGAGCCGAACCGAGCCGTGCCCGCCCGCGGCACGCCGAGGTGGGGATTGCAGCAGCAGCGGGCTGGCGTCGCGCTGCCTGGCGGGTTTTGTAGTTCCTGCGGCCCTGGGCTGCGCCTGCCCACAGCATCAGGTGATGGGCAGGGAACTACCGCACCCACAGTGCCCCCGCCCGCCGCTCCGCATTGTCTGCCGCCGCGCACCGCGGCTGGGGATGCCGGGGGGAGGCGGGAGGGGGCAGAGCCCGCGGGGAGATCGGCGCAGCCCCGGCTCCTCTGGCGGACCCAGCCGCCTTTGTCTGCGGCTGTTTTCCTGCTCGGTTCTGCGAGGCACGCAGCGCGGCCCCCGCTGACCCGCCCCGTCGGTGCGGGGATGGAGCGGGCTGGGGCTCGGGCTGGGGGCTGCGGGCGGGCACCTGTAGGGGCGGCTGCGGGATGCTCCCCTCCCCTCCTTTCCTTTCGTTCCTCCTTTCCTTTCCTTTCCCTTCCTCCCTCCCCTCCTTTCCTCCCTCCTTTCCTCCCTCCCGCCGCCCGCTGCGGTGCTGCGCTGCTCCGGTCCTCCCCTCCCGCAGGAACCATCCGCTGCTCTCACAGTGCCTTCATTGTTTCCAGATGATGGAAATGTTTTTATCTCTCGGGTTCAGTTCTGCTCTCAGAGCGGGCGGCTGGAGAGCTGCCATCAATACAGCGGCGGCACAATTCAGGGGGCGGGGAGGTAAATGCTCCCTTCTTGGCATCCGTGGGGAGGAGAAGGCCCGCTTCGCCCCTCGTGGGTGCCCAGAAGAGGCTCCTTGTTTGTGCTCAGAGAGTGGAAAAAGGGACCATTCACTCAGGAATATTCCTATGACCTCATGTTACCTCCCCGAGGAAGAGCTTGGCCTGCAAACTGGGCTCGTTTCTGACTGATTTCTGTAGAACCTTCTTTCTCTTCCTTTCTCTTTCTCCACTGACTCGGAGAATGGAGGAAAACAGCTTCCTATTTTAGGGACCTAATTAGATGGTTCAGGACTTGGGCTCTGTGCTGCATGGTTTGGTATCCTCCCCTGGCAGATGGAGAGAAGGAAGCTGCTTTGGCAGTGTTTGGCTTCATTTTGTCCATGCCATTCTATCTTGACTCTTTTCCCGTCTTCACTATTTCCTCTTTCTAACGAGCTTCTGCCTGCTGAAGCGTTTAGCTCCGTAACCATGTAGCTCTCATTCTTACTTTATTTCGAGAGCAATGCTTGAGCTCTTGCTCTGTGCTGCTTTAAAGAAAATTCTTTTGTTGTACTCAGGGATTTCATTTCTTACAATTTCAGTTGTACTCATTGTACCGAAAGCTTTTTGCTGTCTATTGCTCAGCTTGTGAAGGCTAATAAGAGTCAGACCCTCTGTGTCTTCTTCTCCGGAATTCTGTACCCAAAATGACCCAATGGAGCACTGTCTGTCAGTAATTCAAGTTCTAGGGAGGACGTGTTTGTTTATCTGCAGCTTTGATGACTGTTCCAGCACACTGGAGTCTGCATCTCCTCCAGACTTTCTTTTTCCACATTTTAAATCTGTTTTAACTTTTGAACTGTCACACTTTGGAGCCCGTATATTTGGATACTGTTCCTTTACGGTTGTCATCAATTGTGTGTCTGGAATGCTGAGTGTTAACTGAATGTTGCTTTTTGACTGATCATTAACGAGTTGTGTTGTGGTGCTTTGACACTAGGTTTGATAATGTACTTCAGAAGAAAAGGTTTCAAGCTGTGATAAAACTTGTCAAGGTAAAAACAACCAACCAACCAAAAAAAAAAAACCCACCACAAGACCAGAATACATTCTGCAATAAGATCTAATCAGTTCACTTGAAGTGTTCGCCTTATTTTGAATTTTGACATAAATTATTGGAAAACTGTTATTTCCATTCTCTGTATGTCAGCAGACTTGCTGGATACCTTAGTTTGAGTTCATCGGGGTCAAAATGCTGCCTGCCATATGAAAATCCAAGTCCAGTGGATTTGGAACCAGTGATTTTCTTAGGGGAAGTACAGAAATTAACCTTTGCTCCTGGCGTACACTGTTCCACCCCTGATCCACCCCCCAGAAACAGCTGGCAAAGCAGAAAGTTTCCAGTGCACAGTGCCGTGGTATCTGATTGATCCCGAGGAGGACAAGGCAGGGGCTGCTGCCTGGCAGCTCTGGCTCTGCCTCCAGCTGGCAGTCCAAGAGGGACCTTGTTTGCAGATTCTGTAATGCTGTTTGTTAGCACAGCAGCATTGGGAAATGGCTAACAGTCGTACAACACATGTTGCACAAGTCAAAACATATGCTTGTAATAAAACAGTTGAATGAATATATGCAGACTTGAAATTCAACAGTTTGATTAATTTCCCAAGTTTAGAGATGTACACAGTGGTAAATAAATAGGATGGAAAAATGCCTTCCATATGAAGTGTTGTTTGTGTTACAGAAATACGTATTTCTTTATTTATGATAGATGTATGCTATTTTAATATGGATACCTTCAGGAACGTAATGGCATGCGATGAACTTGCAGTTCTGAGGTGAAGTTGTGCCTATCTTCTTGCCTTTGGACATTAACAGCAAAACTCACAGTGACTTCAGGAGAGGTGACTCTGGAGTTGGTGTGACTGCATTTGTACGTGCCACTCTGACTTACTGAGGCTTAGCATTCCTACCCATACAATGAGGAAAAGAAAGCTTAACTTGTGAGCAAAGGTACTGTGAAATTAGTTAATGAATGTTTGTAACAAAGTTGAGCAATGACCTGTTAAGGATGAAGTGTCGTCTTGTATTTGCTTATGGAAATCTTCCTTTCTCTCACCCCTTGCCCCTGGAGTTGAAGGGCAGATAGCATGCACAGTCACAGGCTGCTGCTACACCCTGCGGAGGAGACCGTGGCTCTTGCACGTTGGCCTGAGATGATTGATAGGCACAATCATCAGGCAGCTTACGCAGTTGGTACAAACATATGAATGCAAGTTTCGGAAGCTGGACAGTGACGGTGGCACATACTGCTTACCAAGTGTGGTTTTTTGATCCCAAATGTCACGTCCCATCTTTAGTTGTAAAGGAAGACCAAATTTGGTTTTCTTGCAGTCACGAGAAGCTAAAATGAATTTCACAATGCTGTTGAGTGGTTGGAGATAGGGAACAACAGCAAATGTTTAAATACATGGAAAGCTAGATACGGAGCTGGAGAAAAGCCTTGATAAACAGACCAACAGCTGTTGTCACATGTTTTCATGATGACAGACCTTCAGCAAGCTGCTTATCATGAATGGGTGCATGGTTTAAACCGCATGGTTATAATAGTAATGTGGTAGCTGGACATTCGTTTTTCTTATGCTGTATCACTTACATAAATGCACAGGATAGGAAACTACTCTTAAAATGCCAAAGTGGTTTTAACTCTAATGAAATAATGATTAATATTTGAATGGCATTTGATTTTGATGAGACATCAAGTAAGTGAAAACCATGATTCATAGACTCATAGATACAAATGAATAGATAAATAGATAAATGCAAAACCCATGGTTTTTTAGGCAAGGAGGCAAGCTGTTCTTGTGTTCTGTGTTGTACAAGTATGAGAACAAGGAGGAGCATTTCCTGTGGAATATTGCTGATGGTGGTAGTTCAGAATATAATGAGCATCTTCAGAGAAATTACTGTTCTGAGTATTCTACCAACTGAACAGAAACCATCATTATCTAGTCCAGAACTCTGAGCTGTCAGTGGAAAAAGTGCCAGTTCAGTGACTTTGTATCTTAATGTTTACTGCCTCTCATTCTCTTATGATAAGCAAAAAGAAAGTCCAATCCACAACCCAAAGAACAAACCCAGAAGGAAACATGAAAAAATCTCTAAAATTTTCTTGTTAAGAATTAATTGAATTCTATTTTGAAAAGGATACTTTATATGCAAGCTGTTTAAAATAAAACTGCTTGGGTGACTTTGTTGAAACCAAACTGTTCTGAACAATGTGTGAACTGTAATAATTTCTCACACCTGTGATGGGAAAACCATGAAACTAGGACCTTGAAACTACTTCTGGGTTTGTTTTTCTGAATCTTATGCTGAGAAGGTCCAGATATAGCAAAACACTGAAAACTATAGATTATTCCAGAGGGTTTTAACATCAAGTGACCATGAGCTAGAAATTTAAATGTTTCTTTTGAGTTCAAAGGAAGCACAATAAGAGTATGGATATATGACTTCTGGATTTTGTGCTTGTAAAATTGGAGTTACATACTGAAATACTGCAGTGTGTAAGAACCCCATATGGTAGGCATCTTAGTGAAGGAGAGAATGCTAAGATCTCAGGTAATTGCGCTGTGGCAACTGCATCGAAAAGAAACCATCAAGAACAGACACAGAACTTCACGTGTAGCTTTCCATAAAATACATAAATGGCATAGCTTTATTATTTTCTCTTTTAAATTAGTGTAGAACACATTTTAAGTGAGGCTTGGTCTTGCAAAGTACCACTGTTACTGAGATAGTGGTTAGGTATCTGTACCCTTAAAAAAAACCCATCTGTTGCTTTTTCTTGGTGCTGAATTAAACTTCTAAAGGGATACACAGTTTTGACACAGCAATAGTTTTTGACATTCTGAACTCAAAACTCGTGTGCTAATAAATTAGAACAACTAGAAAAAATATCACTGAACAGCATAGTTTGGAAAGAAGTGTGATAGATCATCAGGCCCAACCTTTAGCAGATGTCTGTATGGTAGATCTTAAATATCAGTAGTCTAGCCGTGAGTGCTATCTTGTTTGTGTTCAACAAGGAAATAACTTTTATTTTTTTGTTAAAGTATTTGCACAGCTGTTGCTGTTTTATTTGCTCTAAAAAGAAAGGGAGTATATTGCAATATGACTGTGTTAATTCCCTTGTATATTCATTAACTCCTTTACTAGACAGTCACACACACTGCAGAGCCCCCTGCTGTTGAGGGCCATCCGAAGTGTTTTTCCATGTTTTGCTATGCCTGGAACTTTTCAGTTAAGATGAAAAACAAAATCCTTAAATATTTTCCAAGTTCTCACTGCATGATTTCAGCCCAGAAATAAATCTGCTTATACGGAACACAACTGTGCTTTTTGCAGCAGCCACGGTTTATAGAAAATGTAAACTTGTCTTTGTGTTTCTCTGGAGGAAGACCTCTGCTGGCAGCAGACTGGTATAGGCTGAAAGCAGTATACACAGCGACAAGGTAAACACAACCCACCCTCAGAGAGATAGTTTAAGTACTGAGAAGAAAAGGAAAATGGCAAGTCTGCCAGTTCAGTCACTCTGCATGCAGCAGCAACCACAGCACGGAGATGGATGCTCACAAGTGCAGAATATCTTCTCGTGCCCTGTGTGGGAGCTGGACCTGGAGCAACAAACAGCTGTGGAGTTCATAGGCATGACTTCTAAGGATTAGAGAAAGAGTGGGAGAAACAGAGAGGCCACACAGCACTTGTGAGCCCTGACGATTACAGAGATAGGCTGTCAACAAGAGAAGTTGGTAAACGATTGTGTGATTGTACCTGGACCTGGAACTGCAGCCTTCCTCTTCAAAACAGTACAAGTGGGACATCTCCACTTCTTGGGTCGTGGTTAGTGTGAAATGAAAAAAATTGTTTTTCAAATTTAAAAAATAAATTCTATACCCTAAAATAGTTAGTTGTGCACTTTGTCATATGAAAAGGTCAACTGTCAGGATTACTGAGAGGAACCATGTTTCAAATGATTAAGGTGGGAATGTACCTCTTTACTGTTAAGTTTATTATGTTACGTGACTTTCTTTGTTATCTCCTAAATATTCTGATTTTCCTTAGTATAGATACATGAAATCTGTTGTTCTCTGTGCTGTTTTCACAGCCTGTGTTTAAGTTACGCACAGCAGTAATGTTGCTTAGAAACCTGTAATAAAAACATATTGCTGATGTACAGTATGTGTGGGCTTTCACGAATCTGGAACTCCATTTTCCAGTTTCACAGAACTGTCATAAAACAGCGTCAGCAGCTGAGCTGAATAAATCAAGCGTGAGTGAGGCTCCAGATAACCTCACTTGGCAACTGGGATACCGTTATCTGGTCAACACACCACGGGAAGGTAAGAGCACTGACCAGGCCTTCAGCTGCAGGGAGCTTTTCTCTGTGAGGAGTTAGAGCAAGTGCTGGTCTGCGTGAAGGAAGACGTGTGTTTTTCATTCGACAAGCAGGGGAAAGCGATCTGGGCTGTCCTGTCTGATGAACAGATGCTCTCTGTAGATTCCTGTTTACCAAGAGCTGACCAAATGCCTCAGAATAACTCAGCAGTGAGGTGGTAGACAGCACTGAAGTCTAAGCAGCTGTAAAAGTAGCTTTTAACAAGTGATCCCTGAACTGCTTTCAGGTGGATTTCCTTGAAAGAAAAATACAGACGGAAGCCTTGCTAAAACCGCCTCTCGTGCAGTGTTCTTTCCTCAGTGTGTAGGTGCAGCAAGCTGAGCCCAGCCCCAACCAACAGAATCAGACTGTGCCACGCCGGGCGCAGTGCCAGCCTCGCAGATGCTCGCACTGCTGCCATGTCAAAGCACTGCAGGCCCGAGTGCTTCTCTCGGATTTGCTGGCAGCGGCACTCGGGGCTATTTTAAACAGCAATCTTTAAAAAAAGAATTTTCTCTTGAGGCTTCGGTGTATAACAAAACGAAACAAAACAAAAAAGAGCCCAGCTCTTACTAGAGGCACTGCCGTTATCGCTTCCCCCTGTTTTGAGAGGTAAGCCTTGCACAGGGGTACGGAACGCTTCCGTGCTGATGTGCAGCTCTAGCTTTTCGCAGTGGGAGGACTGTGACTGCTGTTTTTCTTTGGAAATGTGTAAGAAATAGAAGAGCGCAGCTACGTTACGTCACGCTGCTAATGCTGCCGCGTGGGAGTGACGAAAAAAAACACGCTCCTGAAAGAACCTAACGCCAGCCAGTGTGGCAAGGCGGAGAGGCACGAGAGAACAGCCCAGCCGAGCCGAGCCGAGCCGAGCCGAGCCGAGCCGAGCCGAGCCGAGCCGAGCCGAGCCGAGCGGCGGCCGTTAAGCGGCCCCGCGCCCCCTCGCGCTCAGCCAATCCGGCGGCGCGGACGGCTCCTCGCGCACGCGCCCCGCCCCGGCTCCTGCCGGGTGGGCCGGGCTTCAGCGGCGGCGTCGAGCCGGGGAGCGGCTCCTTTGTGGGCGCCGGGCCGGGCCCCGCTCGCTCCGCTGGTGCGCGCTCCCGTCCGGCGCCGCGCCCCCGCCCGCCTCTCCCCCCGCCCTCCCCGGCTTCCGAGGGGCGGGGCGGCGGCGCTCCGGCGGCGGCGGCGGCGGCAGCAGCAGCGAGCATGTCGTCGAGCAGGGCCAAGAAAGTGAAGATGGCCACCAAGTCGTGCCCGGAGTGCGACCAGCAGGTGAGGCGGGGCGCGGGGCGCCGTGCCGCGGGAGCCGTCCCGCCCGGCGCCGCTTCGCCCTCAGTGCCCGCGCTGCAGCCCCGCCGCCGGAGCTCCGGCTGGGAGCGGGCGGAGCCGCGGGCGGAGCGGCTTCGGAGCCCCCGGCCCCGCGCCT
Organism: Callipepla californica brunnescens; assembly: GCA_023055505.1. Taxonomy (NCBI): domain Eukaryota; kingdom Metazoa; phylum Chordata; class Aves; order Galliformes; family Odontophoridae; genus Callipepla; species Callipepla californica. Next base: position 6,348,318 of record JALIRH010000016.1, read on the forward strand.
CAGGGTCCGGTGCCCGTCCGGGCGCTGCCCGCTGAGCTCCGCCGCTCTTCCTGTTTTCTGTCAGCTCCTCTCGCCTGTGGCTGGCTCTCGGTGTTCGTGCTGCGGGATGCGCGTTTGCAGCGCCAGAAGCAGTTGGCTGAGCTGCTTGGTTAGCAGGCGGGGAAATCCGCGCTGCTGTGGAGCGGCGTTTGTATGAAGCGCGGGGTCGCTGCCTTCGCCGTCGGTGGTGCTCTTAACTCCGTACCAGTTAACTTATGCCAAAGGGTTCTGTTACATGCAGCGTTGCTTAGGCATTGGTATTGTTCAGTGACGACATCATATATCAGAACACAATTAACTGTGATTTGTACGATGCAGCCTGTTCCTGGGATGACTCACGCGCCCGGGGCCGGCCAGGAGTCCTCACCGTGCTGCTTTCCCGTGGAGTAGTTCAGAAGGAGCAGAACTGGGAGCTTGGCTCTCATTCCTCCCGTGTGGTCCCAACGCGCGTGTGCAGTGTTGTTTACCTCCCACTGCGGTTGTGCTCAGCATGCAAGCTGCAGTTACCGTGCTTTGACGTGAGCAGCACTTGCTCCGTTGGTATAATATATGTTTGCCTTCGCATCCAGTTCCTACTCGTGCTGCTGTTACTCGTACAGCAGGCCGGCGTGTTACAGCCGTGCCACTCTGCTGGAACAATAGCGCGGTGCTGCAGGAGGCTGCCGTGGGGCTCAGGCAGGGGAGAAGGCTTTCCCGTGCAATTATGGGAAACACATTTCTGTTGTTTGATCCCAGAACGTGACCGCTGTTCACATTTTCAGTTAAAACAGAATCCAAAAAGCCCTCACGCCGTTTACTGAAAAAGTTCTAAAAGAATCTCTTGTTCTGACTTGCATGGTTTCTGTAATGTTCCTACGCGTCCCGGAGCATCTGCGAGTATTCCGCTGCGTGGGGCAGCCTTTCATGTTTTAAGCAGTACATGAACCACTGCAGCTGCTCACATGGCGAACACGTCACTGCAGTCTCGTTTCTGAGAAGAGGAAGCTAAGTGCTGAGTTCTGGTATTTGGGTTGGTGAAAGAAGAAATGGAAATGAGTGAGGAGAGGTTGAGTGTGAGATGGGTGTTCTTTGTTTTCGTTTGATTTAACGTGTATGACAAACTAGCAACACTGGGAAGGGCAAATAAGTATTACAGATTTTTTTAAGCCAATACTGGAACTTTGCTCTGCTCCTTAAGACTAAACCAGATGACTTGTGTGTGTCAGCACAGACGTGTTAATAGCAGGTCTTCCATGGCAGGAAAGGAATGATGTGCATCTTGGCCTGGCACGAGAATTGCTCAGCAGACCTCACTTTCCGGAGACAAGATTTCCAAGGCAACAAGAAGCTGAAACCTTCCCCTGCAACAGAGATGTCTTAAAGCTGCTCTTGAAAGCCAGGAGCCTCTGTGCTGTGGAGAGGCCCCTTGGTGCTGTGTCTTGTACCAGTGTTTCTTGCATAAACAAGAGCTTTGTGTCTGTTTGTGATTTCTGTGATACAAGAGTTATATGTGGAAATACTTAAGACCACAGATATTGCAGTATAATACTGACTAATGTTTCTTAGGCTTTTGAACTTGTTTATTTCTAACATTTAGATGATATATAATTGCCACTTAGTGTCATTGTTTTTTTATTTTGTTACTGTTACAGAGTTTTGATTGTATTTTCACAGCCCCTGTTATCTATGGAGCCTGAAACCCTGGTAACCGTTCATAGGAAATAATTAACCTTAATTTTCCTTTGAGTGATCTGTCTTACATGAGAAACTCTATTTTGTTTTTGGTTAGGAAAACATTGAACAGACTGAAATAGCATTTGTAGGACTGTGCTGCCTCAACGGTTGCTGCAAGAGGGTTGTGTAGTAGGCAACTTTCAAAGGGTGATTGAGAGCCTTGGGTGAATCAGCCCCTTCCCGCCTGACCCTGCCCCCAAGCATTAGGCCCATCTATGTGCCAAACCTATAGCAATATAACTGTTAAATGCTGTGAAGCTAATTAAAAAACAAACAAACCAACCAACAAAACAGTATTGTTTCCTCCAGTTCCCGTTGGTTGTTTTCCACCAGCGGTGGGAATTTTATTTATTTATTTATGATTTTGGTGGAGCACAGGGATATAATTATTGGAGTAATCCAGGTGTTCAAAAGTGGGTTTGTAGTGTGAGCAAACCTTAATGCTGGATTGAGTTTGTGATTCTCTCATAATGGGACATGAACAGTGAGATAAGAGTGCACACAGGTCTGATAACTGTGATTTTAGGGTTATGTAAACCTTGATTAGAATTGTTTTTAATGTCAGTGTTCCCATTAAAGGGAACAGAAATGTCTGTACTTAACCTGAACTGTATCACGTCACTCAGTAATCTGTTCCTGAGGTGATGTACAGGAGTTGAGATGCACTGCAGGAAGCAAAATAGCTATTTATTTGGAGTAATGAGTAAGTTCCTCTTTAAAATTAATGTACTACTTTCATGTTGTGTTTTAGCCTTTTGAATACTGGAAACCTTCTTATATGTGTCTGGTAAAAATCAGCAGTCGGTCGTCAGTCTGTACTTGCTGTTCAGTGAATGCTGGCAGACTTGTAGAGACCTGTCTTTATTTGGGAAGTTACCTCCTGCTTCTTTTCCCCACTCTCCTGCTTCAACATGACTGTTAGAATGGGCAGGAAGATTGGATTAGATGATCTCTAGAGGTCCCTTCCAACCCCTATAATTCTGTGATTCTGTGTTATTTAAGTCTACACCTGATCTTTGTTCATGGTAGCTTTAATTTATGTTTTCAGTCTTGAATCTAATCAACATTAGGTGGGTATTTACTATAAAAGATTTTGAAATATCTTGGCTTTAGATGAAGCTCTCAAGGGTTGTCATTTGTTAGCATCGATCTTTTTATTTGCTCAGAGTCAATTTTGGTCACATTTCTTGTCAGTGTGGCGTTTCCAAGTTCTTGGTTTAAACTGTCTGAGGCAGCATGTTGTTCTGGGCTGCACTGCTGATCAAGGGAAGCTCTGTAGCCTCTCAGACTCTGTCTGCAGCCAGCTTTGGGCGAGCTGTGGCAGGTTATGTGTGTTTTGCATTAACTGGTCCTTCTGAAACTCCCTGGCCTTGTCTGCAGCCCCATGGTAGTGTGCTACTGCAGCTGTTTCACTTCAGGCTCTTTTGAGTTTCTCTTGTCAAGCTGCTCTTCTGGATGAAGGAGTTGGTTTTGAAGGTTTCTGAGAGTGAATGTGTTCTAAATGTATTGGCAGTTTTTAATTTAGGTTTTCTTTTTTAAATAAATGAAGGAAGGAATGCTGGGAGTGGCTTACTGCTATGGCTGGGGATATTTGTGAGCTCTGAAGAGAAAACTCTTCTATTCTAAATAGCCCCTGGTTTGATGCTCTCTGCTTTCCCTCATCCATCCCTGCCAGCCTGGGGAGAAGGGCTCATGATACAAAGCACAGCAGTGTTGTGTTCCATGCTTGATTTCTGCATGACAACTGCATGAAGAGAAGGCTTAGTGGGTGATTAATAGCAGAATCTGGTTTTACTACTTTCAAACGTAGCTGTATGATGGTCCAGGATGTAGTTTTTCAATAAAAACTAAATATGAAGATGTAGCTCTGTGTGGATGGAATGCAATATACTGTTATTTTTTTCTCATCAGATAGGAATTTGATCATAATTCAAACTCTTCTGAAATACTTTTCTTTTTCTTTCCCAGGTTCCTGTTGCGTGTAAGTCCTGTCCCTGTGGCTACATATTTATTAGTCGAAAACTCTTGCATGCTAAACGTGCGGAGAGATCGTCACCCATTACAGGTAATCCTTAGGAAGATCTGGAAGAAGGTGATGATAGCTCTTCTTGTCGTGTTGGCACTTATTCTGTGCATGCTATAGCTGCTCATGTTAATCACTATGCAAAACAATCCCTTACAGAAAGATTTCTGTTAATGTTTTGAAGATAAGTCTGCATACGTCAAAGGGATCAGATTTCAGAGTACGTGCTGATTGAAACTGGGCTGTCTGAAAGTAAAATTGTTTTTTCTTCAAGTTGTACTGCATGTTGCTTACTCATGAGCACTAGGATGGCACTCTGTATGAAATTGGTGGCATGTCTAATTTAAAACTGGGTGTCTTCTTCCTGTATGGTTAAATTAAAAAAATCCATTTTGTCCAATTTACATTTCTTTTGTTGTTGATGTGCATGCAGAAAAATTGGTTGAGTATGTATTCTGTCATAATTAACGTTCTCCTTGTGTCCGATTTTTATCACTTCCTCAAATTTTAGTAGGAATTAGTGAGATCAAGCCCCTGTTGAGGAATTTTGTTTTTTAAATTGGTTTGTACTTTTTAGACCTCTTAGATAGTTTAGAAACAAAACTGAAACTAAGATCTTGATATTTTTGTATTGATGTTCTGAAGGGTCCTTGTAGTTCACAAGCTAGAGGGATTATGTGTTGATACATGATTATATTTCAAAATGGAACAAATAAAGCAGACTGTGGTATTGTCTGGAAGGGTTGGTTAGTTTTCCCTCCCAGTATCCTGTTGTCTTAAGTACAAGTTTCCAAATTAAACTGATGGCCACAGTGTGATAGAGCAAACCTCCTGTATAAGTCAGTTTTGTACATGTGAAATACAGCTTTTGTATTAAGATCATTGACAAGTTAGCATACCATCCAGTTTGTAGCCTGTCTGCGTAAGCAGAAGGAAACTGATTCCCCAGGAAGATATGTGTATATCTGTATTGTGCTTGTAAGTAGAACTGCAGCTTCTTTTAAAAAACATTGTTCAAATCTTTTTACTGTGCGGTTACTGCAGAATGCAGCTGCAACCTTGCCAGTGTACAACCAGTTTGCACTGAATAGCCTGTGGTGGTTGTATACTATTGTCCCTAATTAAGCTCACAGATCTGTACTTGAACATTAAGTGTAACTCCAGTAAATGCTCTTTGATGTGTAGGAAGATGATACACCTGTTCAGCATCAAGTACAGTGAGGCTTGGTCTTAGGCTGGATTTGGTGGGAGGGGTATGTTGTGTAATGACATCCAAGGATAGTATCCTTGAGTCAATATCCTGGTTTGTGTGAGCAGTGAGAATGATTTTATTACTTGTGTCAGGAGAAGTACTTTATTATATAATTCAACTATATGATAAACCATATGTTTTTAACTTATTTTTTGGTAATGAAAATGAATGTAGTATCTTGATGGCTGTGTTCTGGAGAGTTTTTTTTTCCACACATCTTGTAATGGGAAGCTAAGAACTGGTGTACCAGTGAATGTCGTATGTTGCCAGATATTATTTGTATTTGATTGAATTAAAGGCTCAATCCCTGTAATCAAGAAATGCCGCTTTGCATCTGACACCTGAATTTCTGCATGAATGTCATAAATATGTAATTGTTCTGTAACTTATAGACCTGAAACTATTGAAAAGTAAAAAGGTTGGGTGGGTGAGCACTGAGAGTAAGTTAACAAATAAAGATTGAAGACAGCCACAGATTGTATAATCTCTGTTCATTTGCACAGAAAACAAGAGTGAGGCCAAAAGGAGACGGACAGAGAGAGTTAAGAGGGAGAAGATAAATTCTGCTGTAAATAAAGACTTAGAAAACCGAAAGAGATCGAGGTCTAACAGCCATTCAGATCATAGCAGAAGAGGAAGAGGAAGACCTAAGAGTGCCTCAGCCAAAAAGCACGAGGAAGAAAGAGGTATGAGAATTAGGGAAATATTCATTGGGTTCTCTGTTTCTATTAAGATGGATTTTTTTTTTTTTGACTGTTATTACCAATAAACTTTCACACCGCTCTTCAGAGTAACTAGGCTAAGTCAGTCAACACCACAGATAATATGGGGGAGGGACTATTACATATACATATGAAGTTTTGGTGTTTGATTTGAAGGAATTCCTAATAATTAGTATTTTTAGTCACCATATCCAGTTTTATCGTGTAGATTGTCGGCCCTGGAACTGTAGTGCTTGGTGGTGGTGGTGTTTTTTGTGATCCATTATCCTAGATCATTAGGACAAACAAGCTGCTGGCTGTTGTCAGAGTGATTAGGATGACAACATTGCTTGAAAAAAAAAGAAGTTCTTGAAACCCTTCAGGGAGCCTGAAGCAGGAAAGGCATGTTGAGTCACTGCAGCTACTTGAGTATTTATCCCGTTTTTACATAATGTTATTGCACAGGAAAGAATGCCTCCTTACTTATTAAGGTACCTGCTGGTTTTAATCTTTGTGCAATAAAGAGAGTTCTACATGCACTGGAGTAATTTTGCAGTCCTTCAAGCATGTGGCTATCACTTACACTCCCATCTTCAAAACAACTGTTGATTTTACGCTTTCTGCCATTGTTGCATGTGGCTTATTGATGTCTGCATCTCCAGCAAATATGGAGCTTCCCTGCTTATTATTGATCTGAGCTGAACTTGGTCTACATGCATCTGTAGGATCGTTTCTGCACACTTTTCTGAGAGTCTAATTCATTCACAGTTTTGGTTTGAAATTTCTGCATGCTTTTAGGGTTGCCTTATGAGAGCAAGTAATAATATGTCAGTGCTCTGAGGTGGAAAACTAGAAATATACATGTAGTGAGGTCTTTACATAAGAGTGTGTATACATGTTTGTGTGGATTTTTTGTTGTCATTGCTACGTGTCACTTGAAGAGTGCCTTAATCTGCTTGTTCTGTAATGGAACTGTGACTACTGCTACTGTGTCCTCTTTGACCTCTTCTGCAGAGCTGGTACAGAGCTTCCATCTGTGCCTCCTTGAAATACATTTGCTCATCCCTTGTACAACACTTACTTGGCTAGGAATAAGTGGGCATCTGATATTTCTTAATTCTGGTTAATGAAATTAAAAAGTCAATAATTGGCTGCAATATCTATAAAAGTGAATTTGGCAGAGCTCTCATCACAACATAAGTGATTCCTCTGAAATAAGTTATCCATTTTTGTGGTTTATAAAATTGGCTGAACTGCTGTGTTGGGAGTAGTCAGTGAGAATTTGAGAAATATTCTTCCTTCATTGATCTTGCTGCCTGATGGTGTTTTTTATACAAAAGCACACTAAGCAACTAAAATTCCTGTTTCAGTTGAAGTGATTTTTTTTGTAATGCTTGTTTAGTCCCTGTATCAGTGCATTGCATCGGGAGCGTTTGAAGTCAGGCTGGATAGGACTTTGGGCAGTGTTACCTTGTGAAAGATGTCCCTACCCATAGCAAGGGGGATCACACAGATGATCTTTGAGTCCTCTCCATCCCAAAGCATTCTTTGATTCTTTGGAAGTTGGCTCTGGATTGTGAGACACTGGCTTCGAATTAGATGTTCAGTACTTTATTTCCTTGTTGATTATGTGTTGCTAGGATATTTTGGGTACACCTTGCTTGCCACCAGAGGTTGAGCTCCTCTTCCTTTTTTGCCAAAAAACAAGCAAAAAAAACCCAACAAATCACAACTAGAAAAAAGCCACTGTTATAAATTTCTAGGTATTTGCTTAGGCTGCATTACCTAATGCTTTTAGATGGACAGAGAACACCTAAATTAGAATAGCATGCAAGAGCAGATAATTTGTCTGAAGACCACCCAGCCTTGGAAATTTTCTTCCTAAAGATGTCTGTAGCTTTGCTTCTGTGATTGTTTAATGCCCTTTTCATATGTTATGTCTGCTTTTGGCCTGTTCTTTTGTATCTTTTGTGACTGGTTCACGTTAGAGCAGCAGAATTCAGCAGCAGTGAAGAAGAATGGGGGGTGCAAAAGGACTTTTTAAAATAATCTCTTCTTCCTGTAGATTCTTTAAGAAGAAGCTGAGGGTGGAGGGGGGGGAAGAGGAAGATGACATAGATTTAGGGGATATGGGGACTGGGACCTTGAGGATACTTCTATCATACGTTTTGGAGTGATGTGATAACTATGGAAAATAACTCAATGAAAGCTTGATTTGTCAGAATTGTCAGTGGTGGTTTTGGTTTTTTTTTTTTTTTTGGTTGTTTTTTCTTTTTGTCAAAATGCTGCAGTATATTTTGAAAATAAAAACACTTCATAATAAGCTGATATTGATTTTGCTGCTGTTGTGGTATGATTTGATTTTGCTATGTGGGACTGCTGGGCTGGTTTGCTGGCTGCCTTTTTATGCAGGTAACAACTCTGTACGTTTCAGTACCCTGATACTATTTCAGCTGAAGTAGTTTCCCTTCCCAGCAACTTGTTGCACTATTATTTGTGCATGTGTTTACTCAGAGAGCACAGTTGAAGTAGTGCTGTCTTAGATAGAAAGAGTTCTTAGAATCTAAGCACTTTGGATTTTGAATCCATGCAAAATTTATGAGGGAGTAGAGTCCACATTTGATTTATGCATAGGGGGCAATTTAAAGCTCTGTAGGTGCAGAGTGTTGCATAAGATCTGGGAATGTTTGAGACGTGGTCTAGAAAGACTATTTTCTTCACCTTAATATCCTCTCTGTTGTATGACAAAAGACCTGATATTTTTAATGTATTACATAAATGGTATTGTGATTTTGTAAGACAGTCTTTTGCTAATAATAGAGAAGTGAGTCAAAACTACTTTCAGATAGGAATGTGAAGTGGAAAGTTTTAATAGTGTCTGTAGAAACCATGGTATCCTATGAATAGCTTATAATGAAATGTCAGCCAGATGCTAGTTCTTTACTAGTTTCTGGTGAAAAATGAAATTGTCTTTATGCATAAAACTTATAAACCTGTGTTAAAACCCAGTGACATTTGATATGAAGATTTCAATTGATTCTTCAAAGTGGAAGCCTATTGGGACTGACTCTAGAAGGGGCAGTAAGGAAGGGAAATCATGAAAAATCTGCTTGGCTAAGTCATCTGTAATCAATTAACCTCTTTATCAGTGGGGTGAGAGGGGAGTATGATTTTAATTTTTCTCTGTACTGACATATACTGGGTTTGTTGGGATGAGGAAGTCTGGGGGAAAAAAAAAAGGGGGGAGGACTTTAGATAAGAAAGTGGGAAAGGTTAATGTGAAATGAGTTGTGTGTATATAGTGACTGCGCTGGAAACAACTCCCTGCATTGTTAAAATATATAAGAGTTGGGAAGGAGGAGGAGGAGCAGTCCAGACTGTATGTACATGTAGAAATTAGTTTCTTAAGTTGCTGGGCAGGGCTTCTGGTGAAACTCCTTAGCTTTTCTTTCAAACTCAGTACCCTAGATAATATGGCTGTGTATAGCTGGAGGAACCAACAAGGATCACATTGCAAATATCAGACATGCTTTGATTTCTATTACTTTGCTAAGGTGAATTTTATGTCTAAAATTTAAATGCTGATGCATCTTGTGTCCAGGCTGCTCCCTTCTCATCAGGGGAAAAGTGAGCTTGTGAGTGATTTTGAGTTGCACAGAAATCTATAAGTAGAGAGTTCTGTTGCCGTGTGCATCTAAATCAGCATTAAATCAGAACACAATGGTAAAGGATTTTTCTGTTTCTCTTGGTAGTTTTAACACAAATGCTTGACTTCTCAGGGAAAGCAGTCTATTAGAATGGTGTTCTTAGCTATACCAGACACTCAGATGTGAAGCCAAATGTAAAAACATTATGAATATGGACCCAGTAGAAAAATAACTATGTGAGTAGGTGGACATAAAATCATCTAGGTTGGAAAAGACCTTCAAGATGATCAAGTCTGACTGTCAGCCTGGTCTGCCATGTTCCTTAGTGTCGGAAGGACATAGATCTTTTTTCCACCTTGTGCTTTTATGCATGGAGTTACTCTATCTTCCCATTTGTGGAAAAGGCTTGGTCTATTCTTGTGAAGATTTTTCCATCTGGGCTTGGGGGAAGCTTCCAGTCTTTCATCTCTGCTTTCCTCTGACTACCTAGGTACTTTGCCTACAGATTTTACTGGATCAGGAATTAACAACTGTTAGCTTATTGATTAAGTCACCATTATTTTCCAGTCTTTTTTTTTTTTTTTTTTTTTTCTCACATTCATCACTGGTTTAGGCTTGTAGGTTAAGCAGTGTGCTGTGGTCAGAAAGAGTGTGCGTGTTTGTCTGTATGTTAATGAGATGAGAGGTCAGGTGAACATTTATTGTAATTGTAAATTAGACCAAGGCACTGTGGAATGTGGAGTGGAAATGGAGCTTCAGAGCTAAAAACTGTAAGCAAAGATCAGATTTGCAACTGCTCGTGGAGCCTGAATGTCCACAGTTCTGTGGGTCCTGCTGAGATGCATCCCCAAATCCTGAACGAATTGGCTGACATAGTTACCAAGCCATACTTGATGAGTTTTGTGAAATCATGGTGGTCAGGTGAAGTCTCTGGTAACAGGAAAAAAGGCAGTGTCACATCCAATTTTAAGAAGGGTAGAGAAGATGACCCAGGGAACTACCAGTTTGTCAGCTTTGTCTCGGTGCTGGGGAAGATCATGGAGCAGATCCTCCTGGAAGCTATGCTAAGACATATGGAAGGGAGGGAGATGATATGGGGTGAGCAGCATGACTTTATCAAGAGCAAGTCCTGTCTGACTAAGCTTGCTGCTTTTTATGATGATGAAACTGCATCAGTAGACAAGGGAAGAGCCAATGACGTCATCTGTCTGGGCTTCAGTAAGGCCTTTGGCACAGTCTTCCATAAGATCCTTCTCTCTAAATTGGCAATACATGGTTTTGATGAGTGGACTGGTTGTGAGATTGTACTAGGGAGTGGTAGTCAATGGCTCGATGTCTGAATGGAAATCAGTGGTAAATGGTGTTCCACAGGAATCAGTTCTTGGATTAGTGCTCTTACAAGGTTCAACAGATCCAAACGCTGCTATCAGTAAAAGCTGGGGGTCAGGATGGAGGACAGCCCTGCTGAGAAGGACCTGTTGTAGACTTGCTGGCGTGCATCCAGAGGAGTGCCACAGAAATGACCCAAGGGATGGGACACCTCCCCAACCTGGGCAGGCTAAGAGCTGGGTCTGTTCAGCCTGGAGAAGGGAAGGCTCTGGAGGGGGATCTGATAGTGGACTTTCATTGTTTAAAGGAGGGCTATGAGAAAGGAGACAGACTCTTTAGCAGGGTTTGCTGTGACAGGGCAAGGGGAAATGGTATCAAACTAAAGGAAGGAAGATTTAGATTGGGAATAAGGAAGAAGATTTATAAAAATAAAGGTGATGAGGCACTGGAGCAGGTTGCCTGGAGAGGTGGTGGGTGCCTTGTCCTCGGGGGCATCCTTGGTCAGGCTGGATGGGGCTCTGATCAAGCTATTAGGTGTCCCTGTTTGTTGCAGGGGCATTGGACTAGGTGGCCTTTAAAGGTCCTTTCCAACATGATTCTATGATTTGAAGAAAACCATCCTTAGAACTGTATTTTGTGTGTATTGCTGTCTTCTGTATCTACAAGGCTGGTCTAATGGCTGACAAAACTGTTTTTTTTAATTGTTTTCTTTTGCTTTCTCTGAGTTGTCAGATACCTGTGGCTAGCTACACTGAAGTATAAATAGACATGATCTAGAGTAAGTGGTATTTATGAAAGCAATGTTCTCAGTTTTGTCATATGCTGCAGAGTAAGTTAGTTAAGCAAGCTCCCTTGCTTGCTGTTATGTGTCTGCAGCCCTGAAACAAGCCAATGTTTTCAGAGGAAGCTGAGGGACCTTCCCTTGCTTACAGAGATTTTAGCGTTGTTCTGCATCTGGGATAAGATTGAAAATCTCCAGTACAGAAAGTGCAGAAATGATTGTGGCAACAAATCGGGATCCTGACTTGTGCTGTGTGTCTGCTATTTGGACTTGGACTCTAATTCGTGTATTTGTTACTTAGATGTAAAGCAGGGGTACAAATGTTGTAGTTAATGAGGATATTGTGAAACATCATTGTTTTTTGGGATGGGGACTGTTATTGTAAGAGCAAAACAAACTCAGCAAAGTAACCCAACCAACAAAATCACAACCAGGAAAACAAACGCCAGAAAACCTGGAGGAACATTGGAATTCAGTTTTGTGCCAGGAATCAATATAGTGTTAATGACTCATGCTTCCTTAGTCATTAAAGAATAGAAATTCAGTCATACTTTTGGGTGACTAATTCTGTGACTCTTCTAGCACTTTTGCGTGCCTCCCTCCTTTCCTTATCTCTCTCAGTCCTTCCCCGAGTAGGAGTTGGCTAATTTCTTTTAAAGTACTGTACACATTATAATATTATAAGTTACGTAGTAGTTAATCTAACTTTAGATAATGGAAAAAGCTTCTAATAGTTACTTTTTTTTTCTTCTACAGAGAAACAAGAAAAAGAAGTTGACATGTATGCTAACCTTTCAGATGAAAAGGCTTTCGTATTTTCAGTGGCCTTGGCGGAAATAAACAGAAAAATTATCAATCAAAGACTTATTCTGTAACTTGTAAGCACAATCTGATGCATTTATATACGGAATGGCTAGCATATTTCCAAGGTGTCACGGACTCTCGGAAAGCGTGTTGTCTGCGCCAATAAGGACCATAGTATTTCCTGTTAAAATTCTGCTGCTGTTTTTGGAAATCACATTCTGTCTCTGCAAAGTGAGAAAGAAAGTGTTCTCAAGATTGTGCTATGAAAATCAGAAAGCAGAAGTTTTTTATGCCTTGAAGACAAATGCTAGACAAGTGCACAGAGAGACTGCATCCATGCTAGAGCACTTCTTTTAGATTTGCTGCCAGAAATGCAATATTTTAAATATTTTCAAAAAGTAATGATTTTCCTTTAAAATCATATATTTCAGATTTTTGGCTGTATTGCAGTTTACATATGTACAGTTCACTTAACTTTTTAATAAATTGATATTCCAATATTTTATTGAGCTGGAAGTTAAGTACATTTGTGGTACTGTAAGTGTGCTGGTTTTAATCCTCTTAGAAATCTGGTGTCTGTTGTAGGGGTGGCATTAGCTTTTTTTTTTTTTTTTTCAATAGATGTGATACAATTCAGTAGGAAGAAACCTAAAGCCATTTCATTTTGGGTGATTATTTTGCTTGACTACTTAGTACTGTTTATGATTCTCTTTTCTAAAAAAAAGAGTTCCTTTTTGCAGAGAGTTGTTTTTCAAAAACCATGTACAGTTTTTGGGGTCAGGCTCCTGGGGTTTGAAAGGCAAATACTTGTTCTGTAACTGCTGTTTGCTAGGTATCTGTCTTGTCTGGTTGGTAAGTACTTAGGCCATATTCTTAATTGCTCCATTATTTAGTGGAAAGAGAAAGTAGGTATTTGTGATGTAGATTTGCATCTAGCAACTGCTCACTGATATTTCCAAAACATGATGTGCTGGTTAAATTTTGTTCTCAAAAGCTTTTGTTGTCTTTTTTTTTTTTTTTAATTATATTTTTTATGTAGTTCTTTGCAGCATTGTCTTTGGGCAGTTCATGTTAAATAACAAAGCAAAGCAACAGTGAGTGTGGAAAGATGAGCTGTTCTGGTAGAAATACATTTGGGAAAGATGTTCAACAATGGCCATTGTGTTAAAATGGTAAAATGCAATTTGAGCCCAAATTCTTCCATTAACATGTAATTTTTTTCCCTCTAAGAAATGAAACAACCAACAAAAGCAAACTTCAAACTGTAGAAAACTGAAGAAGGGGAGATGTGGAAGGCAATTGCAAGTGTAGGATCTGACACGCTTGCTTTTTACCACTTTTCTAAGAAGTCTGCGCTTAAATGTCTCAGTTTTTAGTCTTACTCATACTTTTCAGTATCATTATTTTAATAGTGAAAATTTGATTCTGCTACAGAGCTGATCTTTGGGTGGAAGCAGAGAATTTCATTAACAAATGAGGCTAGGCTATTGAACTCAAACTAGTTATTGTTTAAGAGCTGTGCTTTGAGTTAATTGAGGCACAAGAGATGACTTAGTTGCAAACTTCCTGCAAGCAGAAGCAGAAAACTAGGAAGTGGCTTTTAATCCTTAAGAAGTAATTTTTAACAATGGAGGAATGGGATGGGTGTGGAAAGGACTTATACCACTAATCTGCATTTATCTTTATTCCAGTAAATGCGCATTTGTGAACGCAAGACCTACTTCCCTACATCATGTAAATTTCTGCTTTCCAGGGCTGTAGCCTGTCACAGATAAAAGTAGCAAGGACAGATGAGTAACTTAAGGATAGAGAGAATGCATCATAACGACTGTCTGCATGGTAAGTTAAAGTCAGAATGACAAAAGGGAAGCTCTCATTTTGCAAACTTAAGACACAGGTTTTTGTTGCTTCTGTAGCCAGAATGAGATTTGCTGTGTTAAGAAGAGAGAAAGGGAAATATTAATGTCCAGCTGCCTGTTTGGTGCTCTAGTATGCATCCCTTCAGGTGCCTCTTTCTTTTTACTCCTGTATATGGAATGAAAGCTCTTATAACAGATCTCTCTTCATCAGAGGACCGCAAGCTTATGTTGTTAAATGTTGTGTTAAGTTTTCTACACTTAGCCTGGTGCCTTTACTTCACTGTTAAGTACTGAAAAATATATTAATATCTCTCAAATGTGCGAGGCCCATTTTACTCTTCATTGGTGGACAATCTTGAACCAGTGGTCAAGTTCTATTTCTGTACTACTACATTTTGTTTTCTGCAGGTCTCTACTGTAAATCTTTCCCAGTTGTGGTTATGCTATTTTTCTTCTGGCTTCCAGTTTCTTTGCAGAAGCTGTGATAGTTGTTCTGAAAGTATTCCAGGGAGGGGGTAGCTCTCTGCTGGTGGAGCAGAGTGGATCTTGCAAAGCAAGAGTCTGGACTTGCTCTTACCAGCAATCAGAAACAAACCACTGTTTCCTTTATAAATGGGACACTTTGGAATCTTCCTAAAGCACTGGTAATTCTGTAACTGTAGTATCATAAGACAGACTTTTTTGGAATATATTCAGCGACTGAACTGTAAATTGTCCTGCAAAGCAGGATTTAAGAGCTGTTTCTTTTTGTTTGAGATGGTCCAAGGATAAAAACAGCACTAAATGATTGTATGTTGTTGTTAAATGTATTGCATCTCAGTCTACAAAACTGTAAAATAAAGTCAATGACAGCTAAATGATGATGGAGTAAAATCCTGTGTAACGCGAACTGTATTTGTGCCTGTCTTCTTAGTATCTCTGTCTTGGAAGCTTTTCTCTTTTTCTTTCTTTCTTTCTTTCTTTTTTTTTTTTTTTTTTTCCACAAGAAACAAGTATAGCTATGTAACTCTTCCGGAACTAAGTGGTGCCATTTTTTTGGTGACTAGTTTCAATGTTAAGATTTTAGGACCTGCCCTGCCTTGGAATGTCTCTGGTTCAGTCTGACTTAATCAGCTTCATTGCATTTTGTAGCAGAAGGTTTCTTTGATTGCATTTTTTCCCATTAATCTGAAAGAAGATAAAGTATTTCACTATTATAAAAATACTAGCTCACTTCTGCACCACCTCTATGCTGACCTACCTGTCTAGAGTGAATTAATGTTGTGAATGGAATGGTGTAGGATTTTACTGGAAAGCTGCCTGCTTAGAAACTGCCATCTAGCAGGTTCTACTTTGTTACTTTGGGTTTTTTTTCCTGATGATCAGTACTTCCTATGTTTTTGTATCTACATCATAGCATGTGATCCCATCGAGCGGGATCGCAGCTTACATTATGGCTTGGGGTTTCTCTGCATTTACTTTATTCTGCTACTAGATGGCAGCCTTATTCTAAGGACAATTACTATGCATGTTCAGGCATTCTTACTATTAAAAGGACATAGTATTCAATTTTCAGTGAAAGTACACTGGAAGAAAGTCACTTTTCTTTAGAATGTCACTGGGAGGCTGTTAGTGTACGTAATTACATTAATTCCCGTTTATGGGATCTCAGATGTGCAGTGATCATTATTAGTGAGTGTTACAGCTGCAGTGGCATTTCCTTGCCTAAGCAAAGGAAAGAAAGTAATAGTGGCTCATTCCTGATACCGGGGGTCAGGGACCAGGGTGACTGGGCAGGAAAGCTGTGCCTTGAAAAGAGCAGAATGTGAAATGGGGCAGGAAAGAGAAGGAAGGTGTTGCGGACTTTTTTTTTTTTTTCTGAGGGCAAGTGGTGGTATTCTTTTGATTTTTGTAACATTTTGTAGCGTTTTCTATTAAAAACAAGCTGTTTAAGATTTGAATCTGTTATAGTAAACACATTGCAAGGGGAAATAATGTAAAACGAGATCAACCAAGCTTTTTTTGCTTTTGCTGCTCATCCCCTCACTAGCATGCACCAGAAGGCTGTCTGAGTGTCCTGAACTTGTTGCTACTTGTAGGGTTGAGCCGTGCAGTGAAGATTTGTGCTGTACAGAGTGAAAGATACCTTCCCCAAAGCCATTCCCCATTCATATAGAGAAGGCTTGAATCTGTTCTCCTCTGTACCTTCTTCATGACTGTTAATGATAAGGTGTGCTTTGACTGGAAAATTATCTCTACGTGTTTGCTATGAGACAAAGTAAATAGTCACTTCTCCTTAATCTGTTTTTGTGGTGGTTATAGATATTTTTGAAGTGTTCACTAGGTGAGTTGGCTTTTGTGACTTTATCCAGCTGCAGTTTTTGTGCCCAACCATTTTGGGAGATGGAAAAAAAAGTAACAATGGAATGAAAGTTTTCTTTCAGATGTCAGATATTTGTACCTGTGTGCCTGATTTGAAGGCAGGGTTCATTGTAGTGCAAATCTTTGCAGCCCAATGAGGTTAAAGCAGAGTTGAATTTAGCCCAATAGATACTGCTCTTAAAAAAAAAAAAAATCAGCCTGCTTAAAGCAGTCTGCTGCTGTTTTCCTTCCAAAACAGTGAGCTTGAATACTACAGGTTTAAAAATGGAATATGATTTATGAGCCTTCTAATCTTGGAGATGAGTCTATATGTAAATAGGATTTAAAATATAAGATGAATATTAATGAGGGGGGTAAGCTTTCAGACCTACCCTTTAATACTGATCCATTGCAAGTGGAGGAGCTTTAGAAATGTGCTGATACTGGCACAGAGGCAGCCAGGAGCTCATTGTTCTTCACCAACCACAGTGTTCATAAACTTTTGAATTCTAGTCCTGATCAGATGTACAAGGAGCTCAAACATTTCTGGTATCATTGCTCACTTGCTGATTTTATGTGCTTTTCCCTGGGAGCATTCCTGTTTGCTGGCATTTTGTTCTAGTTTGTTGCATGGATGGGAGCATAATGAAAGGGTAAGTTTTTGATGGAGTTTGGGAATCTATTTAAAAAAATAATTATTAACCTTCAGTGAGATGTTCTGGGCGTAATCATAGTGAGTGGTGTTGGTGACAGTAGTTCCCTGCTTGTAATTATTAATAGATGACAAAAAAGACTCAGTACTAAATCAGCTTTGATCCTGGGGAAGTTTCTTTCTTACTATTAAAAGTTACTAAAACTTCTACTCACTGATTGCCTTTCCAGAAGGAAGGATACCAGTATTAACTGCTATGTTAACAGAAAGTTTCAGCTAAACAATGTTGTTTAGGTTATAACTTAACTAAATGTGAGATGTGTTTGTGGAGCAGTGAGCATCTTAACTGATTTGTGGGGCCTGGTGCAGGGAAATCACCTTAAAAATGCTGATCTCTTTCATTTTATGCTGTTTTTAGTGCAGGAATTGGTGTGTCTGTCATCAGCTGGCTTGGGAAGGTAATAAGACTGAATAGCCTCTTAGTGTTTGATTTTTTTGCTTTTCTTATTCTGTGCTCTGAGTTGCAGTGATTTACTTATCAAATGCTGATAGAGGAGTTTCTGGAGTGAGCAGAGCAGATTCAAATAGTTGCTCTGGAAGCTGAATTGCTGTTGGCTGAAACTTGCGTTATTGTTGGAAAAGCTTTGGATTTATTGTATACACAAATGACATTTCATGCCTATATTGCAATAACTGAGCACTTTTTTTTTTTTTTTTTTTGTCTCTAGCTTTTAGTGTTTTTTAGAGCAAGGGACCAATCTGTTCTTCTTTGTGTGTAAAATCCATTAGACTTCTCTCTAGTACTGGAAAATGTAGTCCTGTATCCATGGTTTTCTGTCCTCAGCATTTAATCTTGTGACAAGCAGACTATTTGCGTACTGTGGATTGAATGCTTTGTAGGTGTAGCTACTTTGTTTTGATATCCTTCTGCAAACACAGTCCAGAATCTGCATCATAAGATACGAAATGAATGTAGGAGAGAAAAAATTAGTTCCAGATGATAAATTAAAGAAAAAGCAAAGCTAGTGAAGCTTATTGTAATTATATTCTTAGTATTGATGAAAACACTGCAGGAAGGTGTTGTTTTACACTATAGTTCTGTATTTAGATCTGTTAATGGAAGGTTGCAGGCTGAGCATTGCTTGTTCCGGACAGCTTGCCAAATTTCCTGAAGAATTCTCTTTGTCATGTAAGCTTTCCCCTACGGCATGGTGCTTACATGCTGTACATGCCTCCATTGCCACATTAAGTAATATCATCTCTTGATTAAATCCAGAGTAACAATATGGTTATTTGTGCTACTGGAATAAGTCATAAATGCATTAGAAATGAGTGTTTTCCTTGTGTAAATGCCAAGAATACTGCTCTAAGGCCTGCAAGAATCTTGTCATATCAGAGAACGGTTTGTGTTGGAGGAGACCTTGAAGATCATGAAGCTTCAGTCTGTCAGGCACGAAGTATCGAGACAAAGTGGCTCAGAAACAGTATCTCTACTTGGAAGACCCAGTTTATTTTTTTTTCTCATTTCTGTATATAGAGCTAACTTTTGTTTGAACAATTTGAGGCAGTTTTTTTGGGTTGGTTCTGCCTTTTAGAGATGAGGAATATTAATAACAGATTCTAAAGCTTGAAAAGCTTCTGTAAGCTGGGAAGAATTTAAGTGAATTTTACAGGTGGAGAGGGCAAGGCACAGAGCTCAAGTTTGAATTCATGTGGGACTGCGGCAGTGGAGACCAGCATTAAATTTCTGGAGCTTTAAGGCCAGTGTCTGAGGCAGCCTCAGTCCACCTATATCTCATAGCAGGATGTTAGACTATTAACCTTTTGGTAGAACTACCTCACCTCTGTGGGCTTCAGTCAAATCATCCTGCACCCCAGGCAACCCCTGGCCTTTTCATTTGTTTGTTGAATGGCCTGATAAACATTCCTTGCCAGGCAGTAAATAAATAAATAATGTTTCCAGCACAGTAAACACAGCTATCTTATCCCTGGCTTTTGCCCCCATGACTCATTCATCCTTATTCCCTAATTTTGTCTGTAATTACATTAATTTTGTTTTGTTTTTAACAGTGCACTGGTCATCTTGCTGTACAGCACCAGGTGGAAATGAAGCCCTTGTTTTTGTTGTGAGAGGAGTACTAGTTCTGTACCCACGCTTCCGGACCTGACAGCACTTAGTTCGTAATGATAAAGGTACTGTATCTTATCCCTGTTGTCTTCCTATTTATTTTAGAGGAGGGTTGATGTGCACTCATTCTGCAGTAAAATGCAATTTTATTTTGGTTTAATCAATGCAGGCATGGTCCATGCTATGTCCAGATATTGCTCTCTAAGCAGCTTGTCTATCTGTGCAATGTCACAGTCTACTCACGCCTGATGTGAATTCTAATTGAGGATGAATCTTTGTCCTTTTTAGTCTATTTTTTTTTGTTCCCTCTGCTTCTCTCTTATAGCTTAAGAAATTTGAAATGGAAGGAAAGATTGTGTATGATCAGGTTTTCAAAACAAGTATCATCTGACAGTTATAATTGTCACTGAACAAAGCAGTCAGAAAAACAAAAGTCCTGTCACTATTAAGCTGACACAAACATGCTGTCTGTAAGTCAGAACAAGTGTGAAGTTAAGCAGGCAAAACTAAATTGAGGAATGGATAAATGCAAAAAAAGATTCAGATTCTAGAGATTCAGATGTCATCTTCTGTTATGTTGCTTCTGTGCTTTACAGTAGCTGTTATCAGTAGTTCAGGAAGTGAGCTGCTGAGATGCAGATAAAACTTAGTACTGCTGATAAGAAAGTGAAATGATTGAAATGCCTTGTGTAGTGCTAGATAAGATGGAATGCCTAGTATATCACAGAAGCAGTATTCTAGCAAGATCCACAGAGGCTGTACAGCTTTATTCTAGCCTAGAAGGCTTTAGGCTACCTGTGTGACAACCAGACAATCAAAAAATAAAATGGGAACTTTATATCAAGAAACTTCTTTGCACAGATCCCTTCGATTAAGCATGGGAGGATTTTGTGTTTCTGATTACATCAAGAGGTTTACGGTAAGTATTTTGTTGTAATCCTGTTAGAAAGTAAAAATTGACCAGTTGTGACAGTATTGGCTACTGTGCCTTTTCTAAAATGTTGTGTGTTAGATGTTCTTAGCCACTTTGTACAGTGTACTTGCTTGCAAAGCACCTGCCGATGTCAAGGAGGTGCTTCTGAAATGAGTAGTGCAGGCATTGCCTTTGTAAAGAAATACATTTCTGTGAGAGCCTTGACACATTAAATCTTTTAATCCAAATGATGTGTTCATAGTGTAGGATGTCCGATTGACATTCAAGTTATATGGAGGTTCAGTTGTTATGACTTTTTGCTTTAGTAATCGTGTGTCTGAGAATTTTAAGGCAGTGGATCTGTCGGGCAGGCTTACACAGAGTAATTTCATGAGGACCCAAATTCTGCATCAGCCATTTAACCTGTGGTAAAAGCAGTGCAATCAACTGGAGTGCTGTGTGCTTGACACCTCAACTGTGTCTTCTGTGGTAGGTTGTAAAAGTTTTGATATCAGAACTACTGTGCCAAAGGTCTGAGGAAATGAAGTGAGTCTGTCTCCAAAAAAATACCACTTACTGATAGTCTACTAACGCTGCAAAAAGAGACAGACAGAAGGACATCGCTGGTGGAACAGAGAATAATAGTCTACTTTTCCACAACTTTAAGCTATCCATCAAACAGCAGTGTGAATGCTATCTGTAGAGTTAGGTTTCGGTTGCTATAGGTGCAGGGAGTCTGGGGAAAACAATGCTTGTTTTTTTTTCTTCCATTTCCTTCCATTTGCATGTTTTTCTACTTAAAGTTTTTGAGCCTTTTACCATCTAGACAGAAGCAGAAAAATGAACTTAAGTGAACTTAAGAAGAATGCCATGTGACTCTGTGATAACGATGCAGAACAAGCATTGTATCAGATTGTTGTTTTTCTGTTTGTTTTTTGAAGCGGCCATTCTTTCAAAATTTCGAAGAAAGGTTTGCCTCATGTGTCTTATTTATAATAGCTCTAATGGACTTTATTGAAGAGATTATATTTGTAATCATCTTCATTCCATAACGGGACAGTAGATTAGCTGAACTAAGTTCTTGTACAGTTGGAGAAATGTACAGATTTTCTTTTCATTTCAACAGATACAATTTTGTTCCATTCTGTTAATATGTTATGTAGTGCATCTAATATGGTTGACACTACAGTATGATTTATGTCATATTGTTTGAATTTATTACCTAAGAAAATAGGATAGCTCAGAGGGCTGTCATACATTGTATGGAAGGGGTTACTGATTTATTGTCTGTTGCAGTAGAACAGGGAAAAAAGGTCTGTTTAATTGAATATACTAATTTGGCTTTAGAAGCATCAAAACAAATTACCCAGTTTATTTTTATTTATTTATTTGACTTGTTATGTCTCAGGGAAAGAAGTGGTCAATACTGCAGTTATCTGTTTGCATGTTGTTCTGTGGTTTAGCTCTCTCTGAAGCCCAGGATTAGCATTTCTCAGTAACATGAAGGCTGTGCTGAGTTTCAGAATATCTAATTTCTCTGTAATTCATCCGTTGGGTGACTGAGTAATTCTTTCATATTCAGTAATTCAGTTTCTTTTTAGAACTGCTGATAACAGTACTTTCCTTCTGAAAACATTGAAGGTCCAAAGGTAGAAACTATCTTAGATTTAGTTTGATTTTTATAGTTGGTTTTTCTTGTCCTCAATGAGCTAAGAATCAGAAGTAACTCAATTCACTTTTATGAAGTGGTATGAAAAGGAAGATGCTTTTGAAGAATATGACCAGCAGGGAGGCACTGAAGATCAAATGGTGTCTTGGGCCGTGCGTGCAGCTTCTACTAAAATTGATAAGAACCGCTTTAATCCAGAAACTTTCTATTAAGCATAGTGAGAGCTCACTTCTCCTTGTGTGAAGTAGCAACTTATAAGTTGGGTCTGAATCTGTTCCAGCAGGAGCTGATGAGTGTGTGCATTCTTTTAATCTTACTAGTTGCAACATGGAACCTGTTTGCTTGTTTGTTGGCTGTAGTCTCTTTCTGTCTTAGTACTTGATGATCTGCCCACTTGCACTGGAATGGCTGCCTCAGCTGGCCCTGGTGCTACCGAAGGATTTGTAATGCTAGCTAACTCTGAAAACAGTGACAGAATTGTGTTTACAGGTTGCTTGTTGTTGCTCAGGTGTACAGTACAAGGTGTTTCCTGTAGTTTATGCTTAAGCAGTAAGATGAACAATTTGATTTCTGAAATGAATCAAACTTTTTGTTAGGAGGGATGGTGAAAAATGTGTTGTAAAGTGTGTTTGAAGACAAAGTTGCCTTCTGAAGATCTTTCACATGTCTGATATGGGCGCAGTGTTCTGTGTGTGTATAATATACACCTTTATCTAAAGTAACATGACTGCCTTAATTGTGGGTATTTGATTCACTGGAAAGAGTTTGCAAAACCACCAGCTTTTGTGCTCGAGTTTCCCTTACTCTGAATCCTTTTTTGAAGTACAGCTTGTCTTGAGGATAAGCCTGAACTGATGTAGTTATTCCTGTGTTGGAATGACGTCAAACCAAAATGTCAGAGAGGTCTGAATCAGCAGGTGAATATAGCACATAACAGACTTTGTTATAGGAGAGTTGACTATTGATCTTACATTGCCTTAACGTGGTATTCTGGTTATTACTGTTGAATGACAGTGTCAAGAAGCGCTCGCACGTTTTAATAAATGAGTAAATTCCTCTGCTAAGTTTCTGGTTTAGGTTTTCACCAAAAACAGCAACAAAAAAAAACCCCAAAAACATTATCATTAAGTGTCTTAGTATCACCTAGGATGGTGTCGAAGGAGTTGTTTTCAGAGTGTCTGGTATGATGCTATGGTTTTGTTCTGGAAGGAAAACAGTGTTGATAACACAGTGATGTGTATAATGGCTGCTCAGCAGTGTTGTACAGAGCCAAGGCCATTCTCAGGAAAGAGCCCAAGGAGTGGGGAGGGAACAGAATTAGGAAAACTTACTTAAACCGGTCATAGGGAGATTCTGTACCATATGGTATCATGTGGAAGGAGTTTCGAAGGAAGTGGAAGTTCATCACTCTCATTGTCTGCTGGGGGCCTGGGAATCGGTTGGAGGGTGGTGAGCATCACTTGTTATATACATATGTATGCACGTGGATGCATTTGTATATGTAGTCATAATTATTATCCTTTTCTATATCTTAGTAAATATTTTTATTTCAACCCATGAGGTTTTTTTTTTTTATTATTATTATTATTTTTATTCTGGAAAAAGGAAAGGATGGGAATGAGCGAACAACTGTGTGTTGCTGAGCCATCTACTGTGTTAAATCACAAGAGTAAGGAACACTGAGTTGTCAACGGTTTACCGGGCTGGATCGGCCTGGTTCCGTGACGATTGGTGCGGGGGACCCACGGACCCACGCCCCAGGAAAAGGGAAGGAAAAAGGGAAAAGGGAGATGGGCCCAGAAACAAAACAGCGGCAACGATCTGAGGAGGAAAGCTAATTCACTAAATAAGATATTAGAAAGTAAAATAACACAATATAATACAATATAATTGGAATTGAGGCTAATAAATCAAATAAAATGAGCAAGAGAGAGTGTCCGATAAACCGAAGGCCTTACGCTAACGCTGAAGGCGATACGGCAGCGAGCACCCACTGCTGAGTCGATCCCGAAGGAAAGAGAATGTCCCGTGACCGCTGAGGGTTTTTAACTGTTCCCTCTGAGCGGAAAACACGTAAAAATACAAAGCATCGCAAAGTCCTCTGGGGAATGCAGTGCTTCTTCTCTTCTGAGACAGGTATACCTGGAATTATCAACGATCTATGGAACTGGAGTATTAGCTCTTTAACTCTTAATGCAATACATGATGTTATGATGTGGAATACCAGTACCAAAAAATCATAAAACCATGACATGAGTGTAGTACCTGATGCTTGCTGTACTACAGTGGCAGCTGTTGGATGGGAATGGGATGGAGTTGGCTCTGGTGTGGCTGCCCATGAACAGGATTCACTTCACAGTGCAGTTGTGTGCATTCTTCTCATAATCTTTCAAACTTGAATCTTAAAAAAAAAAAATAATTCCAAAATAGGAAGAGAAGACAAAGCAATGCCATTTGGCGATTTCCATTTTCTCTAACAAAAGTGTGCTGCTGGTAAAGCAGAGACTTCGAGGGATCTGACTGAAAGCCAACGGTATTCCAAGTCAGCAAGAATGCTTCTGCTGTTTTTACTGAGCTTTGGGTTATACATGGTCTTCCTCTGAAAAGTTGACTGCCTAGAAATAACTCTTGTGCAACAGATCTGAGAGAGGCCTCCTCTCACTTCAGTAGCAAGGATTTCCTTCTACTGTTTTTGTTCCTTGCTGCACAGCCAAGCCTTACTCTTATGTGTTGCAGTGAATCCCTTCTGACTTTGAATTGTACCTGGACAAACTGCTGTAGACACAACAGCTTCTGGTCATTTAAAAGATGCCTTAAGGTTCTCTGTTGAGTTCCTAGCAGTAGATGAGAAAGCATCTTGCAAATGAGAGGTGAAACAGTTTAATAGCAGATGGCCTGAATCAGCAGGCTTTACTGGGAACTGACAGCATTGGATGTAAAATCGCTGATATTCAGAGAAAGCAGAACCAGCAGCAGGACTTCTCTATTCTGTTTTCCAGATAACTCTTTGCTGGAGGATGTGGAGGGATGGGAAACTTTCCAGTGGCAGCCTTCTGGTCCAGGCTGGTGAAATCTTTTAGTAGTTGTTCGGTTAAGAAAGAAAAGAATGAAAATTAAAAGCAGTGAGACAGATTGTTAATGCAATTTCTGTGGACAACAGACTTGATGGTAAGAGGTCATGACTCAGGGTCAGTTGAATAAATGTGAACAGGCAACAGGTGCTCACTTGGCCTTCTGAGAGGAAAGTAACCTGGAGGGGTCTTGTTAAGCCATGTGGGCGAGTGATAAACACTGTTATCTAGAAATCTTGTTACTTTGATGTAAATTAAATGTCATAATTTTATCTGTTCATCTATCTGCTGTCAGCTGCTTGACAGGGGTGCATTAAGATGTGATCTCAGGTTCATTAATGTGTCCTTCGCTGTGCTACTGCCTATGAGCATTATGATATACTGTGTTAACAGTTTTCTGTCACTAAGCATATATATATAAAGGGAAAAGGTTTATATGATGAATGTTAATGTTTAGTTGAGGTGATACTATAGTAAAGTTGAACTTCTGCCCACTAGAGAGTATTTAAATGCGTCATGCTAGGGTCACTTGGGGGGACTGGTAGTGCTTTATAGACGCTTGTACTGTGCAGGTGGATGTCAACCAACAGCTGACATGAATAATACATTAAATGTCAGGTTCTTGGCCTTCTAAAGCGGGTGTGGTCTGGTTCTTAGTACGTCACCAAACATGGCAGATGGAGATCTTCTGTCTGATAGCAGCAGGAAACCCAGCTATTTCACTGGACAGGCTTATCCAAGCTCTATGGCATATTTTGACCATGGAAGTTATTCCTCTATAAGAAGTTAAAGCCTGTTTCAGTACTTGTCGTTTGTCATGAGAATTTGTATCTAACTGAACCATTGCTCTGTGGATGTGATTTACTGTTTTACTTGTGTCTAGGAAATGTGCTGTTTGTGAGAAGTTACTCACTGGTGTAGGGCTTAATATTGCAGAAGTATATGTACCTTAAAGTTTAGCTACCTCTCCATTTCCTCAGGAGAGAATTAAGTGTGTGTTAATGAGCAGCTGCAACTAGATTATGGGTTAAGTAGTTTTTCAGCATAACTTGAAAAAATTGCCTGCTGGCTGCTGAATATGTAAAGGATATTTATTAATATTTTTTGCCTTAGTAATATCCAGTAGCTGTAGCCAAATTTTGAACTTGTCTGCTGATTTCTGCTTCTTTTGTAGGGTCTTAGTGTTTACCACATCTGGTTTTTCGTCTTCATAGAACTCTGAATGGCAACCTTCACAAACTTCTCGTGTCACTGCTGTCTCTATAAAGCTTTGGCTTTGTTCAGGCATTCTACTTTTTTTATTTTTTCCATTTACCTGCATATTTTTAGTCATCTCCAGTTATATACTACATTACTGGAAGCAATGCAATAATCTAATGAGATGATCTGTTTGAGCAGCTGGTTTTAACCTCTGTGACATTTCTAGTTTGGGATATAAGCCTCTGGTATTACTGTAGTACATGCTGTTGTTTTTTTTTGTTGTTTTTTTTTTCTCCCCTTCACTTCTTCTTTATTGCTATTACAAATGTTTTTTTCATTTCTTTGTGTCAGAGCTAGCAGTGAGGGATCATAGCTGAAATGCTGCATCCTAGATTCTTAAACCATTCTTTGTGTTGAACGCAACTGTTTCTCTTGTTCCTGACATCAGTCTTTCACAATGGGGAGTGTGTGTGGGACTGAAGCCAAAGTGGAATAAACTCTCATTTCCCTCTTGAGAATAGAAGATCGTTTGGCATCACGGGTTGAAGGTCACTCGCAGTTCTGGTTTTCCAAAATTTCTGTTCCTTTTTTCATGCACTCCTGAGATACTTCATAGCCTGGAGATATTTTAAAGGTATCCTAGAAGTTCGTTTCAGTTCACTGTTGATAGAATGAAGGTAGCTGCCTGCAAACTCCAGATCAGTGTTCATTTTTTGTTCATTTGTTTGCTTTCCTAATAATGGGAGAAAAAAATATAAGAAACTTTATTCTGAGTTGACGTTCAGACTGTGATGTGGCTCACCAGTTTGCTTAGCCAATGACAATGTGGGGTGACTGAACAGAACTCTGTGATGCACAGTGTTCCTGCATTAACTGCTGTTAGTAATCACTCAAAGAACATTCTGCATTCTTCAGATGTAGTTTGGAAGGTGGTGGACATGAAACAACTTCTGTAGCAGTGTCTGAGTACAAAATGCCCTTCTATGCAATAGATTCTTATGAAGTAAGGGTGAGTTTAATAGGCTAGTACGTTTCTTACAGTAAAGACATTATTTTTGTATGTGTGTGGTATAAGGATGGTTACTCCATGATCTACAGTGTGTGAGTTTTAGCATTAGAAGGCTTAGTCTGTCAGTGGAACAATGTGTTGAGCTGCCCAAGTGAGTTGCAAACATTGATCACTAAATGTGCTGAATAAAAAATACCTTCTGTGTAATTCGAAGCAAAAGAAGTGGAAGATTGTTGCCTATATTTAAGCATGTTATCAGCCCTGAGACAATACGATCAGTTAGATCCATTTAGGACAGCTTTTTTTTGTGTTTTAACAGCTATTAAAAAGTTGGGAGTGGGATGGAGGAAGGTAAATCACTTTGATATTTTATATTTCCATTATTGACGAACTGATGTTTCCTTTCTCTTTGTCCACCATCCCACCTGTAATTTCACAGGTGCTTATACAGCACTTCTTAAATCCTGCTATGTACCTGTATGTTGAACAGCTGCATCTGAGTAGGAGTAAGCTTTGGCTGTATCTTCTCTGTATGTACCTCAGAGAATGCTAGCAAGGAAAATTCTCTTACAGAAATGACAGGGACTAAATACTTTCATGAAAGGGGAGTTTTAATATTGTTACTAGTGACTTTCCAGTGTGTGGAGGAGGGATTTTGATTTCTATAGTGTCTCATCTCATACAGCAATTTCACTTTACAATTTCTTCCCATATGCTTATTCCGAAAAATGAAAGGGATTGGAGACAAAGAGGTGCTGTGTGTTACAAAGCACTCAAAAATGTGGGGTTTGTGTAAGTATGAAATGACTACTTTTCTGTCCTCTAGTGAATGTTGTAGACACACTAATGTTATTCAGAAGTGAAAGGAAGTCAGTAAAATCCATAAAATATCTAATTTAGTAATTTTGTTGCTGACAGTTGGACTTGCTCTGTGTCCTCATGAAGATTTTATGCTTGGTTCGCTTTCACAGCCTGGGAGAAAGATATAATTTTAGAAGTTTCAGTTGACAAAGACATGGTGGTGCTAGATACGTATTTCAGATCCTTGTCATTGTACTCTATTTTTAAATTCAAGTGCTGGCCAACCTAACAAGCACAGCCTGTGTCTATGTTGAGTGTCCTATGTCTGTGCTGGAAAGCTTAACTCTTACAAATCTTAGCACAATGCCACCAAATTTACTTCTGTATTTGTTGTATTTTATGAGGAAAAATGCTCCAGTAAGTTCTTTTCTATATCACAGAACTAAAGCTGGTCACAAAACTGCTTCTCTGTACAGAGGTCTGCTTAGGCACTGGCAATTGTTAAGATCCTTGCCTATCAGCAGCCACTTGAGAAAGAATTTTAAATGGTCTTGTGACGTCAAGGAGACCCAAGGAAATATATTCCGGTGCCAAGTTACCTCCATCATTGAGAGCATGCAGTAAGAAATAGATAACACAGAAATAAATCATTTATGCAATAGCTATCTAATGATATGCTCTAGCAACTTCAGTAAGTGAGATTGTCTGGTGTAGGCATAGCTAAAGAAGATTAGCTTTCAGACCTTCATTTTCTAATTTATGATTAATGAAAAGCCAGCCTAATCTATCTGACATTCTGCTGTCTGGACAGAATGTCTGCGGGTAGCTTGGACATGGCAGAGGGAAACGCCTTGACCAAGTTACAGCCTATAAAAGTGAATAATTTAAGTATATTGGATAAAAAATTGAATCTATTGAATGAGAAGATGGACAAACTGTTGCACTTAGAAGAAGACCTGGTGGGCAAACTGCAGCAAGTTAAAGGTATTGAGAATATAGAAAAGGGCATTAACAAGCTAACAATATCCAGAGAAGCTCTCGATGAGACAGATGAAATGGAAAAAGGCCTGAAGCTATTGGACAGACCTCACCAGACCGATACGCAGAGCATATGCTCAGAAGTGTTGAAATTGATGAAAATTGTCCAGCTAGATGCCTTGAAGCACAAGGAGAGACTGGCAAAGATAGAGGGAAGGATTGATACAATGGATAAAGTGATTACATTAGTGGGAGAAGTATTAAAACATTCTAAAGTAGTGGATTTTATTCTCAAAGGCACTGTGCCCTGGAAGAAGGAGAGTCTACTGGAAAGCCTTGTTGAGGTTGGTTTTCTTCTACTGCTGTTAATAATGTTCTTGGCGAAGTAACAGGTCTCTCCTGATGATTTTCTTGCTTAACTTTATAATTCAGCTTTTCCTTAAGAATTGCTATTGCACATTACTGACATGACCTCTAAATTATAAGCATTTTGTGGCAGAGACCTAGTCTTAAAATATGCCATAAAATGTCTGGAGTCCCCAAAGTGTGTCAGGAAATCCTGTAACAAGAGTTACTTGTTGCTACTGTAAAAGATTCAGCTTCTGCCGGTGCTTGGAGATCAGCAATGTCATTCACATTTGGTCACGGAAATGGGGTTCCAGTGAAAGGTAGGAGTAATGTACTGGGAAGTAGATACTGAAGGAAGCTGCTTCTATTTTCTTGATTGATGATGAATTCCAAACACAACAAAAGTTACAACAATTTATGCTGACTTTTGTTTATACGACTGAGCTGCTTTATATGTTTTCAGATATTTAAGTTGTTTTTAACTGAACTGTGACTTCATGATCTGTCTTGACATCGTTCACTCCTCAAATCAATTAGTTCTTGAGGTTTTACATGTGCAATTTCCATCCCTGTGTAAGGCCTAGAGCCAGGCACTGTCCTTGCTGGGGTTTACTTGTCGAACTGAACTGTCAGTGCACAATATCTTAGTGGCCAGGAGAAGATAAATATAATGGTTTCATTACAAAATTGTCAGTTTCTAAGTGAAGAGTAAGGAAGGATATAGATAACTGCGATGAGAGCTGTGCTGGAGGAAAGTTTCCTATGGACTTGTAGCATACAGTCAGGATTTATTGTTAGCTACTGAGTACTTGCCTCATCAATGTTAGTGAAAAAGAAGGTCTGAGGTCACAAATTCATTCAAGGTATATGGGCAAGGACTCAAATGAGAGGTGAAATGACCTGCTCTTGGTGGCCTGCTGAAGTGGAGTTGCATGGAGATCTCTGTCCCAAGCTTTAGCTACTGCCTTGGGTGAAGACCTCTATATGTATTGGGCAAGTAAACTGTTACAGAGCTAACTCCGCTTTTCTGAAGTGCCATAGTTGTTCTTTCTTGTTACTGGGAAATTTTTGAAATTGGAGTATAAGATTAGTTATAAGACCTTAAGATATGTCTGTTCTTTGATCACAGGCTGCTGAGTAGTGTGATATTTGAACTAGTTTTAAATTAGAGAGGTAGTATATGTGCGTGACCTAGCTGGAGTAATGTGGAGGAAAGCGTGGGTGAATTTAAAAACGCATTAGCTTGTGGTGAGCCCTGTGCTAACTTTGGTCCAGTTTTTTTTTTTTTTCAGCCTGTTCTGTAATACGTCCAAAAAAATTCAGTCACACTGAGGGTGCACACAAAGAATCTGCTGCTTGCTTGTTGCTATTTTCCAACCTTTGCTGTTTTGTAACAACACACTGCTTATCACAGTTGGCTTTGCACAAGGTGGCTAAGAATGGGGATGGGAGTGGGGAGGTCATGTTTTCATTTTTGGGTGAAGCTGTTTGCTGATGGTGTGACAGCATTCCCGGGATGCCGTAAGGAATGGCTATGGAAGAAGTGTTCAGAGTTGGAGTCAAATTAATAAAAGGCAATGAACAGAGCTTTGTAGGATCCAGGCCTCTTTTTATTTAACAAAACAACAAGCAAAACAAACGAGCAAAAATTAAAACTGTCTCTTATCCAGGGCTTTTTTTGCCCATGGGATTTTGCAAGAATAATGTTCTCCCTGGTCATTGTTGCAGGTTTGCTTAGAGCTGTGATAAGAATGGTAATAACATTTTACTTTTTGGGCTTTTTTTTTTTTTTGTGGTGGGTGGAGAAAGGGTGGAGGGAGGTGCTCTCTAGTGGAATTTGTAAGGTTGGGCATGAAAAACATAGTAACTTCTTTTACTCACAAATAAAGGGGATGATTTGCAGTGGACTTCTGATTGGTTATCTGCAGAAAAATTTTAGATACTCCTTATTTGCTTATATAAATGAGGATGAGAGGCTGCTTATCATTTGTTTTTTAATAGACTATCCAGGCTGCTTATCACTCAATTTTTAATAGGCCATCCAAGATGTTATACCTTTTCCTATTTTTATATAATGCTTTATGCTAAATGTTATTTAATTTTACAACAAATGTGTTGCTTTGTGAAATATTACAGTGATCCTGTTACAAAGGAATCTTTCTAGGTGCTATGTTAATTAGAGGGTGAAATATGCTTAAAATAAAATGTCTGTTTTTAACTATAGCAAAGGTAACATAGAATAACATCATGTACGTGTATGAGAGTTGTAGTAAAACTGAGGGCTCTTTGTATAGCCTTTATTGTTGCTCAAATCATGAATCTCTAGATGCCTCGAGACAAATATATTATTGTACCTACAACATTTTTAATCTTTCAGCCATAGGTCAACAAGCATCAGAAATACAGAATAATTTTATCTTCTAATATTTCTTGTTTCATATGGCATGGTTTTTAATCAGTACAAGTAAGGATGACTTGAGGCAAAATGTCTTACAAATAATATTTTGGAAAGTAGAGACATAATGTATTACTCTGTGCCTTCTTGTTTTAAAAGTATGCCTTTTTGTGAAAGCAGGGAGAGATCGAAAAAGTAGAAAAGCAGAAGTAACTAAGAATTCAGAAGTTCAGGGGTGTTGATACCCATTTTACAGGGTCTCAACTGACAAAGTTAGAGAAACTCAGTGAGAAATAAACACCTCTAGGTGTAACTGTTATTTTTTTTCGGTCATTTTTTAGGCCAAAGATAAGCCTGAAGAGAGCGGTGCAAAACCTAAGCATGTACTCAGTAACAGAGGAACCCAAACTGAAAGCAGGAAGCCTTCTGAAGGTATGTACCACTCTGGGCATGCTACAGTCTTTGGCTCTAGAATGTGCTGCAGACCAACTAGAAACTGAATAGCCTTATATTTTCCACTAAATGTGTTACAGAGAAATTATTATGAATGAATTATTGAGAAAATACGGATTTTCTCCTTCTTTGTAATAACATCTGTCTCCTAAATCAAACCCCCAAGAAACCTTGAAGCTCATGAAATTAAAAGCGGTATTTTTTGGCTACACTGTTCTTTGTTATGATATCACAATGATCTGAATTAAGAGAGCAGTACTGGTTTGGAGATAGCCCAGAGCTACAGCAATATCACCTAACACACAACCCCTAAATTTTTGCCTTAGTACGACTGAACAAGCTCTTTCCTCCCCCTTTGGAATGGGGGCATATTGACATTGGAAGTACGCTTTGTGATAGGCAAGTTTCATTGCCACGTCAGTGCTAGATTCCTCTTTAGAACATAGCTGTCTGGACATTGCCATGTTGCATCCATTATTAATACTTGTGGGGTTGAGGTCACGTGAATGTTGGTTGAACAGGCCTATTGCCTTCAAAAAATATCAGTGAATCCTTTAAATTTTGGATAGTCCCTTTTTAGTTTCACTTAGGAAGTGACAAAAATCAAGCACACGGTTGCAGTTACGAGTTGAAAGCCACACAAGCTTATGAACTAATCTTAGTAGCCTCTGCCTACTGAACACTGAAAGAAACGAGAAATTCCTGTTATTAATATGCACAATAATTGTCCTGAGAGTGCTGGAGAACCTTTCCCTTTTGTGGGGTGCAGTTAAGACTTTGATTAAGCCATGAGCATTAATAATGACTAACTTAAACCTGGAAAAGGATTTTTAGTGATTTTCAGTGTCTACTTTATTCAGAAGTAGGTAATTGCTTAGGTTATTTTCAATGGTCATGTTACCTTACTCCCTCTTTTTTGCTATTACTTCTGCCATGGGTAGCTTATTAATGGTGTGTTTTATTCAGGTATCAAAAGTGTGATAAAGTTGGATGAAAACAGTGGAGGATGCAAGAAGGTGAACACTTCAAGTGCTGTTGCCCACAAAGCTGACTCCAATTCCCAGACCAAAGAAAGGACAGCACAGCAAAAAGCAGAAGAAGGTACTGGAAAAGCGTGGAGCTGTCAGCAGCAGAAAGATGTTGGTGCCAAAGCTTTGAATCAGCGTAATGGTCTTCCCTTCATAAATCAAGATCACGTAGGCAACCAAGATCTTCCTGTTAAAGCACACAGTATGGACAGAGCCCCACACTTAGATGAGGGCCACAAGCAGCTTTTTCATCAGAAGCTCAGAGAGAATGAAAACAAACCTCCATCACAGAGTATGGCATCGCAGGAAGCTGTGCCCTCCACATCCCAAGCTATATCTGACACAGGTTGTGAAGTGACACAGACCAGGTAATGGCTTTGCTGGTAGTTTTCTGTATGATCTGAAAACACTTCATGTGTTAAAAGGAGAGAGAAAAAAAAAAAAAAGAAAAAACAAAACAGATTACTAAAGGAGTCAGCTCCTGCTTAAGCATGATCCAGGGGAAAAATGGTCATGCTGAGAAAGGTGCAGTGGGACCTTATAAGTGGTTAAGGCAAAAAAAACCCTCAAAGTACCCAAGAACCTCTTGTAATGTTTTTCTGAAGCCAGTAAGTTAGAGAGCTTGATATATGGGAGATTTGATGTGGTAAGCTACCATAGATATGAGGAATGTGACTGCCCTTCTGTAGCTGATGTCGCAATGGTTTTTAAAGCTTTTATTCATGCCTTGGTCACCTAAAGGTATGAGCAGATTATTCATTTTTTAAATTCTAATAGTCTAATTTTCAGATAAGGATTTTGTAATGTGTCTTTAGCAATTCTTTTCTTTTTGAATTATTTATTCACAACTTGATTTTAGTTCTATTAAAAATCGAACGCACAAAAGCTTACCAACCAAGCCTCAACAGATGCCAGTTCAGTGACAAATTAGAAGTGTTGTGCCTTCCCTCTTGGAGCTGGCAAATACATATGTGTAGATATGAATGGTATACACATTCACATGTGCATACATATGTATCTACATTACTGTGTGTCCAGTTACCTGCATAAACACTAGGAATAATGTAACTCTGAAAGTAGTGCCTCCTGTTTATTCCCATGGAAACTACGACAGCTATGAAGAACACAATAACACTGTTTGATAGAACAAGTTCCCAGCTACAAAATTCTGTTTTTCCACATAGTCACCACAGTGAGCTATGCATTTTTGCCAAAGATTAACAACAGCCTGCATGGGGTTCTCCTTTAGAAAACAAAACGAAGAAACCAGCACCTGCAGAGCTGATCTACTTGCCTCTGCTGAAATGTGCAACCCTACTGCCTCACAGTGCTCACCCACTGTTTGGTCTCCATAAACATTCAGCAAGCATAGATGAATGTCAGTAGGTGCCATTTTATGCATTTGGAGGAATTCAGTGACACACCTTTGCTTTATCTGCATTTCCATGTCAGATGCCATTTTATCAGACTGCCCTTCTACTACCAGTGATGGGAAGGTTCAACCCCTACTACTGTGCCACAAACATCTGCCTCTGGCATCATACACCAAATCTGTTGCTGTAATAGCACGAGGAAACAGGTGGCCTTCCTGTGTTTTGCCTCTGGCTCAGGAGGCTTCAATAAGTGGAGCTGGGACTGTGCTGCCTTGAAGGCTCCCATCTGGAGGCTGGCTCAGGTGTTTGTGAAGAAGCTGATGTACAGTTGCTGTTGTTGCTGGTTAAACATGATACGGCAGGAGTGAATTTGCACACAGAGAGCAGCTTTTGGAGCAGCGGAATGATTTGGACAGAGGGAGCATGTGGGTACCAAAGAGTTTGGTGTAGAGAGTTGGGTGCCAACAGAAAGCCAGAAGGCAGAGCCTAGAGAAAATCCTGGAGAGAGACAACAAGGTCCCTATTATGCTTGTGTGTGAAGTCATGAATGTAGTAAATGCATCTTTAAAATGCATGCTACGTTCAGTGAAGTCTGTCAGCCTGTTCAGAAGTGTCAAAAGAACATTGTGTTCTCCTGTTTGGAGACATGCCCGAGAGTCCTCTTGAGTTCGGGCTTGTCTAGATAGCAGTGGAAGTGTTTGCTCAGAGCAGTGTTCAGTGCTCTGAATAGCTTACTCCTGGTGCAGTTTAAATCCATAGCACAAAGCAGCAACTGTGAAAGGTGCTAAAACTGAGGAACTTCAGACTTCTGTTATGCAAAAGTGGGAACAGTTTCCTCTGTATATTTCATAATAAATTAGGTTCTCTGAAAGAGGCATTAACTTCTGGGAAATGAGGGAAATATTTCAAGTTTTCTGGTAGCTGGAATGCCAAGGAGAATAATATTAATGTGGTGAGAGTTATGAAAGTTAACGTTTTTAACAGAAAGCTGAGGAAGGAATGCTGTCCTGTAAGACACAAACATGTCTGAGTGTGCAGGACTGCCTGTTGGAGAGGACTAGGATGGATGCGAACACTGAGATTTGTAGAGCTGAATGAGCAGTTGGTTGAGTATCCAAACATCCTTTAATTGGTGAAGACAACCTCTGTCACCTCTTACCCAGTGGAATGATATCTTACTAGACCAACTGAAATAGTTCCAAAAAGTTGGATGAGCTTTTCAGATGGTGGGTTTAGTACTTTAGAATTTGTGAGACATGTTCCACTCAGCTGAGGCAGACAAGGGTGGAGAAAAAGTAGCTGCATGTTTTTCAGTGCTTTCCCCTTAGTGCTGTATTTCTTAAGGTGATTGATATAATTGAATTTCTTAGTACTATAGGAATCTTAAGATTTCTAATCTTAAGAAATTTTAAGCAGTTTCTAAGTTCCATACAAAGTTGTGACAGAAAGTCTAGGTATCTATGTGAAATGTCAATTGCTTGCTCTGCAGGATAGCCATCGATGTCCGTGTGACTGAACTGAAAGAAAAGAGTGAGATGACCAAAGATGGAAACTCAAACGATTACAGACACAAAAATCCCAAAGCTGAATCCCTGTCCTCTGTATCATTGGAAGTGGAAGGATGTAAACCGCTGCCTGGTAAAGCCAAATTTGAACAGGTTCCTAAGAACATCAGCACTGAATCAAATCAAGAAGTGAAAGGGAACAAAAAGCAAAATGAACTTGCACCAAAACCAGGGAAGCCATTATTGAACAAGCCCAAACTAAGTAAAAAGACTGAAGTCAAGTCAGAATTAAAATGCAAGCCCGTTGTTTCACAGAGTACCGCTGCAGCGGAGCCTAAGAAAGATCTGGGAATACAAGTCAAGATTCATCAGGGACTGGTAAAAGTAGAAGATTGCTTGTCAGTTACCAACTCTGAGAGGAGGGAGTCTGAGCCCCCCTGTTCAGTGGGAAGTGATGTGGGTCAGTGTGCAGGAACAGCAGCAGAGAACACTAAGTCATTGGAAGCTTGCAAAGAGCTTTCCACACAGGATGAGATGATCGTTGGTAAGCTGCTTGTTCTTAATTTTGGAAATTTACTCTGAATTTCTGCTGCTCATGTGTATTGTATATAAACTAGTAGCTGGAGTAGTGCATGCTACACCACTTGTACCTAAACACTGCAGATGTGTGACGATCAAAAGCAAGAGAATTAACATTAGTACTGTTTATTTTAATTGTACTTTTCCTTTTAAAAGTTGCTTTTGGCGTAAAAATCTTCTTTCAAATAAAATAAAGTGGAATATATATTTCCACTGAAGAAGTAATATTGACAGAATCCATTCCTTCAGATACAGCTTTTGTTCATTCAGGTAGAGTGAGTAAACTAGGTATGCTTCTGCAACTATGGACTGAAGAGGACAGTAGAATATTGCATGAGGGGTGTCTTGCTCGGTCTTTGTGCTATTGGCTAAGATCTTTTGTCAGTTATAGTGTATGAACACTTCTGTTGTTTCAGGCAGCAGATTTGTAAGTCCCTGAAAGTATATATACATATATGTCCTGATGTGGATCTGGTGCTCTCAGCACTGGAGGTAGGAAAATTAATTGCATACCCAATAAATTGCACCCCGAGATTTCTGGGATTTAACTGTAAAATTACTTTGAATGAGCAACACCTTGCATGAGTGGCTGAAGCTTTACCCTAGAAGAGCTTAGACATTAAGATATAATAGTTAAATGATTTAGCTCCCAGAAACTATTGAACTTAATTGCTTAAATGTTTACAGCTTTCACTAGGATGCTGCTGGTAAAACAAGGTGTTGCCAGTAGAAACTTTCTCATTCTACCAATATCTATGCAGATATTGTCTGTCACTGTTGTGTATTTTGCTGCTTTTCCCAGTTAGCTTAACAAAATGAAAAGATCTAGCATAATTTTTTTGAAACTTATAGATATTTTTTGTTGAGTAACCTCTTTTGTTAATGCGTAAGGTCAAATGTTAACCTTCCTGGACTCTTTCATCATTGCTTTGTTAAAAAGACAGGCTGGAGGGCTAGGAGATTGGGTTCTATCCTCAGTTATGGGCCGTTATCCATCAGCTCGAAAGGCTGCTAATGGTCTGTACTTGAAGCAGCAGAGAGATTTTGAATGTTTTCAGCGTCTCCTTTACAACCATCTAGAAATATGTGTTTATTTTTAAATCCCATTAGTTTTTTGTTTTTGTTTTTTTAATGCAAAGCAAAGTAATTGTGTGTGCTCCACTGATTTGCATTTAAAATGAGCAAATAGTTCAATTCCAGGTATTTTACCTGCATTTCACTCTAAAAATATGAAAGAATTGCATGCTTAATATCTGTAGGTAGTTCAGTGTTTATCTGAATTCCAGTAGAAGGTAGGTACTGGGAAAATTAAAGGCAATCAAGACTTTTCATTATACTGAGCAAATAAAATGAAGTGACTTGTGTGCCCTGTGAACTAGGAATGTTGGTGTGAGGGAGGTGAACTAGGGAGAAATGTCTCAATGACCAGGTTTTATCTGCTTTAGATGACAGCCCTTCTCCCCCAGCTCCTTTTGAACATCGCATAGTGAGTGTCAAGCTAACAGAGGTGACAACGTGCTACTCAGTGTGTCGCCATGAAGTCCTTGGAGGGTAAGTCTCTCTGCCCCCTCTTGCTGTACTGCAGGTGGTAGTTAATTGTGAAGAAATTGAGTTAGCTTGGGAACTAGTAATCTTCAGATGGCTTCAAGAAGCATTATGGGTGAGGCATGTGCAAGCCCACTGCAGCCAGAACAGTTGCTTAATAGGATCAGAATGCCCAGCCCTCTCTTCTAGCAGCGCAGGGAGTGATGGATACCAGCTTCTTTAATTTACAGTTCTGTATGGAGAAAAAGGGGATTCAAATGCATATAATGTAGCTATTTTTTGTGTGTCTTATGAATACTTTCCCTTCTTTTTTGATGTCGCTTTCTATACCATTCTTAGCCCTTTAAGCTTTGTAGAAATTGGTTGGAACTGAGACCAGAGCAAGAAAAGTGTAAATTTGGCCTACAGTATTGAAGCAAGGAGAGAGAACGCAGATAGCATGTCAGATCATTCATCTCTCTTCATCCTCCAGACTTCTTGGGCTACCATAGTTGCCCTTTTATGAGCCTGTCTGTGGGGCACATCTAAGTCCCTTAGATTTCTGGCTTCTGCCTCAGTTCCATTTTCAGACTCCTGACTGTGCTTTTGGGTGCTGTTTGCATCTGTTGTAATAATCTTGGCTACAGCTGGAGTCTTGAGGAAAAACCTATAATCTCCAGTCAGATTCAGAGCATTTGAAGACAGCAAAGCCCATCAGGGGTCAGGCAGCCTCCAAAATCTTTACTACATTTAGAACTTCGTGTTAAAGAAAACTAAGGGAAAAAATTATTATTATGTTAACCTTGCATTTAATCTTTAATCATGGAAACTGTACGGCTACTTTAGTCTTTGTGTTCTTGTATATTTACTTGTCTAACAAGAAGGTTATTCATATCCAAGTATGAATGTGGCTTAAGTATAGGCCTGAGGATGCAATAGCAGAGAAGATGATGTTTAGAAATCATCCCAAGGGGCATTAATGTATCTAGGTGACATGGGGGAGAATTTACAGCATGCAAGAAATGTGGTTTGTGGAGTGGGTACAGTTACTGGTGTTAGTCATTTTAAAAGTTATGAGATCAAGACAGAAATATCCTTGTTAATATGCCCACTAACACATCACTGAAGGACAGCAAGTGGGTACAGTTACAGAACTGAAAGAGAATATCA
Organism: Callipepla californica brunnescens; assembly: GCA_023055505.1. Lineage (NCBI taxonomy): Eukaryota > Metazoa > Chordata > Aves > Galliformes > Odontophoridae > Callipepla > Callipepla californica. The sequence continues at coordinate 6,387,602 of JALIRH010000016.1, forward strand.
TCGGGTCATGGTACCACAGTGAAATGTAGTAATACGGAGGGCATAATATTTTATTGTAAGCGTTGAACAACTGGCTGGAAAGATAAAACTAATCCTTCATAAGCTGTGAGAAAGAGGAGATTGATGCTGCTGGCCACCTGATTCTGTTCACTTTGTACTGGGCTATTTTTAATCAACGATAAGAATAGTTTGAAGAAGTTCTGCAGTGAGCTGTGTTGTTTTCCTAACTTTTGTTTGGTATCAACAGGGGGCGTTTTGGGCAGGTTCATAAGTGCACGGAAGTATCAACTGGTCTCAGTTTGGCAGCCAAAATCATAAAAGTGAAAGGAGCAAAAGAAAAGGTAATTCTGTTTCTGTGAACCTAAATGAATGCATGCTGTAAACCATGTGTGTTGCATTTATTTTAATGCTGCTTCATTGAACCACTCCATCAAATTCTCCTTGCGTAGTACCAAATATGAGCATTTTAAGTAGTCTTTAAGTAGTAGCTTGGGCTTCATATGACTTTTGGTCATTTCCAGTATTTGTAATTAAGCCATTTGTTCAAATGGGACTTGTGGTATAGCTGCTATAGGGATTAAGATTATTGTATTCAAATATATGGAATTTAAGGAGCATATTTGCTCTTTTTTTTTTTTGTTAACTTATTTTTTTCAGGAGGAAGTAAAAAATGAAATTAACATCATGAACCAATTAAATCATGTGAATTTGATCCAGCTTTATGATGCCTTTGAAGCCAAAAATAATGTGACTTTGATCATGGAATAGTAAGTTTAAATGATTTCAGGAACTGGTGGGTTTTGGGGTTTGCTTTGGTCACTAAAAGAAATGGAGAACGATAACTCCAAAAAAGACTTGAGTGGCTTTCCAGCCTATGAGAGTGAAAAATACACATTTTAAAAACAATTTCTTTGCATTAAAAATACATTAGCAAGATTGTAGTCTAAATGATTGCTAAGGAATGTAGTTATCTTCAAGTGTATGAAACTAATTACAAGACAATTAATGAACAGAAATTTACTATGGTTCATTTTTCATTTGAATGCAACTCGGAGGCCCCAACGTTGTCTCTAGCTACCAAATTACATACAAGTGTTCAGGGTAAGTAAAACCTGAGGTAAAAAGTAAATGTGACAATACAGAATATGGAAATAACAACAGGGAGATTACTTAAAGTAACGCTGTTGGGTTTTTTTTTTTTTTGAAACTGAGTTTCCATTACGAAATGAATTGTTGATGATGTGGAAGAAAAAAGGATGCGAAATAGCAAAAATAAATGCGACATTTTAAAATGTCTATATGCTAATCTTACTTAAACAAAAGTGTGCTTTTTACCCTGCAGAACCTTGTCAGATCCATGTTCCTGATGTAACTTTTTTTGTGTGTGTGTGGAATTAGTTTGTCAGCTGAGGTAATCATGGCTTTCAGTTATAGAAGTTGAATGAATTGTATAGGTTGAAAAGTTAATTTCCTTGAGCTGATAGGAAAATGGTAATAGGTACTTTGTTACATTCTATAGCTTTTCCTGGTCCTCATTTTGTCTCCAGGTTGCATGGCTTTGGATTTAGGTTTTGATTCTCTTCTGCTATTCCCTTCCAAATGTTAGCAATAAGTCTCCCAGTGTGGAAATGATACTTAATTTCACACTCAAAAATAGGTTTCTTAAAGTCATTTTGTCTGCAGATGTGATTTATATTAATTGTGTTGTTAGGACCTGTGCTAAATTAGAAACTATGTTTCCAACTTGGAAATAAATAAATTTAATGAGGAACTTTAGTGTTTCTAATGCTTCTCTATATTAAAATTTTAGTCTGGATGGTGGTGAATTATTTGACCGGATCACAGATGAAAACTACAATCTTACAGAGTTGGATGCAGTCTTATTTACCAAACAAATCTGTGAAGGAGTCCATTACTTGCACCAGCATTATATTCTCCATTTGGATCTGAAGGTCAGTGATGTCCATTAGTGGTGGTGTTGTTTGGACCACTACAGTCTGTAATCACAAGTATTTCTTATTTCATTCACTTAATTTCATAAGGAAATAGACTTCCTTAATTCAATAGCCACGGTGAATGAAATTTAAGATTTTTCAGTGTCTATGTAGTAGCTTGTATAGAATCATGAGATAACAAGTGTCTGTGCTGTTTTTATTTTTATTTTGCCATTAAATCAGAAACTTTTCATTGTGTGAAATTAAATGATGACCTTCTGTTCTTTAAAAACAAACAAAACCAACTCCCAAACATCTTTGGACAGAAATGCTTAGAAATGCTTCCAGTCTTCACTCCTCATCTACTTATAACTGTATCCAAACAGCTTTTCAGTCTTCTTCCTTTGTTTGTACTTTTTACTGCTTGGATCTGAACTGCACGATTCCTTAACTGATTTGGGTGAGAACAGGTGGTATTTTTCTTGCTTATACAATGTCTTACTCAAATGATACTAGAGCTGGTTGGCCTATGGGCAGCTCTGCAGTTCTAAGTTTGAAAACTCACTTTGTCCTTTGAAAAACAGTCGCATGGGGGGGGAAATAAATGGAAAACAATAGCAAAAAAGAAAACAAAGAAAACTTTGCTTTCAGGATCAAAATAGAGGGTAATTTTGATATGTTTCTTGTAACTTTTATAAAGCTACTTTTATAAGCTCAGGGGGTAAACTGTAGCCATGGGACTGACTCTGTTGTACATGAAGGGGGTGCTTTCCATTTCAAAATCTGTGTATATTCAGTAAGGGAATAATGTTGTACTGGAATGGAACTTAAACTTTCTTACAGGGGGTCCAAAACCAAACCTTTCATTAACTCATATCCCAGTCCAATCCTTATTTCTCTGAAGAGGAATAGAAGAAAGAAAATCATCCTTAAAGTTATGACTGCAATCTCTGAGATATTTTTCTTATTCTTGCTGGATTTGTTTTTCAGTCATAAATTTAACTTAAAATACTCTAATCTTTTTGTAGCCTGAAAACATACTATGTGTAAATCGCACAGGGAACCAGATTAAAATTATTGACTTTGGATTAGCAAGGAGGTAAGTGTTCAATTACGAATTTATTTTAAAAAAATCCCACTGAATTATGCACTTGGTAGTTCTTATTATATTTAGTGACTCCAAGGTGAGTCTGATATGTGAATGAGCTAAATATTATGCTGCTGCAGGCATTAATCTGCTCTGTGCATTAATTATCTAATTACTTTTTCAAGTAGAGTTTCTGTTGAATAAAGATATACTGCTGTTCTAATTGTCTCAGAATGATTCCCCTGCTAAAGCTTTTACTCTAGGGACTCCATGAAGGATGTCCCATGTGAAGCATTAAGCCCTCAGAGAAATAGAGGCGTTTCACCATTCTTTTATTTTGCTTGCTTGAGTTTGTTAGAGGAAAGCTGTGGAAACGTGAGTCAGTTCCTCTAGAATGGAAAGAATTGACTCCTGTTGGTATAACTATAAAAACATTTCTTTATTTATTTTCTAAACACTTTGAGGATCTTGTTAAGCCAGGACCTGGTATATGCATGCATATATGTGCCAACACGTACGTATGTATCAAATTCTGGTATCTATCCAAGAATTCTTTTCTTTTAGAAGTATTTTATAAAAACAGATGGATTCACTGAACCTAATTTATTTATGAAATGGAGGTTAAAGGTGTAATTTTTTACTAAAGCAGAATTTAAAACAAGATCTAAGAAACTGAGATGTAAAAGCAATGCTTAATTTGTTTTCTATCTGTGTTCTTAGATGTAACTCCCATTGGCATCAGTGAAACTTCTTACTGGTTCAGCATCCATACCCTTTATTTTTAAGCAATAAAACAGAATACTGTTCTCCCTGTGTGTGTCTGTTTTACCTCTTGCCAAGCCCAAACAGTCCCCTTCAGAGTCCCACCTTTGCAGTTGTGTTTTGCTCATATCAGCTATACAGAGCTTTAACCTAAGATGTAACTGAGCATATCGTGCTAAGCAAATGCTCTTCAAACCTGTGTTAATGGGAACATGTTGGTTTGTTTTATTTCTGACAATGTGTGCTGGAAAGGTAGAACTTGGCAGAGAGCATACCTTCTCTCATACTGTGACAGAGGTCTCTGCAAGTTTTATTGCCCTTGGTCTTTTTTTCTGTTTTTACTCCAACAAGTGGATAACTGATGGTCTTGTATCTGTAGTCACAGAATTCACTTACTAATCCTCAAGGTCTGAAGAAGGACCTTAATGCTGTCCTGGTTGTCTTCTGGTTGTCTTGGTGACTGCTATGCTTACTCCTTTTTTGGAGGAGTGTTTCTTGGTGTTTGTTTCCCCAGCCTACTCTCAGCATTGAAATCTGTCTCTTTCTGTTAAAGGTACAAACCTCGAGAAAAACTGAAGGTTAATTTTGGAACTCCAGAGTTCTTGGCACCCGAAGTGGTGAACTATGACTTTGTCTCTTACCCAACAGACATGTGGAGTGTAGGTGTCATCACATACATGCTGTAAGTAAGCTTATGAGAGATTGTGGCAATGACACCAAAGCCTCTATGAGAACAGGTCAGTGGAGGGTGGTCTGTGGAACAGGAGTGTGGCAGGTGCTGAGCCCATCAGAATGGGACTCCTCCTATTTTATGCTGTTAATAACAAATAAAAAACTCAGGGCTGCAGACCTTTAAGGTACCTCAGTGCTGGTGTTAAGTCTCTGAACAACAAATAGCCCCTCTGATAAATATGTAAATGTTCTTCTCTTCAACCCCACCTTATTTAGTGAGTTAAAGTGGATCATAATGTGATTTCTCAGAAATGTGGCCCAAAGCTTGTCAGAATTTCCATTTTAATTGCATTCTTGAAAACGTAGTTTTACTTTCAAATTTGCAGTCTGATAGTTTTATTAGCTTGGACTTAGTCTGCATCTGCCCGGAGGAATTAATGATAAGTGCTTGGCCACAGGTTGTGTCAGATTGGAGTAAAACTTTTTTCTAACATTGGCTGGATGGCTGTGGAAGGCTCCAATGATCTGAGTCTGGCAAGGAATTTCTCACAGATGCTTTTTGTAAATGGAGTAAATGGTTAAACTTGTTAGCCAAAAAGTAACTGAATGAAATAATGAATTATTGAAACAATAAATCTGAGCCTACAGCCTAATTGAAAACAATATGCTATGGTTCAAAAGCCAGTTTAATTCAAGCCAAACTTGGTTATAGGCTTTGGTTTAGGATAGCTCTTGAGCCCTCCTAGCTTTCCTAGTTGGGAAAGCACTGAAATATGTATTGAGATTCCTGCTGGACCTCTAAGAAAATTAATTCATTAATGGTGCTCTCTGACTGAGCTGCTGGGCAGTAACATTAACAATACAGTTCTTGGAGCGACTGAGAAGTAGGACCTCCATGACTGAGAATCCTTCCTCTTGAAAAATTATCCAAAACTATAAAGCAGAAGATTCAGGGGAGAAGAAATTAATCTATTAATCTTGCGTATAACTACTTGTCTCCCACTTCACTCTCTTTCTTTTTTTTTTTTTTTTTTAAGGCTTAGTGGTCTGTCCCCATTCCTGGGAGAAACTGATGCAGAGACGATGAATTACGTAGTCAATTGCAACTGGGATTTTGATGCAGAAGCTTTTGAACAGCTATCAGAGGAAGCAAAAGATTTTATTTCCAGACTACTTGTGAAAGAGAAAAGGTACCTCCTTCTCTGATCTTGAGTACATTAACACTTAACATTTACTTCCTTCTAGCTCACTGTTTGAATTACAGTCAGCAGTGAGAACTTACGTGACATTTTCTTTTGCTGTTTCTGTACTTACTGGACAGTTCCTCAGAGGCAGAAGAGAGGAGATCTGGAAGGATTTGCTGTGTAGAAATCTGTCTTTAATCTTCCTTCTGTGTAAAAGCTTTTCCTTTTGTTACTTTGAATTCTTACAAGCCCTGTCATAAATTGTGGGGCAAAAAAGTTTCTTGAATGCTGCAGAGGATAAATAGAAGCTGCGGCTATGAAAATGTGCATAGTTTTCTTCTAAAGTGGTTAAAGGCATTTGGTAGATATTAAGAAGCATTTAGGGCTTAACTCTGCATGTGGCTTCCCATTTTGGGATCAAGAAAAATAGAAAAGTGATTGTATATATGAAATGACAAAAGAATGAGTGATTCTGATGTCAGAAAATGGCTGTGGGATTGGGGTAAGTGGGTAGAAAATCTTCTCTTGCTGAGTGCTGAGACAAAACTAATCAAAACTGGAATGATGCACACAGTAAGGCAGATTGTGTGTTCAAGGGGAATTTCAAGGAGTGCTTGGAATATTAACATCTTCCAGATCATTACCTGAATCAGATAAATCAGTTACAGGGCTAAATTACATTTTGAGCCATGAGTCATAGGGTTTGCTTTTGCAAATTAAACTTTTTTTCTTCAATCTTGTCTCCCTACCTACCTCACAAGATTTTTCTGTGTTTCTCAAAGCTTTTGGATAGGTTTTCATGTCTAGGGCCATTGTTGAATGTCAGAGTAAAACATATGCTTAGCTTGATCTAAGTGTAGGATGAATAGACATTTGTGCTTTTTAAATATGAGGCACAGAATAAGCTTGCACTCTCGGGACAGATAAACTTTACATAAACCGATTAACCTGTACAACTTCAAAACAAAATCCAGATAAAGGAGAAATAGAGTATTTTAGCGCAGGACAAGCAACCCTCTGCAGACTCCTTCTACTGGAGAGTGCAGGATGTTGTTAGGACTCCATGTACGGGCATAAATAGCATCTCAAGAAGCCTGTCCACTCACTTGCATTGGTTTACTTAAGGCTGTAGATTGGAGAGCCTGAGGTTCAGAGAAAATGGTAAGAGTGGTGGCTGTGCCTACATGGTACATTTTTTTTCTTTTTTCCTGCAGCTGCCGGATGAGTGCAACGCAGTGTCTGAAGCATGAGTGGCTAAACAATCTGCCTGCCAAAGCCAAGAAATTCAAGCTTCGCCTGAAGTCCCAGTTGTTGCTGCGAAGTTACATAGCTCAGAGAAAATGGAAGGTAATTAACCTGGAAAATCCACCTCCAGAGGCAAAATCAGTTCAGCACAGGCAGGGCCTGCCTTTTTGAACATTGGCTCATTTTTACTTAGCTCTTGTAAATGTCAGTTGAAGAATTCTACGGTTTGTATTTAAAGTTTTACAGTTGTTTTATTTTCAAGTTCAGAGGCTTCAAATGCTATTTGTCTTACTCAGCTCCTCAGGACTTTTGTGGTAAGCTCATGATTTTTTGGAATTAAGTTGTGGACGAAGAAGTGATAGATAAGAATTTCTACTGGAATATCTATCTATTGGTTTGTAAATAATTGATCCTGTGAGGTGAACGTAGTCATCTTTTACAAATAAGCAATGGGGATATGTAAAGAAAACTCGGGTCCATCTCCTGTCCTGTCAGTGGAGAGTTTTAGTTCCTTATCAAGGAGGGGAATCTTATACCTTCTTGACTCTTTGACTTGAGCTGTTTCACTCTTTTGCATTTGTGTTATAAAAAGCACACTGAGACAAAACACTATAGCTGCACTGCCAGTGCAGTTCACAGTACTAGGTTTCTGTTCTGCAGTGATCAGTGTTTTCTCAGTACAAAGCATTGCACTACCTCCTTCAGGCAGGATTCCAGTATCATCCTTCAGGAATTCAACTGCTGGCAGATAATTTTTTTTTGCTTTGCACTGGGACTTGTATACCAAGGCCAAAACTGCTGCAGCTAGTGCCTGTTACATAGGTAACCATGCTGTCCATAGTTAACGTTTCCTACAGTGTAAAGACATGACTGAAAGCTGATCAGCCTTTCCTCCAGCTTTTCTTGTCTTTATTTAGCATTTCTGTGAAGGAGAGATGTCAGTTGTCACAGTATATGAAACCAGGACTTTGGAGCTGTAGAAAGAAAATCTCTTGCTTTAAGTGAGCTGATTTACGTGAGGCTCAGATGGTGATTGTTTTCCAGCCCTGTACTCAGTTTTTACAGAATCTCAGAGTGGCTGATGTTGGCAGGGACCTCGTGTCCAGCCCCCTTGCTCAAGCAGGGCTGCCTGGAACAGGCTGACTAGTACCATGTCCAGGTGGATTTTTAGTAACTTGAATGAGGGACATCCTCTCAGTGCAACCTGTTCTATGCTCAGTCACACTCGCAGTAGAAATGAGTTTTCTGATATTCAAACTGAACCTGCTGTTTCAGTTTTTTGCCAATTGCCTCTTGTTTTGTCAACACTAAAAAGAGCCTGGCTACATCCTTTTTGCACCCTCCCTTCAAGTACCTATAGGTAGTGCTAAGATTCCCCTGAGCTTTCTCTTCTCCAGGCAGAACAGTCCCAGGGCTCTCAGCCTGTCCTCATAGGAGAGGTTCCAGTCCCTTACTCATCCTTTGGACCATTTATTGGACTCACTGATAGTTTTAGGTATGTCCTGTACTGTGGAGCCCAGAACTAGACACAGTACTACAGCTGTGGCTTCACCGGTGCTGAGGGTCATCATCCTTGAGCTGCTCACAATACTTTGTTTAATGGAACCCAGGATACCATTAACTATAAATCTACTACATTAATCTAATTAATCTACATTAATCTAATACTACATTAACCTTTATGGCAGGGAAATGTGGTGGACTCGTGTTCAGTTTAAGTGTCCATGAGGACCTTTAGGTGAATGGATTGTCTTTTCTTGCTGAAAGAAAGTTTGTGTTGGATGGAGAAAGTCCTTTACCTCTAATACACTCATACTCGGACTGTTCTGTTTTGTTCACAGAAACATTTTTATGTGGTGGCTGCTGCTAACAGACTGAAGAGATTTCAGAGTATGTCTGTCAAGCTCGCATAAGGTTGTATGAGACAAACAACACCACAGTTGAAGATGGATGTGAAAGCCTAGGAGAAGAACTTGGTATCTTCAGCAATTTCTATCCCTTATATAATGTCAAGTGTTGCATCTTTCTCAGATACTGTGTGTTAGTGCTTAGGTTCCTGAAATGCCTCAAAGCAGAGGCACTGAAATAACTTATGAAAGCAGAATGTACCTTGCTTTGTTCTTACAAGTTTTTAGTTGTACATAGTGATGAAAAACACAGGCAGTTAGTGAGGCTGACCTCTTCCTGAAGGCTTTATTCTGAAGATCACTTATCTGTTTTTACCAGAAAAGACCAGCAATTTTCTGACTTCTCACACCAAGCATGGGATCTCTGAAGACTTTCTTCACAATTGCTGTGTACATAATCAGTTTTAGTAGATTGCCACAAGAATAGCACAGTATTTTCCCTCAGGTTTGTTACTTAGGCAGAAAGATCAAACTTTTACTTTTGGGAGAAGACAGGTGAAACTGCCACAAATAGAAATTAGGCAATGACTGCTGAGTTGCTGAAAATGTATTTCATGATGTCTGGAAATGCTTCCTGGACACTTAATTTCACGTTTTCAATGTGGAAATGCTTTTCAGCAGGTGTGACTGCAGCCCTTAGTTTTCTAAGTCTTATTTTGAGAATTTTTTCCTTTTCAATAATTTTAATGCTGTTTTTCTGGAAAGCTGATATGCAAAGGACATTCTAATGCTGTTCAGTACCAGCAAAATGATGTATTGCCAGACTCTGCCTTTGGCTCAGTTGGGAAGTTGAAACCCTTTTTTTCACAATTTGCTCTCAAATGTTAAGACTCTTTTGTCACAGTACTAAGTGTTAATGATATTTAAAGAATTGAAGCCACTTACAAGTTCTCAGTGTAACATTATTTATTAGACCTTTGGTTTCTTTCATTCCTATTCTAGATTCTGTAGAGCTCAGTGTAAGCTGAATAGGCTCTTTCACAGTGATTCTTTCTGGTTTTCCTAAAACTAGCTTTTTGGCAAAGGCACCTAGCCACTGCCAAGCTCCTGTTAACATCATAGACTTTCATATCCCTTGAATTAGCAAAAGTGTTGACTGCTAATAAAGAAGGTTTTAAGAATGCCTTACCCTAGCCTAGTTATCTTTTTTCCATTTTAGTGCTTCCCACATTTTCTAATTCCTGTATTCTGGACTCTTGCAGTATTTCCAGTATCAAGACAGTGAAAAACGATTAAAATCTGGTGCAGTAACCTTTGCAATGTATCACCTTCTGTGAAGGCCCACTTTTGTTCATATTTTCCTTCCACAGCAGTTCTGCATGCTAATGTGATTATATTCTTTGGTCTGTATATTTCTGAACTAATACTAATAAATTACGTTGTAAAGGAACAGGCCCATTCCTCCATTTTGGTTTAGAAGGCAATCAAATATGAAAGCATCTTTGATACGGTCTTACAGAATCTTAATCTCACCCCTCCACGTTCTGCCACATGTTAGATATTAATAGCAGATGTTTTATTACAGCTCTTACTGGGGGTTGATTAACTAAGCTTTTTCTCTGCATGACAGGCATTTGTTTGGAGTCTATTCCACAGTAAAGTTACTATTACATTTCAGGACTCTCATCAGGTATGAAATTGGCTTTTGCTATTTAAAGGTGACCAGAATTTATTTTTTTTATGCTTCAATTACTCTGTGAGATAAAGTGAAAGGTAAATTGCTAATAAGCTTCAGTGTAGCACTTACTTTCTGTTTTTCTAGGAGAGTAATATAAGACAGCAAAGAATATCTGTATGTATTTCCTCACCATCTTCTACAAAGAGAGCATGCATCTGGCTTGCCATTTAGTTCTTAACAGTAATCTCTTCAGCTTCTGTAGCCACATAATTCTGCATTACAGTGAAAACCATCTCTGCAGCCTCATGATGTATCTCATAATGTCCTGCATGGTCTACAGAAACCTAAAAGGACACCCTGCACGTGGTCTGCAAGGCACTGGAACAGTGAGTATGGAGAAAAAACATCTGGCCCCATAGGGTAATAGCTGAAACAAGAATCAGCTGCCTGTATCCCTGAAGTTATCAGTGTCACCCAGGTAAGCAAGGAGCATGCAAAGGCAGTGAGATGTTTGGCAGGCAATTAAAATACTGTTGAGAGGCTCAGATGGGGACAGTGTTTCAAATCAAAATGCTCAGGCAGGAGTTATTTTCCTGTTTTGAAATGATTTATAAAAGTTAACTTGTTTGTACAACTCAGACCGAAAAAAAAAGGGGGCAGCAGAGTTGGCTTGACTCTATTACAGTAATAATTATTACAGCCCTGGACTGTGCTTTTCTTTCAAAAAGTCACTTTAAGTTATAGTCTGAATAGATGGGATAAAAATATAAGATTGCAGAAGTTGCCTCTGAAGAGTGCCCTGACCCATAGGTCTTAGTTGAAGATTATGCCCCTGAGATGCAAAAAAAAACAAAACAAAAACAAAAAAAACAGCATCCCCTCAGTTTGAAATCCTTGCTCCCTGGTATTTTCCACAGATATGTCCTCTGTCTTATTTTGCCCTCCAAAGTTTTACATATGACAAGCATGTTCCAAAAAAAATCCATGTCTTAATACGAAGCTTTTGTTCTGATATCTTTATTGTTTCTTGGAACAGCTGGGCTCCCTTACGTACACAAGAGACTTCAGTCCTACACAGGCATAAAAACTCCGGTCAGTCTTGAATTCATCTGTTGCTTTCGTTGTTTAACAAGGCACAGTTAGTCTCCTCCCACTCTTCCAGACTACTTCCAGCCAGAGGCACAAGGACACGTAACTTCTTTATTCACATTTGACATGGTATTGGAATGCCACCTACTTCTTCTAGCAAGAAAAATGAAGCTGTCCTACCATGCAATGTTACAGCTGCTGAAGAACCAGCCTGGCAAATAATTAAATATGCTTCTTCCAAAAATCATCTCAATTGTTAAAAAATAACATTTAAAAACGAGCTCAAAAAATAAAATTAGCTGAATACCAGCCAGTCATCACTTGTATGCTACAGGAATTGTTACAGCAAAAGGACTGTTAACATTATGAGCAAACAGCAGAGATATTACAAGATGGCACTACAGGAGCAGTACTGCTCTTTGTCTCTTGTGCCTTAGCAGCATTTTCCAGGATTCTCCTTTTCCATTCTTCGTAGTCTTGCTTTGTTTCAGTCTTTGGCTGTTTACGTGGAATCTCATCATTATCATCTTCAGAACCTGTTTGTTTTTAAAAAAGAAAAAAAAAAGTCAATGATGGGCTATCAGCAAAATGTTGCTGGGAATAACCAGGCAGTGTACAGAGGTCATCCTGTCCATGTACAGACACCATTACTGCACTATATGAACTCTGTGGTTTCCTTCTTTGACCACCTCCTACGGCAGTCACCTTTCACTTTTTTGAGTGTAAGACTCTACCAGGACTACTCAGTATAAGAAACACTGTCCTTCTGCTGTGTTTAATTAGTCATTTTATTATAGCATATTGCAGAATGGTGTAAGCTGCTGTCAACCAATTCTTACTGCTTATTGTACAATTAAAATACCACCATGCAGCAACAAAACCCCAAACCGCTCCAGTGATGTGATCTTAGTTCACAGTTAAACACAACTTACCTTCTTTCCCATGCTGCTCCGGGTCAGCCTGCAGGGTTTCAGATGTCTCTGCAGCTGATGCAATATCCTCTTCTAAAAACAAAAAACAAAAAAAGTCGCTTTACTTCTGAGTGATGTGGGGGAGAGCAGCAGCTCTGGTTTGGATTCAGGCAGCATGCTCTAGAAAACATGGTGTCAAATGTGAAGTGAGGTGGAGGAGGGACAGTCAGTGACAGAGCAAGCATCACAGAACTGTAGGGGCTGGAAGAGACCTCTAGAGAGCATCTAGTCCAGAATAAAAATCCTGGTGAAAGCAAAAAGAGATAAATAGGAGGCAGCAAAGATACAAAGATAGGAAGGAACATACGTTTCAGTCTTTGTCCTCTGCTAAAGAGTGAGGAGAGCTGCAAGTTCAACAGCAGGTGAGAAAGACTCACACCTGCCTGCTGTGTGTAGAGGCATGGTGTCAGGTAATGGCTGAATTCCTACCAGGAGATCAAGGCTTAGCTGTGTGTAATTCCTGCAGTAGAGGAATGGGAGACTCAGAAACATCAGTCAAAGCAGCAGAGGTAGCAAAATGGTTAATTTCCATGTTATGTTGCTACGTTACCAGGATGAGGAAAGCAGGCAAGGATTAATCCAGAATGCATTAGTGATATTGGAGAAGGAGGGAAAAGGTAAGGAACAGTGAGCATTACAGAAGAGGGATAGGTATTTTTAACCTTGCTGTGCTCTAAACTGTTGTGACTTTCCCAAAAGCGACGACTGTGACTGGGAACTGTGGGAAATGCTGGAATGGGGGTAGGTTTGGTTGAAAGGAAATAGTTGAAAGTGATCAGAATGAAATCACCAGGGGATGCTGTGAGGTTACACGATGGCTAAGCTATATTAAGGGTCAGGCCAAAAACATACTGCTGAGTTGCTGGCTTATCTTCTCCATCTGACTGCACAGACGATCAAATATTGCTTTTTTCACTCCAGATACAGCCACCATCTTAGCTTTGTCCGCTTTCAGCTTCAAACACCTGTAACAGAAAATTCATTCATCTTTCCTGCAAGTGTCACTCAGGTGAGCTGACATTATTAACAGTGCCTTTGGGAATGAAGTCCAGATGGATCAGGAAGTGAAGCCCAGGGTTAGTTCAAATTATGAGAGGATGTTCTCTGAGGAAAAGGTACTTCAGAGGTTTGAAGGGAAGCAGGGCGAAATAAAACTTTTGCAAAGAGCTGAATGGGACTGCTGTCAAAGTATTTGTCAAGAGAAATGAAACTACACAACACCTAAACTGCTGACTGATAAAAGGCATAATACTGAGAGGGGAAATGTGTATGTGCAAGCAAATTTTTCCCAAGTGTTGTGTAGATCAGGCTCTCTGAACACCTATCTCTTGAGCTGATGCTGGTCTAAAGCTAAGAAGTCCACCTCCCAAACGTTAGAGCCTCAGAGTGGGATGGTGCAGGTGCTCAGAGGTAAGCCAGCAGCAGTCATTCCTTCACCTCGAGCAGTATGTCACTAAAAGCCTTGCAGAAGTTCTCGCTTTATGGCCAGCTCAAATCTATGCTGACAAGGACAAGAAAGTAGCAGTTAAATCTGAAAATTACTATGGTTATAATGGTTTGGCCAACTTCTCCAGCTATTGCTAGGGATAGTATGTCCAAATGGAATTATCCGCTTCATCCATCACACACCAGCAAGGACAGATTTCATTTCTTCTAGGACAAATAATTCAAGATCCTCTTCTGTATTTCTGATGTAATATTTCTGTTCCCCCCAAATATAATGTAGGCTGGAGATTTCCCTTTAAAATGGTTCAGGTGCCAGGGATGTCTCCAGTTCCAGGAGCAGAGATACAGAATGTGCTCATAAAGAACCTTTAGCCATGCTGGATAGATCCATTGCTTACGCTGTATGCATTATTTCTGTTGGAGGTCTTACTGAGGGTATCTAAGCCCATAAAAGACCCCTCAAGCGGTACTCACCTGCACGCAGTGAACAGTGCAGCTGTTGTAAACAGCGGTTTTGAGAAATCAAGGTCCATTTGCTGTGCTTCAGGGAGGCTGGATTCATACCTGGAGAACAGCACAGAGATAGCTGTATAATGCATTTGCCTCCCATGAAACTTGAAATTAATTTGTCACATGGTAACAGCAGTTAAATACTGGAAATCTCAGTCTTTCGTAACTTAGTCAAGCACGAGTTGCTGCAACTGACTAAGAGCAAAACAGACTAGGGAAAAGAAAGGAACGGGGATCACCTCCTCTTCTTGAATTAAAGGTAGTTTAAGGTAGAGATCTGAATCGAGGCATGCCAGTACAATTCCTCTTGTGCTCCCCATCTATGCTCGCTTTTATCTCTAGAATTGCATCTAAAAGCTGGGTTAAGGTATCCTTTCACAGCTCCGGGCGGGCCCTGACCGGGGCTGCTCACCTCTGCAGGATTTCCGAGGCCGCGTTCACCGCCTCCGTGCAGCAGAACTGCACGGCCAGGTCGCGCATTCCCAGCCGGGCGCTCACCCCCAGCAAACACTCCAAGGTCTTCACGGAGCTCTGGTACGCGGTCTTGTTCAAACCGGAGAGCTTAACGAAAGAGCTCTTCTCGAGATGAAGGGAAAGCACGAGGTTAGCAAGGCTCCCGGCCAGCACCGTAGGCAGAGGCTGGCGGGGGGGGGGATGCTCACCTTCGGGGCGGGGTGCTTGGCGCAGCGGGCCGCCAGCTCCAGGCACATCACGGCGGCGGCGGTGGCGGTCAGGTGCGCCATCAGCCCCGAGCACTTCACGTGGGCCAGCCGCAGGTACTCCTCGGCTTTCCTGCAAAACACCGCGGTCAGGCGGGAGGTGGCAGCGGAACGCCCGGCCGCGGCCTAGCCCGGTAGGTGACTCCGGCTGCGCGGCGCTCCCGGGGCAAGACGGGCACGCTGCTCCCGCCTGCCCGGTACGGGCTCCGGGCCCCGCAGCGCGGTACCTGACGAGGCGCGGCTCGCCGAGCCCCAGCCGCGCCGCCAGCGCCCGCACCGCGCCGCGCTCCATCCGCCGCGCTGCCGCTTCCCGCCCGTTCTGCCGGCGGCGCGCGCCTCTCTCCCCGCCGCCGGGCTCGCCGGCCGACCGGACCGTCCCGCCGTCAATCATCGCCTCCCGCGCCAATCAGCGCGCAGAGCGACGCTTCCTCGGCGCCGGCCAATGGAAAGGCGGCGGCGCGGCGGAAGGGCGGGGCGGCGGAGGCGTTGCGGTCACATGACGGCGCGCGGCGCTGCGGGGTGTTGCTGCTGGGGGCGGCTCGTGGCGGCGGCGCGACCATGGTGAGGGGCGGCGGGGCCGGCGGGGGGCAGCGGGCAGCGCCCCGAGCCTCTGCCGCCGTCCTGAGGGCGGTGGGCGGGAGCTGAGAGGAGGCCCGAGGCCGGGCCGGGCCCGGGGGCCGCGGCTCAGAGCGCCGTCAGCGGCTGCGCGCGGCGGGACCGTGCGGGGGGGGGGGCGGCGGGGCCCTGAGGGCCGTGAGGCCGCCGCACGGCGCGGGTGGGGCTGAGGTGGGGCCGGGCCGGGCCGTGAACGGCCGCCTGAGCCGCCGCGGCCGGGATCGGGGCAGGCCGCTCTGCGGCGTCGTAAGTGCTCGTTAAGGAACCTGGAGACGTGCTTGTGAACGCTCAGCAAAAACAAAAGGACGGCTGCGCTTCCTGGCATTGCCCACGTTGAGTGTGTTTGCTGTGCTGTGTGATATAAGCGGAGTTCTCAGCAGTGCGTACTATGGCATCTCGGCTCGCTGTGCCGTCCAGCTGCAGCGCGAGCGGTGCTCGCTGCGTCTGCACAGTGAGGCGCGGGCACACTCAGCGCTTCGAACGGACCCCGGGGCTTCTGGGGCAGCGCTGCGTTCTGAAGTTGCCTGCGTGTTGCAATGGATTTAACGCTGCATCCTCCAGAAGCGTGTGCGTGCGGCTGTGAACCCTGCAGGACGTTTAATTGGGTAACAGGATAGGTGCAGTCTGTGCAGGTGATTGATTGGCCTCCTGTGGACGTGCCGTGGGTACCTCGTGGCTCCGAGCTGACACTGCTCCCTTCTGGCTGTCACTTCCGTGTCTGCTCTCCGCCCTCATCTTGCCAATAACCTATGGTGTGTGATGGAGGAAGAGCGAGGCTAATGCCCTTCTAAACTTAGGGTGACCCCCTCTACCAGGTCGGGTGCTGTTGCTGTGTCCAGTAGCCACACTCAAAGCAGGGCATTTGAGTGCCTTAAACCAGAGCGGGGCTTCTTGCTGCTGTCAGTCATCTCATGAATAAACAGCCCAACCCCTTGATTTCTGTTAGTTGCTTGTGGCTTCCTGTGGAAGTAAATGCTAGCTTAAGCCTGTGGAAAAGCTGTTCTTTTCTTTAGCTTATCCTCAGGCTCCTGTGTTGTGAGAGTTACAAGTTCTGGTGTTGTAGAGTGATGCTTCTGGTGTGGGATAAAATGCTTGCGCTTTGTTTTTGGTTAGTGCCAAGCCAGTGAACACAGCAGAACGCTACGAGCTGTGATGCTCGTAGCGTTCTGCTGTGTCCTGGCTTTTCTCCTGATCTTTTGGAGCTACCCTGGTGTCTACCTTGGGTAAATGCTCCTGTTACTGGGCAGTGACAGGGTGATTAGCGTTCTAATGAAGTTGTTAGGGGGTAGAGTAACTTTGGTCAGTCTTCTTCATTGTGGTACCAAACACAGGCATGTGAGCAAACAGGAGGAAAGTCATGTGGAATATGATGAAAGCACGCTTAAAGAATGATTCTTAGACTAGATGAAAAATATGTGTAGAACAGAAGCAAAATCTTGTACTTTGTTGTATTATCTGTACCCTACATCCAGTGTAAGGTTGGAGTGTACTTGTAGTGTAAATATATCCAGTGTAAGCACTGCCAGAGTGCAGACTGCTTGGTAGGTTCCTCGGGTCCTTCCTGCTGTGGTTTGATGCTCTACAATTCTTTGGAGTGCTGTGGTTTGCCAGACTCAGAAGTGAAGTGAGTGTCTTGTCACCACCGTGGCCTGGGATGTTAATCACATCCAGAGTGCTGCTATGCCTTAAATATAAAACAGGCTGTACTGAGTCTTCTCGTGGAAATGAGAGTTGGAAACCAAGGAAATTATATGCTGTAGGTTTAATGATCACTTTCTGTGCCCAGCAGTAGCTGTTACTGTAAGGATGTGCTCGTCTAGAAGCATGTTTGCGGTACCCTGCACAAGTTATCTTCCAGGTAACTGGTATTACCCTGTGATCAGCCAGGCAGTGTGCTCCTTCCAAGTCTGGGGTTTAATTTTTTCCTTTCCAAAGGCAACTTACAGCTCACCAGCATCAAAGTGGCAGAAAGCAGCTTGGAGAGTTAAGGCTCGAGCGTTTAAGTTGGACTGGATGCATAATTGCTGGGAATTATCTTGTGTTTATGCCGTAACTTATATCTTGCTGAACTTACTGCTGGGAAGGGAGGTTGCTTTGTGCCTTGATGACAGAACACTGCTGCTTTTCTCCAGTGTCAGTGTATCTTCCACTTCAGGGGTTTAGATTGGAATAGGATTCCACAGAGCAGTTACATTTCTGGTTTAATAACGCTTGGGACTAACACCTAGGCTCCTGCTGTGAAGTGGAGGGTACAGGACATGAGCAGCTTTATTTGAAATCGCATCTGATGCAGCAGCTGGTTCCCAGTTCGACAGGAGCCATGCTAGCTCAGGATATTTTCTTGCTATATGCTCTCTTTTCTTTGCTTTCCTTTTGCTGCTGCTTCCTCAGACTTGAGCAGTGTGTCTCAGGTGCTTGGTAGTAACCAGCAGAAGTGCCCTGTGCTTCTGAAGCTTATTACAGTAGATAGAAAAGAGTAAGCTGATGCTTTTCAGATTCCAAAGTCTGAATATTTAGGAAGGAGCTGGGCCTTGTTTGGCAGTGCTGCAGTTCAGGTGTTTGCCCCTTTCAGAGACAAACACAGGCTGTGCCTCTTGGGCTGCCCCAGCTATGTTTGTTGCAGTCAGGGAAGGTTTTCTTGCCGCCTGTGCAGCTGTAAAATGCCACTATTGCCTTTTCTGTAGACACAGAAGTGCAGTACCCCTGTAATGCAGACATTGTGTAATGAGCAGTCCCTTTCCCAGGCTTCAGATCAGAATTGATGCGAATGTAACGATGCCCTGTCTTGAACAATGTGATTCTATGGTTGTAATGTGGAAGAGCTTCTGTGATGAATTCAGTACTGTGAGTGCTTATCTCAGTCCGGATGTTAAATAAAGTGTGGGACCTTGTTGATCGAATTTGGAACAGGAGTGAGAATGCCGTGCATGTCTTCTCTTGATGCATATGGAATTTGACAGGAAGCTGACTGGTTCGCTTTAATTGTAACTGGGTCTGACAGCAGCGCTCCAAAACGCCGTTATTTCTTCAGCTGTAGTAGGAAGGCAGTGTCTGAGGTTGTGTGAGGAAGTGCCTACCTTCAATTAGATATTTCTAACAAGATCCTCACTGTAATCATCCCAAATGTAGCCTCTGGATAGTGGTCACCGTAATGCTTCAAGCAGTGGTGTTCTGGTAGACTAGCTTTTCTAGCAGACTAGTGACTGGTAGGCCCCTGATCAGCTGGGCCACTTTCCTGGCCTCTGCAGGGGATCTTTAAGGTCCCCTCTAACCCAAGCCCTCCTGTGCTTCACTTCACGGCTCGTGCAGCCCTCCCAGAACCATGTGGCCCTGTGAACAGACAGGAGGGAGCGTGGGAGCTGGCAGCCCTGCAGGGAAGGTGCTGGGCAGCTGTGCTGGGTTATCATTACTCCACTGTTTTGACTTGTGCTCTGATTGTGATGTGGTTAGAGCATCAGGCGTTGAGGTCCATAGCAATGAAAACCCAAACTAAAATCTTGCTCCTTGAGAGGTGCTTATGGGAACTCCAAACGAGGAACATTTGAGAGAAATGAATACTGGAGATACACCATCTTGACATCCTTAAAACCAGTAATTGATGGCCTTTTAGATTCTTATTGAGATATTTGATTACAAAGAGAGGAGACCAGGAGCCTACTGAACACAGTAAAAGAAGAAGGGGACAAGTATAAAGAGCTGAGAAATTACTGAGGCTGTGGGCTCAGAGTACCAGCTGCAGGATTCACTGTGTGCATAAATGCTATTTTTCAAGACCAGAGAAGATGCAGCTGAGCCACAATGTCAGCGCTTTTATCTCTGACAATAATTGAGTGATGCTCTCTGAAACCAGACCCTGGGGGGGAGAGGCTGGGAGAGCGCTAATGAGATGCTGAGTGCTGGCCTATGTGACAGCAGGGTGGTGGTGCTTCTTTTCTGGATGTTAGATATGGGGAGTGCTGCTGCGTGCAGCGTGTGAGCTGCTGGGGGCACTTAGAGGAGCTGGGCATGGGTTTGGGTTGAAGTAGACTTGAATGTCCTGTGTAATGTAAAAGAAGGAAGCTCCACTGACCTCATTGATCTGGCAGAGGAAAGGAAGCAGCTGCAGAAGGGAGTGCCTGTTCCAGCTGGGTGGGGGGATGTGTAAGGCAGTGGATCTAATCAATATAAAAAATGCAGTATGACCCTTGGGAAGGCAGATGAGTTTGTATTTTTATGTTGAAGGCCTGGAGAGTTCTAATTTGAGGAGAAACAAAAGGAAGAGAGTTGCTGGGGGAGGTAGGGGACGTGAGGAAATGATGACTCTCATTGGGTTTCTGTTACGTCTGCAAGTCATCTCTACCTTCCATATGGAGGTAATTGGACTTTATCCTTTGCTCTGCTTATCTGAAGTTAGGCCTCAGCAGAGCTTGGGTAGCAGTTAGCTGATAGCTTGTGACCTGTGTGTGCAGAGTAGGATCTGTGTTGTTGTGGTCTGCACTTCATGCCTTGCTTTGATCTCTGGCAGGGAATAATGATGCTTGCCTGGGCATGGGGCAGCCATAACCTCACTGGGCAACCTGTTCTAGCACCTCACCACCCTCTGAGGAAAGAACTTCCTTACATCTAACCTAAGTCTCCCCTGTGTAAGTTTAAAGCCCTTGTCCTGTCACTGTCAGACAGTGTAAAAAGGGGCTCCCTTCAAGAACTGAAAGGCTGAAGTGGGGTTTCCTTGGAGAAAAGAAAATTTTTGCAGAGTAAAGCTTTATCCCTTAAATAAACACTGAACTATTTGCCAACTCTTAATGGTTGTGTTGCAGTGACACTTGCACTGTGTTCTATACTATGGGAAAGCGGTTTGAATCAAGTCATAGCTGGATTCATAAAAGCAGTGTGTTTTTTTGTTTTGCTTTGTTTCTTCCAGCCAACAACACAGCAGTCTCCTCAGGATGAACAGGAAAAACTCCTGGATGAAGCTATTCAGGCTGTGAAGGTGCAGTCTTTCCAAATGAAGAGATGCTTGGTAAGAATGTAGCTTAAAAATGCAGTGAAGCTTCTCATCTGCTAGGAGTACAACAGTAAATCAATACCAATCTCTAGCGCATTGAGGGGACTTAACTCTTTGTGTTAGAGCCTTTGCAAGTGAATGAGGCAGCTACTAAGTGGGGTGAGTGTTCAGTACTTCTGTTTTTGCCACAGTGTTTGACAAGATAAATTATAAAGGTGCACCTTCATTAGTTTATGCTTTCATTTGAGTAAGCCTAAACTGAGAGTAAGCCTGCTAGTTGTCACCAGCAGTTTACTGCTCAAATGCACTCCATGTGGAGTTATATATTGCAAAACTATTCCTGTCTGTGTTCATTGTACTGTTGCCTTTTAACTGTAGTCTTTTCACAAGCTGCAGACTGTGAGGCTGATATTTTATCTGCTGCAAAAGAGAACTTTTATAGGAATTAATTGTAGACTGATGCATGAATTCTCCTCTAACTGGAGAACAGCATTGACTGGCATTCTACGGGGATATTTAGCTTGAAAATGTAGCCAGTGCAGACCATGGTATAATCATGTGAGGCTTTCTTGGCTTTGAGAAACTTAGCTTTATGTAGAGAATTGTTAAAAGAAACTGCTTAAAGCTGCAGTGACAGAAAACATTCCCATATATTTTCATGTGGCTAGGCAAGCTCTCTTTGTGGTCAGATGATGGTAGCAAGGAAGTCAGTCCCTTTTCCAGTTTTCTGCTGCGTAGAATGCTTTTGAAATCTCAGAAGCAGTTACCTCTGAATTTCCACTTCTATTTGTGACTGAGTAACAATAAGCTAAATGTATAACCCTAGCATCTCCGTCCACTCTTCTCCAAAACTTACTGAACGCACAGAAAACAGCATTAAGTTCGTATAGGTGGTAGATTGGAAGTTTCTTGTATCCTGTGGTGCTGGGCGGTCATTTGCATTGTAAGCACATGCTGTGCATGACTCCTGCTTTCAGTACGTTGTTGTTCTTGGGTGAGGAGGGGAAAGGAGAAATCTCACAGTGGCTGCTACTGGCGTGATGTGTGCTCTGACTGCTGGAGCTTTCTTCATGAGATCTGAGAAAATAGCAGGCTGGATGACTCAGAAGTAGTTCTGTTTTGCTTGCTGAGTAGAACTTGAGTGGTGGATGAGGATTTCTGAATAGGAAAAGATATCTTTTTATAATATAGTGCTTTATTGCAATAGCTGTAGCTTTAGCTTTCTAGTTGCCTTCAACTTAGTTGGGAAGGCAGATACTAATTTAATTGAACTATCACTTTCTTGATGTTTAGATACTTAACATTTGTGTACTTCTATTATAAAGCTAATCTTTCAGTTGTGTTTTTATTTAAATACTCTGGTTTCTGAGCATTATTAATGATAGACTGTTCTTTCTTACCTCCTCTGAAGGACAAGAACAAGCTCATGGATGCTTTGAAGCATGCATCCAACAAGCTTGGTGAGCTGCGGACTTCTATGTTATCTCCTAAGAGCTATTATGAGCTCTGTATCCTTTGAAGATCAGAGGAATGAGAAGTTGAAATGCTGAACGTGGAATGAAATGTTCACTTGCTTTTTTTGTTGTTTGTGGTTGTACAGTTGTCTCTTTTCTCATGTTTTTTGTTAGCGGTTCTCCTCTACTAGATATCTGGATGTACTGTAAGAGAACATCCAGTAGCTTGCTCACTGTTTGAAGTGCTTTTCCCTTTGGTATGAAGGTGTTTAATGTCTTTTGTATCTTCCATTGCAAATCTTCGGGAGTATAATTCTATAGTTGTAATTTTATGACGATAGCACCTCTATAAAAAAATTGTGCTTGCTGTATGCTACCTGAAACTGCCCTTTTGTGTTTGTAGAATCTAAGTCAAATGTTGTCATCTATTTACTTGTCCATGTTCTTGTACTTGAAGAACAGGAGGTTTTTCATGAAATGTGAGAAGTGAATGTGAATATATTTGAATATTGCTTTCTACATGTCTGCGGTTGAAGATGTTCTTCTGCACCATGTGGTGTGCTGTTACTTCATCTAGATGCTCTGTTCCGTCACATTCACTTGTTTGCTATTTTAACTGCTTGTACTTCTTACTCTTTTTAAATATGCAAAGAATGGAAACTGAAGTTTGGGTTTATTTATCACACTTATGCCAACAGTGATTAATTTTTCTGAAGTACTACCTACTTGGGCTTGAGTTTTTGAAACCTGAGAATGTATTTGAACAGCATCCTTCCTCCATGGTGTGACTGAGCAGATTTCTCTGTAGGTCTGTTTTGAACTAAATTCCTTAACCAAGGAACAAGACATGGCGATTTCTGATGAACTACACTACTTGGAAGTCTACCTGACAGATGAATTTGCCAAGGGAAGGAAAGTGGCAGATCTTTATGAGCTAGTACAGTATGCTGGAAATATTATTCCAAGACTGTAAGTGTATATATATGTGGTATTTTCTTAAACAAAAAAACTGTCAAATAATGGTCACATCATGATGCAGGACTCTGTCTTACTTGCAAATAATGTGTCTGCACAGTTTGAGTGCATTCCTAGGAGATCTAGGCTAAGAGTGCAACTTCAGAAGGTAGTTTGTTCCTGCTGAGATTTTCTTTTCACATGTGGCTGAGATGGAAGCACTTTGCAATAGAGCAGACTTCAGGGTAAAGAACTCATCAGCGGGAAGCCAACTAAGTACTCTGTTCTGTTCAGTGGGTTTAACTGCACGTTTATTTTTTTTCTGGTACCTGTTAAGTTACTCTGTAGCTGAGGATCTAGGTCTTTGAGCTACACACAGAACAGGTACTTTGTAATCATCTGTCTTCTAATGGTGAGTAAGAAGTGTGAGAGGAGGAAGCTGAATTCCAATGGGACTTAAAAAGCTTTGCCTTTCTGAATGTAGTTTATGAGTTAATATGCTAGAGGGAATACTGAGGAGCTTACCTTTACATGTGTCACTGTAGGGCTGGAGTGGACCTTCTATATATACATATATCTGGAGATCTATATATATATCTGGATATAAAGACTTCACGAGACAAGTGAAATCTTATTTCTGGCCTTCATTGTGGTGCCAGGAAGGGTCTCTGGGGTACCAGGCTCATGCAGATTGGGTGACTGGGGGTAATGACTGCCACACTGCCTTTACTTCATCATGGTAATTTGAGTTGTCTTCCTACTTGATTCATGTAGTCTATGTTTCTCTGTGATGAACTCCTCTGGTGCTCTCTCATGAGTTAGTAAAGCTTGCAGGGTTGGGGTTTCTCAATCAGATATTGACGTGTTCTGAGAACCGTAGGGATTTTATTTTGTTCTTAAGCTGAAGTGGAGTCTGAGTATTCTGATGCATCAGTCCTCTTTATCTTGCATGTTCCTTCTACCCTTGGATTCAATAATACAGAGGTGCTGAAGGACTATGTGCAGGTGTGAGGGATTTCTGAGGAGCGTAACCCCTTTTGTGCTGAACTACAGTGTGAAAGAGGTTTACTGCTTCACCATCATATGTACCTTATCTTTGTGCCAGAGTTGCTTTCCAGTACTGCAGGGTGTTGTAAGTATAGACAAGCAGTACTTCACTGCTCCATGCATGCTGAGTGTGTATACTCCTTGTGTGAGGAATTGTAGTGAGGTAAATCAGCTGTTCGGACTTACTGTGCTCTGTAGCAGAGGAGAGCAGGAGTTGAAAGCTGGCAAAATGTCATTTAACTGCTTTCTGCACTTGGGTAACACTGTCAGGGTAAAGGTGGACTGCTGCCTTTAAGTGTGGTATTTCATGTTATTTTACATTTGCTCCGTTCTGTGCCCTTTGCAGGTATCTCCTAATAACAGTAGGTGTTGTATATGTCAAGTCATTTCCACAGTCCAGGAAAGATATTTTGAAAGACTTGGTGGAGATGTGCCGTGGAGTGCAGCATCCCCTCAGAGGACTCTTTCTTCGCAACTATCTCCTGCAGTGTACCAGGAATATTTTACCAGATGAAGGCGAGCAAGCAGAGTAAGGCAGAACATAACTTTAAAAACAAGTGTTTTTAATGTAATGTAGTTATGCATTCCTTGACTGTTTCAGGTTTGAAAGAAGTAGATATCATGGAATCATAGGATGGTTTGGGTTGGAAGGGGCCTTTGAGTCATCTAGTTCCAACTCCTCTGCTATAGGAAGGGACACTTCCCAGTAGACCAGGCTGCTCAAAGCCCCATCCAGCCTGGCCTTGAATGCTTCCAGGGAGGGAGCATATGTTAAAACTTAAAGTTGTCAAAACTACAGAGTTGTTAATTTGGGAAGGGAATTTTTAAGGTTTCCTTTTTTTAAGTGAGAAGGTGAACTGTTCTTATGAACCCAGACATCCCGGCACGTGCTTCTCTGACCTGTCTTAAAATTGAGGTGGACAGAAAGCTTTTTGTGTTCCTAACCTGATCTCAATTGCAGTGAAGAAACCACTGGAGACATCAGTGATTCTATGGACTTTGTGCTGCTGAACTTTGCTGAGATGAACAAACTCTGGGTGCGAATGCAACACCAGGGCCACAGCAGGGACAGAGAGAAGAGAGAGCGGGAAAGGCAGGAGCTGAGAATCCTAGTAGGAACCAACCTTGTTCGCCTCAGTCAGCTGGAAGGTGTTAACGTGGAACGATATAAACAGGTAGGATGACTATCAACCCTTTCCAACTTCTGCTTTTTCTCATGTGGAGCTGGTTTGGGCTTCCAGATGAGCAGCTTGGGAAGAGTTGCAGTTGTGCTAAAAGCTTGGTCATCACAGTGCTTCCAGAACTGCTTTTCACTTGAAATTCCTAAAGCTAGTGAAGTTGTATAATGTGTTGAGAAGCTAAGCTAAAGACACTACTCATGCATTTTTCCCTTAGGCACTTCAGTAGGATTGGCATGAAGTTTTGACTTCATTTCACTCATTCCTGAAGTAATAATAGGTTGGTTTAAGAGAGATGTCCATATACAGCACTCTGTGGTAGACTTCATGACTCCTAAGTTATGCTTTCTGAAGTGTTTGGGAAGAATTGTTTGCTTCCTGAAGGGATAGCCACCTAAACTAGTTTTCTTGCCTGAAAGAAGCTTGCATGTTTTGGATTAGTACCATGTGCCAAAGGGGCATAAATTTGGGAGCAGAAAACTCTTTCTCTGAAAGATGGAACTGCTCTGCTGGGACTTTCTGATAAAGTCTTTACGTAAAGAGCAGCTGAAAAGTATTAGAAATACTGCTCTACTTGGATTAAATGCATCTGTGAATATAAACTTCAGGATGCTAAGAACACTACAAGGCTCTTCTTCTTATTGCAGATTGTTCTGCCTGGAATATTGGAGCAGGTTGTAAACTGTAGAGATGCTTTAGCTCAGGAGTACCTCATGGAGTGTATCATACAGGTAAGCTGCTTAAATTCAATTCCATTATTGATTTTAAATGTGGGTGTGATTGTTTCTGTGCTTTTAGTCAGGTTCAGACTATTTTTACCTCTTCCTCATGAACTGGAAAATTTCTTCAGTGGGTCTCTTTCTCATTGGCTTGATACATACTACTTTCCACCGGGTGGACAGGGTGGTATCCATCTTGTGCTCCTTCTGTTGCAGAAGCTGGTAAGCTATCTGAGCAGCCATGTCTGCAGATCATGAAGAATTGTGATAAGTATCCAGGCCCTCAAGTTACCAATTTGTCTTTCACCCCTTGCTTTACATATTTAACATGACAAGGCCAGCTTGGGAAAACCTATAACTGTCACAGGACTGTATTTAATGTGTGGCTGTTTGCTTTTCAATGACTGTTTCATGTTTCTGCTGTGTGATAGTGAGCAAAGTCAATTAATAACTTGATGATTACTGGTCTGAAATTTCAGGTTTTCCCAGATGAATTTCATCTCCAAACCTTGAACCCATTTCTCAGAGCTTGTGCTGAGCTGCACCAAAATGTTAATGTGAAAAATATAATAATTGCTTTAATTGACAGGTAAGTGACCAGGGGATGTGGAAGTTGTCTCAGAATGAAGTGTGTTGTACACAAGCAGATGATAACTCTTAGCATTTGAAAGTTTTCAATTTTTCATATTTTATTCATGTTTAACTTTGCTGTTTCCATCTTTTTATCATCTGTAATTAAGACAGTGAAGAATATTATTCATGTAGTTTCTGTTGTCCGGACTCTGTTTTAGCAGCTTCTAATGTGTCCTACTTTCAAGGACAGATTAAAACTGGTAAACAGGTGAAGGCGGGAAACGGTATTTAATAGTGACCAGCTTTATGTTTCTGAACTAAAGTGGCAACAGTGTTCTGATTTGACAACCTCTTCAGAAAAGGGCTGATAGGAAGCAGAGCTGCTTCCTTAATTCTTACTTTTATGGAAATACTGCTTAAAACTGTTTGGACTAAATTGAAATATTAAGGGAGGAATCTAAACTAAGCTTTCATTTGTGCCCTGAATGGAACAAACAACACAGGTGACACTGAGTAGCTGTACTTTCTTACTGCAGAAAGATGCACTTTCAGGATAAGAAGGTTTTCCTGAGGATTCAAGATTATGATCTTGCTTTGCACATCAGTGTAAATGTTTGTATAACTGGACCATGCATACCACAGTAGGAAGTTCAGTTGCTGTAGGGACCTCTTGCATTATATGATCATGTAGCAGAGTAGTTCTTGCATGGAGGCTTTCATTTTGTACCTCCTGCTGTCGCGTTTATTTAGAGAAGTTGAACAACTTTGGTGTTGCCTCCACTGTGTTTTCTATTCTTTCTCTTACAGATGAGCAATAGTAAGAAACCGAGTGGCAGTGAATCTGCTGTTCTCCTAGGCTTATCAGTGTTGTGCTGGCTGCTGCTAGTGTCTTCTGGAGCCCCCTCATTCAGAGATAGGATAGAAAGGGGGTGGTGTGATTATCTTCTTTTGTAATGTGGCAGTTTTTTTGTTGTTTTTTTAGGACTAATGTTACTCCACATTACTCCACGTGTTGGCAGATAGCAGTGTTAGCAGTTCTTAGAATCAGTGCACGTGGGGAAGATCTTGCCCTTTTGTTTGGTTTGCTGTTTGGAACAATCATGCAGTTCAGTACTGTGCAGTTAAGTCCTAGATGTGTTCCATACAGGTTATGCTGATTGGATTTCTCATCTTGATTTCTGGCATGAGACAGTTGAAACTGGACATGAGCAAGACAGAGAAGCTGGTGAAGCTTTTGCCTTTATTCTCATGAGGCTTTGCTGTTTAAGGAGTCTTCCTGCAAAGACTTGTTGCTTTGGGATCTCTCTTGACTTACTGTGTCATTCATAGCTTTTAATTATGCTGCCATCTGCATGCAGCGTGATGGTATTTGGAAGACTGTCAACCTTACACTCTGAGTTGTCAAGAAAAGCTGTCTTGTCACTTTGAGAAAAGGCAGTGATTTTCCTTGGCTTTAGAAAACCTTGTTACCAACCCAACAAAATGTGAGTAGCTGAATGTGTTTTTCCTGGCACTGAGTTTTTTTGGTGCCTCAGCCTGTTCTTAAATGTCTTCTTCAGACCAGAAGTTCATTAAGAATTGAAGTTTTTAAACTACTTCTGTAAGAAGGAGTTGTAAAACTTTACGCAGGTGACTTTTCCTGAATGTTTTGTAGATCTTTCTGTAACTTAGAAAAGAGCAACCTCTTAACAATAACAGAGCAATAGAAGCAACACTAAGCTTTCTTCAAGTTGTAGCTTTGTCAAACACTAACTTCCTTTCAGAGATGATTCTTAATTTTTGCCTGATTTCTGCAAAGGTGATGGTTCACCTTACTACTTCTTGTCATTGATTGCTGTCCAGCAAAATTCTAGAAGATGCTGTAAACCATCTCTCAACTTTGGTGTTTTTTTTTTTTTTTGGAGGAAAAAATGTGATAACCTCACTTCAAATTGACTTTGCATTTTGTTGTTCATAGACAGGGGACATCCTAACCCTGTTGATCTGTCATTCTTTTGGAAACAAGGAATAGTTGAGTCATAGTTCAGTTCCTCTCCCTCCCTCCTCTGGAGACTGTTTAGCTGAAAATGCTCTTGGATGTCTAACACCACTGCAGAACATCTGCTGTTCCACCGTCTGTAATTTTTACTCTGCTGGAAGGAGCAGACATTTAACTGCTAGGTGAAGAGCACAGATAATGAACCTGTCTTGTTCTTTCTTCATTTGCTGTCTATCAGCACTCTTTTCTAGGACAGATATTTACTTGCCTCAGTGGTTGATCATGGCCTCTGACTCAGGTGAATTTCTTTTTTTGCTTGTAATAAAACATGCATGTATACCTAAAAACCTGCTTTTTTTTTCTGCTAGTATCTTACTCTGACCGGCATCTGGGGTTGCTTTTTTTCCTTCTTGTTACCAGGCTAGCTTTATTTGCGCATCGTGAAGATGGACCTGGTATCCCTGCAGATATCAAACTGTTTGACATCTTTTCGCAGCAGGTTGCTACTGTTATACAGGTATGCTGGATATTCTTGCACGCAGTTTGTTCTTTTTGCAGAGTTGTGTGCTTTTGATCAACTCAGTGCTGTCTTAAATTTCAGTCTCGTCAAGACATGCCCTCGGAGGATGTGGTGTCCTTGCAAGTTTCTCTCATTAACTTAGCTATGAAGTGCTACCCAGACCGTGTTGACTATGTTGATAAGGTGTTGGAGACAACTGTAGAAATATTCAATAAACTTAATCTGGAACAGTAAGTAAATATCTGTTGTGTTTTCTCTGGGGTAGTAGTTATCCTCAAATCTTGTCTTCTACGTCATGTTTTTATAAGATAAGAAAGAGGCATGGTTTAGATTCTGCATCTTGGTGCAAGAACCAAGCTGTAGAAGTTCGTGACAACTTATAATGGGGAAAGCCTGACTCACCAGGGTTTACTCATCAGTGTGTAAATCTTCATGTGTAGCTTTACAGATGCATGATGTTTCTGCCAAACTTTGTGTCGTCATTATCTGTTCTTTCCCTTACAGCCCGCTAGGCTTTTCCTCTTACTGAATTTGCAGCCACAGTCTATTCTTGCTGTCAGTGATCTTAAAATTTGTAATTCTCACTGTGTATCCCAAAGAGCAAGATCCTATTTTTGGTACTTTATTTTTTCTAATCTTCCTTGCAGTGGGTTGCCTAGGTGTTGTGGTCTGTGTCAGAGTTGGTATTGGGGCAGGCTGAAGTCTGCCTGCATATGTGAACTTGTAATTAATTGTGGTTTTCCATGTATTTTCTTTTAGTATTGCAACAAGCAGTGCTGTTTCAAAGGAGCTGACCAGACTTCTGAAAATCCCTGTTGATACTTACAACAATATTCTGACAGTTCTGAGACTAAAACATTTCCACCCCCTGTTTGAGTACTTTGATTACGAGTCCAGAAAGAGCATGAGTTGTTACGTGCTTAGCAATGTGTTGGATTATAACACAGAAATCGTGTCCCAGGAACAGGTATGATAAAAGCTTGCTTACATGGTAATTCTGGGTATCTAAACTGCTGTTGGAAGGCTTGAAATCATACTGAGGGATCTTATGCAGGATATGCTTAGTTTCTGTTCCTTTCTCTTCCCCATTTTATTAGCACAGGCTTTACCTAGCTTGATATTTTTTTTGTTAAAGTTCTCAAATACGTAAAAACAAGATACCTTGTTTACCTTGTCCTAGAAATTCCTTCTTAAGCTTGAACAAAGACCTTGATTTCCCCCTTGAAATTTGGTCTTTTACCTGAAGAAGGCTGGAGTGGTACTGTCAGTGTACTGTCAGTACAGTTTTTCTGTGTCTCTCTCTTCAGAGAGGGACTCTTCCGTGTAAGAGGCAAGTAAGTCCTAAAGCATCAACAATTAACATGTGTTCTTAGTCCTTTGTCAGCACTGTGAATGGCTGTAAAGGCACTTCCAGTTGCTCTCAGCTTATGTTCGTAGACTACTCAGATTTAAACAGCTCATGTTGCCTTTAACAGGTTGATGCTATCATGAATTTGGTATCCACGCTGATCCAGGATCAGCCAGATCAACCTGCTGAAGACCCTGACCCTGAGGACTTTGCTGATGAGCAAAGTCTTGTGGGAAGATTTATTCATCTCTTGCGTTCGGATGACCCTGACCAGCAGTATAAGGTATGGCATTAGTGCTTCTGAGCGTGTTCATGTTCTGCCAAGTGTCAGTTTTTGCATTGTTAGTAAAGCTGGAAGCTGGGATATCACTGCTCTGACACTACAGACTCAATACACAACATCATGTATAAGTGTAAAAAGCTGCTTATTGAGAAGTAGGGGGTTGAGGACTCTAAAACACTTGTGAATTTAAGCTTCTAGTTCTGAGAGATGGTAATTTGGATGCAGTTCCATTAATCTAGTGTAATTCAATTAGCCTTCTTACTGCTTCATATTACCATCTATCTAAAAAGAATCAAGTGAAATTTGGATCTTAACTGCTTTATAGTTTTCTACAGGCTACTGTAGGAGGGGATGGTCCTTTTTGCTTGTGTTAAGCTGAGAATAGAAGGTCTGTGCGATTCTTAAATGTTAGCCCAGGCAACTTCCTCCTCACTGTCCAATCCAGAATGTGTCTGTACTCAATACAGTACGAGCATTGCCTAAAGCTTATCAAGCAGATACAGGAAAGGGTTTTATTGCTCAAAAAGCTACAGGTACTGCATAAATGTATTTCATGTTAAGCAGCTTGTTTGTCTTCCCCACCACCCATAAAATGCTGTAACTTATCTGATACCAACTCCTTGTCTTCCTGGTTTCCTTGTTCCATGGCGAGCAGGTTGTTGTAGATGCAAATAACATAAATCTTTAAGAATTCTCTAAGCTTCCAGTGCTTCTGTTTTTAGATCTTAAACACTGCTCGAAAACACTTTGGTGCAGGTGGGAACCAACGTATCCGTTTTACGCTGCCACCATTGGTTTTTGCAGCATACCAGCTTGCCTTTCGCTACAAGGAGAACTCCAAAGTGGTGAGTGGGCTTCTGTCTTTTGTATACTTGTTTCTTTTTGCCTGCTTCTTTAAGAAGAGCAGGGAGTGCTTTGTCTGGCTAATAGTGTGCAAAGTGTTAGTGCTTTTTTCCCCTCGAGGTAGACTGCACAGTCCTCTGCTGATTGCACTTTTCTAACTACTGCCCAAGTTACACTAAAACTACGTTTCTGTTCTTGTCTTTGTAATGCTTGCTAATTGAAAGTAATAGCTTAAATATGCATTTCCCCTTATTGTGGGGGATATTTGTGAAGAAATTAATGTTTGTTAAAAGCACTCTTAAAATGCAGTGCCTTGAAATTCTCTTGTAACTGTGATTTACTGCTCCAGTGAGTAACTAAATAGGTCTGTTTCACTTAACTACTTCACTAGTTGGGTTTTTGCTCAGGTGTGTTCTAAGCATGGCTGGGGTAACTGCAACTTGGTATAGACTTACAGGGAAGGTTTCTGTGAGGGAAAAATGGATGTGAGCTTTTTATAAATGTGAGGTCAATGCAGGGTGGCTAGGGCCACATGTATCAGCCCACATTAATTTCAGTGGTTGTGTGGCATCCAGAGGGGAGCGGACTGTAGTGCTTAACAGACTTTGTTACAGTTGAGTTTTTCTCTCACTGCTATGGTCTTGTTCAGACTTCAACTTGTTTTACTTTTCTAGGATGACAAATGGGAGAAGAAGTGCCAGAAAATCTTCTCATTTGCTCATCAGACCATCAGTGCTTTGATCAAAGCAGAGCTGGCAGAGCTGCCTCTTCGTCTGTTCCTACAAGGAGCACTGGCTGCAGGAGAGATTGGCTTTGAGAATCATGAAACTGTGGCCTATGAGTTCATGTCCCAGGTAAGTGTCTGGCTGTTACAGTCACTGTCCTGTGCTACCATAAATTTGACTTGGATCAATTTCCTGTACTTCAAACAGTCTAGTGTGGTTAAAACATCAAACATTACAGCTAACACTGTTGGGTAGAAACTCCTAACCTTCATTTTTGCTTCCCAGGGTTCTGTTAAATTAAGCTCCATTGATACTATTTTGAATACTCATTCAGGCAGTATTTGGTATGTTGTAATGCAGCCACCTCTTCATGCAGCTGGTTTGCAGGAGTGTGGCTTTCTCAATGTAAAATGTTTCTTCACTGCTTTTAAGACCATTTCCCAGCTGCTCTAGCTAGTATTGTACTGATCACATGCACTCTTGGAAGTTCTGTAAAATCTGTGGTGTTCACAGCTTTCATGCTTGTCTTTACTTATAACAGTGTTTCTCTTGAAACTCCTTAAATTATTTTGAAGTCTACCTGAAACTTAAGCCTTTCTGCCCCTTGCCCACATAAGATGAAGAGCTAACTTAAACTCTGTCTGGATTACAGGCCTTATCCTAATCTTTTCTCTAATACTGCTGCTAATGCATGTTCTTAAACTGAGTTACAGGTAACACCTTGTCTTCACTCACTGCGGATCAGTTGCTGTTCTGGCACAGCACGATTCTGACATGGACCAATGTGACAATTATGTGCCTTCTGCTAGAAATAATAGTTTGAAATTTCTTTGGTGGTACATTCTATTCTGAAGGCTCTTTATCCAATTGGCAGCGGTGCAGACATTTTCCTTACCTACTGTTTAGGCAGTAACCTACTACTTAAACTTCTGATGTACTGTTTTGCATTTCAAAGGGGCTTCTTTAATATTTGTTACTGAAGTTCCTTATTTGAGCAGATGCTTGAAATAAGGAGAAACTCAGTCTTTGGAATATAAGAGAGCTACTCATGTTTTCTCTGACTACTTAAATAAAACTGTTTCTCGTAGGTCACATTTCCAGTCTGTGGTTTTGACTTGATGGTGGCAGTCTCTATAGAATATACAGATATAACAGATGTACAACTGGACACTTTGTGTCATTAGCAAGTGTATTTTCCATGTTGTTCTGAAGCAGTAGTTAAGATCTGCCTTCTCCTCTGACTAGGCTTTCTCTCTGTATGAAGATGAAATTAGTGATTCAAAGGCACAGCTGGCTGCAATCACATTGATAATTGGGACATTTGAGAGGATGAAGTGCTTCAGTGAGGAGAACCATGAGCCTTTGAGGACTCAGTGTGCATTGGCAGCCTCTAAGCTCCTTAAGAAACCAGATCAGTGCCGGGCTGTGAGTACTTGTGCTCATCTGTTCTGGTCTGGCCGAAACACTGACAAGAATGGAGAAGAGGTAAGAATAAAAGAACACAGAACAGCACACTGTACCTCAGTAATGTAGCTGTGCCTTCCTTCAGGATGCAATAGCTTCTGAAGTGAACCCAGTGCTGTGATGCAGGCTTGGCTGGAATGTGTTCCAATATATGAAGCTTTTAACTCTGACAGTGTGCATAACTATAGAACCAAAGAAAATCAGACTTACAAGTGGAAGTACCATGCAAGATTTTGTGAATATCAAGTAGTTTAAGGCTGGCTCCAAGTAACCTCTTGCATTTTGCACATCTGTATGGCCATTTGTGCACAGATCAATGAACTTTGGAGGGACAGATTGTTGAATTCAAAAGAAAGAGGGTGTTCTTCCCAACTGAGCTGTTGTATTTGTGAAGAACTGTTTGAAATCTGCTTTACAAGCTATACATTTAGTGTATGTATTTACAAAACTGAATTTACTTCAGTACTTGAAGGCTTTCGGCAACTGTTTGTTATTGCCTAACTTAACAGAAACCTTACCCAAACTCTTAACAATTAAGTAAGGTACAGTTTAATGGTAGCTTGTTCTGCAGTTTGTGTAGTTCTCTACAGTTGTTTTTGTAGTGTACTCATCAAGGGAAGAAATGTTGGTACTCCCTGTTCTATTTCTTCTATTATATTCTTCTGTTCTTCTGTTTCTTGTAACTTTATTTTTACTTGTAGCTTCACGGAGGAAAGAGAGTGATGGAGTGCCTGAAGAAGGCTTTAAAGATTGCAAATCAGTGCATGGACCCTTCTCTGCAAGTCCAACTCTTCATAGAAATTCTAAATAGATACATCTATTTTTACGAAAAGGAAAATGAGGCAGTGAGTAAAAATGCATTCTTCATTAAATCTAATTTAAAGAGCATATTCTAACATCTATACTCATTTATACCCTGTATCATGTCTGCTCAGCTTGCTAGATAGTAATGTGAAGTGGTCAATTTTTGGTATGCTGGTAAAATGCAGTGCTCTCTTATGTGGAGAAGAAAAACATTTGTAATCTAGACCTGAATTTAAATTGTGAGACTTGGATGCTTCTATTAGATCAAAAGTGACTGCAGCTTAAAGTCTTACTGTATTTTCATCCAACTTCGGTGGTGTTTAACTTAATATGCACTAAGGGAAATAAAATTCTTAGAGCTATTTGAGGTCACTGAGAGTGCCACAAAAGATTGGTGTAAACTTTTAACCTCAAACTGGTATGATGGCTCACATGCCAGCCTCACTTCTGCCTCTGACATCTGAGATGGCAGTTGCAGCATACTCAGTTTTTTAGTTAAAATATTGAAGTGTGGTTAGTATGGTAATGTTAGTGTCTGAAGTTCCTATGTCATCGTTTAGTAAAGAGATGATAATAAATACTGTGTAGTTCTGAGAGAACATTTGAAGAGATTTTAGGGATTTGATAACTTCCTCTAACTGATTTCCAGCTACTACGGTAGCATTGGAGTTGCTGAATCTGAGGATGAAGGCAAAACGTTGTGTTACAAAGAGTTGAGCACACGTGTAAGAATAGTCCCTGTTGTACTGGCAGTCTGCAGTGCATTTTGTACCGTGGTGCTCTGTGTAACACTGGAGCTGGTGCCACACACAGCTGTACTTTCATAGGCCATGACTCGGTTCCTAAGAATAACTTAAAATCAGATCTCCCAATCCTCTGCAGAGAAAGATTGCCTAGGCAGACTGATTGTGTGCTTTATTTGTTTGACGTTATTAACATTTGTAATGAATGAAGTGGAGTGAAATGGCTGTGTTAAGTTACAGATCTGCAGGTTTTATCACTTGAATGGCTGTTCACGTTTGCTAGGATTTGGGAGCTTTCACAACATTCTGAAACCTGAAGTACTGTGCCTTCTAGGAGCAGCAAGACAAGGTGCAGAGTCCAGCAGCTTGTCTGCAAACGTTCTCAGTAACAGGTCTATGTTCAAATACCCGTAGTTTAGAGAAGCCTGTTAAAAATAATATTTATGTACCTATACAGAGGTCTTGTCAATTATTTTGGTGCTTGTATCTTTTCCTGTAGGTGACAATTCAAGTTTTGAATCAACTCATACAAAAGATAAGAGAAGATCTTCCAAACCTTGAATCTACTGAAGAAACAGAACAAATTAACAAACACTTTCACAACACACTGGAGCACTTGCGTCTGAGGAGGGAATCGCCGGAATCTGAGGGGCCAATCTATGAAGGTCTTGTTCTTTAAAGAGGATCTGCACTGTACTTCTTTCTTTTCATTTACATACCGTATGTTGTTTTGTTTTTTTTAAGATAGATTCATAGATTGTGCCTTTCAGAAATGTCAAGTTAACATTCATGTGCTCAGTCTGGCACTTCAAACACTTGTGTTAAATATTCTAACAAACTTGAAAGGTTGGACCAGCAACTCCAGGTTTCATCGGTTAGCATGGC
Organism: Callipepla californica brunnescens; assembly: GCA_023055505.1. NCBI lineage: Eukaryota > Metazoa > Chordata > Aves > Galliformes > Odontophoridae > Callipepla > Callipepla californica. The sequence continues at coordinate 6,423,863 of JALIRH010000016.1, forward strand.
TGAATCTTTCTTTGAAATCTCTGTGACATGGTAGGGCTCTTCTGTTTTTGACTTCTCTTGTCTGTTTGCTGTTGCTTCTGTGTCACTAGAGTTCTAAACTGGCAGTGACTGTCATCGGAAACTGTGACCGATCCTTACAGAGCATCAGACTTCTGGGGTTATTGTATGTCAGGTTCTGCTTGTGCTTTTCTTTTAATGCAAGTTAAAACTAAGTGTAATGTTTTTCCCTAAGAACTAGAATATATTAATGCATGTTTGGAGAGTTTTAAAATGCCATGTTCAAAAACAGAAGTTATATTTTGCATATTAAGGCTCTGTGACATTCAGTGAGAGCCAATACTGTGCACAGGGCGTATTTATCAAGATAATTTTGTTCCAAATAGTATAAAAATAGAGAAATTGCAATCTATATAGATATGTATAACCTTCATTACTGTAAATTTAGGGGAAAATGCATTACACGAGTTTATTCAGTATCATGATTTTTGCACCAGTGAAACAATAAAATTGCTATTAACACCTGTTGTTTTGTCTGTTCAGAGCCCACTGTTGAACCTAGTACTATCTTCTGATAAAAGCAGAGGAACTTCTGCTTTGAAGGGACAAAGAGACAAAGACATGGTTAATGTGGACAAACTAAGGAGGGTGCTAGCTGTCCTGATGTAGAAAACTATAATCCAAAATCAGTTTCTGCTGAAAAGTGTCTGTTCACACTTCAGAGTGCTTTTCTGACTTGAGAGTGGTGGAGAGTCCTAGATTCTAGGTCTATGCTAAGCAGGAATGTGGCAATTCAATGTTGAAGCAGTAGGAATTTGAGTGGTAGAACAGTTCCCGGTGGTATGTGAAGACTGATCTAGTTTTAGTTTAATACCCTTTGCTAAAAACTTGGTTGAAATATTACTTCTTGACCTCAACTGACTGCAGTATTCTGAAGCTATGTGGCTGAACTTCCTCACTCCTTGAGTTGGTCACTGTTATTAACATGGCCTAGGCTTTATTGGATAAGGAAGTCAAACTGGGCTGGGTTTTCTAATAATTTAATGTCACCACTTCTTTTTGAAAAGAGCGGATATAATCCTCAGAAACCTAAGAATTCTGGATCTGATAAGCATTAGATCATTGCTCTACTGGTTTGGAGGTGGAGGAGAAATGGAGGGAATCCAATGGCCTCGCTTTGTGGTGTAATTAAGAAACCTTTGAATAGCATTACTCAGTATATGCTGATGCTGTCCCTTGTTTAAGAAAACAAGTTAAAGGAGATTTATTGTTTTAAAGTATCCATAGAAACATATTACGTTTGTGTAGATAGATTCATATGGGTGGAATATGCTCTCTTAGCCTAGGACATTTGTGAAACCATGTTTAATTCTCAAGGTAATTTGTAACTCAGGAATGATTTTTAATAATGGTTTTGTGGTTTCAGCTGCAGTTACTGTGATGCTGTGAGGCAGTACTTTTTCCCACATGCTCTTTGTTGACAGTTGTAACACTTCCACAGTTTGTAATTACCTTTATTGAAACATTATAAAATGAACTTCATGATTGGTGGACGTTGAGATCAGCTGTGCTAACATGCTTTGTGGCTGTGGCTGTTCTGTAGCTATGAGTTGTCTGCAGAATGAAGTGTCTGTGAAAATGTAGAAGATGCTATTGAAGGTGGAAACAAATCACCTTTTCCACCCAAATCAGTGCTCCTTTATTGGTGTACTTGTTCAGCTTTTCTGGTAACCTGACTGCTCTGGAGCCTCTTGCTCCGTGCTTTTTTTGGGTGCTGTTAGTTATTTAGGGATTGGGGAAATACCCTTCCCAAAATGCATATGTTTAGCACCTAAGACCCTGGGGTCCTTTCAGAATGGGGCTGGGGGTAAAGTATAACAGATCCAAACTAATGTTTAATTAAATTCCCTACTGGTGTTACATGGAAATATTAAAAGTGAGACACTCCCCAGTTATTGGATACGACTTTTGTATTCTCTTTTTGTCTCTTCAGTGCTAGTACACCATCACCAGGAAGCATACTGCTGGCAAATCCCCAAAGAGCTTTGAGAAATTACCTTTGTTTTCACTGATTATTTCTGCAGCTACACAGATGACTGTATTCTATACATTCCTGAATACTTACTCACCAGCGTTCCCTTAAATATTCAGTGCACAGTGCATTTAATATTTACAGATGAGCATTGGCCAGTTTGTGTTCCCACCAAAAGTAAGATGTACTTGCTGACAAATTTCAGTTTTTTACATAAAAATATGAGGATGAATTTTAACTTTTCCTGGACACAGGAGTTTGATAAAGGCTTTCCTGAAGCTCACGTGGCGTAGAGGGTATAGAACAGGATTAATGGCTGAATTCACCCACAGAAGCCAAAACCAAGTCTCAAAAAGTGAGGGTAAGTCACAGTGCCCGTGGAAAGCTGCTCTGATGATCATTAAAAGTGTATAAGGTGCCCAGCACAAACCGAATACACTGACAATAATTGCCAAAGACTTTGCTACTCTTTTATCTCGAGGAAGTTTGAATCTGTTTGCTGTAGCAGTGTCTGCCCTGGTGGTGGTGTTGCCTGTGTGTGCTGTAGTTTTATAGACTGTTCTTCTGAGTCTCAGTCTCTACACCCACCTGAGGTGGTGCAAGATCTCACTTGACATTCACATTTAATGCCTGATTGTCAAATTCCCGTGGGATGAGCCTTGGAGCCTTCTGCAGGGGAGAAAGGCTGCTTGCTTTCTTCTTCTCATGTTTTTGTCTGTTAGCAGGTTTTACAAAAAATAAGGTGTGTTCCCTTTTCTCCCCTTGGAAACTCATTTCACAGTCCTCTTGGCCGGATGATAAGTTTTAATTTCTGAGAGAGATGCGTTTCTTAATGTTAAGGTAAGTGCTTAAATTGAAGTATGTAAAAGTGATAAAAAGTGTACAGAATTCAAGAAGCAGTCATTAGGGAATACCAGTTGTACAAGAATTCTGCATGACATTCTCCTGGAAAGATGCTCTTCTGGGCAGTGTACTCCCAGCTGAGACTGGCTGGACTATAGAGAAGGAAAGAGGCAATCCATCATTTTCAGTATTGCATTTCTGGTCTTCCCTTTCTGTGCCCTGTAACTCACCTGAGAAAGAGAGAAGTTAAGTCGTGTATATTAGTGGTATCTCAAGTGGTTCCATGGGTATGTTGCAGTATGGACCTCTACCTTTTGAAGGCTGATGGTGGTGTACATTGGTTTGGGCACAGGGGTTCACGGGCTCACCAAAACTGTGGAAAAGGCATTTCTGAAATACCCCTTCTAATAAACAATGTTTATTATAATAATATTATAAATAGGTATGTTCTGAGAATATGCATCAGGTATTGCAAACTAGAGAACAGGCTTTTCTGAAGTAAACATCCATTGCAGTTCCTAGAATTGGCTGTTACTAGTTGCTCGTGTTCTTTGCATAAGCTATGACACAAGTTTACAGCTTACCAAAAGACAGCTCTTTAAAATACATCAGTGTATTTTATATTAAACCATTTAAAAGCTTAAGTAAAAGAATAGAGCTTGCATGGGGATTGTGTGAATGCAGACCCTCACTGCTCTGTACAGATAGCTCTCCTTTCTCAATGTGAAAATTACCCTTACAGTCTGTGGGTTTTGGTCTTCAGAGGTGATGCTGTTTTGGTTAGGATGGCAATGCAGCTGAGGAATTCTGAGGTTTGTGTGAATTGGCTCTGATTTTTTGCAGTCCTTTTCAAGACTGCTCCTGAAATCATTAGCAACTTCTGTAGGAAGATAAAAATTTCACTGACATAATAACTGAGATCTCATTTGTGTGTTCTTATGTTTCTGCACACCAGTGGATGGATTCTGTACTCTAGCTTTGGGAAAGACTTTTATATGGAAGATTTATTTGAAACATTTCAAAGGGGCTGAACTCCGTCACTTACTTTCTGTTTCTGAAACCATGCAGTCTATATATTTATACTATATGTATGGTCATGAGCGTGGCTTATAAAAGTAAAATTCATGGCTAATACGGAACTTAGAAAATAAAGGAATGTTGTGTTGATTATTTGAGAATCTGTTCATTTCTCCCTGCTGAAAAACTAGTTGGTGAAATATTAAGCTGCACATAAACTATTTAAGTGCTCTGTTTACTGAAAAGGTATCGTTGCCTGATACCTTTCCAGAAGATTTCTTTTAGCCCTGTTTGAAGAAGGGAGCATTCTGATTCATGCAGTTTCCCACAACTAGCGTACGTGGGTGAGCATATCTGCAGAAGTGACAGAAAAACAGAATGTTTTTCCCTCACCACAGACAGATGACTTTCAGAGCAGATCAAGTTTGTCTTCCAAGTAGATGTGGGGAAGCTGCTTTGCAAGGAGGTATCCTCCAGCTGGCTGCAAGTGGTGCTGGTTCAGAGACCTTCTTTGAAGCGCAGCTGGAGTATTAAGCGTACTTAAGCTGCATGTTTGTAGTATCTCAATTCAAAATTACATGGTTGTGTCTTTTACCAAATAACGTGTTGTGCATAACAGTTCTTCCTTTGCTCGTTCCCTTTAAAGATATTTAGTTCTACTCCCAGGACTTCACGTGGTGGGTAATTCTCTCCTGGTGGGTACACGAGCAGACTGGAGCCTAACTTTGCTTTCTAGTGGAGTGAAGAGCAATTGTTGCACTTTTCAGTGAGGTAGGTAAAATCATACTGTAGCTGGAACCTTCACTGATGTGGAGGACCACATTAACTAATTTGTGTGTTCCTGAGAAGGTATGTAACTGCTGATAGCCTCATTTAAAGTTTTAATAACTGTTCTCTAGTTAGGCTTTGGAATTTCACAGGAGGAAAAAAAAAAAGCCTCCTTGGCCAGGAGCAGTGGAATGATTTTCTGATTGCTTTATCAACTGATAAATCAAACCCTGTTGTTAAATGGGTCTGAGCACAGCTAAATGAACAGGGAAACTAAAACCCATGATGATTATTTCCTGTTAAGTTTATACTCTGCCAGTCAGGTTTTGCCTGCATCGCAGTTCACTTGGTTCCCACTGATGATGCATTTTATTCTGTTCACTAAAGAAACGTTCAGTCCAGTTCAGTCCTGTGCATAACGAGGGCTGTGGGGTTGCAGGGTTTGGTGTAGGTATCAGTGCTAACAGCCCCACCTGCCTTTAAGGCACATGAAGGCAGGGTTAGAGCTTCACATTGAGGCTGTACTTCCTGTCTTGCACAAATAAAGAGCACTGCAATCCACGGAGTCTTTATAAGCAGCATCTCTTCACTCATAATGCACTCCTTCCCATCCAATTCAAGTGTGATTTGCTGCTTAATGAAGACCTGTTTTGCTTATGTGCGTACTAAGATGCTGCACGGAGGAGGTGCTGAGGCCGGGCTGGTTGTTCTTGCAGGGACAGGGTACTTAGAAGTCTTTCAGAAACATTCTAGAGGCCACAGCTTAGAACGTTTAATGTTCACAGCTAGACAAACTTGTAAAACAGTGCCAGCAGAACAATAGCTCCAGCATCCTTCTTCTGTTCAGTTAAACTCCAAAGGCAAGGCAGCTCCCACCCGCTGCGTGTTCAGTATTCATCGTTGCATGTGGCGATGAAGCAGGCTGTTCCCATTAGTGTCAGTGGGAGTTAAATAAGCAGTTACAGAACATTAAGAGGAAGTGATAGCCTTTAATCATGCTTTATTAAAAAAAGCAACCTAAAACTGAACAAACACGTATTTCTTTTTAAAGAAGTCACTGACACTCCTCATATGCTTGAAGTTCATACTTGATCATGTGCTAGCACATATCCCTGCTCTGTGCAGCAGTATTAAAGCCATTGCTTCTGCGTGGACCAAATCTAAGTGTGCCTTCTTAGCAGTTCTCCAAGCTGCAGTATCTTTGTGCTGGGCACAGCTGGCTGAAAATGCTTTGCTAAATGTGAATGTTCTGCTGAGCGCCGAATTTATTTCTTCAGGACAGCTTCATGTCTATAGTGGACATCAAGTTTAGACCAAATAAAAGTAGGGAATTGTTTTCTGTGTTGGAATGTTATGTTTAACGGGCATTACTTTGTAATAGTTCAGCTTTTCAAGTAAAGGAAGTTCTCATTTCAAATCTGTTACAAGTACTGCAAAGAAAAAGAGTAAGTTGAATAATATCATGAGTTGTCTCAAGCATGGAACTAAGGAAATGTAAGAAAAGGTTTTTTCCGGAAAAAAAAGATTTTGAATTTGATGCAAATCAAATCCTTTTATAATCTCTTCCTGATAAGCGTGTTTTGAAATAATCCTGTTGTCATTCATCTCTATTTCACACCCATTCTTATGGTTTACTGCTCATCCTGTCTGTGCTTGCAGCAAACGTGAGTAACTGCCTCTCTTAAGCAAAGCCACATGTGCTGGGCACGCAGAAGTTGAAGTGTGATGCTCTTCAGTGCTCTCATGTAACACGTCTGGGTTTCTTGTACTGCTGCTCAGTATGTGATCCCTCTGGCTGAGGCGTCAGGGATGGGAAATGAGCCCATGTGCTTGGATTCTCCAGCTCTAAGAGAACTTCGAGGCCCCAGGGTGCGCTGAGGGTCGGTCTGCAGTGGGTTTGAGACCGTTGTGCGTTTCACAGAAGCACTGATGCGGTGTTGGGGGCTGTTTGTGGTGGGCAGAGCTGTGAGTGGGACTTTGCTGCTATAGTCAGAACGGAGTTATTTGCATCATGTGGCGTTTGGAGGAACTTGCAGAATTACTGGCTTCAAAATTGTTATGACTACTGAAGTAGGTTTGAAGACTTCTGAAATAGTCCAGCCTGTTTTTCAAATAGGGAATCTTTACCCTTATAGATTGGCTTGCAGTGATGGGCTTTTTCTGAGTGTTCTTCCTTTGTAGGATGGCTAGCAGGAAAGCTTGCCGGGGGACGTGATCCTTACAACTGCCTTACTTTGAAGGCGTTAAACTTGTGAAAGTGCCCAACTGTACTGACGTGGTAACATCCTCATTAGCACACAGTCACTGCTTTGCTGCTGTAGTAGTAGATCTTAAAAAGAGCATAAAATAATATCAAGTTTCTTTTTATGCCAAACAGGAAATATTTCAGTTGAATTCTTTTCTGCTTTATAGACATTATTACAGTGTGGCAGCATAAACAAAGGAAAGAAATAGAGTGACTTCAAATACATATCAGTGTGTCATTTTTGTTTCTCAAGTAAATGAGGACCTGTGTTTGAAGGGTAAGATTTCCAGATACGGGAACATGGGAGGAAAAATTAATCTGGATGTCAACTGTTCAAAAGGAAAATATTTTTTTGGTTTCTAAACTACTTAACCTTAATTAATTTGGATATAGTTTAAAGATCTTTTCATTATCTTGTTTGAATTGAAGCATTTATTCTAGGCTAAGGTCTTTCCAACCATAATGGTGCTGTGATAATCAGAATATATTTTGATCTTTTGGGAAAGAAAAAAAAAAGCTGCTTTTTTTTTTTTTTTTATTCAGGCTGTTGTGTTAATTGAATTTGATCCAGTTCTTAAATCGATGCTTGCTGAGGATCCATGTTATACTGCATTTACTTAAAACTGAAACAAAATTAGGAAACCCACAGGCACCCATCCTGAACAAATGATGATAACCACAGAGAACAATGACTTTCATCAAAGGGATTTGTTACTAGCATTTCTAGAACTGTGCACGTGGATGAATCCAACTCCTCCACACATATGTGCCATCCTACCTACAAGAACTAAGAGATTTGCTCTTCTTATCTACATTAGTAGGTTGCAGTCATTACGAATGACTGTTGCTTTTCCTGTCAAGTCTTAAACATATCTTCAAAACGTTTCAAGAATTCCATTGCAGGAAGAATTGAGTTTCACATTTGAGCACATGCGCGGTTAGATGTTGCTTTGTAATTACACATAATTACACATTTAAGCAGTATCGAGTAAAGTTGTTGTAATTATGCACAAATTGTTAAGCAGATTGAAAGCACAGATGATGAAGTCCACTACAGAAAAGCGTCTAGAAAAGTCCAGCGTTACTGTGCATACTGTGTTCTGCTTTATGATGTCCAGAACTAACTGGCGCCTGCTACTGTTCTGCCTGCCAGCTGAGGTCGCACACTCCTGGAAGGCTGGAGCTATCTGACTACCATCTGCTAAGGCATAATCATGAGCCCGCTGTCAAGTGTTTGTCAGAAATCACTTCATGCTAATTGGTCTCTTTTCTAACACAATTCAGTAGCTACATTTTAAGACCCAAGAGCCATCGTTACTGTACTTTCTTCGTCAAGATAGAGACACAGCTGTACTACAGATAAAAAACAACTTAAAGCACTTGAAATACAACGAAATCACAGGAGAATAATTTCTAAACAGCCACATTCAGAATTTGAACTGGGATGAAGCATTGATCACAGCAGCATAATGCCCCATCGCCAACAGCTGCGTTCTTTCGCATCTTTAGTAACTTCAATTTTGTTTTGTTTACAGCGAATGAAGAGGTGCAATGATCACACAAAATCAACACTGCAAGCAATTTTCGTTCTTTTCAAGCGTGCCTCCTTCCTGACGTGATTATACCCAGTGATTTGTTGTGTTCTGCATCTGCAGTAATGATGATTTCATCCCTGTCTTTAAATATTGTGTCCTGTGGCAACATGCAGTGTTGTGCAGTGTTAAATGCCTGGTAAACAGTGCTCGCAGTGTTAGTCCAGTGCTGGCCTGGCCAACGCTCAGGGAGCACGGCTGCTGGCACTGTCATTGCAGGTGAGTCTCAGTCAAGTAATCTGCTTGGACTTGAATTTTCTGTTCTGTAGCTTTCTTCTGAAAGTCATTATCCAGATTAAGCATCCCTCCTTCTGCAAATGACGGCAGTGTCAGGTGTGTTTGTGGGTAAGAGAAAGTCGATATGTGACAAGTAAAGGAGCACAGATCTTGAAACTCCTCAGTTGGATTGCAAGAAAAGAGGTGCCTAAAAACAGAAAAATCCAGATCTATAATGCTGTTACTGTGGGTTTAAGAAATAAGGTCTGGTGGACCGATTTTAAGCCATGTAGCACATTTCTGAAGAAGCCGGTGTTGGGATTCTGAAAACAGCTTAAATTATACCAGAGAAAGCACTTCAGAAAGCATCCTCTGCTGATAAAGACAAGCAGTAATGGAAGTAAATGACTTCCAGCTCTAATTTTTCTGACTTTCAAAGACACATTGGCTGCAGTGGTACGGCTCCATCTGTGATATATGCAGACGTTTAGATAAGAGAGAACTCATATGTGAAGCTCCAAAGCAGTTCTTAAAAAAAATAAAAAATAAAATCCATGAATTGGATTTGATTTTCTCAGGGGATGAAGAAATGAAGCTGTAGAGGTTTGTAAAAGTTTAATTGTTCTTCTGGTTAGATTCAATTTATTTAGGCTTACAGTGATGCAGTACCTGTCAAAGAAGATAATTTGTAACTAATAACCCAAATAATTAACAGCAGTCTACATTTACGTGGCACATTCATCCCCAGATGTAGAAGTGCTTTACAAATGAGTTAATCAAACACATGCAGCAAAAAAATAGTCTAAATTTTATGATGGACAAATGGAAGCCTATGGAGATTAAAGTTATTGCCATGGTAACAAAAGGGATTTGTGTCGAGCAGAAATGTATGCAGTCATTTTACTGCCTTATTTACCAGTCTTTAGATTTTTTTTTTTCTTTTGTGCTTTTTTATTGTTTCTTTCCTATCACTATGAATCTGTGCTGGCTTGTCTCAGCCACTTACTCTGCACATGTTTGATAGACACTTTCAGATTTACAGGTCTTATATTAACTTTTTTTTTTTCCCATTACATATAATAATTTAATTTGATCTTTTGCTACTTGTGTGTGAAGGTTGCCTTGTGATGAGAGGTAAAGAAAATATTACTGTAAGATACCTTAAAGCAGAAGCAGTCTGTGTTCTCTAATAAGATATGCTTATATCCACAAAGGAGATCTGCTGTTAAGAATTTTGTCATCCAGCAATGAATTAAAATAAAGATGTTGATTCTTTGGATAGGAGCACCAGATAAAACGCTCTGCTATTTTTATTTATTTTTTTAACTTCAGAATTGAATTTCCAGGTGGCATGAGCAGACAGTGCTGCAGTGAGGTCAGTGGCACATAATGAAGTTCTGGTCCAAACTATCCAGGTGAGTTTATATCCTGCATCTATTTCTGTGAGCAGATGCTTTTTCTTCGTAACTTCATGGATAAAACTAAGGGCTGCCCTGACCCAATAAGCTGCCTGCTCTTATCTTTAATAACTGGCAGCCATCAGGCTCACACTTCGGAGATCTGAAGGAAGAGCTCAGCAGAGTTTTCCCCAGCAATTTATTTCACACTGCATGACCGCCCTGCTCCGCAGGGGTCATGGGCTGACTTGCTTCTTCAGCAGCCCTCTGCTGTGCGGCTTTCCTGAGCCAGGGCTGTGGGTTACAGCAGCCTTCTTTGAGCAAAGCGTTTGGGTGATGTCTCTGACACCTGCATTGGAGCTACTGTGATTTGACTGTTTGTGAGGTGCGTGTTGGGCCCCCACCTGGCCACATTGCACCTGTGGGGTCTGTTTCGCTGTGTTGTTCTTTCCGATAAAAACGAGTGAAATACCAAAAGAAGACAAATGTCTCCTTTTTAATACCAACACTTGGAAGCTAAGCTGGGTAATCACGCTGTTAGAGATGTAATAAGGCAGCCCTCTTGTGGCCATTTCTGTTTTACAGCGATTGTGGCTTCAGAAAATAAAACCGAACCACTTTAAACAGCCATTGTTTGCAGGAAAAATGAATGCTTCTCACTTCAGAATTTCTACTGTGTACTGTTAAGCTTTCTGAAGTGGTGCAGATCGTGGACCAAGCCAGTTTTTGTTTGATCTGATAGCTTGATTTCGAGGTACAGCTCAGCAGAGCACCAGTTCTATGTGCCTGGCTCCAGCACTGACAGTGTGCTGTATGATCAAAACCTGTTCTGCCCCAGCGTGTGAGGCTGTGTTCTGTCACAGGACACTGATCTGAATGGCTTTGCGTAGCGGTCTGCATCTTCTTGCTGGAGCATCCTAACCTTTTTTTTGCCTGCTGTTAGTTGCTCCCTGTCCTCAGCTGTGGTAGTGATTCCAGTCACCTCATCTCTGCTGAATGCCCACTCTGGAAAATATGAACATCTTTCAACTGCTTTGCTTGACCTTACTTTGTTTGGGACTGAATCCTTACTGTGAGTTTATAGGAACATTACTTCCAGATTCTTGATCGTAGAATCTGCTCCAACAGGCCCTTAGACGTGAGGGAGACAACTGGCTACTCGCATTGACCCGTTTGAGGGGAGATAACTAATTTTATCACAGAATGCGTATGTTCACGGTGGTTTTATTTCTTAACAAGGCGGACACTGCCGGGGCTCCTCAGCTACCCCGCGTCCCAGCGCCGAACGCCTCACGCCGCCTCACGCCGCCTCCCGCCCTCAGGCGCCCCGAGCGTAACGGCCCGGCCGCCGCGCGCCCCTCCGGCAGCCAATGCGCGCGGGCGCTGCCCGTGACGCGCGGGGCGGCGGCGCGGAGAGTTTGAAATCCGTGCGGGCGGAGCGGGCGGCATGGCCGGGCTGGGGCCGCGGGAGCGCGCCGAGCCGCCGGAGCCAGGTACGGCCCGCAGCCCGTCGGGCTCGGGGAGCTGCTGGGGGCTGCGGCCGCGCGTTCCCGTGAGGCGCTGCCGCCGGACTGGGGAAAGCGGTTTGTATTTGCGTGAGGCGGCCGCGGCCTTCCGGGGTTCGGTTGCGGTACTGCTGCGGCGATGCTTGGTGGTTACGAGCGCCTTGTAGTTTTCAGCGCCTGACTTGCAGCGCTTTTCGTCGTGCGCTGTAGGGTTTGTCACGGAAGGCAGGCGTGTGATTGACAGACAGATCATGGGCGGGAAAGGAGTTGTTTGGGAATAGAGGAGCGAGCAATGACTGCGTGCACGCGGTGACCCGTGGGTTTGCTTTGTCCCCGCTCCTCCCCAGCTCCCACCCGGGAAGATGAGGACACCTGCAGCGATTATGGAAGCCGTGACAAGCCGGGCACTGCCTTGGGAAGGACTGTACCGGATGGGAGTGCCCTTTTTCCAGATATCTTTCGCACGGATCATCTTTTGTTTTATGAGAGGTTTAAAGCTTACCAGGATTACATCTTGGGTGAGTGATTTCAGTAGGGGAAGAGTACACCGTCAGGTTTCTTAAGGCTTGCATTCTAGAGTCAGAGCCATGTGGAATGCTCACTGCTAGCAGCAAGGGCTAGAGCATCCCTGGTGTGTGCCATCGCTGCTGGGCTGCCATGCTGTTACCTCAGCTGCTGGGCCCAGGAGGGGATGGCACACAGAACTTTTCTGTGTAGTGAGACTCCTTGAGATAACACAGAGGCTCTGCAGCAGCGAAACCCAAAACCTTCAGTGGTTTTCATTTTTCACTGAGGACTTTTCATTCTTTTCTCGCCTAAATGTTCTGCCTTCCATTTCATTTTAGCTGACTGCAAAGCTTCTGAGGTGAAAGAATTCACAGCTGAGTACCTGGAGAAGGTCCTTGAGCCGTCGGGATGGCAAGCTGTTTGGCACACTAATGTGTTTGAGGTCCTCGTTGAGGTAAATGGAGTGCGGCTGTTCAGGCATTAGTCTCCAACAAGTGTCATTTACCTCTCTAACAGGCACATCGTGTCGATCTGTGTCAGCTAGCACTTAGTGAGGTCTGCCAGATCATTCTCTTTGTGATCACCTTCCTCAGCCATATCTATGATTCTGCCTAGAGAAATTCTAAGAGCTATTCATCCCGACAGGTTGTTGATGTGGAGTACTCAGCTCTGAAGGCAGTTGTGCGGCTCTGCGAGCCTTTCCTGTGTGAGTCACAGGTTAGCACCTTCACGTTGGAATGCATGCAGGAGCTCTTGGAGCTGAAGGAGCGTCGGATACCACTGCAGGAGCTGTGGGTTGTTTATGATGAGTCGGGGGAGTTTGACCAGACAGCACTCGCTGTGGAGCATGTCAGGTAGGGAACTGCTTGAGGGCTAATTCTTGTCTTGGGCAATTGCACTCTGGTCATATCTAACGTGTGGTGTCCTGGGTTCTTGTGTCCATGCTGGCAGCCCCACATGCCTAGCTTTCCACAGTCAGTACTGTGATTGATACCTTGAGGGCTGTCAGGAGTCTGATCACAGGGAAAACTTGACTGTCTTCAGTAGCTGAAGGCAGTCACACAAAAATGAGGTTCATCTATCTGAGAACAGACTCATTCTGCTGACCATTGCTCAGTAGTAGAGACCTAAGTGCATATCACAAAAGTGGCAAACTTCTTGCGGAGAGAAAAAGCTTAGCGTAAGGATGCCTAACCAAAACCAAATAATTAAAAGCCTCAGAATCTTGTGCACGTCTTTTAAATCCAGCTTGTACTCACTCAGTCTCTTGATGGAGGTCAGAGGGACTTGAGCTGTTATGGATTTTGATCCAAGAAATACAAATTAAAACTCTTCATACAGAAGGACAACTGTTGTGTCTGCTAAATGGCTTACAGGAGGGTGATGTGGCATTGCAGAGAGGATGTTTTCATTTGCATTCTGGAATTGATAACATTTGTATTTCTAGTGCCGTTGTCTCTGCTTGGTTAAATGTAGCCTCCTTTGTGTTTAAAAGCTTACTTTGCTTCAAAAAGGTTCTTCTACGAGTGCATCTGGAGGACCTGGGATGAGGAGGAGGAGGATGATTTTGATTACTTTGTCCGATGTGTTGAGCCTCGACTGAGACTGTAAGTGTAACACTTTTTGCATTATTAGATGGAACCAAGTGGAAGGTGACATGGGAATAGTGGCATACATAGATCTCAAAGAAATGGTTTCATTAGAAAATTAAAGCAAGCCTGTTCTAGTAGCAGCCATTGCCTGATGCTCTATTTTCTTATAGAGGAGAGTATAACTAAAGTTGCCACTTGATTTCTGAGCCCTTGTTTTCCTCCTGCAATCCCTAACCTCCCATCAGATGGCGCTCCAAATCCATCTATCGCCTCCTTAAGCTTGCTGGAGTCAGTAATGTAATCCTATCTAAAGCTGGCATGGAATGCTCTCATACCTTTGGGCATAGAGTAAGAAGCAGAATGGAACAGAATGTAAACAAAAACTTGCAAATCATTCGTCCTGAAGGTGGGTTGTGTGCATTTCTTTGCTTTGTGGGATTAGTTGGCATTGGGTTTTCTGAAGGTGGATTTTTTAATGCCATCTGGCTGTATGGACATAGAGCAGTGCATGAGGACACAGTGTGGTTACGTGCTCGAGGGGGTTAAGTAACACAAGCATGCTTTTTAGTTATGCTGTGTTTAAAATAACATGAGTACCTCATTCAGATGCATCTGATATCACTATGATGCCTTGAAACTACATCAGCAAATATTTACAGCTAACCCTGAACTACTCTTCAGAATATAATATCAGGTGTGCTAGAATACAGTGTATAGCACAAGCTTTACAAAGGGAATTAGTAGCAATGCCTGTACTGTAAAGGTGTCTGTGGGTCTGTTTCTAACAGGGTACAGTGGCGTTTGAGAGCTCTGATATGCTTGGATTTCTGGGCGATCATTCACATGAGTGGGATGTGTTCTATGTGCAAATTGCACACGTTTGTGAAGTGTTTATACTTTACACTCACAACGCAAGGCTATTCTGTTGTTGAGGCTTTGGATCTTGATAAAGTCTTTGTGTGGAATTAACCAGAACTCAATGGTTTGCCAAGAGAGAATGTTTTTGTCTGTGAGTGACCTTAGTGTTGATTTATTTAGAATCCAAAATGGTTAAAAACATCTTCAAGTAGAGAAGAAAATATCTTTTGTCCCCCACCATGCTTAAGGCAGAGCTTGTCCTCCAAGCTATGCTGATGTGAGTGCCATCCTGTGTTGTGGTTGAAGTGCTCATCTGTTGACTCAGAAACTGCATGGAAGCGTGTGATGCTTTAAACTTTACCAATCTCTGATGTGCAGTCTTTCAATCAGAACTGATATATCCTAACACTACACGTGAATTCTATACAGGTTTCTTGAGGCAAGTAATATCAACCGTTTAATCGAAACTTGGGAGAAAAAAAAGTAAAAATGAAGATCAAGTTTTACACATTTTTATAGCGACCAGCTCTAAAGCAGAGTATGCATCTCAGGGCCAAGCTATGTGTAACTTCTAGTTTCCATCAGATATTTTATTTCTGCGTTGCTATAAATCCTTTTTCACATAAAATCATGCTGCATTAACATTCTGCTCCCTCTGATTACATTGCCAAAATCTTGAGAGGCTTTTTCTTTATATCCTCTTTGTAATAACTGCATCCTTATTTACGGCTCTGATTATAGATTTTTTTTCTTGCTTTTTTCTGCATTTAATGCACCATAAGATCTTTTGAACCTTGAGGATTTGCCCTTATTTCATGCGTTTCTTCAGCAGAGCTGTTTATGCTGTGTTAAGTTTGTTCTTGACAAAAATGGTGGGAGAACATTAAATCTTGTTTCATTTTATGTTGTTATTGTCCAGCATTTCTTTTTTTTTTTTTCATGACCATGGTAAGTTCTGCATAACTGCCTGGCACTGTCTAGCTGGCAGATCTCTTAATCTTAATGCAACTTCAGGCTGGCATTCTCTGCCCACTAATTTCCTTTGTGGAAGATCCTTCTGGGACAGAATTTCATACACGGTGCTTTCACATCTTCGTCTCATGCAGACACTGCTGTGTTCATTCTGGGTTTTTGTTGGGGTTATTGTTGAGGTTGCTGATAGAGATTTCCCATTATATAGGGTTTTTCATTTCATTCAGATGTGATTTTTCTCAGGATTTCCAATAAAAGCTTGAGAAGTAGGCTAGTTTTGATTTCTAATTAGAAGTTTTTATTTTTGTAGCCATACCTTTTGTTTTAGAATACATTTCTTACCATTGTTACCTATTCACCATGAGGGATTATACTCTATACAGAGGAGAAAGTAAAATATCTGTATGTGTCTGAGGGTTCTGGTTTTGTGTCGTGTTGTTGCAGACTGCAAAGAATTTCAGCTTCAGTACTGATACAGAACATCTCGAATTCTCTCTGGGTTTGTATTTGATCTTTCAAAATTGTAAATGGGAAATCATTTGATCTCTTGCTCTGAATTGCAGGCATTATGACATCCTGGAGCACCGTGTGCCTTCTGGTCTTGTTGCTGATTACCACAACTACTTGTCTCAATGTGAAGAGCTCTACAGGAAGTTTTTAGATGTGAGGAACAACATAACAAGTAGTGATTCAGACTCTGAAGTGGAAAATGTCTCCATGGTGGAGGGACTAAAGCTGTATGAGAAAATAGAGCACTTGAAACAAAAACTAAAACTAATTGAGAATCCTCTGCTGAGGTACTTAAGGGGTTTAATGGAAGGAGAGTCCTGGTGGGGAAACCACATGTAGAGTGTTCTTTTCTGAAGGACTAATTGATAGCTTTGTTCTTGTTCTAGGTATGTGTTTGGTTACCAAAAATACAGTGGTCTCCAAGCTAAAGGGCAGAGACCAACAGGTATCAAGATCACTCATGTTGTATCCTTAACTGTGATGGCGAGTCTCTTGCAGTCTTTGATAAGGGACAAACTTTGCCCTGAATCCTGTGGTGAAGAACTAGAAATACAGGTAAAGTAACAGCAATTGTCTGTTCACCAATGCTTTTTTCTACTCAAGAAACAATGTGAAAGAATCATGTACGTGAAAGGTGATACACTTGCACATTGTATTTTTGAGTCCAAAAACAGCACTGTAATTTAAACAATAAGTGTTATTGAAAGTTGCAAGTAGGAGTTGGACTCGATGATCTCTAGAAGTCCCTTCCAACCCCTACGATTCTGTGATTCTGTGTGATTTCTCTTAATTTGTCTGCGTAGTACTCTATATGAGCAGTTTTCTTCCACTGTGTAGGAAATAAACCTGTAATAATTCCATCATGAAATGTGCTGAGGTTTAATACCCTAATCTTTAGCTACCTGTGTCTTTTGATGTTGTTGATAATGATCTCAGGTTTCAAGAAGGAAGTGTCGTTCTGTTGCTGTGGTTCTAAGTAGAAACTTATTTAGAGCAATTAGTTTTAGTGACTTCAGATAGGACTTAGCACTTCAGCATTTAGAACAGTCTGTATTCCTTGGCCCAGGTGAAATAGCTTGCTGAATTCTGATCGAGTTCATGAATTGCCTGTGGGCAGAGCGGACCCAAATGGGGCATTCCCTATTAACTTTGGGGCTGTAAATCAGATTGTCTCAGTTGGCAATTGAAAAATTCTCCTACAGTGCTTACCCTAGAATTTCCTAGAATTCTTGCTAGAAGCAAGAAACACCTAGCTTTTCTGTACTATTATCTTTCCATGCAGAATTGCTCAGTAATATTTCTGAAGGATATCAGCCTGCGCTCTTTAGGTACTGAAGTCTTTTTCAAGATAAAGAGCCATGCGGACCCAGTATTTGCCATTGTAATGTCTGAACTCTGCTCTGGAGTGACTTGCTCTAGGGATAGGGTTCTATCAGTGTTAGAACCAGCTTAAATCTAATTGCTGAATTGTTTGCTTTTATTGACTTTTCTTTCCTTTCTGTCATGTGTTTCTTCAGGTAATTTGTAGCAAGTCACTTGAAGCAGAATTCAGATGCTGGCCTGGAAGCCAGGCCATATTGGGGTCTGCTTTCTCATGCATATGCTCTTCAATCTGCCACTTTGCCCCAGATTTCTCCTGGAGTGGACATAACACAAAGGAATGCTTTAAGGCTATTTTTATCTCGAGTGCTATGATTCTAGAATTCAAAGTAGAAATGGCCCGTTATTGGTGCCATTATAAAGTATTTCCTTTAGGCAAAGGCAGCACCATTTAATTAAAGAACAAGTTTAAGGGCATAAATATGTCTATTTTATAGCATTTTTTTTCAAGAGCTGATTATATTGTTTGTCTTTTACAGTTCCACAGCGATCCGCTGGCAGCTGTGAATGCTTGTTACGAAGGAGACACAGTCATCATCTGTCCTGGTCATTATGTTGTAGACGGCGTGTTCTGCATTGCTGATTCTATTGAAATGGAAGGTAGAAGGCTTGCTGAGCTCTTTAAAAACCGTGTAAATAGGGGGTCCAGGGTCTCAAACAAGCTCTGCATAGAGGCTTTTATTTTCTGTGGAGCTTCACTTGTGTGTTTGCTTTTTACTTCGAAGTGCTCCTATTTCTGCTCATAGAGCTGTCTACTTCAGGATGGAGTAAGGTATTTCATTAACTACAGTTATTTCTGCAAGTAAGCTTAAAGTTTTGCTGATGATTAGCAAATTTGCTGTTATGTTCTGTTTGTCTGAATTATATAGGTACAGTATCTAGTACTATTACCCGTAGAACTAGATACCATACCTATATCTGGAGAGGATCCAACAGAAACAGTTGCATATTTTTACATCTTAAAAGCACAAATCCTTCTGAGAGGCTTCATTTTGAGGACCTGATGGAGGTTCTTGTTCTCCTTTACATGCCTTAGTCGACTTCAGAGAGGGTCTGAGACTCACTGCCGGATAGTACTGGTGAATATGGAGGGGAAAAAGCCAAGTTCTGTCAGCTTAGTTTATGGCATTTGTTGTGTCAGCTACGCCTGTGGGCTGCTGATGTAGATCTGTGCATTATGTGAAGTACCTGGATAGAAAGAGCTACTGATTTAGTATCTGTTTGTTCTGTAGAAGTGGAGACAGAATATGTGATTCTATTTTTTTCTCCAAGTATTTGTCTCAAATACTCCTGCATTGTCTAGGTTATGCTGCTGTCTTTTCCTCATAACTCTTGGTTTCTCAGCATAATTTCTCTGCTCTAGGCTTGCACGCTGTCATAACATAATCGTCTGTGTGTCACTGGGGCTTAGGTGGCTGCTCAGATTCTTCTTCAGCTGTAACTTTATCTAGTCAAAACTTCATCATGGGAAAGGCTGGGAGTTTAATTTCCTGCTGTTTGGGATTATATTTTCCTTGCCCTTGTTTTATGAGTATCACTTTCTTTTTTGCCCTTCTGTTGTATGTTTGATTTATATAGAGTTGTGTGCTGATGGACAGCACAGGTTAAAGGACCTCAAACTGCTTGATTTGCTTGCAGAAATGGCATTGTTCTAAAACTGTGTGGGATGGTATTTATGACAACTTCTTTCATAGTTTTGAGTAACACAAATGGTGAAATAGCACTCCCATTAACGAATGAGCTATGCTATTTTAAGAAGGAAGGCTATAAATGTGTCTTTAGTACAAACCACACTCTGAATAATGAATATGTCAGGGTACTTAATCTTCTTATATGGACTTCTGTTAGAGAAGTTTTTATAGCAGTAATAGCAGCTGAAAACATTTGAAGTAAGAGCATCAAGAAAAAAATTGCTGGCACTAATCTGAGTAGCTGGATATAGCTGCAGTGAAGTTGTGACTCATCAGAGACATAATATTGATTTGCTTAGTAGTGGTTTTTAATTTTTTTCCACGCACTGTTCAAATCAGTACTCTGTTTGAAAGTATGAGGATTATTAAGTCAGGGGAAATAAAATACTTAAGAGAACTAGGGAAGGTTAAAGTTGTAGCAAACACAGGAGATTATAGCAAGGATAAATTAAGCACTTGGTAAAGGTGTGCAGAAAAGGTATCAAATAAGTTTGTTGCAGCTTGTACAGTAGTTGAAGTTGGAAGAGAAGCTGTACATCAATCCATGTATCAGTGGTCAGAGATGTGGGATGGCAGTTGCTGTCAGCTCCTGTAAGCTGCTTAACTGCCAGGCTGGGTGCACAACCTTGAGCTTGCTGTGTATTGAACAGTGCTTGATGGCAAGAGAATCGTTCCCTCTCTGTTGCTTGTCTTTTCAACAGCTTCCTTACTCCTAGAGCTACTGCTTCATAGACGAGGCAAAGTAAAAGCTTGGTTAGAAAGTCTGCAGGTAGTCTGGACAATTTATCCTAAAGACTCTTGTGTTGGATAATAAATAACCTAATTCTTTCAGGGTGCTTAGCTAAATAGGACTGCCACTTAGGGTCCCGAAGTGCTCTTTTTTACATACTGAAGTAAACTGCCCCTTGCTGCCTCTTCTCTAGGAGCCTTAGGGAAAGAGTACTGGCTACTGCAGTTTGCTGAAGTATCACTAAACTGTGTTCAATTTGCTGTCTCTAAAACGTTCTCCCAGCTCTTGTTCAAAAGCTTCTTTTTATTTTTTTTAACCTTTCTACTTGCACATTAGAGTATTTATTTATGTACTTGGTTAAAAGCTAGCATCCTGTACAGGCACTGCTTATCTAAGCTTGTGTGTGCATTCAGAAAATGATAGGACTCATGCTGCTTTAATAGATGTTGCGTTATTGCTTTCCTTATCATGATTCTTGTCAGTGACAAGTAATAAAAGCTTTACATGCTCATAAATTTCCCTGTAAGTGCTCGAATGCTGACAAGTGTGGATGGCTTTAGTAAATCAGTGGTGGCATATGCTTTTGAAAGTTGCTTTTTAATCTGGAAGTCCATATAACACAGGCATGTGTAGTTTTGACCCAGGTTTCATCTAAAACAGGAAAGTTGAGTGAAGCTTAGGACTAGCATGAATTCCTTTTGCTACCTTGTGCTGTGGTAGTGGCTGCATCCTCAGAGCCCCATCTTGCTCTGCTGTGTGCATCTGTTTTGAAAGCTGACTGCAGGTGCCCACGTGGCATTTATTACTGTACCTTCCTCCATAGCATTGCAGCTTTGGGGAGCGAGAACTTTGATCTCAGAAAATGTGATCTCTGTTACATTGTCTTTCAACTGGCAAAAATAATTTGGTGTTTAATATATTTGATAGAGGGTAACTTGGAATTTTGTGTCAGGTCCTTGGCCCGTGGTGCAGAGGGGATGTAAGCTGTGGCCTGGCCAATGGATAAAAAAACTATTCAGGATGTTGAACCTCAAGTTCTAAACTCTCCTTATTTAGTGTGAATGTCTTCCAGTGTACCTGATTGTTACCAATTATTCATCAAACTTTCACCTCTGCTTTCAGGCTATGGCCTGCCAGATGATATTGTGATAGAAAAGCAAGGGAAAGGAGACAACTTTGTTGACTGTACAGGAGCCAATATTAAGATCTCCAATTTGAAGTTGGTGCAACATGATGCTGTGGAGGGGATTTTAAGTAAGTATAAAAGCACCTTGATGTTCTTAAGAATCTTCTGCAATTTTTCTGTCAAAACAAATGCACAGAGCTTACTCATTTTCACTTTCAAGTTGTTGTGGCTCTCAGGCTTTATTTATGGGTGAGATAATCTCGGATAAGATAATTTGAGTTCTCTGCCGTTGGTTCTGCAGTGGTAGGTCAGGTTTCACTGGGTCAGTCTGCCTGGAAAAGGAAATAATTTCTCATTCTGCAATAGAACTACCAGCACTGAACAGCTCTCCACTGAGGATTGATGTGAACTTCTGAAGTAGCACAGACCTTTGTTTTCTGACAGCATGCTCAAATGGAGACTCAGATAATCCCAAGTTGTAAGCAGTGAGTTTGTTGGCTGTGGCTTTCTTTGCTGAAGGTACTAATTAATGTCTTGGCAGGCATTTGTTTTAAAAAGTGTTAATGCTTGTTCCAACACTTGTATACACGTATCTAATAAATTATTATCACAAAAGTTAAATAAATAAATGCTGACACTTTGGAAACAAACAACAACCAAGTAAACTAAAACTTTAAGTCAGATCTTTTGATTAGTGTTCAACTGCAGTGTTCCTGCTTATCCTAGCAAAGTACCATGAGCTGCAACTGCTCCTGAACAGATCAGTGAAACTTGCCTAAGGTGTGATTAAAATGGTATTTCAACGTACTGCAAACAATGCTATGAATCATCTACCTCTAGGTTTGCTTTTGCATATCTGATTCTATTAACACTATTTGGTGTGTGTGTGTGTGTGTAGATGTTCATCAAGGGAAAACTACGTTAGAGAATTGTGTGTTACAATGTGAAACTACAGGCATAACTGTGCGCACTTCAGCTGAACTGTTAATGAAGAACTCGGATCTGTATGGTGCCAAGGTATGAACACATTTTTTACTGGCTATTTCCTAAATTTAAGTGCAGAGTTTCACTAGGCAATAACTCTCAGTAAAGGGGTGGCTTCTTTCCCACTTGTGAGAGCCTTTACAGGTTGTCTTGGACAGCTGTGTGTTAAGAGCTTGTTCCCAGGGATCTTATGGCCTTCAGTAGTATCCAGTGAAGTATCTCATGCTGATTGGTGTGGTGATAGATGATGTGATCATGGGCTATCTATGAAACAATGATTATTGCACTGTTGAACTGATTCGTGTCCTGCTGTACATTTAAAGTGATTTTCCGTTGTGTTTTTTTTTCCCTGCTGATTATTAACTTTCTCATAAATCCTTGCTTGGCAAATGAAGTGCACTTTTTAAACGTGTTATCCTTTTCTTCTTGTAGATAAATACAGAATTGAACTCCGATTGGCACACTTGGAAGGGTGATAGGGCTTTGGGTGTTGAGGTGGATGACTAAAGAGCAAGAAAGCAATAAAACATTGCGTAGTTATTCTTTGCTAATAATTTCGTAGAACTGACAATGGTAGCAAAACTCGTGGGGCCTCAATATTGGATATTCTTGTTAGTTGACAGCTGGAGTGGTAACAGTTTTACAGTGTGCAGATAAGTGAATGAGCACCAAGATCAACCACGGAGTTGTCAAGCCAAATTGTAAGCATGCCTGAACTATTTATCAACTGCAGTCAGTTTTATCTTGTAGGGTGCTGGTGTGGAAATATATCCTGGCAGTACGTGCACCCTGCTGGACAACGGCATACACCACTGCAAGGAGGGAATACTCATAAAGGTCAGTTCAAGGCAGAATGTACTTTTTTTCTTTAACTTAAAAAATCCCAAGCTTTTAGCTGTCAGAATTGGTGCAAGTAACTTGAGTTTGGCTTGTAACCTTGCTTCCTTATAGTGGAACTCTCATGTATTACATCTCATGATGTTGGTGTTTGTTATTTGCCTTGAGTTTGTACAACATAACAATGTTTTGTTTTGTATCTCCCTGAAAGAGAAAGTTTTGCAGTATTACTTGCATAGACTTAACATTCTAGCCAGTGCAGAGATCTAATTCTATCTAAAAATCAAATGATTTGCATCACATTAGGTGGACGTAACAGTTTGGATTTCTGTTTCTTTGCTATAGAACTTCTTAGATGAACATTACGACATCCCCAAAATAAGCATGGCCAATAATGTGATCCATAATAATGAAGGATATGGTGTGGTCCTGGTAAAACCATCGGTTACCTCTGATGTAAAGGATGCTTCAGCAGACAGAACAGCAGGTATTTTCCTCTGACTTCATAGAAATGAACAATTAAAAAACCCCACCACCAACAAAAAGCCCCTTAAACCTAGTATACACAAGTTTTTTTGAATTCCATGATTAGGAAGTGAGTCTTTGAAAAACTTCTCACAGTGTCTATTTTGATTTAACTGGAATAGATTTCTGTAATGATCAGAACAGTGGAATATCCTGAATTAGACTTACTGCAGATACATACTGTGAATATCTGTGCTCCGTGCTGTGTGTGCACTTAGGTATTTTTTTAAGACCTTATGTGTTTTATCTATGCTTCCCAGTAAACAGCTTGTATAACTACATTGGTTGAACAGAAATAAGAGTGTTGATCAGCAGGAAAGCAGATGTGGCTTCTCTTACAGCTCTTCTGGTTCATAAATCTCTGCTCCTTTTCTTCCTTTCAGCACTAGAGCTGAGACATGCTGGTTAGCAGAGTCTCCCAGCACAGAAATTGTTCTCCGCAGTAAATAAAATGTGACAGTTGTCTTTCTCTTCTTATCTCTTATTCAAGAACTGCCACAGTCTCAAGTATGGTATAGAAACACTCTCTAATGTCACTGTCACTTGGTAGCTTGGAGTCCTCTCAAGAAGAAACCCTTCCTTTAATTACCATTTGCTGTATTTGAAATATATGTTGCTAAACAGCTACCCAAATGTGTGGGGTATGCAAATGTTAAGACTGAAGAAAACTTAATTCCAGGAGTTCTAACTGATTTGGCTATTTTGTGTGATCAGCGATGACATTCTCACTGTTCTCTGATTTAGGGAATGCACAGTCTACGCAGTCAAGTGATAAGAGAGCACATGTGGAGGCCTTCAGCCAAGAACTACGACCTGAGTGTGTAGCTGACGAATTGGAGCTTTGTAAGCAAGCTGAGATTTCTGAAGGCAATGATGAAATTGTTTGTGAACTTGGTGCTACTTCTGCAAAGAAGAGTCAGATGCACAGGAAAAGGCTGAGTGAACTGGGAATCACAGAAGCTGATGATAACTTAATGTCACAGGAGATGTTTGTTTCGATTGTGGGCAATCAATTCAAATGGAATGGAAAAGGAAGTTTTGGTACTTTTCTCTTCTGACTGTCCTGACTCCTAGAGGCATTGTAATAAGGTTTACACAAGCTGTTCTTCTCATCACTGCTTTCTGAGGAGGTAACTTCCATCAGCTTTCCATATAATGTTACTAAAATATTTATTAAAGTTATATAAATATATACATATACAGCATGTGAAAACTTCCTTCATACAAGCATGGGCAGTGCTGGTGGAAAACAGAGCTCTGCTAGTCTATGGACTTGCTCTTTGCAAGCTGTCTTTTTCTTTTTAGTTTATTTATTTAACTCCTTTAGTTCTTCTTTCTCAACAAACAGCAATCTTTCTACAGAGAAAAGGTTCACTGTGGAAGAATGGACACAGTTATTGTGGTACGCCTTCCTCTGTAGTTTGTTTTTGAAGTGCTGTTGGCATGTTCCTATTAGAGAACGATACACTGAGTTTTGTGTGTCGAACTGAAGCTGGCGAGCTGGTCAGTTGTGTGAAGTATAGTAGTTGGCTGCTGTGCTTTATGCTTGTAGGATTTTTGAGAGAAATCCTTCTCAGTGCTTCTCATGCCTTTTAAATAGAAATCTGAGTACCTTATTCAAGCTTATAGTGCCTTCAGGAGTTGTATTTCCACGCACCAGATCCACATCAGTTCTATGCGTAAGAAAATACGAATTCCCAAGTGGTTCAAGGTGGTGCTATAGAGCACAGTATGGTGCTCAGAAGAAGGAACGTGTCAGCACAAGAATTTCAGAATAACTTCTGCAAGTAACGTTGCAAGTATACACCTCTCCTGGAAACGTGGTGTTTTGCTTAAGGTAGAGGTGAGTTGTGCACTCCAGGTTTTTCACTCCACCCGCTTCTGAAACTGCTGTGGGAATCAGTATTCTCTTGAGTCTATGACTTGGTTTAGTGTGAGCAATTGACAGAGAGGAAAAGAGAAAAGTGTAACTTAAAAGCATTTTTTTTTTTAAACATGAGCCACAGCATTAATTGCAGCTTTCCTATCCCCCTGTTTTTGTTCTGCTTGGCACACTTGACTTCAGGACTACACTTTTGAGTTTTAATGAGCCTGAATGCCATTACAACATCTGAACATGCACAAGACTATAAATATTTGCAGTTTAGTGGCTATAGCTAACTACTTGACTGAGGTGAAAACCCACTACTCAGACTGACAGTAGTGATCTTATGGGATTTATTGTGTCATGTACCATGTTTAATGCTTTGATGTTATGCTTTTAATTCCTGAGTGTAATCCTAATTAAAGATCTAGAGCTGAAAACTGATTTTGTGGTTTTGTAGTGAGCTGCCTTTGTGATATGTAGGTAGCATTTCTTTCTCTTGCAATTAATTTTAAAGCTGGCTTCTGTTGACAGCTTCGTATGTTCCCTTTTTACATTCAGCTTTAAATTTATGAAGGCAGAAATTAAAGTATTGTTCTTTCAGTATCGCTGTTGTTTTGTCTGCTCCTGTGCCGTATGCAAATGGTGATGCTGTTGTATGGGTTGTCAGCAGATGAGGATGCAAAATGTGAAAAATCAGGCTCTATGCAGGAATTCTATTAACAAATTGTAGTTTAATTCTTGATGACATTTGAGGTTTGAAGGAGCAAACTTCCAACTTTTTTGTGGAGTTTGCCCTTACCCCTGCTTTCTACTTCAGCACACTTATCTTCCGTGCAGGGTGTTGTTTCAGAAATGTTCCCACAAGCTGTAATCCTAACCTGTAGTTTCATCAGTCTGTCACGTTACATGTTTATTTTCTTAATTACGTTCCTCCTTCATTCACTTCTTTTGTGCTTCTTTCAAGGCTGCGCTATCACTTTCTTGCCAGGCATAGATGAAATTGTGAATGAATGCATCACAGAAGCACACTGCAGGCAGATTGATGCATTGAGTGGAATGGCCGTGGGCCACCACACGTTCAGATGGTGTTGTGGAACAGAAATGTGTTCTCACAGAGCCGTACTTCCCTTCTACTTGTTTTTTTTTGTTTCTTTGATTTTTGTTTTCCAGGAAGCAAAGCACCAAAACCTCTTTTGGAAGGTGGTGTTAATTCTTCTATTTTACAAACAATCTTGTACTACCTGTCCTCTGAGCCGCCTGACTGCTGCAGAGTGTTTTTCATGTTTTGCAATAAGAAAATAAAATCAGTTCAGCAAGCCCTGATATATTTCCTGCCTTTCCTATTGCCCTGCTTGGCACTTCTGTGCCTTCCTGCTTCACGAGGTCCTTGGGCGATGGCCAGTTCTGCACTCTGCTCTCCCCTCTTTCACGTACAGGGTTTTCTTGTAAGCACTCCTGCAGGCTGGAATTGATGTTGTCTCTCTAAAGTTCCCCTCTGAAGTGCAATTCCGTTCTTCTCTAAGGCATTTTAATATAGTGCACATGGCAAAAAAAATTTTATTTTTCTTACCTGAGATGAAATCAACTAGTGCTGCTCTGCTCTACCAGAAGGTATCTGCAGGCCTCAGAGCGCTTGTGAGCAAAGCTACAGCTCGTGCAGTGTGGGTCAGAAAACAAATTCTAATTTATTGTATCTGCTTGTAGTAAGCTGAATAGTTTTTAAGTGTGCCCATGTGAAAATGTTGAAGGAAATTTAATCTCTAAGGCTCCTGGCTTTTTTGCCATCATTACATTTTCAGTTTTCTAAGAGAACTATGAGTGTGTCAAGGCAGAGTTGTATACTGTATATAAAATAAAAAGCAAGGCAAGGATCTAAGCTGGCATTCACCACCAGCAACAGGGATATGTGTGTGCATGTAGGAATAACCAATAAGTACTGAAAGATCCTCTGTGACACATCTTCTATTTTCTTACAGGCAGGGAACTGTGAGAGTGCAACCAAAGGTGATTACTCATAAAAACAATTTGTTTCTGTGATGCCTATTATGGTAGGAATCTGATAATCTTCATCTCCTTTTTGAAAAACAACTGTAAATAAAGATGCATTCAAATGTATCCAGAATCCAGTGGATTTAGTGGCAGTTGGTTCCACAAGGCACTTCATTCCAATACGTGGATAACAGGCAGAAAAGCAAGGCAGAAGTGCAGAAAAAGAGGGAGGTATTGCAAGCTTTGATGTTGGATTACAAAGCAGCCTAGGAGAGTGTGCCAACCTTACCTTGGCTCTGGGAGTTGATATTTGACTTTGGGGGCAGACAGAATTGATAAGTATTTTGTTTATTCTTTTTAGACTTGTTTGAAATAGAAGGATGAAATGCAACACTCTTTTGGCCTTAAAATGGAATGTTAGGAGTTGGATTTTTTTTCTCTTGCTT
The DNA here is from genome assembly GCA_023055505.1 of Callipepla californica brunnescens. NCBI lineage: Eukaryota > Metazoa > Chordata > Aves > Galliformes > Odontophoridae > Callipepla > Callipepla californica. Next base: position 6,451,489 of record JALIRH010000016.1, read on the forward strand.
CTTATTGCTTTTCTTTTGATCTTTGAAGTACTTTGTGCTACCTGATCAAGGAGAAGCATGCTGCCCAACACATGACTGCATCAAGCATGTACCATTCCAATGCATCTTATACACCATTTCCGTTCCTGGGGTGATTTCATGGACTACCGTGTTTTTCTTTTTGGTCTTGTATCCTGTAGCACTACACTGTTTTTAATTGTGAAGCTCTGCGTCGTCTTTGGATATGAAACAAGCCGATAACTGGCTTGTGGTGAGTAGGTTCTTGATGATTTTATTGAAAATAATTGAATTCAGAGAGAGCAGCTGAAATAACCAGATTTAGGTTCTTATATCCAGGTATCTTTTTATACATGGTCACTCCATGATAATAGTTCTTATACTGGCTCTTCAACCACATACGCCAGGCTTACTATTGCTGTTTGCTGAGTTGTGAGGTGATAAAGTAAATGACTTTTCCACTGTTTCAATTGCAATTTCTTTCTGGTCAATAAAGAATTTGCTCAAAAACGCACACGTGAATGTGAATTTTTGTTTTTACCATCAGGTATATGAAGTACTTGTATTTTTACTCCTAATGACAAATCAATTTCAGCATTTTAATGTGTGGTAAATTCTCTTTGAGAGCGTTACTTTCCTGTTTTCAAGACTGAACATATTATGCATTTGTCTTCCTTCACTGAATGTAATTTGTGAAAGCCTATAATTATTTTGTTAGTGCTATACAGAATTTCCCTGTATTGATACTTCAGTAGGAAATCTTGTCTTAAATGACTTTAATGTTATGGGGTAATTATAGGGAAGGCGTAGAGGAAGTTATCTTTCTCTCAGGTGAATGTTTGCTATAGTACATAAAATGTGATAGGAATCTCACTGAGACTGACAATCTGTATAAGGGCCCTTTATTATGATGAAATACACCATTTCTCTTCCCAGCCTAATGTCACAAATAGCTATTGGAGGAAACATTTTCTGGATGTACCTTACATTGTTTCATGGAATGTTTGGATTCTTAGAGTATGATTGCATTACAGGTTGGATGCCAGCTTAAATTAGGCTGCGTCTTATAATAAGGAAACATGCTGTCTTGGTTTTGCAATTGTAGCATTACTATTATGGCAGAACTTTGTATAGCATTGCTTGTTCTGCTTTTCTGTATGCATCTATTAGTCTTTATCAATACCATTTCTCACTATTTCTTTCCCATCAATTACACATTTTAAAATCACTTCAAAAAAATATGTAATCCTTGTTTCATCATAGCTTAGATTTCTTTTTCCAGAGTAGGTCAGATCTATTTCTAGAGCATCATTTCAACGTATATAAAGCAGGGCACTGGAAACGTGCACATACAAGGTGAGGAGGAGGAAGAAGGGTAGGGAACAGGCAGAAGAATATGTACTTCATTCAGTATGCTTTGTTTTGCAGTGAGGGACGTGGTAGTTTTACCAAGATGCAGGCGCTGTCATCTGCTGCTCTTTGTAAGGTAGGGTGGCTTGTACTAATGACCCTGTGCTACTTAGCTCTTGCTTTGATTTATCAAGATCAAGAGCAGGCACTGAAGTCTTGTCTCACTCATGCACTGTTGGAGATGAGTTTCCTGCAGCAGAAAACGCTGCAGAGGAGAGAGCACCTGGAGCACTTGCACAGAAACTGCTTCGGAAGAGCAACCCAGGAGCTCCCAGCTGTCAGCCACTCAGCACCCACCACAGGTACTGTGAACACAGTACCAGGTACAGAGTATTTTCCCTCTTAAAGCAACACATTTTTCACAAGACATTAGTTTTAAAATATTGGTCATAATGCTTTTGTCAAATGTTTTTTGTTAGTTTATTTTTAGGGAATGAAAAAGTTTCATGAAAAACTTCGCTATGTTCAGTCTCCTGTTCTAGTAGATAAAAATCCATTGGAAACATGCAGAATAGATTTCTGCCACAAGCATCTGTTTCTTTTATTTTCCCTCTGATGTTAGTGGTTTACTGCCGTATACTTAGATGATTTTGATAACTCTGTATTCTCCCCCCCAAAATGCTTTTTTCCTTAAAAAGGAAGAGCCTTGCAATTTAAACTCATGTAGCCTAAGTTAATATGATTTCTGAAAATGTATTTATAGTCAGATAACGACATGAATGCATATTCACATTGAAATCAAATTAACAAATCAAATAACTAATGGAGGAGAGAATAACCCTGTGTGAGTTAATGCAAATCCAGACAAAAAGCATATAAGGATGTTAGGAGGCAAAAATGCAGTTTGATTTGGTGATAATCAGATTTCTTGTTTTGTTTTTCTAGCACTGTTTACACCTATTCAGGTCATAATTAGGGGAAAGTACTGATGCTTTCAAATGGATCAGGGAAAAAAAGGTTTTAGCAGGATTTCCTTAGCACCTGGAAAGGGAGAGACAATTCAGGCCAGAATAACAAACATACAAGAAAAAATTGATCAGTAGAAAACACGCTGTTCTGCATCTTTGAGTATGGGCATAATTGGTGTATGCTCTTTCGTTTCTCAATGAAGTTGGATTAATGAGGTGGACAGCTTTGGTTTCAGCTGGGGGTCTGTGAGGAGTTCACATTCTTGCTACAGAGCAGTGAGACAACCTTTTGACCTGTGTGCTGCTCTGATTTCTTGACAAGAAATACAAATAATGAAATTACACAATGAAATCTTTAACAGTCAGTGAGATGTTTACCTGGAAGGTGTTAAAAAAAGAAAAAAAAGCCAAAAAAATCCAGATAGCCACATAAATGTGTGACACCAGATGTGCAAAGAATGAAAATGGGGCGTGATGTGCCCTAAAAGCTGCTTTGAAGAGTGTTTTTCTTTAACTTTTCACCAAGCCTGTTTGTATATCTGTAGTATAGCCTACTATGCATTATTCTCTGTTCTCAACTTTATTCTGAAGTACTATTCTGAAGTGGCTACAGGTTAGAAAAAAAACCCCAAATAACACAAGTTTCACAGGATCACGGAATTGGAGGGGTTGGAAAGGGACCTCCAGAGGTGATGGAGTCCAACCCCCCTGCAAAGCAGGCTCCTACAGCAGCTTTCCTGAAGTTAAGGTTCTCATTAGATGCTTTTTCTTTGTAATGTACATTAACTGTACTGTAAAAGATTCAAGATAAAACTACGTTTCAGTTATAGGCAAATGGCTGTAACTTTCTTAGTCTGCATCTTCTTAAATGCAAGCAGGAGCTTTAACAGGACTTCTATTTTCTCCGAACTCTACAATTATATAATAATAACTGTAATTTTGGAAAATATTTACCATTTAAGATAAACAAATTCAGAATGAATTTAACGCTGACTGATGTTCTTCAGAGACAGCCCTGTGGTCAGAATGCTGTTTCATGTCTCTGCACAGTAATGAGGTGTTGTAACTTAAAAATTCATAATGAAAATTCAGTCTCTTGCTTCGTTAATATCAGTCATGTATTGCATCTGTTCTGCTAATGCAGCCAGTAAAGCATGTCTCTCCTGTGATGCAGTAAGTTATTCATTTGGAGATCTGTGACTACATAAGCAATTCATACAGTATTTGCCTCAAATTTCCGTGAAGCCCTTCCTGCAGCTGGTTACTATAGAGACAGGCAAAGGAGGCTGATTTAAATTTGTTAGTTCACAATGGGAGAGGCTTTATATTTCATTGCATTTTGCTTCAGGTAGGAAACATGCTGGTGTAACATCTCCATGCAAACAGTTTAACTCTCACATAACTCAGTCCTCTGGGAGGTGCAACGTACTCCATTTGTGTAAAGCATTTACCAGAGTGCTCTACTATACTTCTTCCCCACTCCTCTGAGTTACATCAGTCTTTTTTGTGTGCAAGGCTGTAAGATTATGTCATAATCATGAGTAATTTGTTGTCCTCTTTCCCTCTTGCAGCATGAACCTTTAAATTACTTTTTGGAAGTATGCTCTAAGTCAAGGTGAAAACATCAGGAAATGTGGGTGGACATAAAATGTACAGTATCCTGTCAAGTTAGACAATTTTATATATGGAAACTACAATTGGATCTTTCAAGTTACTGTGCAGAGTGACAGCTATACCAACATACTGCGCAGAGAAAACGTCTCTAACTCAAGTAGTACTTCTGCTGAAAAAAATACTAGTCAAATGTCTGTGCAGGGCAGATTCTCGTGGAAGAAAAGACTTAAAATGAGTGAGTGATAACTAGGTCCTTTGCAGATTTGCACTGAACCTTATTCCTGGAAAAAGTTTGACAACTTCTAGTTCTCAGCCTGAGAAAGGTCTTTGCAAAGCTGCTGGGGACCATCCACCAGTGATCCCCATTACAAGTAAATTATGGACAAGTAAATGGGACAGGAAAACCTCCTACAAATTCAGAGAGGGGCATGATGAATACAGACGCTTTCTTTCTTCCACGTAGGTTAAATTTAAGTACCCAGTTGAAATATCCATGGACAAATGACTTAGTCTTTACCTGGGAAGGGATTTAATAACAACAGCATGACTGAAGCAGGCATACCTTCTCTGTTCTATATGATTATGTTGTATGGAAAATCCTGATAGATACTTCTTGAGATGGTAATTAATTTAGATGTCTCATCTGCATATAGTGCAGTGAAAAACAGCTTACTGTTATGTAATGAGAAGATACTTTTTCTGCGTATAAAGCCAGTCATATCGGGGAGGTGATTATCCCCCTCTACTCTGTTCTTGTGAGGCCCCATCTGGAATACTGCATCTGGGCCTGGGACCCCCAGCACAAGAAAGATACAGAGCTCTTGGAATGGGGACAGAGGGCTGGGACACCTCTCCTATGAGGAAATGTTGAGGGAATTGGGATTGTTTAGCTTGGAGAAGAGAAGGCTCCAGGGAGACCTCATAGTGGTCTTACAGCACTTGAAGGGAGTGTATAAACAGGAGGGGGAATGACTGTTTATGTGGGTTGATAGCGATAGGGGGAATGGTTTTAAATGAAGACAGGAGATTTAGGTTAGATGTTAGGAGGGAGTTTGTCACTCAGAGGGTGGTGATGCATTGGAACGGGTTGCCTAGAGAGGCTGCGTATGCCCCATCCCTGGAGGCATTCAAGGCAAAGCTGGATGTGGTGCTGGGCAGCCTGTTCTAGGGGTTGGCAACTCTGCCCATGCCAGGGAGGTTGAAAGTAGATGATCTTCGAGGTCCTTTTCAATCCAGGCCATCCTATGACTATGATATATGAACTTTCTGATATTCCAGAGTCTGTGGAAAGTTAGTTCCTTCCTATCTATGGTAAGCCCTCTTCTGCCTCTATAATTGGGAAAAGGTGCTGCAGAAGCTTTGATGTCCTCGTGGTATTGGCTTAGTTTTCTCATTTATTGTGATAACTTTTAATTGTAGCATATGAGATCGATTTAAAAATTTTATTGCAGCTATCTGGTTAGAAAAAAAGGCATTTCATAGTAATGGCAATACACAATGTTAAGCAAAAGAAGATAATTCTGCAGAATTTATGCTCAGGCAGATACTTCTCTTGCACCAGTGCTGCAATCAGTACAATGAATAAGGAAGTATGTGGCTTTCCTGCTGAAATGTTCTTGGAAGTCTTTTTAAATTTTATTTAGAAAGCTGGTGGGATTCAAATCCAACTCAACACTGAGATTTGGAAGACTGGCAGGTGAGCGATGCCTTCTGAATGACCTTGCTCATTCATAAAAAGAACAGAAGTTATTTTCTTCTTCAATGGAAAATGCAGTGTTTGCCTAAAGTTCATCTTGTGGTTATGATAAATTATCTGTTCTTTCCTGAAGCCAATTCACTGGAGTTAGATAAGTGAGGTCTATAACATTTCTGATAAGAATACAAATAGGGCTACCAGGCTGAGAAACTCCTAGCCAGCATCTCCAGACATTTTATTTCTGCTTGGGCTACATCCAGTTCTCTCCTGGTGTTTCTTTTTCTGCTGTTGTAGCATGTTTCCTGTTGGAAAGGTGTAAGTTCAGTGGAGCAATTGATTTATTTACTGTCCTTATTCTTTTTGAGTATCTACGTTGGTGCTCAAGCAACCACATTATTCCTTTCATATTTTTTCCCCTACCTTTATGCAGGGTCTCAGAGTGCACTTTTGAAGTTGAGAAATCTATGCTGTGTTTATAATAGTGTCCCCGTAGGGATTTGGTGAATCTTGGCCAATTCAAATCCTAGCTTAATTGCTACATGATAAAAAGTATCCTTATTTTTGATGTTAGGATCTTTTAAATAATTACCTGGAATTTTAAATCCTCCTTAATGATTTGTTATTGCCGTGCTAGTTGTTGTTTCAATTCTTTACTTAAGGAACTTTATTTTGGATACTATAGTATTTGCTGTCAGTAATGGACAAAACATGACCCATTTCATGAATATTCTTGTGAACTGTTTAGAGCTAGTAAAGAACAGCCTTTCCTCCTGGACCTTAGAACACACCATAGGATCTTATACATCTTTCTTAAAATTATTCCTTGTGATTTTTAGTGGCGATGTGATATCTGTGAGAAAAGTGGTTATTTTACTGGCACCCATTAGTCTCTCTAAAGTGTATGTTAGAGAATTAACTCGCAAGACATTTTAATATATGTTACTTGATCAGTTTACATGGGCTTAGTGACATCATTGCTATGTTGCTGGATATAATTGGTTCACAGAGGACTGAAAAGAATATACCATCGTCATCTTTTTGCTAATCAGGAGACAGAGGATTTTTCCACTACCATTTGGAGGCATTTTAATAAAAAAAAAAAAAACCATAGGGTTAAACCTTTCATTGTAATTTAAGCATGTCTCACATGGAAATGTATTCACATGGACGCTGGAAATTTCCCATTCTGAAATATCCCATCCTGTTGTCAGTAAGCTCTTAGAAATCAAAGTGAAAATCTTTTATTTGTCAAGTTATTGTATTTCTTATTGCATTCTGATGCTATGTCAGTTTTTGATTGCCTTAATTACCAAACAATTTTTTGAGCTTTGGAACAATAAACATCTGTCTGACGTTTCCTTCACCGTGTCACTTTCCCCAGTGAAAATATATTTTAGAATCAAGGATATGCTCCAAATTCTTTCATGAATGTTAAGGCGAATAACTTATTCAGGCCTTCAGCAATACCAGCCTCATCTGTCACTATTAGTGCATTCATGTTCCTTAATGACCTTCTTGACTTTTTTTTTTTTCTGTCTGATTGCTTCTTTTTCATGTTTACCATTATTCATTTTGAAAATTACCCTTTGTATTTGCATTTTGGTGAATATTCTTATCATTCCTATCTTTTAGGTCTTAAACACTCAGGTTTCTGGAATCAAGCAATCATCTATGTTGTTTAAATAAGAAAAGATTTTTCTTTGGTTACAAACATTGTATTTGTTATTTGTTCTTTTTCAGTTAATTGCAGTAATGTGTCTGTAATTCTCATTGTGATTTGCATCACAAATGCCTTGTGTCCTTAAAAAGTATTTTCTTAAAACTGTATAATAGATAACCCAATCCATTAGAAAATCTGTAGCACATTGCAGGGATAAGTGAGGGTTGGTACAATCTTCTCAGGAAATCCAGCTGGGAGGAAATCAGTTTTCTTCCAGTAAATGGAGGAACAATGAGCAGTACATAACCTGGGTGCTTAGGGTTATGTGAGTAACAGCGGATAGTCGGTCGTATGAAGCAGTTATTTTGGGGCTGTCAGGTTTCTTTTACAATCACTCACCGCATTTCTCTTTTAAACAGTAGATTTGCTTGTAGCTGTGATAGTGCAGCAGAAGTATATTATAGCTGGTTGATAATCAGGATGTGTACCTCAGCTGTATGAGAATGTGCAAAAAGAATATCAGAAATTTAACCTTCTCCACTTGAGTATTAAAAAAAAATTGACAAACAATTAAACAATTAACATTTAAAAAAATGTGATAAATGTAGCAACCCATTTGCTTATCTCTTTAAAGTGAATACAGACTTGTTGGCAGAAGCATATGGATTTCTTAGTGCTAGTTTAAATGGACAAACTACTTGAAGCATTTCCTGTATTAAATCCCAGGTGATTTCAGTACCTTAGACAACCTGCTCTTACAGTGCTCCAAAGCTTGGCTGCAGGCCTCTTAATCTTACCCTAACATATGAAGATAATTTGTAAACTTAGTTTATTTTCCAAGTGGAAGTTATAAATCTTCATTAGGGAAGCAGAAAACAAACAAACAAAAAAAAAAAGTCACGCCTACATTTTCAAAGCTGTAGATAACTTCTTTCCAAATAACTTTATTGTCAAGCTTCCATGTTTCAACTGGGAAATACAAATAGATTTTGAACTTCCTTCACATGCCCGGTGCTTTGTCAGTAAGATTACTGCAATATCTCATGCCATCTGTCACGTTCTCTTCTCTCAGCAGGGACGCTTTTCCAGTTATAAAGTCTAAACTGTTAACATGAAAGAGTAAAAGAGTATTATCGTTGGCATTTTGCTGCTAGGCCAGCAGGCTGTGCTAAGGAAAAAGGAACGTTATGTAAGATTTCGGGAGTGTTGGCTTTAAATATGAATAAGAATATTTCTAAAAATACCAGGTGGTAAAATAATCTCTGATGCATTCTTGGTTTCTGAACTGCTGTTGTTTGCCACAGTAAAATTTGCGTGTTCAGAGGAACAGTTGCTTCTCAGAACTCTTGCCACATGCAAATACTGTTTGAATGATATTCATGCCGTGCATGGAAGTAAAATTACAATACCAAGTGTACAGTGTGTGGCATGTGTGCAGCATAGTAATAGATGATATGGTCTAGCGACTGCTAAGAAGACTGACACCCCTACAAGTAGCTGCATGCTGCAGCTGCAGTTCAGTGTGCAAGAGTATTTTCTTGCAGGTGGAAGGCAGTTGCCAAAATGCTTTGACAGATAACTTAGGAAGATGTTTAAGTCTTCACCCAAAATCTTTACACTGGTGTGATGTAATTTCTACTGGTGTAGGACAGTTAAACTAATATTCCTGATTTCCTAAATTCCAGATGAAAGGAAATGTCACTGAATCTAAATCGTCCCTGAACAACCACTTTGAAAAAGGTTTTTCCTCTTAGTTTGGTGCAGACATATGGATCATTACTGAAGTGATGGCTGTCATGGATGCTCTCTCTTACTGATATGAGTCCAGCTCAGTTCAGGCACGGTGTTTCTTTCAGCGCATGCTGAACACTGCATTGTCTCCAAAAGGCAGTGGACTATCATGTACGTTTCACTCAGATTAAATGCCTTTATTTCTGCTGACTTAGCTTTCAATTCATTAAACATTCTTTCTGAAAGAAGTAGCAGTTCGAGTTGCAAACATTTATTTAAGACATCTGTGTAGATTTAAAAGCTAATAGATTTCTTTGTGTTTTGAAGTACGTGAAGAATGAAATGAGTTGGGAGTGAGAATCCTTCTCAAAAATGGACTAAAAATCTTCATAAAGAAATTGAATTATAGTTAAACAAGTGCATTTATTCAGGAGGCATTGACAAACATTGTCCTGATTAATGTTGTTTGAATAATTCTTCTGTGATGTTTCAGTAATTACAGAGTATTCATGTGTGGGAACATTACGAATCAAAACAAACCTTTCCCCCAGCATTGGCTTCAGTTCATGCCTTTCATGCCTGTATTCAGGAATATCTTTGGAGGGCTTAAATAGATGCAGTCTGAAGTCTGCGAGCCACTGGAGGAGAAAGAAGGCAGGCAAATGAATATTTAATAAACTTGTAGACTTCTAGCAGTGTGGAAGAAATTTCACAGGTGTTTGCTGTTTTTGCTTCAACAGCTCGTGAGATACTCATCAATACTTAACATATTTAGCAAGAACTAATCTACTACTGTTTATTTTTAAAGTATCCTATTAATTAATCCTTTGCATCTGTCTGCTTAGGTAAACTGTTCATGTAATACAAAACCTTGGTGCTTTTGTTACAGGAAGCTATGCAGTTTCTATTCATTAGCTCGTTTATGCTGAAAATCATTTCCTTGGCCATGAATTTTCCTGGGAAGCAGAATGAAACCCATGTTCAAAATAACAACAAAAAAAGTAAAGAGTTTTAAAAGTCTTGCAGTATAATTTTATTCAATCCATGGGTTTTTTTTCTTTTTCATTTTATTTTAACATTTTTTGGCAAATGTTTCTGCCCTTAGCAGATCACAGACCCAAAGGAAGTTCCTAACCTGGTTCTGAGGTACCTCTGCTGGATATTGGTGCTTTATCTGTTTCTCTCCAGCAGCTGCAGCTGCATAACTGGGACTGAAGGTACAGCTTTCTTTCATGTGCTTAAAAACTTGACAAGTGAAGACTTTCACATAGAAAGGAGATGAGAGACAGAGAGGTGTCAGAAACCTTGGTCTGGGAGACTTCAGGAGTAAAACTGCCTAAATCTGTTTCGCAATTATACCAGATAGTGCTGATTTGTGAACTTTGTGCCAAATGTACTTGGTGGGCACAGTTAATTTAGAAGAGTGTTTTTTTTTTTTTTCCCTATAATTATATTTTGATGGAAGTTGTAACAGTATGGACTAAACCCACAAGGTACTGTTGGCCAGGTCAGTATCAAGATTTAAGAAGCAGTAGAAGGCTCAGGCTAAAACACTGAAATCACTGTTTTCTTAGTAGCCTGTAGCCAAAATGCTGAGACACAGCCTGAGCCGGTGATGGAGCACCTGGTGGGAAGGTGGAGACAACCCAGGGGAGCTCAGGTGTGTGTAATGTACCTGAGTGACCAGAAGGGCTGGAGCCAGGATCCACCCCTTGCCAGACCTCATTTAAGGGTTGGCAGTGGGGATAAGGGCAGCCTTCTGGAGATTCCTGCATGCCTGAGGCCTTCTGAAGGTAAGCGGCTTCTTTTGTTTGTTTTTGTGCCCGTGGTTGCATTTGAACGAGTCCTTGCTGTAGCCTTGGAGTTTGTGTAGCCTTGGAGTTTGCTACTCTGCTGTTATTGCTGTGCTTTCTTTTGTGTTACAGTAGCCCTTTATTGCAAGTGTAGCATCTTACATTGCTTTGGTGAGCTTTTAAGACCATTTGTCTTCAGTACGTTTGGGGTGTTGCAAGTAGAACATTAGTTTTAGGTGTAACAAATGCTAAAAAAGAAAAAGCTAGGCAGTCATACATAGTATTTTTATTATCAAGCAAGCGCTGTGAGTGGGTTTAGCTGTGGTGTTTTAATTTTCTGGGTGTGTGTATATGTGTACCTTAAAGTAATGTTTAGAAAAAGCCAAAAATCAGACAGTGATGTGCAAAAACATCTCACTTGTAGCCTAGAGAGAAAACTGAAGATAATTTTAAATGGAGCTTTGGCTGGGAAGGTGAGCTCAGAGTATTGAGTGAAACTGGACCTTACTTTTTGATTTCCACTTAATTTAGAAAATAAAATTAAGTACTCTCTGTGGCTAAAGATGAAGAGAATTTACGCTTTCACTATTGTGTTTTCTTTCTGATTGGAAGAACCTTCCCTTATGGACTGTTAAGTTGAAAGAGGTAATCCATCTTACAGCAAAACATGTGTACAATCCAGAACCTGAAATGTATTTGCACAAAATATTTCTTTTAAGAATAGAAATGCTACCTGGTGTTGTGATGAAATAAGTCCTTTGTGAACAAAAGCTGAGCTTGGTCTATACTTTGTTCATTGTATGAGTACAGAGGGTGAGTAGGGAGCAGGTTTTGTTAGTTTATTTTTACTTTTTATTATTTTTGTCAATTTTTACTCTGTTTCCATATATTCTCATTTCAGTTGTGGTTCAGTATGTGGTTTTGGACAGCCAGTTCTTCATACCTCAGATTTATGCCCAGCCACGTGGCTGAAGCATCTGCTTTACAGCATGAAGCACCTGTCTCTGTTGGAACGCACAAAGGGATGCCTGACTGCTGTGCTTCATGTGCTGCTGTATCACTCATTCACATCCCAGCCTGGTGAGCTGGGTGCAGTTATTCTTCCAGCCAAATCTGACTAGCAGGCCAAAAACTGGTGTATCATGTGTAGTGAAAAATCAGAAGCCTTTCTAGTACTGTTTTTTCCCTTAACCTGATCTAATTTATCATAATATAGGAATAACGTTAGCCTTTGACATCTTATTTGAGTGCCTTCCATTCTCTTGAGAAGGCTTTGCTGTGAGGATGTCCAAATGTAGGTGTGGCTTTTATGGCAAAAGAAGAGAAGGGGGGGAAAAAAGGCATTGCTCTCATGGGATATTAAGGGAGTAGAACTTGTCTTACTCTTTACTGTGCTCGTCTTCTGCTTTAAAAACTTAGAAGGAACCAAAGTTGCCCTACTCTTGTGAAATTCAGTATGGGAATATTGTTTCTCCAAATCTCACTTTGACAAAAGGCAAAAAAATTACAGAGCTCCAGGGTGCAGGAGTCATTCAGGTGAAAGCTACAAGGATCACTTCGTAAGCTGTTAAAATTGATGTGAATTTGTGTGATATGTTGCCAGATGTATTTAAGTACCCAGACAGTGCCAGAGGCCACAGAACTCACACTGAGGTATTGCTAAGATGACATAAAGCATCAGTAAGAAAAATACTCCTAAATTCTTGTATTCCCTTATATTCCTTCATATTCCCTTGTATGCTTATATTATTACAAGTGATGAGGCTGTTAGGTTCCAGTGAGGTCTTTTTGTACAGCAGTGTGCTTTTAGTTGTGAATTTTCATTCTATTTTCAACAAGCACAACTCATTAAACGACAGCAGTGATATGTAGCGATGCCACTGCTAATTTTAAGTACAAGATTCTTCTTGTACTAAGACAAGAACTGTCTGTGGACAGTTTATCTGCATTAGTTCTGCTTTAAAAAAAGAGGACCACACAACCATCTATTTTCTTTGTAATCAATTTAGGAAAGCTTAGAGCACCATATGGGGCAGGATTCCACTGCACTCTGAGCTGGAGACATACAGAGTTAAGACAAGTCAGTGCTAAAAGATCAGAGATAAGTGTCCTATTGTTGCAGAAGAATATAATGTAAATACCATATAAAAAGAGCAGCATGGGTGAAAGCTCTGATATCCAGACTGGATTAGCCCATGACAGATGGATTTATTGCAGGCCTAGCACTGTCCAGTGTTCTTTGATTATTTTGGTCATGTGGTGCAGTTGCAGTCTTCAAAAACCTTTCTCATGTCTTTCCCTGGAGCTCTTACAGTTTTGTTGCAGTCACTGAGACTTATCTCACACCTTTCAGTGTTGGCACTGTAATGCACTGAAGATGACAATACAAATTCCTTCTCAGCTTCCTGCTGCTTTGGACTCTTGGCACATCTTCCCTTTTCTGTGGTAGAGAAAAACACAAGCACCACTGGCATCTTGATTTATGCTAAGAAGTGGGGTTTTCTGTCCTTCCTATGTGTGTGCTGTGTGAAAGAAAGAAAAAGATTAGTTCCTCTCTCCTCTGTGACAGAGTATTTGTTCTTGGGTTCCAATGTGCTTCCAGTTAACATCCCAACTATCACAGAGTTGCAAACTGATTTGACTGAGAAAATTGCTTTTGCTGGCTTTGGCTGCGAGGGTTAGGGTCCCAAATTGACAAGACTGCTGAGCGTCTTGTTTGGAAGGGTTCATGGTTTTTGTGCATCGTCATAACAACTAGATCTCTGTTACATGAATAAGCCTGTGTAGAATGATGTGTGGTCTGTAAGGCACGAGTCAGTTGCCCTCTACTGAGGAACTGCTTTTTTTCCCACATGGTAATATGATGTAAATTGCCTAAGACGCATAGGAACATTTTGTAAGCGCAGAGTACTGTGAAAACGTTAATAAATAAGACATCTAGTGATCAACTGAAAGAGTGGAAAATGTACTGGTATTGCCATGAACAGATGTATTTTCTGCCAGTCATTATCATTTTGGCATAAAAATGGTCAAAAGTGTCTTACATTTTTTTCTTATCCAGAAAAGTCTTTCTCCTTCCCTCAAGAAAAAAGAGCAAAGTGATTCTGACAACGTCTTTTCATTCTTGGGCTGTAGGAGCTGAACATTTTATTAATTTTAGGGACTGCTGAAAGGTAAATATAGTGAAATCTCAGGCAGAGAAAAATCTCTCTCCCTGGAGAAAAACAGAAAAGCCATAAGGATTTGAGGTCTTATAACCTGAAAACCTATTTGAAGGGCAATTTTTTTTTTGCTTTACATGAAACGTGCCAAGCTCTCGTGTCCTTAGGAGTTCAGTGTTCTTTCTGAAAGCAGCAATAACTGAGAACTTGAAAGAAATTAAAATCTTTCTGTGCTGGTGTTTTGTTCTGGAGTTTTTCTTGTCTTTCACTCCTGTTATGACTGATAAATAGGTGCAGTGATACAATTCAGAGAGGCTTTCCTGAAATGCTGTGCCTGCAGGACTGCCTGATAATGTGGAATTCTGTGCAGGCTGTTGTTAATTTTTACTTTCTCATTTCAAAAGACATGGACAGCTGGCTGTACCTAGCCATTTGTTTCTTCTCACTGAAGAACTTTCCCACAGCTAGAGCTGTGGTCAGCTCTGACACGAGGCTCAGTGGTGATAAACTGCAATCAGGAGTTTATAATATAATACTGTGTACGTCAGCTCTGTTGCTGATTATCCTGACTGCTTCTGTGCAAATCTGCCACAAAGTGTCTGGAATTCTCCAGGGAACCTTTCTGCTCAGCCTTGAACGAGGAGACTTTGAGCTATGTTTGATATGGGAAAGAAGAGATGCCATACTGTGGAATAGTGGTATGGAAAATAAATCTAGGATGAAAGTAGCCTCTGTAGTTAAGTGGTTTAGACAGAGTCTGCTGAGAGAAAGATTGACTGCTTAGACATGGATAACGGCCTACACTAAGTTGTGCACAGTAACAAGGTTTCTGAGATACTGTTTATTAGTATGTTCTTTGAGCCTCCAGATGAGCCAAGTAATAGGCTCAAGCATAACATGCTCCTTGATATATGCCCTACATCTAAATGATACTCAGAAACAACCTGTGTTTTGTGTGAGGTCTTCACAAGGAATTATAGGATGTGAGAATTTGTACTTGCCTGGAGCCCTGCCTAAAATACCAAGTTTCTCATCCTGAAATTTTTTATAGTACCATAATGTACACTATTACTTACAATTAAAAGCCTTCAAAAGCCTGAATATTCATGAGAGCTTTTTTGTGCATATTGTATCTGCTATCATTTTCTGTGTCACTACTTCTCTGTGTTACAGACTAGCCTATAAACTTCCCTTAGGCCATGTTCTAGTCTTACCTATACCAAGGCCTTGCTGAAAAAGAAAGCATAATTTAGGTGAGCAGTAAATTACAGGTGATTGACTTGTGTAAGTTTATATTTTAATATCTGGAGGAAAGAGAATATCTTGTTAAAGTTGGTGAGGTGTCAAATGTTGTCTGTTACTGTGTAGAAATGTTACTGTAGCTGAAAACCTGTATGAATGTGTTAGCAAAAATTCTGCAAGAGGGAAATTTTTGGGATTTTTTTCTTTCCAGTTATGTTTGTATTTTAAAGTAAAGTGAGACTGTCCTGTAGCTGTCTGCTTTCAGATTTCACCACAAATAGCAGTATTTTGTAGGAATAAGACAATCCTGAAGGATATCTGGTAACACTTCAGAAAGTGTTGCCTTTATATTTCCCTTCCAAGTGTTAAAAAAGAGGGAGAGAACAAAATAGGCATTTGAGGAAATAACTTTTTTTTTAGCAATACTCCTTCCAGAAACGTACAAAACCCAGGTGTTCAAGCTTGAGGTACAAGAAAAAACTGTTAGTTCTATTACGCAATCCTATTCAGCTGGGACTTTATATTTGTATTTCATGTTTCTGTGTCCAAGCTACTCTATTATTACCTTATACTCTTAATCTTACTGTGAGCCTTATGAAAGTACTACAGCCATTTTCTGCAGTTTAAATTTAGCAAGGACATAATTGTCTCCAATGAGATTTAGGCTTGCTCTTTAAAGCTCAAGTGTTCTGCTGCTGTCTACCTGATAGCAATCAGAAATGGCTATTGATTCCATTGATTCACTGCCTGCAGTAAAACAAGATTCTGCTCATTTCAGAGACAAGGACTACTTATGAAACGATTTAATAAAATATGTTGATGAAGAGCAAAATCATAAAGCTGATATTTCATCAATTACTTTAGAAAAGAAGGCCAATGTCATATTACTTAAGTTTTAACTGACCTAAAGCATTTTGTTATGCTTGATAAGCAGACACAGCAGCCAATCTAGAATCTTTGGAGAGTTCCTTCCACCACTGAAGTGCTGTTCCTCTTCAGTGAAGCTGTGGAAGGACAGATTTGTGTTAGCATGTGCCAAATCCACATGCTGGCTAGCTGAAACTTATTCACCTGGTTAAATACTACATCTATTTCCATAATTACAGGTCATTCTGCATTTTTTTTTTTTTTTTACTTCTAGTTTTGTGTACAGTTTCATTTCTTTCAGTGTAACTGCTTTCTTTAATAGAAACAAACTCAGTTTCTTCTGGGTTGTCTTTGGTAGCTGCCAAGTTAGTGATGACATGCAACTAGAAGCATTGATACGTGCAGGTATATGAAGAACTTTGCAACAATTTGTGTGTGTCCGAAACAAATGAGAAAACAAAAGTCTTTAGAAGTTTGGATTTGAAATGAAATGTTCACAAAGCACTAGTATGCTCTTAAGCTCTGTCATTGCTACCACAGCACAGTGTGTCACAGTACTGCCTTGTTCTTACTCGTTTTGCCATTGTGATGACCTGCTGTAACTATGAAATATAAAAGCAAGATGTCAAATGGAAATGAAACTTAGATATAAAATTAAAACTCCCCATCCTCAAGACTTTTTATCACTTTAAGAATGTCTTTATTGAGATGATTTTCATCAACAGTTGAAAAACAAAAAATCACTATGCAAAAATGTCTGTTGGTTCACATGCAGCATAAAGTGCAAAGGAATTAACTCTTGTACAAAATAGCTGGTTAACATGCAGCTTGTGGAATGGAATGCACCTACCACAATCAATCATTTCTAGATTTAAAAGTAGGAGCTTGTGAGAGAATCACAAAGTTACAGTAGGAAAGCTGCTGAGTAGAAAGCCTCCTTGAAGAAGTAATGGTGATAACCAACCAACACTGCTGGAGAAATTTCCAGTAAAGCTTGAAGGCAAGGGAAGGAGAAAAAACACAATCTATCTGCTTGATCTTAAAGGTTTTTGAAGACATTCATTATCTGTTCTCACAAATCCACTAAATATGGTAAATGGTGTTCTCTTGTCTTACAAATGGGAACTTGGCACAAACAGCCCATGTGTCTTGATGAACTATATTGTACCAGCAAGTGGATGGGAAGGTAGGAGTACATTACCAGTTTTATGAAGGGCAGTACCTCCTGCCCTTTCCTCTTTCTCCAGGAAGCTTTCAGAAATCTGTCTCAGAAGCTGTGTGCTATACAGCTATAAAGCTCACTGATTAATAACTCCTTTTCCATCTGAGACTAATATGGGCTACTGTTGTTTGAGATAAGGGCCGTTCATTCTAGAAATTATTTCTGAAAGGTTAATAAGTGTGTAAAGTTCCAATTCACTCTTACTACTTTTCACTGTAAAGGGGGGAAAGAAAACTTGTTTGGCCTATAGTGAGTTCATAATTCCCAGAAAAGAGTTTTAGAGGTCCAGAGGTCCAGTGCAGTCATTTTCCTGGTCTGGTTTGTGAGCAATATCAACCTTTCTTTTTTCCTGTCCAACAGCTTACCTAAATGGAAATTCATTTTGGATATAGCCTCGTTTGTATGTTATCTGCTTGAGGAGAGTCTTGAATGCCTTTTCTTTTGGTTTACAGTTTGAAATCTGATTCAGTAATGTTTTGGGAGGACACAAAAGGGGAAAGAGAGAGTTTACAAAGAATTAGAGAGAGAAGAAACTGAAAGAGTATTAATTATTCTTTTACTAAAGCATTCACTTACAGTATGGAAAACTCATTTTGGTATAATTCCTCACCGCAGAAGGGATCTGGAAACACCAGTATGTATGTTAACATGGGGGGGTTAAATGGTAATTCTGATGAGCAGTGTGGAATAGACAGAAAGGAACTGCAACTGTGACTATGTATTAGATATTTCCCAGGGCTTTGTATAAACATACGAAGTGTTTTATCATGGTCTAATGGACGAGGTGACAGCCTCTCCATTGTTAGGCTGCAGCTTTGTACACATGTGGGAGCTGGAGCTAAATCACACATTAATCCTTGGCATCTGCTTCCTCAGGTATGGATTCATCTTGACAGCAGACTTGAGCAGTCTGTATTGCAGCAGCAGAGCTGCCTTGGGTTCAGCCTGCAATCGTGGCAGCAACAGTGTGCTCCCAGGGTGCAGGTGTGAGCCTTGTGCGGGGAGGGAGAGGGGCTGGAAGGGGAAGGGAAAAGGAAAAGGAAGAGTGTTTTCTGTCTGCCTGGGCACTTTGCTTGGAGGTTGCCTGAGGGCCCTCTAGCCGGGTTAATGCTTTGGCTGGTGCTTGTAATTCTTGGGTTTTATCTATGTGTATAATTCCATAAATTACTAGAGCTTTTCGTCGTGTGTTTCAGCGAATGTAAATAAGTTAATTGCAGGATTATGTGAGAGAAACAAATTCTGTGGTATAAAACTGTCCTTAGAAGTCTCCATTGGGAGTTATGTTACCGGCAGCGTTTACTTTTGGATGTAGGTAATTAGCAGTGATGTGTGTGATTATTGGGTGCCAGTCACAGAAGCAGTTTTGGAAGGCACGGTTTGCTAATCTTATGTAACTTCTGTTAATTTACTGTTGGCTTTGAATATTTCTTAACTAAGCACTGAAGCCATCTTCCTATGTCTTCTGCAGCCATTATGTGTCTCTTCGGATATGCCTACAAAACCTTTAAGTGAGTTTAGCCTCCTTTCAGTGCATCACCTCTTTTATTCTTCCTTGAGTAGGACGTACCTCCTGTATACTGGTCTGTTATGCTTTCAGAGGCGAAAAGGGTCTTGTAATGAAGTGACTGCAGTGCAGTGCTGAGCTGGAGGTTGGGGCAAGCCATGTGTCTGCCTGTCCATCCCTACCCTCACCAGTAGCTTCCATTCCTCTCTTCAACTTTGTAATGTAGAAGGTCTGTTTGTAATACTCTTGTAGCTTGAAGGCTGATCATTGTTTGGTAGTGCTTGACAAGCCTGTGGAAATTGTCAGAAAGTACTTGCTGTGCCTTGCTTCAGTGCTGGTCTGATTCTGAGTCTGCTTCTGTAGTCTCTTCCAAGTAGACAGTGGCCTTTAGGTACTGTGGGATGTGTGTCTGAAAGCTGTTAAGCAGAATCAGGTATAAACTCATCGTCTTTTTTTAATGGCTCAATATTGCATAAACTTTTGATAAGTGGCTGTCATGGTTAAAAGTTAATCTGATAAGTGCTACTAATAGAAAATAGAATCGTTTGATGAAGTTGTGACATTGCTCATTCTTAACACCTGACATGAACTTGCAATCCAGACAGTGTATTTATTCACAAGGCTGAGCTATGTATTTTTCTACTGTTTTCTTACTTAGTCATGTGGTAAAGTAACCTCTTGTAATCCCTAAATTATGCTTCTATTTATAAAACAGCATTACCATAGAAAACTCACTTGCATCGAATATTTCCAGTATATCTATAGACATATTTTTCTGCGGATTCTCTTACTGAATAATTATTTGCTATGATTTGTATCTCTGTAGCCACTAGGAGGCACTCTAGTATAAAGCTTCCTTTCCGAAAGCTCACAAAACCTGCGACTAAGTAATCACAAAACATAAATAAACAAACATGACTGGCTTTAAGCAATTTCCTTCTAAAGATAGCTCTCTTCGCTTTTATGTGAGATAACCTTCAAATTGCTGTTTGTCCAGCTGCACTAGAGCTTACGCTGAAATGCACGCATGCTGCATGCGTTTGTGTAATAGAATCAGAGAAGCACCAGGGTTGGAAAGGTCTCCAGGATCGTCTAGTCCAACTATCCACCTGCCACCAATATTTCCCTGCAAACCATGTCCCTGAGTGCAGCATATAAATGTCTCTTGAATGCCTCCAGGGACGGTAACTCCACCACCTCCCTGGGCAGCCTGTTCCAGTGTCTGACTATTCTTGGAGATGAAATTGCTCCTGATATCCAACCTGGACTTTCTCTGGTGCAACTTGAGGCCATTACCTCTAAAAATGAGTAGTGCTTAGGAACTTGAAAGAGTTTACGTTGTCTCATGTTTAGTACACATGTACTGAATATGTCACTGATGTGTACTATGAGCACGTGGGATCTTGCACAGATCAAGCTCTGCTTTCAGTACCGAACTGCTCTGCTGAACTCTGTGAGGGTGATGTTAATCCACCACTGTCTGTTTGTGTCAAAGTGCACTCATTTAGCGTTAAGATTCACATTTAAAATTAACATAAAGTCTAGAAATGTGGAAGTGTTGCCATAGTAACACTAAATTGTTTTGTGCAATTACATGCACTCGGACATTATTTCTGTTTTGTGATACTAGATGATGTTTCCAGTTTAGTACCTCAGAAGACAATAGCTTTCAAGTTAAAACACCAAGACAACCTATACACATGTATTGTGTTATATTAAAAAAAAAAACCCAAACAACTGTATTTTCTTTTCATATGTAGCTGACTAAATTTGTTTCTTTACAGTGTATTATTATAAATTGTGTTCAGAAAAAGTGAAATCAAACCCAGACCTCTGCAGTTTGACCCTGGATCACATAGGTTTTCTGTGAAGTGATTTACTTTGCATTTGGTACGTGCCAGTGTTAAATGAAGAGATACGCAGGTGATCAAAAAAGGCATTAACAGCGGCAGAAATCAACTGAGGAATGAAGTCTGGCGTATGGCAGCGTTACACCTGGCAGTCAGCACAGCTAACTATCGGTGCCTTAAACTTCGAAAGTGTTAGGCCTTTTCCTCAGTAGCTATATTTCTAGTTTGAGTAGGCCCCTTCAAGCACTTTCTGGATGTGTTTCTTCTACTCGCAGCAGCAGCAC
This sequence comes from Callipepla californica brunnescens, assembly GCA_023055505.1. Classification (NCBI taxonomy): domain Eukaryota; kingdom Metazoa; phylum Chordata; class Aves; order Galliformes; family Odontophoridae; genus Callipepla; species Callipepla californica. The sequence goes on from JALIRH010000016.1 coordinate 6,472,428, forward strand.
CCTGGTGATTTGCTGGGGTTTGGAACCTCAGCCCTTCCCGTTGTGCACTGCTACCACCACACGAGGCACGGCGGGGAAAGCCCACGAGAAGGGCGCGAGCGGCCCCTGAGGGGCGGTGGGGGCGGCCCCGTGCGCGTGGCGATAGCGGCGCGGGAGGGGTGGGCGCCCTGAGGGCTGTGGGGGCGCGGGGTTATCGCCCTCTGAGGGCGGACGCTTAGTCGCGGTACCCACGCGCGTCTGCCGCTGTGTGGATGGATGCCGCAGACCCTGTGGGTGTGAGCGGGGAGGAGGTGTGCTCGGGCTGCGGGATGAAATGTGCGCGTCAGAAAGCGGACGAAAAGGAGCGGGGCGGTCACGGTTCATCTGTGCACAGACTGGTTGTTTCAGTGAGCAAAAAGCCCAAGGCACTGGGGAGACCCCATTGCACTGGGGGAGAAAGTGCGAGGCTGGAGGCAAGAACGCGAAGGAAAAGAAGAGATAGAAGCAAGTCTCCAAACAGAACTCCACCCCCCACGTGCCTCTGTACAACGGCTGTGAGGCCGTGAGTGTGTGGGGCCCTTCTGGCAGTGCTAACAGAAACAAACCGGGACGAGCCTTCCTCCAGCACTAAGGCTGCGTCACTGCAGAAGCCATGGGTGTGGGGTGCAGGTGATTCCTCTGTGCTGATCAGACCCTCTTCTTACAGACGTCTCCTGTCTTCTTGGTGTGCAGGTAAGGGATGGCACTGGGAGACTATGTAGCCTGCTGCTGACAGACCACCATCCCGTAGTGCTCTTCCTTGTAAAAGTATACTATATATCACTTATATAAGTGATGTGGCCGGTACTCTTTACTATCTGCATTAGTAACATTGACAGCGGGGTTGAGTGCACCCTCAGTGAGTTTACTGAGCGCACCAAGCTGTGGGGTGCGGTCAGCACACAGTGTGCCATTCAGAGGGACCTCAACAGGCTTGAGTAGTGGGCCCAGGTGAACCTCATGAGGTTCAACAAATCCAACTGCAAGGTCTTGTACCTGAGTAGAAGTAAAGCCCATTAACAGTACAAACTGGGGGATGAAAGGATTGAGAACAGCCCTGCTAAAAAAGACCTGGGGTAGTGGTGGATGGCAAACTGGACGGGGGTCAGCAGTGTGCCCTCACAGCTCACAAAGCCAGCTGTATCCTGGGCTGAATTAAAAGCAATGTGGCCGGCAGTGCGAGGGAGGTGATCCTGCCCCTTTACTCTGTGCTGCTGAGGCCTCATCTGAAGTTCTGCAGTTCTGATCCTTACTTTTTAATCTAATTATTTTTTCATTTTAAGAAGCTGTCTCTGCAGCAGAATAACCACGTTATCTTCTCTTTGTCTGCATTTTTTTTTTCCTGTTAAGAGGTCAAGCCTTGCAGAAGAAAAATTATCATGTGAGGCATCCCACTGACCTCTACACCAAACTGAACTCCCTCATACAGTTAATCTGTTATATTGATGGACAGTCGTGGTTGCAAGTAGATGGTGCCCATCATCTTGTGTTTCCTGGCAGACAGAGTGGATCATATTACTGGGATAATGAACCATTTAATGGCCTATGTGTTGATTTATCAGGTGGTGCTGAAGAGGCCAATGTGAAAATACAAAGCCATAAGGCACGGTATTGCTGTGTATGGCCCATCGAGGCTGCCTGGCTCCCATACCATTGATTGCTGTGTTAATCAAGGTGTCATTAGGGTTGGCAAGCAGTTGAAGTGCTTAATGCAGTACTTTTTCGTTCTGCTGCGGCATTTATTTAAAGTAAGAATTCATTATTTTTTTTTTTCAGGTTTAAAAATAATGTAAGCTGATAAAGTTAGCACTGCTGTCTTTTGTGGTGAGGGAGTCTCATCCTGATCTGAGGAATCTGTCTGCATGGGTCACAGAGACAGGCAGAACAATGTAATTAATCTGAGTAACTGGCAAGCACCAAGCTGAGCTGGCCACTCGGTGCAAGCAGTTATGTTTTATGACCTGGCTTCTGTATTTTAAGAGGTACACATTTTAGCTAGTACAAATGGTAGCAATGGCCAATGTAAAGAAGGTAGGATGGGAAGAAATTTTTCACTCACGTGTACATTTTGATATTTTTTTCTCTTCACAGAAGTACGTACTTCATTTCTTCATTTTAAACATAGTTTAAAACTGATCTCCTCTAAAAGCCCAAAGACATACTTTCTGGAGTACTGCTTTTGCTCATTAAATGTTGCAGTGTGGTATAAATGGATGGAGGAGAACAGGGAAATTGCTTTCAGGCTATTGACAAGCTGAATAGTTTTGTTTGTTTTTCTTGTGCTATTTAAAAAGGAATTTATCAAGGAATTGACAAAACAACAGCAGATGAATTGTGTGAACTCCCTGAAAGCCAGAATATGTCTGTGCTCTGGTGTGTTATATGCATGTTAACCTGTGAATGCATGCATATGGATTAGGAGTGAAGCATTTCCAGCATTCTCTCTATTTTTCTATCAGTGTAGTCTTCCAAGAACCATTTCTTCTCACTTGGTGCTTGATGGGCTGGGGTAGCTGCTCCCTGCCTCCTCTGATTTGAAAGGATTTACGTGGAGGATTTGAATTTTTGGGGAGTTGCTGTCTTTCTTTCAATTATTACTTATCTACAAACTAATCCTTGTGATTTGTAAGCAGGATTATAAAATTATAATGGATAATTTCCATGTGGTGATGATCACAGAATTGTAGGGGTTAGAAGGGACCTTAAGAGATCAAGTCCAACCGCCCTGCTAAAGCACATTCCCTATGGCATGACACATCATGTCTTCCTTTAAAGACAAACACACGTTACTATAATGTGAGGCTATCACTCTTTTTGAGAATTTCTGTATGTATAATTCTGTTTAACAATATATTGAGATGTCTTGAAGATTAGGAAAGCTGCTTTAGGGAAAAATTCTATTTGAAGTCTTGATTGCAGCCACGGTGAAAGGATAACACGCCTGACTTTTGTTCATTATGCTGATGGCAAAAATAAGAAGCCGTTTTCTTAATTCTTTTGGCCTTGGACCAACTTGGTTACAACCTAAAGGAGGGAGACTTGGAATGAGTTTGTTACCCACATGTTTATCTGTAGAGTAAGCTCTGCAGCCACATATGGCAGCCTTAGGGAGCAATGCTTGCCCTTTGCAGCAAGAGCTTAGGTATAAGAAATTATTGCTTTTATGCTTAAGTTTTGGGCATTTCAAACATCATGATAATTCTTAATTGTAATAAAAAAATATTTTACAGTCACCTGTAAAACAGTCACACACACCTGAGCGTGTGTGTGTGAGTAAATAAATTTCAGTTACAGTAGAACTTCGCAGTGATGTTGGGAGAATAATTACATTAATGACTGAGATCTGCCCAGATACTATAACAAATGGAGGCTATAGGAATACCTTAGACACCTAATTAGTTTTCTTGTGTTAAGAGTTAGAAAGCTGCTAAGGCTAGTGTTTAGAGTTTCCTATAGCTAGAACTGAAAAATAATGCCGAGTAGAGCTTGTGCTGAAAAGAGAGGATTGACTAGAATAGGCAACTCAATAATAGTGCATTTTACATATTGGTGACCTCTCACCATAAAGAGGGTAAATTACACGTGGGCACATAGCAGATGTCAGGATGCATCTTTTTCTCTGCACTTAGTCTCTATGCTTTTGGTCCTGCTAACAGAGAGCTATCAACAATCCAGAGGTATTGCATGGATGTTACTTCCTGGTATCTGAGATACGTGTTCCCTGATGGGTTGCCTCTGAGTTCATAGATCTTACTTGTGCTGATTTGTGGATTAAATGTGACTAAATAAGAGGAATTTGGAATCGGGATAAACATAGAACCTCTTTTGGCTTGGAGATAGCCTCCATACTTTTGCTAACTAGAGGACTGAAGAATATTTGTGGCGTGAGATCATGTGTAACATTTCTTTAAGCTAAAGCTCTATCTTTAAAAGTTCATTTTACACATCAGTTTTGGTTTGTACTTTTTTTTTTTTTTTTCTGGTGGTATTTTCAATATTTTAAGACTTATTGCTGTGGTCTTCACGTCTGCGGATTAAACAATAGTGGTTCCTTAACCTGAATGTTCCATTAAGCATTGTTGACTGTTAAGGAATGTTCCATTGAACAGAGTTCATCTTCTGGGATCATTCTGTTGGAGCCATATGTTTCTTTGCCTGGTATCTAAGCATATTAAAAGAAATATTCAGATACGTTAGGATAATCTTGGGGAATAGATGTAGTATTTTGGGATTCCCCCAGCTTCTTCCCCCAGGTACTGATTCAGTAGGTCCTGAGTCTTGAGAATATATTTGAAGCAAGTGGAACTACCCTTATCTGAACACATTAATGAGAGTGGGGTTGTTGCTGTCTTTTACTGGTTGTTAGCATGAACTAGGGGACTGACTTAAATCTAGAGAAATTAAACATTTGCATTAAAAATAATAATAGTAATCATTGAAATTAGAAAGTAGTAAGGAAAACAAGGATGGACAGTTGTCAGAATGAATTCCTTGGAAGGAAAATTCACTTTAGTATAGCACCTGGCTTCTGGTTTCATGGCTTTTAGGATTATAGCTGTAATGGCAGTTTAAATTAATCTTGAATTGAAGGGATGAGTAATAGTGATGTGGTGAGTGACATTTCCCTGAAGGAGAATAGAAATAGTTACACCTTATTTTTCCTAAGATCCAAGCAGCTCCCGGACTTCCAGCTAAATATGCAAAAGAAAGTCATATTTATGTTACAATGCTTGGAGTTATTACTTACTGCACACTATATGCAAATGATGGGACTTAATGTTTGGCTGATAAAAGCTGTGACTATTTCATTTTGTTGGAGTCAGGGTATATCCCTTTGCCCCAGAATGTTTTCTTTTCAACTGATCTTGATGCAAATAAAATAACGGTGAGTCTACAAATGGAGCGAACTCCTGAGCAGCATGCACTGTGGCACACAGGTATGAGCACACCTGCCTTCTGTGTTCGTTGCTCACTGTAAATATTGTACAGAGAACATAATCCCTCAGATATGATTGCTGATTACTGCTCAGTCTGTTTGGCCAAATCACACCGATTAAAGGTATTAATAACAAGCACAACCTGATTGCAGAGGATTTGTAGCAAGCAGCTTTGAAATCAAATGGTATCAAGGGTACTGCCCATGGCAAAATCTAGATGTGCTGTGAATCCTAACGTTCAACTCAGGCAAAAATAGTTGGAATTCTCCTGAAGTGCTCCCCCCCTTCCCCCCCCCCCCGCACAGACATGGGCTTACAGCATCCAATCAGTGTAAGAGGGAATGTTTTTCTGCTTGAAAGGTTTGCTATATTATAGGCAGTACAGATTTTTCAGTTGCAGTGCGTAGCTCATTTTAATCTTAACCACAGGAATTCCAGTCTTTATAATGATACAGTTTTGAAGTGCTCTAGAAAGGTGCCCAATAATATACTGAAAATAGCTCCTGTTTGGACAGCACTGATATAGATATGTTAGAATTCCAGTGGCTTTTTTCTTTTCTTTTAATTTATATCTATGAAGCTCAAACTTTTGAAGCTATAAGGGAAATGTGACAGGAATGCTGCTCTTGTATTTTGGGAAGAATCTGACTCTGTATCAGGTTTAATGACCTGAGAATTAAATGGTTATGCAGAATCACCAGTGTGGGCCCACAGGTTTTTAAAACATGTCAGTTGGAAGTTTGACTCAAATCTGATGGAAAGAATAATGAGAGGTTTTGATTAGAGCACGAAATCATAAGATGGCCATTTCCTTCAGATGTGTCTTAATCCAATGTAGTACCTCAGAATTTAAAACATATTTACTGGGGGGTTAGGGCAAGTTTAGCATTTCAAACACATCAAAATGTTACCCCTTTAAACCTTATTCTGTGCACTTTGCTCTTGTAGATTATGCTTAAACTCCTTACTGATGAAGATGCCTTTTATAATTGCTATTTTTATTTTTAATTTTGCCAGAAGAAATCCAACTAATTCCCCTCAGCAGTAAGCTATTTCTGCAGTAAGCTACACTGCACTACTGTCTTGCATTATTGCTTGGTGGTGAGAGGAAGAAAACCTGTCAGTGACTCAGAAACGTCTGGCAGCATTTGAAAGGGCTCTCCGCAGTGCTACAGACTAGCTCCTTAAGCATTTGCTTCCACTGCTCTGCACTGGTTTTCCAAAGTTGGTTTAGATACGGTTGGAATACTTTGTGTTTGAGGTTTTAGTGCTGCTAAATGTTTAAATTCATCAGGACACAAAATTAGTGCATTAGATCACTGTTGGGTATTTCACCTTAGTGCTTTAGAAATTTGAGTGCTGTGGTGATTGAGTACGCCCAAGGAAAAGGATATGGAGGCAAATACAAAATCTGGACCTTGTTAATCATTATTTCTTGAGCAGATTTTTAGGGTGCTGTCAAAGGAGCTCAAGAACATATCCTCTGAGTCACTGTAAGAAATGAGAAGTGTCTTGCTAGTCGTAGCGTAACATTAGTTCAAGAAATGTGCAGGCTTTAACGCGGAAGGTGGATTACACTATTAAGCTAAATGGATTCTGACAGATGTTTCTGAACATTCTGGCCATAATGTAGCATAGAAATTAGAAAACTTTTATATACTGAGGAATGATTTCTGGGGACAAACACATGAGTTAACTCTTACTTCCTTGATGTTTCTCACTTCTGCTGAAAAACAGGTGTGCGTTCTTACGAAAGGCAAAGGTTTACAGTATACTGTAGGAAGTGCTAGTTACAAATATCTCACTTTAAGCCATACATAAATACATACATTCTTCCTTGAAGGGAGTAGTTCATTATTTACTGCCCTCTCTAAGAGAGTTAAGTTTAGCCTGACTATTAATTAGCTCCCAAGGCAGGGCCAACAGGCTCTAGGAGCTGTGCCAAGTGGAAAACACCCTATTATTTATCTGCACCTTGATCTGTCCTGTGTTCATCTAACTAGTGTCTGACCTCTGTTTTCTGTTTCTCAGATTACATTGTTTTTGTCAGCACTGAGACATATGCTGTGGAGAGCTACTGTCCTTTTTTTTTTTTCTTTTTCTTTTTTTTCCCCCTTCCTTCCCACCTCAGTTCATCTCGAAATGACAGAACACACAATTCACTTATTAAATATGATTGTTAGAAAAGAGAATGCTTTAAAAAGGTACTTACAGGCCTATGAATTTCCCAAAGGACAAAATCCTTATTCAGTAAGTAGGCTGTTACACCAGTGAAATCACAAACCCTCAAGTGGGACAATAATGAAGAGTTTTGTGCTTATGTTAAATCTGGGCAACAAATGTCATCATTCTGCTCAAGTTGTATTTGTTCATTTCTTCTGTGTTCTTCTGTGGCACATCCAATATGTGCCACGCTCAAGCCAATCCCACTGGCTTGAGCGTGGCACATATTGGATGTGCCACAGAAGAACACAGAAGAAATGAACAAATACAACTGCAGGCGGAGTAAATGTTTTTTGAGTGTCATACCACGTGCCAGTTAATTGTGCCTCATTAGTATTATAAATTTGGAAAGGATCCTTCAGAAAGAAACAAAATAACCTTCCTGCAAAAAAAACCATACTTGAAAATCCCCTCTGACTGTTACTTGTTCACAGATACCATAATTAGCTCTCTGAAAGCTGAGACATCACCGGCACAGATTTCTTATTAGAAATCCTTATGTGAATTCAGCCTTCATGTAACACATGGGTGAAGAAAGAATATTGGGTTGTACTTGAGGCCAGAGCTTGTCCCATTGTGAATTAGATGGAAATCAATTGTCAATGATTGTAGAAAGTACCCTGGTTATGGATCGATGAACTGGCTCTAATTAATTTAGGAGACTGACAGGCTCTGGATAGGAGAGCTGCCTTGCTCAGCTAGGAGCGAGAAGTAAAATGCAATTCTTTAGCTGATGTTTGAAAAATGAGAAGACGGCTTTAGGTGTTTAAGCAATGCCTGCTGTTATTTTTGTTCATCGATACTGTCTTTGGTCTACACAAATTTCGAGTTGTTAGCAATTTCGAGCCATTTACAGCATTAAGAGCTGGTGCGTGCAGCTATAGCTGCAAAGATGTCAAACAGATTGCTTTGCCCTCAGTTCTGCTTAATAAGGCCAATATAAATTAAATACTTCAGTGTAAATCAAATAGAACAGCCCAAATGTAATGGGCTGTTTATAAATTAGTGCATAGGCAAGAAGGAGGAGCGTGCAGCGGGCCTGTCTGTGGGAGCTGGGACTACTCCTGTGGCAGGCGTCTGCACGGGACTTGCTGAGTGCTCCTGGAAACATGCACAAGTGATATTGCTTTGTAACATCAGGAGGCTGAAAGCTTCCTTGGGTGTTATGGAAGCTGTTACATTTGAGCCAGGAGAGTCGTGCAGACCCTCAGGAGGTTTAGAAAAGCGTCAGTAACTGTATCTTTTGTTTATACAAAAGAAACAGCAAAGCTGCATACATTTTTCAATGTGATCAGAAGTCTCACGCTTAGTACGGGTAGCATCTGCTCCTGCTTTCAAGCATTTGTGGGGTTAGGAATTGTAGTTTCCTTTAGGCATTTGCTTATTTTCTAGTGTAGCTAGTTGAGCTGTTGTTGAAGAAGTTTTCTGTATCAGGGTAAAAAAGAAAAACATCAGTACCTTCTATTTCTACCATCACCTGTAGGAGAAGCAGTATTTTTTCCAGTAGTTTGTATCTGTGCTCCTTATATCCTTCCACAAATCCTCTGAGTTATGGTAAGTCCCAAGATGGTGTTTTGCAAAACAAACATAATGTGTTTCCAATGTTAAAGCAAGTTGTGACAGTTCCCCTGGTGGTGTACAAAGATGACAGGGTAGGATTCACAGATTGACCAAATACATTACTGTAAAAAGTGCCAATTTAATGAAAAATGAGATCTTTAGTGGATGTCTCTGTTATGACAAAAGATTCACGAAGGAAACTTTGAGTAAAATGTTGGAAGGATTTGTGAAAAGGACTGCAAGGAAAATAGTTTTCTTAGGTAATGTTATACGCTGTTAGGTGATGTTGGATGCTGGGTGTGAATAACTTGTTGCAAATGGAGTCAGTTTATGGTAAAAAAAAAAAAGGTCATTCCAGGAGAGACTTAAAGCACAACATTGAAAACTGAAGTAAAACAGACATTCCTCTTTTATTTAAGTAATTTTTTTTTTTTTTTTTAATTTCTTAAATGATCTGTATGAACTAATCTGGGAAGATAATACTGCCAGGCTCACTGGGAAGCCTAATAAGTTGTGGAGCTTTCTGAAAAATATACCTCTTACGTACGTATTCAAGTATGGAGTAAAGAAATAAAACTGTGCTAAGTAAGACAGAGTGGGCTAGATTTTGCTGCTGGCTTTTAGAAGCTGTAATTTTTCTCTGGCAACAGTAGCATCTTTCTACCTCTATAAAGGTATTTTACCAGTGATGCAAAAAATGTGAGGAATATAAGCTGGATAACCTTGTCTTAATGCTAACAGGTTACTTCAAGCTTTGTCTTCATACAACTAAATAGAAGAAATTCAAGTGAGAGGTGTGTGTTCCTCTCTCACTGGAAGAATAAATATGATCTGCTTAGCTAGAAAATTGGTTACTGCTTGCACTGTGTTAGCTCTGTGCCACTGCTGCTCCTGTCTGAGCTCTCGTCTTTCTGTCTTGTTACGCGTGAAGCTTTCATTCACTATTTCACTTGCTGGGAGTGTGCACCTGCATGTTTGCATACAGGATGGACATGGAAAGCCTCAGAAAAAATCTGCTCTGGCTCGTAGCTGAATTCTTGTCAGCACAAAAGATCTGACATTAGGGTAGAAGCTGTGATTGCTTGGCTGGGGTGCTTCAGCAATGGCCCACCTCTCTGGAACCCCCACATTGCAGGCCTGTCTGACTAGTGAATATGGGAGGGAGTGGAATGTGAGGCTGTAGTGCTGTCATGCATCATGGAAGTGGACAAAATAGGAGGTAGTATCCTGTTGTGGTGGAATTTGTAACTCGTTAACATCATTGCTCGTCAGGATGAATGTGCATGCATGCCTCAAATTGCCTGCCTCTCTGCTGGAGGAGTGCTACTTAGTGAGTACCCAACGTGTTTCCTTTCTATAAGATGTAGTTTCTTCTGCAGGACTTTGTTTCACCCCTTGCTCCACCTCCTATATTATATTTCCTAATATATTTATATTTTTAATTAAATGAATGCTTTTGTTCCAGGGCTCTCTAAGCTGACTCCACTCAGGTGATGGTGAGCTTCAGTGTGAGGCAGGCAGCTGAAAAACAGAGGGTTTGTGTGATATTTCTTTGGGTTAATTACCCAGATAAACTATTGGTTCTTCAGAAAGTGCAAGTCAGCAGCTGACATTGGATTTGAAGTATAATCCTAATTGAGAATAGTGCTAAGAACCCAGAAAGTTTAAAATGGGGAGAAGAGGCATTTCAAAATCTAACATATGCTGCCTGTGACAATTGTAAGAGGGAAATTCCACCTGCTATGAAGTTTCTGAAGCAATTGCTTTGATTTGGATCCTAACTGACAATTGCTTTCCTGTCTTGAGCTGAGTGGGAGTGGCTGCATTCCATCAAACGATGCTTAGATATGCCTAAAGGTGGTGGAAAATAAAATCACAATTGCAATGTATTTGCTCTTTTTGAACAAGAACTAAAGTATTATTTGAAATGCATAATGGTACATTAGCCATGGTTGCAATTTCTGATTTTTTTCTAAAATACAGACATTTTAAACCCAGTTTTTTTAATTCATTTATTTTTATTTATTTACCATTTTTAAACAGAAAAATCTTTCTGACTTGTTTACTTAGCTTATGGGTATATTGGAACATAGCTTAAATGTCTCTCAATTCTTTGAAGGGCTGTTCTTTATGTAAGTTTTGATCAAGGTGAAGATTATAGTTGTTTTAACCTCTCCAGTTGTCAAAGGATTTTTAAATCTTTTGAAATAATCACATCACTGCTGAAAAAATGGGCAGGGGGCTCTTTTTTGAGTAGAACATCACTATAATGAACAGACAAATGGTGGAAAATGTGCTTAATCCCCATCTCAGTATGTTTAATTGCTGTTGTAGCTTCAGCACAAATACTGGCACTAAATTAAAAGCATGCAGGAATATCTTGCTATTCAGCAGTCTAGTGTGACATGGTAATTGAGCTATATTTTTGGCAAATGTGAATTAGTGATGGCTGTATGCTTCAATTTATACCAGTAAGCAAATAACTTTTTTTTTTTTTAATATATAATTGGTCCTCTTCTGCCCTTGAAAATATTTGAGCCTTAAGGACTGAAAAGTCATGACAGAAAGAGGGATGAGTACCCTGGGAGCTAAGGGTAACACAGCAATCTGATATAAAAATTTAATGAGCTTTCTTTTGACACTGTAATTTGTCTTGGCAAATTTTTGTAGTGAACAAGGCCAGAAGCCCTATGTAAATGAGTTTTTCTTGTGACTTGTGCTTGCCAGACTGCTGCAGCTGCAGGGAGTGTTAGGGTGATGAAATGATAGTGCACATAATAGGGTTAACGAAGATTACAAGTTCTTTCCTTCGGGGAAGTGTACTCTATTCATTTTTTTTGTTTTGTTTTGTTTTAAGCAAGCTTACACTGAAAGTCAGGAGATCAACTCTGTGTTAATATATTGTTAAATCTAAGCAAGGTTTCAGGCAACATATTGCAGACTGCAGGTGGGTAATTAGGTATTGTGTTCTTTTGTGACTGGTTGGATTTCTTCCCAGTGTGTACTTTGTTCCTCAGAAACAGTCACAGCTTAGGAGTAGGTCCTCCGTCTCCTTCACTAATGTTTGTTCTTACTTGCAACTAATGCAGTGGTTAAAGAAGAAACTTGTTGGGCTTGGGTTTGTCTGTAGTCCTATAATACAATATTTAGAAAAGATGTTACCAAAAGCCTGTGATTGTTATTTAGGTATATAGATGAGAAAAGACAAAGTACTCAGGATATTTTAACGGAAGCAAAATAGTAAAAATTCCCTTATTTAACACAAGCCAGCATCTCCAAGAGGCCTGTAATTTCAGCCAGCCCTCCTGATTATCAACCTTTTGTATTTGCATTTCCTTCAGTGCTGTCCTTGGTTTTCCAGTCTGCAACAGCAGATGCTTGTTGACTAAATCATTCCAGCTTCTGTGGAAGACCGTGACCATTGATTAGATGTTAACTACAACATTAACTAATACAAAATAGATCAATACTTTTAGGGGTTGAGAAGCACACCCGGTCTTCAACACTGTGTTTCTCTCTATTTGATTGGCTAAGTTGGATCTAATCTTTTTCTAGCTTTCTAACTGTTTTTCTTTTTTCTTTATCAGTTTAACTATCATACTGACAAGAAGATTCATACATTTATAATAAATTGTAATTACTGCTGTGTAGGGGAAATGACAAACTGAGCATGAGACATCTCTTTGGTCAATTTTATTGTTCTAACATGTAATTCTATTAATATCTGTAACGTTTGCATAGTTATTCACAAAACAGGCAAAAAATAGTTTATTACTTAATCTCTATATGTAGTGGAAATGCTAAAAGTTATGGCTTCCGCAGACTAGAACTGAGGAAAGATTAAATACTGAAGGCAAGTGTATCAAGTTTTTGTTGGACTGAAAGCTTTTCACGTGGAAGCTATTTGCAAATCTTATTTTAAAGGAAGATAAAATTAATGTACTTCAAGTAGGGTAACTTGCCCAGTGCTGTGAGAACTTGGAAGTTTTTACTTAGTGGCATTTTCAATTTATGGTAAATTAATTAACATCTGAATTTTATAGTGGCAGGATCCTGCCAGCTCACTTTCCCAACTTACTTTTGGACTTGCTAAAAAATGCATCACATCAGGCTCTGCTGAGTGTTTCTGCTTGCATAAAATTATATATAAGTCAAGTTCATATAATTCAAAAATGAAAAGAAAGCCAATACTGTGAGAGAAATTCATGTGCAGAAGTGGAAAATCTTTCTCCCTTCACGTTATTCATCCTGTGTAGAATGACTCCACAGTAATCAAGTGAATTTTCCTTGGGTTAAGGTTTTTCAAGTTATTTGGAGAGTCCATGGGATCGACCAATTTTGTCTCCTGAAGAATCTGAGGACTGAGTTCTGTTTTCCTCGACACAGAAGTTCTGGGAGGCAAAACCTCCCAGACATCGTAGTGTAAAACTGGCATGATTTGTCAAGGAGTAAGTTAATAAGCAAAAATGTAATTTAAATTTCAGAGATATCTGATGTGTCTCTAAATCTAAATTTGTTTTTATTTTAAAGTTCTTCAGAGTTAGTGTTTTGTTCTTGCATAACCTCTGTCCAGGCCTACAGAACCTGTTCAGCACAGTCTTTTGCAATTACAAGAACTGGAGTACACGAGGGAGTGGGAAATCAGGCAAACCAAATCAATTCCTTTTGCAAACTGGTATTTTTTTTTTTAACTGACTATATGTGAAAATATTTTCTACTAGGAGAAAATGAGCAAACTCCTGATGTGTTATCTTCAGTATTTTAAATGCTTATTGTGATACTTTTTAACTACAGTCCCCAGTAAAAAAAATAAATAAAATAAAAAAATACATATCACGTATTGCATTATTTGACAAATAGTACCCACAAGAACAAGACTATTTTTTAATGTGGTTTGTAGACATATTTACAGAGTGGAAGAGATTGTATGAAAATTCTACTGAAATCAAATCAAATGTGACTACATGCGTGTGCCAGTTGCTGCTTGTTCTTCACTTTCTTAAGTAACAATCCTGTAGTGCTATACTCAGGTAGGTTGTTTAGAGAAGCAGATGACATATGCTGTTGTACTTAACAAGTTGAAGTAGAGCCAGGATAAAGACAGAATGTGTTTGTTTAGTTTTAAATGATGCGCAATGGCTTATCACACTGTTAAAGAGTCACAGACATGACATGCTTTGTAGTCAGTAGTGTAACAATGAAAGCAGTAAACAATGCCCGAATGAAAATAAAGAATTATTCAACTCCTCTTTATCTCAAGCAACAAAAGTTTACTTCTAATCACACCTGATAAGTGCTAGACCCAAAGAAAAACAAAGGAAAAAAAAATTCCACTAGTGTGCATCACAGTGGGTTTATGCTGGTCTCACCACAGCCTTTGGTGCACATGAGTTATGTGAATCTGTTTGCAGTGTTACTACAGCATCATAACTGACCTAAAGTGGAACTGCCTTATCAACTTCCATATTTTCATCTTGTATAATTAAACTTTATCACTGTCCTTCTTCCTATATGACTGAATGTGATGATTTGTTTATTTTTTTCTGTCTTGGGCTCATTACTTGACGTGATTTTTGGAGAATTATCCATTATTCAAAGTATTTCCGTTTGCAGTTAAGCAAAATATACATAATAGAACTGATGCCATCAGTAAATACTAAGGTTTCACTTATGTATTCTGTTCCTTCAGTTCATGAAGTGAGTCAGGTGCCTTGGAGGTGAGCCAAGAGATATGGCTATTCTGTGCTGTGTGGGGCTGCCTTCTGCTGGTTAATGTTAAGCTGGCAGGGTTGTAGGACAGAATCCTTGTTGCACTGTAAGTCACAATCTGTTCTCCCGAAGAGATGAAGTTATAGCCTGTATAGGCTTTATTACGTTTTCATTCATAGTGGTTGATCCTGGATTTAAAATCTAGATTTAATACCGACTCTTCTGTCTTGTGTAGCATTTTCTTAGACTGTGTGGTGTTATAGAGATATACTGTTTTTTTTCTTTTCAGTATTCAGAAGGAAGAGGCGATAAATGTTTCATTTAAATTACCAATTAAAAATTATTATCTGTAGAGTGCTTATAGGAAATAACTTTCTTAATGTGAAATACTCTTAACTTCTTATGGGCTGTAGGCGGCGCTCTCGGGACAGATTGTTTAGCGCACTGGGTATTGCAATCAAAGTCCTCTTAATTGCCCAAGTTACGAACAGTTTTTTTCTTTTTTTTTTTTCTTCTTTGATTCTTATAAAGAACAAATGAATTTGAATTCTCTTGGAAGATCTGAAAAACTGGGCAGCTTTGTCTGATTGCTTTTTGCATTCATTATTAAATAAACAGGCAGAAGCCAACAAGGTCACCTTTAGCATGGTTTTTATTTGTGAGACAAGCAAAGTGGCACTAACTCCTCTTAACCAGTTCTTATGAAAGGATGGGGGCTACAAACGCTGTGGTGATACTATGTCAGCCATAGATGTCAGATGTATATGTAAAGGCAGTAGATTCTGAACTGTTTTTGTTGTAAAATATCGATGTAATACTGATGTCGTGTAAATAAGGACCAATACAAACAGATTTCTGAACTAATCTGAGACCTAGAAAGAAAGATAATCCTGATTTGTGTTTTTTTTGTTTTTTTTTTTAGGAATGTAAAAGTAAAACAGAAAAAATACTCTCTGCTTTATTCGGTAACATAAATCTGCATTGTGATGTATAGATGAGATTTCTGTACTCCATCTGGCAGCTCAAAAGAGAAAAAATTAGTCAGGAACTTCATTAATCACTTGAGAATCAACTGAGTTTGTAATAGCCCAGAAGAGCTTTTTAGAATGTTATTTGTAAGGTACAGTGTATCAATTTTATTTCAGTGTATCAAGCTTGTTTGTAGGCTTGAACTTTCAAAATTAATACATTTAGAATGCTGATCTACCACTGAGATAGAATGCTGGTACAACACGTAGTAAGAAGGGAAACATGGCAGCTGAAAAGAAATAGCAGTGTGGATAGCCTCAGGTGCTACTGACACACCTGGAAGACAGCAAAGTATATGGGCATTCAGCTTTGTGCTTGTGACTTGTATCCTCTGATGGCTCAGGGATATTTCTTTTTCTAACCATTGCAATATGTAGGACAATGCAATAGGCCAAGGATGATTTTGGTCCTGTAGCTCCTGTTCTTACTGATCTCATTGGGTGACACTTCCAGTGGCATTATACAAGTAGCAAATGTGGAGCCTGAAGTGGCATGTTGTTTCTACAATTCCTGACAAAACCAGAATTGATTTTAAAGAGGGAAAAAACTTGTCAGGGTATGATTTTTTTTTTTTTTAATACTTTAATAAAAAGTAGATGTGTTATCTTAAAACAAGAAACAAGCTGCTGCTTAGTAATCCCTCAGTTTGGTTAATTGCTTTTGTATTGCTTTTATGATTAAGACCTGTTAACTTATCACATATTGATAGTAGGGATGGACCCTCAAACAAGCTAGTAGTCTTATGTATTTGGAATGCTCAAAGGGACGTGTTAATCTTTTGTTGTTACTGTAAAAGCAGTTGAAGTAGAAATCTATTTCACGTGAATTCCTCAAGTGTAGCAAGTAGAACACAAAGTTCTGTATTGTTCAGGAGGGAGCTGTTAGTAACCCTGAATTTTGTCACAAGTTAGTGGGTCAAAATTGGCAAGATTTTATGTACAATAATTTTATGATGTAGGTGTGTACATATATATTTTAAGATACTACCATATTTCATTATTGATTTAAATGGCATTGTTTTGTGATGTGTGTTTGCTTGTGCACTTACTGATTTAAATCTAGTAAAAGTAGCTTTTATTATCAACTTGTAAGGTGCAAACAAAACACCAAATAAGAAGGAAGCGTTGGACTTGCTGGTAGGGAACTCTTGTAGGTCTATTGAGCACATAGCAGAGCTTAGCAAATGCTGCTCATTGAACAGCTTCTGCTTGTGGAAGCTACACAATAATCACAAGCCATTTTTGTGGGTCATTAACAGTTAAATATTATTTTTAATGTGATGTTTGCAACATACAATATATTCTCTGAAGCTTATATAATTAAAAAAAAATCTGATTAAAACAGTCTCAGAGAAAGCATTGGATTTTCTGTTACAACCTGAGATCTCATTAGACTATAACAATTTAAAGGTAGGGCAAATTTTATGCTTCAGCAAGTTATGAGAGTCTTTGACATTTTCAGCCATAAATAATTAGCTCATGGTGACGATTCTTCAGTGAGTTCTTTCTCTTGCAGTACAGTATATTGAAGCAGAGCAATCTGTTGGATACAGATAAGCATTTACTGAAAGTCATTGTAAGGTAATAGGAAATTGTTCGGAGACCTCCACTAAAGCTGAAGTTGAATTATTGCAAGAATGAAGCCTACAGACTAATGGTCCAATTATACTCACAGCAACGTACATTTAATTATTATTTAATAATTTATAACAAAGAAATGTTACATTATGATGTTTTTTACTGCTGGATTATAGATTTGAAGCATACCAAGTGTAAATTGAGGAGTGCATCCTAGAGGATTCTCAAACACGTATGGCAGATAGTGCTTTCTTCTACTCTGCTGGAAGCATGTTTGTTTAGGTTAGTGATGAACGTACCAAATATTACTAATGCTTTTATTTTCGATATCACAAGATAGGAAATTACTTTGCTTCTCAAAATGCTGACAAGGCTGTTCCTAGGGGAATGGGGCTATGTGCTTTTTACTAGTTAAACACCAGTAGTATTCCTCTCATTTTAAAATTGGAATGAAATAGTGATGGTTATGGAGCAAAGAGTGGAACAAATCAGTTGTGTTCAGTCATTTATTGATTAAATGATTTGAATCATTGTGAACAAAATAAAACTCAACCATCTAAACAAATCCCAAAGGAACAAAAACACCAAAATCCCCAAAATTGTCTGGAGATGACCAAATCTCTACCACACGTAACTTAATTTTTTCATTAAAATGGCCACAGAAGAATGAACATGACTTTTTATTGTGGTTCCTTTTGTGAGATAAGTTTTATGAGAACCAGGAAAATGATATATTTGTATACCTAAATCTACAATAAATTATCCATAAAGAACTCTTCATGGGATCTTCTCTCTGGAATTTTCATAGGCTTTTTGGGTGTGAATATGGGGGTAATTATACCAATAAGGATGGTTGAGTAGATATTTCTTTCAAAGAATATTGAATGGGTAACCTAAAGGTGACTTATATTTTTAAGTTGGCCCATTCATCTAAATTGTGATAAGGAAAGCCCTATGTTATATGATGTTCACGTTTTCACTTTAAAATTTGTTTTACTAAATAAAATATTTTTACTAAATTAAATATTTATCAAACATAAAAATGATTTCATTTACTAGAAGAAAATATATAATATGTATGATGTGTATGTATATCAATATAAGAATGACAGGGAATCTTACCAGTCTAAATGTTGTCATATTAATTGATTTGTAACTAGTGAACTTTGGATTTCAGAGATTACAATAGGCTTTAGGGCAAGGTGTTCTTGATCTGGTTAAATTTCCAGGAAATATGCTGTTTTATGTTGGAACTGAAATTGTCAGGAATCCTGTTATCTCCAAGGGAGCAATATCATGCTACGTACAAGACCTCCATGATGCTACATACTTTCTCTCTAGCAACCTTGGCTTGCATACATTTTTCACCAAGTGTGTGAATTATGATTTTGCATGTATCCAGACATTTTGGTAGGTGCTGTGCTGCTTATTTAGAATTAAATAAAGTCTTTGCAGAACATGGGCCAGAACAATAGCCCCTGGTGTATCAAGGATCTAGTACTAACCAAGCCAGGAAATACACATTGTCTTGAGCTGTGTAGGACCATCCGGGGACTGCTGAATTTTCTTAGAGGTTGTTCATATCTTTTAGGCTGGTATCTAATATTTAAAAAAATCAGAAGACAGAATTGAAAAGTACTGCTGTTTTACCACCAAATTTCCTATGAGTTAAGGAGAACAGGGTGAAGTTTCTGGAGGGATGGAGTGTATTGTGCCAGCTGTGACTGCACTTTACCTTGTTAGCAGCTAGCTTAGGCTGGGAGACTTT
This sequence comes from Callipepla californica brunnescens, assembly GCA_023055505.1. NCBI lineage: Eukaryota > Metazoa > Chordata > Aves > Galliformes > Odontophoridae > Callipepla > Callipepla californica. Next base: position 6,491,249 of record JALIRH010000016.1, read on the forward strand.
TGCTTTACAGCTTTCTGTACAGGAACGAGTGTAGCTCAGAACTCAGAGCTACCTTAAAAAGAATTATCCAAGATAAGTCATAAAAAAGATTAAAGCTGTGACGTTCAGTGAAGCTGATAAGCTATTAGAAAAAATATGACAGTGGTGAAATGAAACACTTTCATGAAAGGATTTAAGAGAATCTGCAAACTGTAACATGACAAAGCATGTTAGCGTAGCTGATTTCTGAGTCACTGAAGAAGTAGACTCTTTTGAGAAGGAAAAAACTCTGTTCTGTGAAAAAATGGGAGCTATGTTTAGCTAGACTTTAGCTACACCATCCTGATACTTGAAACATCCTAGAAAATATTTGATTTTAGGTTAAATTGAACTGGAACATATCAGTCTTAAATTCACGTTTTGACAGATTCAGTGATTTTTTTTTTTTTTTTTTTTCCTAAACTACCTCAAGCTGTGACTTCAGGTAGTGGTTGATTAAAGTGGTGGGGAAAAAATTGTATAAATTTAATGTACAGTGGTTATCATGCAAATATTGCACAAACCAAACTAAATTTAAGAAGTCTAGCATGCTTTAAATCAAAAATTTTCAAAATAACAGCATGCCCTTTTTCTTTTTATGCTGATAGAGGTTGTGGAAACGAGTTGAGAATGTGTGCAGCCTTTAGATTTTCAACGAATTACCTTTTGGTGGTAAGCAGTGTGAACTGGAGTTACATTATAAAGTTGGGGAGAAAATGGCGTGTAACTTCTTCAAGTCCTCTCGTGTTAGCCCTGAGACTTCTGCACTGTGAAGCTGGCTGTTCTCCTTTGTTGGTCTTGTTTACATGTGTTCGTTATGACAGTGAAGTGTGTTATCTAACTCCAGTGAACAGATTTCAACTAGAGGATAAGAGGTGCTCATGCGCTGTTAGTTAAAGGATATTTTTTAGGTGGCAAGTAACTATAAAGTTTTCCTAAATATTAATGTATTTCTTTTTCCATCAACTTGCAAGGTTCTAACGTTGGGAATTAACAGTTCATTGAACTCAGCTGAGATAGCTCTGGATTCAAGTAAAATTTAATAAACTGTACACCAAAAGATGATTTTTAACCAGATGAAGTGCATAATTTTCCTCCTTTGAGAACTGGATTCTATTGATAGTAATTAGATGAAAAATAATTCACAGTTAATCTAAAATAAAATATTTACCATAAAAGAAAAAATCAATTTGAATGCAAATTGAAGTGGCTCTTCATTAAATGAAAATACAAGTAAGCCTGCAAATTTCACTTGCTGTTATTGACTATGGGAAACAATTATTGAAACAAAACTTTTCATCACAGAAACAATAATGGTGGTTGAAAAGGCTTTTAACAGCGACGGCACAGGCCATTGTATCAAGTTGGGATTACTCGCAGTATATCTCTGGAAGGACATTCGAAGCTTTTGTCTGGCTCTGGAGGTTTTGTTGAAAGGCTGTGAAGGTGTCCCATTCCCTCTAGACAGGCACTGCCTCTCTAAAAGGGAATATCAGAAGAACTACTTGTGTATCAGTCATTTTTAGTCTTGCTTCTTGTTCTACAGCTGCCTCCTTGATGTGGCATGTGTATACTGAGACCTATCACAAGTGCAGAGAGAATTGACAAAGCAAGAAGGAAAAAAAAACACCTAATGAATGAGATTATGGGTTTAAACTTCCATGATGCCGTAATACAGCTTTCATACATGTTTAGGAAGGACAGCATTAATAATTAATTTATATTATGAAAAAGAGTACTCGTCTTGGCAGTAAAAATCTAAAAGTCTGCGTTTCTGAAAAGTACCAGTTATATTTAATTTGATTAATACTGATGAATATATAGCAACAAGTTTCTTTAGAAGAATTGACATTTAGCTGAGGATAATTTTAATTTAAGCTCCTCAAATGTTGAAAGAAATCTTTTGCTGCTAAATTCACAGATCATATTCAGCAGTTGTTGAGAAACTGGGCATTTTGAGTTTCAGGTGCGGTGTGTTAAAACTAGTGGGGCATCTGTGATATAGAAATTACCAGAGATAGATGAAAAAGAAGAGATTTTTGTTTTTTAAACAGTGCCCCAGGCTGATGAATCCTAGTCTGAAATGTAAGTGTTCTGTATTTGTATCATTCTGACTTTTCTCATGGCCTTTCAGGTTCTGGAAAAGTGTTATGGAAATTTCTTTTATTTATTTATATATTTTTAGAGGTTCAATGTACTTTATATTGTAATTAACACAGTAATAAATTTGATCTTTATATTAATTAAAAAAAATAATCTTTGTGGCTTTGGAAACTTCTTGTTTTCCTACCCCCAGTATAGAATTAGACTGGGTCAGGGGTAAAGGGAAAGACATTGAAAATAATCCCTAGGACCTCTAAGGCTTCCAATTTTTAGCCTTTATTCTGAAGTTGAATTAATAGATTTTTCTGTCAGGAAATATCTCAGATATCTCAATGTCAATATGATTTCTGATGAGAGACCTGTGTTGTACTACTCAAGAAGTAAGAAAAGAATCAGATAAAGTGATCAATAAAGCAAAACAATGATTTGAAAATAAAATGATTGAGTAGAAGCTGCAGTGGTCACAGGATTTCTTACTAGTTGAACTGTATAGAATGGAAAACATCTTGTAATCAATTGTTTTGATTGTTTTGCCTTGAACTGAAGAAATAGTCTGTCAGGTTTGTCATAGGATATTTTATGAGTTGAACATCAAAGATAACATTTGTATGAGTACTTCCAACTCAGAATGTAGTAGATGTTTGTGCTAAAGATTTGTAATTATATTATTTCTTGTCTCAAATTCTCTCTCCTTTGGAAGAAAATAAAAAAAAGGAGGTTGTTTTTTGTCATGATAATTTTAGTATTAACAGTATTCCATCTTTCACTGTAGTTGAGTTGGCCAACTAACTGTATGTACTACTGCTAAGTACCTGCTTTGGTAGAAACAAGGTCAACTGCTCCATATGTTTGCTTTCATTAATAATGTGCACATTTCATCTGAACATTAAACTAAATTAACTCTAATTATATGTGACAGTTAATTTTCTTAGTGATAGGGAAGTGTTTAGGGAGTAGTTTCTAATACAGTGAAGAATCATCTGTAAGTTGGAAATTGCAGCCTGGCAAATTTGCTTGTAGTGGTGAGGAGTGTTCACCAAATAGGTCAGAGGAGGGAGCAAAATTAGTAATTAAGGAGGCCTGGAGGAAACAGAAACTGCTATTTCAATTTTTGTTTTGATTTGTGTTTTGGAAGAGGGAGAATAATTCACAAGCAGAGGTCAACTATTATGTAGAGAAAATGTGCGATGAGCTTTGGTGGCTTTTTACATTTTTGATGTCAACCCCTAAGGGTATGAGGTAGTGATATTCATATACCTTTAATGCATCTCTTACTGAAATTATTGCAGTTCTATCGTTGAAAGTGTCGGAAAAAAACATCTTATTCTAAGAATTCTTAACAGGCACTGATTTCAAATCCTGTTATAAAGACTATTTATATCTGTAAAGCAACAAAACCAAAACCTTAAAATGAAATAGTTGTTTTCCTGTGACTGATAGTTCTCCAGGTATGTTTAAAGTAATTAATCTTCAACTAATTATAGTCACTTACTTTCTTGTTGCATTGCTTTCTTAAAAATCATTTCTGCTTGGCATGTGAATTGCAATAGCTGATTTGACCTTTCAGCAAACATAATCCGAATCTCTCCACTAAGTGGAATATAACGTGGATCATTAAAGATCAAAGAACATGAGACCATCTTGAAACAGTACCCACCTTTAGTTACTGTTAACAGACAAAATTAGTTTATAGTCAAATTTTAAAGTTAATTTTGCTCTACATGTGGTATGTAGCTAAGATTGAATATCCAGTGGTATTACTTTACCTTTTTCCATGAACAACTTGTTTGTATGATGCCTAAAAAAACCATGAGAGGATTTTAATTTGCGCTCTATTTACTTACAAGAAGGTTTATGAAAATTGTATGGAATTCTTTGTGTTCTGCAGATGAAATGACTCCTTCTGGAGTATTCTGAAATCCTTTGTGAAGTTATTAGGTATTCAGTTGTTGTAGTACTACTGGGGAGTAGTAGGAAGTGCACACTGTTCATTAAAATGTTGCTTCTTTTTGTGGGTACCATACTTTAAGATATCTGCCTCTCTGGTATGAGGTGTCATCTGAAGTGTAAAAGTGACAAAGGCTAGTTCTAGCAAATGGGAATTGGATCACTAATTACCATTGCAGGCAAAACATACTCAGTGTAGGGAAATTAATACAATTAATTTAAATCTCTTATGAACAAACTAGAGCAGTGAAAAATAAAAGCCAACTAAAACCACCTTCCCCCCATCCACTCTCTCCTACCTCCTCCCCTTGAGTGGTCCAATGGAAATGGCAGTGATGTTTGTGATCAGTCCATGTGCTTTTTCTTTGCCTCTCCTTCATCTTTTCTTCTTGCAAGTTTTTTCTAAGACTTGAAATGTTGATGGAATATGATCTAGTTATTCAGTGATGACAGCATCTTTTTTTTTTTACAGCATGGACAGATATTTTATGTAAAATAATGTAGTCAGTGTAATTAGGCAGTAATTTGTGACTTCATATGTAAACATTTTTAGGAGCTGCAGAATCAGAAGTGAGTGCTAATTAGAGAGCTGTTAGCTAAATATATGTAATTGGGAACAGACTGACAGGCTATTCCAAACAGCAGGCTATTTATAACTCCGTGCTGCTTTAAAATTATATTTTGCCTAATAGACTTTGGACAATGCATAACAGAAGAGTTTGGTGATTTGATTTGCCCTTTAATTTCTTTAAATAAAATGAAACCTTGCAAATGTGAATGCTACACAGGCTAACTGTGATAATTGAAAAGTATTATTAACTAGATGACTTTGAGGCTAAACCATTTTCTAATTTCTTCAGGAGTGGGACTCCCTGAAGAGAATTATAAATTCAAGTATTACTTAATTACACTTTTAACAATAAAGGGCACTTTAATCAGCAACCTCTCAAAAGCCCTTGTCTTGTAGTAATTTATTCAAACAATGGAAATGTCAAGAGATACTTACATTATAAAGTCTTCTGAAAGGACAGTGTACCTATTCACATACCCTAACTTCTGGTGTAGCTGTACCTATAGGCACTTACCCTTCGATATCGATATCAAAGTATTAGTTTAACTGTTTTCAGATAACTGAGCAGTGGTGTACTGCTTTTTTTTTTTTTTTTGTTTTGTTAAGGACAGCTGAATGGGGTGTTTGGGCATTGTGATCATCTTTATGGATAGGACTGAACATGTCAGTTCTGAGAATTGTCCTCTGAAGAATGTGTTGTGTTTCTGAGGCTGGGAAAGCCAGGTGTGCTCTGCAAAGAATTTGAAAGCTGAAGGTGAGTTTTTATCAGGCTCTCTGAGGGAATCGGAATTACTATTTAGAAAATGAATCATCCTGATATAGAAGCCAAGGGCAGAAATGGCAGATCTAAACAGAAGTGCTCTCTGATCTTTCATACTGTTGCTGTGAAGCAATCACGCACTGACAAGATTGTGCAGGCACAATTTGAAGAGCATGACACAGTTCTTCTGGCAATGTCACCTCTGCTAGGAGCTGCTAGTCCTATTTATTTATAAACTGAAATTGTATTGGAAGAGCAGCATTCCCTTATTTTTTTCAGATGAAAGAGCTAGCTCCAATAGTATTCACACCTAGGAGTGCCTTGTTTTCATTCAGGTGTGATTTGGCTGAGCCTGAAGGCTGAAGCTATCAAATAATTTTGCTGTTTAAAGCTTTCTAAGACTTTAGATAAAATTATATCACACACAGAGAGAACATTTCTGCGTACAGGTGCAAACTTCCAGTTCTGTCTGAAATTAGTAAGAAGTTGATCAAACTCTAGGATGGTAGGAAAGGTCTCTCAAAGCACAGTAGTATTTCAGAAAGAGGTAACTTTTAAAGCTGCTTAGTCATTAAATGTCTAAAATGACAGGTAGTGTAAAATGGTTCACTGGGAATGTGTAATTTGAGTAGTTTGCTGAGAGATGTCATGCAAGAATTTTCTGGAATTTGAGTGCTGTGTCACTGCATAGCTCTGTAGAGTAAGTCTTACCACTGTAAGTGTATAAAAAGGTTATCTGAATCAGATTACATCAATTCATTATTACTGAAGAAGGAAATTAATTGTTGAAAAATGGTGGCTGCTTGTATCAACGTGCAGACTAATGGTTGTTCCCATTCTGTGTGTGGGGGAAGGTTGAGACTTCACCAAAATTTTATTTCAACAATACTTGCTGCATTCATGAAGTCATTCTGTGCTTTGGAAATCTCAAATTGTTTTGCCTTGACCTATATCTTTCCTCGTTGTAATTCCATGTATTTTTGAAAGCAGTGTCTAAATACAAAACATTCAATATGGAACAGTTGTTTCCAATTGCAAAGTTAGAGGAAGATTAAAGGGAAGGTTGAACGTTCTTTTTCTCCTCCATTTTGACTGTTCAGTTTTCCTTGATATTTCCCTTGCAAAACCACAGGTTGTTTTTTTTGTTTGTTTGTTTTTTTGGTCTTATTTCAAACTGTGTTGGTTATTGTTAATAATAAATACTTCTGTATACTTTCCTGTTAAATAAAAAATAATCCCTATAAACTTTTCCACAAGCAATTAATTGTGAAAGCAGTGGGAGTAGTAAGACTTGTTTTCGAATCTTATCTAAAAAGGCAAATCAATGAGTTTTTTTCTTGTGACTGAGATATTTACAATCTATTTCCTGGTATATGATATGAGGTAGTTTTATAGTGCAGGATTTGATATAACTTCTAAGAATGTAAGTGACTTTGAGGTGCCAATCCTTTTGTCAGTGATTGAACTTAGCAGATAAATACAGAGATTTCAGGGGCACGAGTGGACGGATGTGAATACACACGGAAATGCACATGCCCTCAGAAAACGCTGATTTGTGTAGTTTACTTGACCTTAGGTTAAAGACAAAGTGAGAGATGTGAGATAATGAGCAGTAATGTCACAAAGCAGATTTTTACCATATAAAATTCTGAAGTTCGTGTCTTAAATGATGAAATACACAAGTTATAAATTAGGCTTTTCTTGTATGTTCCTGGAGGGTAAAAAAGGAAAAAAATAGCTCTCCTGGGGCTGGAGTGTACGTCTACTAATCTGAGAAACTTTCTACAAAACTTACTGCAAAGCATTGATTTCTAACTTTGGATTTGTGAGTGATGAAAAGAAAACAAAACTTCTGCATAATCTTTCAAGTTGTATTCGAATGGACCTGTTTGGAGTAGGCAGTCACTTCTGACCATCTTAACGATGACCATGTTATTTTTAAGATACAGAAAGGACAGATCAATTTCATTGTCTGACTAAGCATATGCGAAGGGAAACTGCTCTAGTTACTAATGAAAGAGGGGCTTTGCTATTTGTGAGAGGAGTCAGTAACATCTGTTCTCTCTTCAGATGCTTATCTGCCTCTGAACATTTTGTCTTCAGTCTTCTTTTTAGATGCGTATTTTGTTTTATCTCTCCATTAGTACTTCCCTTTTCACAAATTAAACAATTTTGTGTATAGATTCTTGGAGTTCTACATACAAGTCTATTAAGCATTGAGATGACATTAATAAATAAAAAAATTACAATGTATCTGTGAACAGTACTGAATACTCAAAACTCAGGTATTAGAGAAAGTATAAATTATAGGGTATAAGACATGCTGCAGGGGCATTGTGAGGCAACTGAATTGATTGATGATATTACAGTCACATAGTTTAAAAACTGAGCAGTGTGTGCTTTCTGCAAGGGAAGTTTGCTGGGTTAATTAAGAGTAAAATGGAAATAGGTAATGAAAAGCACTTAGGACCACCCTGTCCATTTTAATCTTTATCTTTTGTCTGCACCTAATACTAGTTTTGGTATGCGAGAAAGAGGAAAGTAAACTAAAAATAACATCAACTATATTGGTAGTACCATCATCATTAAAATATTTTGGTTGAACATGGGAAATGTTACAGAGAAGACATCAGGTGTTTGAGTTGTTTTTTTTGAATCAAAAATTTGTTGAACTTAAAGTAATTTCCACTGGCTTCAGTATGTAGCTAATTAATTTTCAAAGATTCACATATAATCATCTGTCTAGGAAAGTTTACACTCATTGCTATTTCTTTTTAGTAGTTCATAAATATGTCTGGATCTTGTTCAGCATGCTTTTTTACTTTTTTAAAATGGAACTTTTTTTAAATGGAAGCTCCTTTTAAAGGTGGGAGTATGTTTTGTGAACTGCTGTAAACACTAGTTTGATTCAGACCTATGGTTCCGAGTTGTAATGTCTCTCATAATTAACTAACAATTTAAATTCAAATCATACAGTAGAGAACATGCAGGATTTTGCTGTCTCTCACAGTTCTTCTTTCAGCTGAATTTGCTCCTGGAGTTTGCCTTGCTAAATGTTTGCAAGGTTAGCATTAAATAGAATAGCCTTAGAAACTTTGTGGAGCAATCTGCCATGCCTTTCATTTTAACAGACCTAACAGGAATGTTTATACAGAAAGGCGAATTTAGCCAATACTTAAAAATCCTTGACATTAAGCTGTGCCTCCTTGAGAATGCTTTGGGTTCTTTTACCACCTGCTGGTTGGAGGTCTGATGTGAATAACTAAGCTGTGTAAATTTAGGGTAAGATTTTTGTTGTCCTAAATTTTGCAGTATCCATGAAGAATAATTTATTAAATCCATAAAAATTTTCTGGGTGCCTTCTTGTAAGCGCAGCTTTATTTAGAATTCATTTTTTGAATCCTAGTACGTTAGCAGTTCAGACTGTAGCTGAGTGTACTTTAAAACTGATTTCTACTCTTCTAGTTTATAACAAACAAGTTATGAACTCGCATTTGGGCATGCTCAGGTTGAATCACACCAACCATGTGATTGCCTAGTGTGGTGGTTATCAAATCCATTTTGATTTGCACATCTCACTCTTAAAAATATGTGAAATAGTTCAAGCATGTACCCACAACATATGTCTGTGTACACCACTGTTCTATTACGTGTGTTATAAAACATAATGCACTTCCTTTTAGATCTATTTTTGTCATCTGCACTTACAAAAAGATAATATTGATTTTTTGATTCTCATCCTCCAGTTATGCAAAGGTTTTTGTTGGAATCTGGCGAGTAAATTTCTGCCCTCTGGATATCAACCAGTTTTTCTGCCAAACCAATCAGAAGGTGTTTTCATTACCATCAGAAACACTGCTCCTGTTGTCCTGTCCAGCTCTTACTTGTCCACTGCTCCCTGACACTCCATGTTCTTCTCTGAGATCATTCAGATCAGCATATAGTAAAGTTTGTCCTATAGCACATTATGGCTGAGAAATTAAAATTCCGATAAATTCTGATAAAATCAAGCTTTAGACAGCAATAAAAATGGTAGCTAGGAAATACACATACTTTTCTATTGCTCTAATTTTAATGTTAAAGATTACATTTTACTTCCATTTCTTGCATGATTAATCCAGTTCCTGGTTAATTTGAAACACTAGGTCTGTGCTACTCCCTCATATTACTCTTGGAGGGATATTGTGCTTCAGTGTCAAATGCTGAATGGATGTGTTGCATTATCTTCTGTGGCATGCAAACAAAAATGAAAAATCATTTATTTACAGTATCAGAAAGCAGACTTAGGGATCATACTGATAGTGCTTTGTCTTCAACTAAGTGTGGCAGCTTTTCCAAAGCTTTACCAGCACATAGGATTTAGTAGAGTTACTCCATTAGTAGGCTAGGATTTATAAAATACCTGTGGAATCTCTTCCAGCATCCAACAGCCACTGTGTTTATTGTCTGAGCAGTCCAGTGTGGTCCTCTCCAATCTCCACTCCTCTTTCCAGAAATCAAATATATTGATGAAGTAGCTGAACTATTATAAGGTAGTTCTCTACTTTATCAGCTAATGATAATGTGACTCTAGAGATGTGAGATATTTTTGTAAGATTTTTAGTGAGCTGAACATTGCTACAAGGACTTCATATAGAACAATGTCGTTATTCTGCTGCTAGATATCCCTGGGATTGTCTGGTGACTAATAGCAGAGTGGGATGTAAAGGTTCCTGTGCAAGAAAAAACAGAAAGATTCGCAAGACTGTTGACTTCTTTTAAAAGAAATTGGGATATAAGTGAAATGCAAGTAGGAACCAACTAATATTGCAAATTAATATGTACTTTGCTGCGTGTGCATGCATATATATACATGTTGATCTGAATGACTTCAGTTCAGTGGTAATCGTGACTGTGAATCGTACTTATTAATAGTATATAGGCATGCTGTATCCTTTTCATTAGGATGGGTTCTAAAACATTTTAGAAGGAAAGTTGAGATAGCTTAAGAATAAGAGCTCCCATTTTTCAGAAATTAAAATGAAACTTCAGAAACTAAAATTCCTTTTGAAAAGTCCTCCAGGCAGGAACTAAGAAAATACTGATCTATCATGCTGTACTTTCTAGCATTCTTTCTTCTATAGGCATCAAGTACGTTCAGAAGTGCTTTGTTTTCTTGTAAGTTTTTATGATGTGGTTTTGAGCGTGACTGAAAGCAGACATAGCATGTGTTTTGAGGGTTAGAAAAGTCAGTGACCTCATGGAGTAATGGAGGTGAGCTTTTACCATCTATAGCTGTAAGGTACAAGAAGCTAAGCATTCTGAAGTAGTACTGTGCATTTTAAACATTTACATCTCCATTCTACTGGAGAGGTAAAGGTGAGACGGGTCCATTTCTCTTTCCAGTGGTTTTATTAAAACTTTCATTTGTTAAGAACAGCCTGAACTTCTAACAGGTAACAGTATCTGCCTTAGTATTTTCTCCTGATTATGAGAACAGAGCCTTCCCTTCGTTTGGTACCCAACTACGCATAATGCACAGCGGAATTAATTTGAAATGATGCATGAAAGGAACCTGTCCGTGAAAATCTCATTGGATGTTCGGTACTGGAGTGAAAATTTTATAGTTCTTCACTGTTGTTGAACAGTTAAGTACTGCCAGTGTGTTTTGAAGAGAGGTTGCTCTTGCCCATTTTTTGTTTAGCCTGCTTTTAACATGTATGTAGCCATGATCTCCACAGGCTATCAGATCAGTACAAGCTATGTTCTGTTCTCCAAGACTCTGAGCGCGTATTTAGTTTTTCCTACTAGTCCATGTTGTGACTTCTAGTAGTGTAGACTAAAACTAAGGTGGTAACTCGTGTTGTTTGTGAGCACTTGGTATGCAGGGTTTCATTATGTCCATGAAAGGCAACAAATTTCACTTTGTTATACCACTGTGGAGAGGTTTCTCCTATAATGTGCTGGTTAAATAAGCAAAACAACTTGTTCAGCTGACTTAAATATAAAGGAATATTTTTGTGCGAATAAGGCACTTACTGTTTGTAAAAGATTTTATTAATCTTTTGTTGAAGTATAAAAACAATGTCTGAAGGGCATGACCTTTGAATTCATTTATTTATGAACAGTTGTCTGGGAAACAGTGTTGATGTTTCTGTTGTTTGTTATTTTTCGATTCATTTGTTCCCTTTTCCCTTCTAATGCTGTATTTGCTCTTTAACTTTATCCTTTAATTGCTGGCTCTATCCAATTTACAAGTTTACTCCCTTGCCTTGTTGACTGCTACTGCAAGAAAGATTTTTTGCATGGAAGGTGTCTTAGATAAGAAAGCTGCAGTTTCTTCAGTTATATAGATTAATTGATCCCATCCAGTAACTGACCAGAGCAATTGACATATGCTGCTGTTCTTGCTCCATTTTAAATTTACAGATGGAAAACATTGTAACTAAATTCTTATATAAAAAGAAAAAAAAATAAACTTGTTGCTCAGAGCTCTTTTTGTTAGCTTTGACAAATGATCCACTTGGTCATTTTCAGTAATGACAGTGTTCATGAAAAAGTAAAGTATTTTAAGATCACTTATGGTGAATTATGTAAGTAACAGCTATGGAGCTATTAATCAATCTGAATTGTTAGATGTCACTGAAGCAGTATCTCTGGGATGGTCTTCTGTCTCTTACTATTTTTATGTTGGTTGTGAAAAATGGGACTTGTGTAACAATGATGGATTGGTCTACCTCACTTTTGGCTGTGAGAGTAACAGGTTTTTGTTTTTTTTTTTAAATGTTCAGGTAAGACATTGAAGTAATTTTCCCCAGCAGAGGACACTGTGCTTCTGTGATTAGCTTTCTATTTTTTATTTTGCCAAAGAACCATGGAAACAAATGAAGTACGATATGATTTTGTACTTGGTATTCTGTATGGACACCATGACTGACATTGCAATTATAGGTTTTTTGCATTGTTTATGCTTCTCCAAAAGCGTATCTGAGTGCTTTGAACCACTGGCTGAAAAGATGGTGTTAGCTTTTATTATAGTGTATAATTGTATTTACCCTTTAAGGCCTCCAAGTGCATTTTGTGTTTTTCTCTTGTGCTCTAACACTGTTTGTATTATTCGTAATTAAATAACTGATTGAATGAATCAGCTCCAAGTCATTTTTTTTTGTGTTGTTTTAGCTTAGCTTTTGAGCATCTCTCTGAAAGTAATCCATGCTCTATTTTCTTTCTCCTTTTACTTTTCTTCTTGTTCAAGGGCATGGCATGATTCCCCAATTCACTCTTTTATTTAAATATAACAAAGTTCTTGCGGAACCAGTACCAGTGATTATACAATATATACATTAATAGATATTTGGAGATATAAAATATTTATAGTCATAATTAGATGTTAAGTTAAAGCTTTTATAAAGGAAGTGCTAGAAGTATAATTTTAAGAACATACGAGGAATTCCGTATTTTCAAATGACATCTGCCATGAAAGTGTGGGATATTTATTTCCTTCATTACAATCACACGGATTTCACTAAATAAACTCGGTACATCCCTATTGTGGTTGTAATCCTGATCACTACCACGATAAATGGTAGATTTAAAGCCTTATTTAAGTGATATTTAAGTGACCTCTGTACTATGAAGCACTTAAGGGAGCAGTGTCATCTGCCGTTGCTTAAATCATTCAGCGAGTGACACTTTTATGCAGGATATGCTACAGCAGCTCCAAGTTTTTTCACTAAAGGCTGTTAGGCAAAAACACTGATTTGAAAGGTAATGATAAATGCACTGAGCTGCTCTGACGCTTTTTAAAATGAATGTTTTGCAGAGGTGGGCTGAGAGACCAGCTTAGCTTACAGTGCTTTAAAGAAACATTACAGGAAGTTTCTATTTGCTCTGGCTAGATATGGATGCCTTGTTAGGTTTTCAGGGAGTTCTCATATAGGCTGTTAGAAAGTTATGATGAAAACCTTTCATGGAGCACAATTTCTGCTTGCTTTTCAGATGGCCACCTATGAGTAGGCGCCTCATCAAGTCAGTGAAATATAGAGAATTTTTCAAAGACATTTAAGATGACTAAAGATACCGCTAACCATTTTTTACAGTACTATCTAGACACTTCAATTTCCACTGTTTATTCAGGTGGAATGAAATAGGTGGTTTTAAATGTCATATGTTTGTGTCCTGTGTTAGTTTTTTTTTTTTCTAGGGACTAGGCGAAAGTACACTGTTAGTTCTTATTGCCTTTTTATTTTTATTTATTTTATTTATTTCTTTATTTATCAGTTTGAGTGTTGTCTTTAATTTTAGTCTCCTTCATTAGCTAGAAGGTTGGCTAAACAGTGCTGGGGTTCAGCCTCTGAATAATAAATAATGAAACTAGGAGGATCTTTGTACGTGCTACAGATAAGCCCAGTGTTCTCTACTTCAGTGTTCCTATTTGGAGGCTTGGTGTACTTAAAAGCAAAGCAACAACAAAAATATTCTCCTGTTCCAAGCTGTGGTTCATGTTTAAATCCCTGATAGTCTACAAGATGAGACTGTGTACAACCTACTTGCTTTAAGCTGGAGATTTGATAGAACTTGTGAGTATTCCCCGTGTATGCTTTATTGAACATCCTATGTAGGTGTATTTTGTTGGATCTAAGGAAGGGGCAGTTCAGCTAGTACCAGAGAATAGAATAACTAAATATAATACGTGGATTATCTGGTCAAACTTGGTGTGCAAGATAATGTATGTATTTTATCTTCATCCGCTTTCTAAGGCTCACTACACCATTTATTTGCATAATACTTGGCTTCAGACAATATCCTCTAAGTAGAAATAATTCAAATTACTGAATGACATTTTAAAACAAAGTCTATTTATTCCAATATTATTATAAATTTCACTGCCTATAGATTGCTATTTGTGGAATGTTGTAGGAATTAAGTATATTGTGCTATTTGCATGGGTTATTGATTGTAGTACTAGTAATGTGGTTCTCTAAAGAAATTACTTGATTTTTGTAGTTATTAGGTTTTTCTTGTTGTTATAATTAATTATTATTGAAGAGTGGATGCCCAAATTAAAAAGAAAAAAGAAAAGAAAGAAGAAGAAAAGACTGCATCATCAATATTATGCAGAGCCCATCAGAGAACGTGAACCTGAGAGGCATGTGGGCCATTCAAACATGAGATATAATTGTGATTTATTTTAATTTGACTTCTATATTAGGAGTAAAACATTTGTATTCTGTGCAGTTATTTTATGTGTTTTGGTTGGCTGGTTTTAGATTAGCCATTTAATAAGAACGGAGTGTCTTTGGAGGGCTGGAATGCTGCTGCCTGTTTCTGAAGGCTTGTACAGCTGTGGAATTAAAACAGTTTGAGAGATTTTTGCATTGAACAGGAACGGGGCACAGTTCTTCATATAAAAATGATTGAACATAAAAAAAATTGCTAATTCTACCATATATTTAGGAAGGTGTGCATATGAGGATGACCATCTGCAAACAGATGGATGCTGAGCCCAATTCAGAATGTGAGAATGAGCTGTTCCAAGTCATAGGTACAACTTCTGTAAGATGTTCTATGAGTCACTGTGCATTGGTTTTGTATTCTCTGCATTGAGAAAAGATGATCCAAATTTGTGTGGTTGTGATTCATCTATACATGACCTTCTCACTGCTTATTTGGGAGCATTTTACATGGTCAGTGTTGCTCACTGTGCTGACTAAGCCAACTACCAAGTTTTCATTTAGATTGTTTTTTAATGCCTTGAAACGCTGGCCATTAACTGTTTTGAATTGGTATTTTCTTTTTCTAACTTGTTATGTGTAATTTAGTCTCTAAAACCAGAGCATCAACTCATTCTGACAACACCCCTGATTTAACCATGTAAGTTCTGTGTAGTTATTTCTCCTAGATACCTTTACTTCTTAAACTTACAGGTTTTGACTGCTACTTATGCACAGGGTTGTATTTGTTCTACAAGAGTGCTAACTAAATAAATAGATAAAGCTATCCTAATTACAAAAACTAGATCTGAAAGTAGTTTGTGAAGGTAATGAATTTCATCAGGTAAATAAAATGTATTCTGTCCATTCAGTATAGATGTTCTGTCACCGAGATGAATGCAGTAGCTAGTGTAAATGTCGGTACGGCTGAAACGCATAACAACGTAATTATTTTGCAAAGAAAATGCTAACCTGTTTTAATCATTCTATTCACAGCATAAAGAGACTTAGTGGTAAAATGAATCTGCTTACAAATTGTTTTATGGCCATAATTGCAGTCTCTTTTTAGAATGTAAGCCGATGATGATAATTTTATGGGCAAATGATTTTTCAATTAAAATGTCTTTTCACAGAGAATGCGAATGCTCCAAACTGTTCCCAGTAACTGCAGACCAGGGTGGAGGCTTACAGCACTGTCTAATGCATCAACCTCTTTTCAGCCTTTGCTGAAACAACTCCATATATGTGATTTATTTCAGTGAAATGTATAATTTACTTCTGGTACACATGCGAAGTACCTTTATGTGGTCCTGTTGATATAATAGAAAACTGAAGAATTTGCTGTTAAACAGTAGCAACTGACAGTGCCCTTTTAAAATGCTTTTTATCTATTAACACAAAATGTGTTTTAGTAATTAATTTAATCTAACTATATTCTGTTACTTTTATTACAGTAATTACGATGTCTGATGACCAGAATAAATCACTGTAATAAAGTAATGTTTAATTTAAAAATTATGATAAGGAAAAAAATCACACCGCTCGGTCTAACTTGAGAAACTCCTTTTCAGCGCAGGAGGGTACTCTTCATTACAATCTTAGCTGTTTATGCAGCACCTGTGTCATTTTGTTAAGCAAAAAGAACTTCAGCTGTTTGTAGCTTCTTCTACTGCACTTAAATGCTTCTTTCCTTTCCAGTGGTAGCCAGCCTAGGAAATACATGTGTGGTAACTCTTGAAAAGAGCTATTAAATGGAAAATCATTAAAACATAATCAAGTGGCTCTGTGTGCTTTTACTTAATATCTTATTTAAGTAAATCTATTTATTACCCAGTGATTGACTTTTCTTTCCACTTTCATGTAGCCAAGCACATTATCATCTTTAAATTTTATTATTTAATGGATCATATTTGCCTTTCATCCCAGTTTAATAGAACTTTACACAGCCTTAAACCTCATCATTCAGGTTTTTCATATCCCTATCACATTAATTTCTGTTAAATGGCTAGATTTTCATTTCATATTGTCTGATATATATATATAAAACTTCGCTGAGATTTCTGAATGGTGTTGGGAAAACTTAAACTGAGTTTCTGAGGTTTCCCCTATTTCATAGTAGAAAGTTTTTGCACACTTCTAAGAATTATGGCAGTGTAAGGTCACACTTTACCAAACTATCTTTCTTACAGGCTGTTCTGAAGGATCCAGTACACTCTGTTAATGACTATACATTTTGAGGTTTCCTAAATGAATCGCTTGCTTGTTCTAGATACATATGTTAAGCAGGGAAGCTTGAAATTTGTTGTAGGGAGGTGATGCGTGGTCATATTCCTTATATAAAGAGTATCAGTTTTGTTGAGTTATTTAGAAATTTTTGTGGAACACAAAACTTTAGTGTTTGTTATGAGCATCCTACCTCACAAGTGCACTCTAATAAAGCATAACGATTCAGATAGATGTGTGGTGGTGCATTCAGTCTTAAATGGCATATTGAGGAAGGTTTTGAATTCTGAAAGATGTGGCAAAGGAGATACCAGAAAAAGGAGTAGGTGAGACCATGTGTATGTGTAACGGACCAGACCTTCTTAGCAAAATCTGTTCAAAGCATACCAATTTCTTCATTATTATTTTGTTCTTACAAGCTTTTCTTACACCAGTCCCTTTCTCTGCATGAGCTCTGCAGTAGTTATAACCAGCTTGTTTGCCTTCAAGTTCTTCAGACTGCCTCAGCTTTTACGTAGCCTTGTTTAAACCTCCACATGTACAGTTTAAGCCTTCCTAATCCTTGCTCAGAATTCAGTCTCTTATTCCTTGTCCAAACTCCCATCTGTAATCTGATCATTTCCACCCCTTATCAGCAGTAGCCTCCTCTCAGATCATTTTTCCCTGTCCATTTGCTGTCTTCAGTTCATGACAAGACACTGCTGTTAGCAACATCTTTGCAACTAACTGCTCTGTCACGTCTTCATTTAAGTCCCTTATTAAAGAAGTTTATGGCCTTACCGTTCACATCTGCTATTCCTTTTCTAATTTGACCTGTAATAAGAGATTCTCTATTCCATTTTCATTCTAAAGATATCGTGATAGATTACCTAATTCTCTAATTCTGTCTTTTTGCTGAAGGCACCTGTAGTAATTGTCCCAGGTGTATCCCTTTGGAGATGTCCTCATTGTTTCTCTTTTGTTTGGATTTCTTTTACCAAAGTTCTGATCAGGGCTAGTGGGTCTCTATTAACTTTATTTAATCTCACCCAACAGAATTTTGGTGTGCTTATCAAAGTGAAAAACCTCAAACCTTCTTCCTAACAACAATATTTCTAAATATTTCACAGACAATAATTTCCTAACTGGCAGTAATTTATCTCACCCTCTGTTTAGAATGTCTAAGCACTGTCTATGTCTGTGAGCTGATCACGTGTACAGGATCATCAGTGCTCCCTTGGCAATACATAGTGTATTAAAGAAAAAGTAAAAAGTGTGCAGTGGCCAGGAGAGTTTGGGAGTTTAAGTCATTTTAGCACATGAAGATTATCTTATGATTCCATGTGACTCCATCTCTGAAGAAAAAAGCTGAGTATTGTTTTCAGCATGATCCAGATGCATGTTTTTAATGAGTAAGTAAGGATTCTTAGCTGCAGTACTGAGGATTTAGACCTTCAGAACTTTCAAAGTGCATTACTTCTTTTGAAGTTTATTTTTCTGATATATGACTGTAACTTAGTAACCCCCTACACTCTTCTTCTATTTGTGTACCTTTTGATTTTAACTAAAAATGACTTCTGTTCATTTCTGCATCAGCAGCCAGGGATCACTTTGATAGTATCTTTCTCATAACATTTTTCCAAAGGGGGCTGTAGCTGGAACCCTAACAAGAATAGCAATTTGTTACAGTTAGAGAAATGTCTATAAATCCTTCAGGCCTTGTCATATTAGAAGGAATTTAGCTGTACAATGTGGGCAGGAAAGATGCAGAATCAATGATAAAAAAAATAAATAAGAACCAAAGGATGATCTAAATTGATATTGACAAGCCAACAATACAAGCTATTTCTACCTGATTACATTGACTATAACTCCACAAGGGTTTTGCAAGCTAATGGTTTTTGTTGTGTTCTGATAGTTTTCAAGTGTATCAGCTCTGAATATCTTGTGTTGGTTTCTGTTGTGTTCCTTAGTGAATGCTGGGTGGGGACCTTTATGTCCCAGAAGCTATAATTCATGTTTTACCTCTAGGTTTCTCAAAAATAAAAATACTTTTGCACAAAACCAGAAGCAAGGAATACAGATAAAATAATGATTTAGTTTTAATATACTTTATGTAAATCATAAAAAAGCTTAACTAGTAGGTTTTTTTAAATTTTTATTTAAAAAAAGAACAAACATTACAAATGAGGGAGTCCAAGGCAAAGCAGGCAGAAAAGTAATATGTATAACCTTCATGATTTAATTAAAACCTATTAAAACAAATATAGCTTTGTGAGCTTCAGCTTATTTTTCCTAATTGTCAGGCACAGACCTAATGCAGTGGGAAGTGAATTTTGTTAGTAAGCAAGTTCTTGTAGCTTTGCATTCTTAATGGAGAATCTATCTGCTATGAGAGATGTGGTATTCACTGAGAATTTGGAAAGCGTTCTTATCAGTCTTCTTGTAAGCGCTGATGCTATTTGATCCTGATGGACGAGGCCTCCTTAGGTAACTTTTCACGGCCTTGGGTAACTTACTACGAGTAACTGTTTAAATTTTTACAGGAACATTAAGGAGGTTAGGTATTAGGTTAGGTATTTTAGCCTTCTTACGCTCTTAAAATTTAAAATGAGAATGAAAAAGGCTGGAAATCTTTTACAAATTGAATTTTATTATAAAGCAATAAATTCACATATATTTGCAGTGGGATTTGGGGGGATAGGCAGAGAATAACCATCTACAGCCTTCTTTGACATCATGATGGAAGGGTAATTTCATTTTTCTGACACGTTTTGCTCTTGCAAGCATTTCTCTTACACTGTTTCTACTGAATCATGCATGCCATAGTTCTGAGTAAAGATAAGTAGAAAAGTAAAATGGAACTAATCTCTGTAACACCCGTGCAAGAATCACAATCAATCCTGGCTCTGTGCAAATCTGGTGGCAGTTCTTTTGACATTTACTTGCAGTAAAAGATAATGTGTATTTCTTTGCATTGCAGTGAGAACTAGAGAAGTTATTTTGTGAGCTAGTGACAGTACAAATGAAATAATTTTTAAGAATTCTGTGTCACTGTAGGTCATCTGTTAACATCTTACATTGGGGGATTTACTAATGTTATATTCAGTTGTGTAGTGAAGTCTCTTGGTAGGAGAGATTCTCTCCTTGGATTCTTCTATACCTTATTATGAAGAGAAGTGACACAGTGCAACTGGAAATAACGATGTAGTTCTCCTCGCGCATCAGGCCCTACTGCATATAAACAAATCAGAATATTGTCTCTTTACTCAAAATCGTGCTGCTAAAAGGTGTGTTTGTAGGTGCACTGTTAAACTTTACCTGAATCTGATGATTAGTAGTCAATTTTATGAACATTTTGTACAGTGTTGAAGTACTTCAAGTCTACTAAGGAAGCATTAATGGCAACACCAGATTTTACCTGAATGTTGCAGAATATCAGACTAAAATGTGATGTGTTCACATCAGAGAGCTTCATCAATTTCCATTGATGCTGAAAGTAACAGACTGAAGGTGAGTGATTGTCTAGTTACCATCAATCCAATCCAGCTCCTTGAGTAAGTTTATAGTACTGGTAAGTAACGGCTTTTAAGGGAGAGGATTATTTGTTAATTCCTATTTTGAAAGAACTTTGCCCGTTTGTGTGCACCCTTTTCCTTGTTTATACACTTTTTCATTTAGCAATTGAGGATTTTTAATTATGATAGACAATAAACAGGGAATGTTTTGAGATGGAGAACACTTGATTTATTTGATAACCTTAAAAAAACAGTGCTGTTCTTCTATCTATCTATATCATGGTGTAAGAAATTATATAGCCTGTCAGTGATCTGTAAGTGGAAGAGCCAAACTACTGCTGTGTGCTCATTGATTATATAACTCGAGAATCACCAGAGAGGGTTGGGAGAGCCTTGCCTTGCTCGACTTCCTCAGTGTATCACCATATCTAGTTCCATCTGAACGATAAGCAGACAGGCAAAACAGTAAAAGATTTCTGATGAAATTGTTCTCTTTGTACATTTCCTTGTACTGCTTCTGGGGAGCTGCATGCATTGTTTGTTTCTACACATGCAAATAATTTTAGAGAGCAACTGTGGCTTATCTATACTGAAATGAAAGCAGGATGGTGTTCATTACTATATAGACATAGAAAGGAGCAGACCATTGATGTTAATTTTTGTTACATTTATTTTAATAGATTTTAATGATGCTTAATAACGCTATACATCATCTTAGTGTCAGCTTTCCTAAGCCTCTAATTTTGGTGCACTGAGTGCTACAGATAAAACTAAGCAGCAGCAAGCAGGACAGAAAGCGCAGCAACTCAGTTAGAAAGAATGGAGGGATTAGTCAATGTCTAACTAGTCCATGCTCGTAGAGGGAGAGTAATCAACCCAAATGTCAACGCTTGTTACTGCTGTTTGTGTCAAAGGCTGTTAGATGAGCACTGTGCGAATATCCCTGTCTTCAAATAAAGGAATATTGATTGTAATAAACTGAAATTGGTGTTTCAATATCCTTGTTCAATAGATATTATATAGCTTTATATTCTGTTACAAAGCCTCTGAAGGTTGGCAACCTTGGTAAAGCACTTGCAGAAAATGTCAAATCTTCAATTGGTCTGTATGTCTGTCTGATTATTCTGTTTAGTGTTAGCTTTAAAAGAATAATAGCTGTAAATGGAAAAGATAAATACCTACACGAACTACTTATTTACATGCAACTTTGTATTTATATGTACCCGTAAAGAATGTGCTCATCATGCAGAAGTTTCAGTGAAACTATGCAGTGCAGCAGAATTTTGAAATTGATATAAAATAGCATTAAAAAAGTGAAAAAATAATCATTGAAAAATGTTTTTTTTTTTTAAAGCGTATTCCAAGTTGATTACATGATTGCATCTCTGGCAGGCATTTAGTGATCAAGGTTATTAACATGAACTGAGAGACACCAGTGCCTTTGAAAATGTGACAGCATATAAGCCTCTTAGCAGCAAGACCTCAAATATAGTGAAGAGAAATTTAAATATTAACCTTGTGAAGAGTGATAACTGCTTAAAGAATATAATTTTTTTACTTTCTATGTTAAAGTGGTTGGTTATTTTTCATTTTCTTTAAGCCAAATAGAAGGGGTAGAACACTGTAGTGTGTTTTTCTTTGGTTCCATTACTGCAAAATCTGAGCATCTCACACCTTCCCTGTGTGATTGGAAATGCAATTCTCTCCAGTATACAGGTGCTATAATGGATCAGTTACTTGCCAAAGATAAAGGTCTGTGTGGCAGTACATGAACTTGGATTTATGCAGCTGGCATTTGTTGTTCCTCTTTGCAGTAGGTTAGTTGAGGCTCCTTATTTCCTCTGACAATCACACAAGGTAGGATATTTTGAGCAGTCTTGAAAAGAGTGTTGTCAGCAGCTGTTCTTAAGATGATTTATAAAATCACGTTGGCTGCTTCCAAGGAAGCAACAAGATGACACAACAGAAATAAGTTGCTTAGCTACTTCTTGAGTGAACCAAAACCCCTGCCTCTCTATCTTGCACCTGGGAAGCACTGTACAGCAACTTATTCAAGGAGCTATTTAACATACAGTTGTCTTCAGCATCATTTTTTCCTCAATTCTTACTGAGTACAGGTGGGCTTTGTGCTCCTCGTCAGTATCCCAGTACTGTCTCACAACACTTGGTGGAATTTAGTTGCTAGAATTGTCAGGGAAAGTATCTTGTTGCTGTTTACAAGCTATTTTCCATTTAACTTTTCATTCTTTTGCTGTAATACATACAGCTTTGTGATGAAACCCTGAGATTTGTGGTTCAGTTAAGATATCTAATTGTTTAGCTGTTTGTTTCCATAGCAGGAAGGAATCTGTTCAGGATTCACTACAACCTGTTTAAAACGTGTTCTAGAAAAGATGAAGGGAAAAGCTCAGAAGAGTTGCTGTTAAACCATTGCTGAATTATACTAGCAGCATTTCCTATTAACTGTTTCTTACAACTAATAGACTTGTTTTCTGGCTTTTTTTTTTTTTTTTTTTTTTTTATACTTTGGAAATCACATCCAACATTGTGGAAACTGTATAGCAGTGACACTGGCAAATTGTAAAGAGGGCTTTTTTCCTCTTTTGATGAACATTACAAAAATTGTTAGCTTTACACTTAGTTTTGGTCTGGTTAGGATGAACGTTCACTATAGCTTTTGGAAAGTTTTCTAAATGGAAAATTATTAAACTTGAAATCAGTTGTTGTTTATGAGTTACTGACTATTTGACATTCTGCCACAAAATAAGCTTGATTTGAGAAAATGGTAGAGGCTGCCAAACTATCATTCATGTTTTGATTTGAGTTGAATTATGGATGGGGTCAGCACACTTCTAACAGTCTCAATGCCGAGTAAGTTGGGCAACTGAGTTGCTTTGAATGATGTCATGATTACAGCCTTCCTTTCAGTTCTAACAGTTCACTGTTTTCTTGTTTGGAAAGGTGATATTGGACTGTGTGATAGTGGATCCCTATTGGATGGAGAAATTGGACCATCTATAGAATCCATCAATTTTTATGTACTTCTCAAGCTTCATCAAGCACAATTAGAACATTAAAGTAAATTAATAACTTATGTAAAACATTTATTAAGTAAATTACTATTTTACACGTGCCTTTTAAGATGATTGTGTGGACTTAAGGCTGGTGAATTTTCCTTTCAAAGGTATGTCTTTGTACAAAAGAAATAGGGGGGAGTTGCAAAGTCATTGTCTCACTCAGAAGAATTGAGGATGGAATGACTTGAATGAATGAATGGATTGGAGATAAAGTAAATGGCAGATTGTATGGGTCCCACAGCTTCTGTGGATGAGACAGTTCTGCAGAACTAAATTTGTCTTTTCTGTTACTATCCAAATGTGAAATATATATTTTTTTCCATGCTGTATGAAAACAACTCTTTAGCTGTGATATACTTTCTCTTTTCTGTACTTTTCCTCTGTTATCACTAGTTAAATCTGTTTTGCATGAAGAACTGAAGGAAATGATTTTTATGTTACTAACTTCTTGGTGGGAGTATGAGGAGCTATGGTTGCTATATCCTTTCTTACAGGTTTTTTGTGGGTTGAGTTACAGCTTTGTATTCTACACAGAAAAACAGAAATGCAGCATGTTGTGTGTTTAATTCCATTCTCTCAGAATATTTTGAGTAAACGGAAAGGTAGTAAGTAAGGTAATAAGAGCCAGTATGTTTTTGTTTCAGTAGCAGTACGTGCATTAAAAAATCAAAGACAGAAATATTATTAAAATGGATGTTGTTCACCACAAAATATGCTGAATGCATCATCTTGGTAGTTCTTGTGGGTTTATAAACTGTGACAGCAAGTCTAGTATTGTTTTTCACCAGGATATTATATTCTAGTTGTGTACTGTCATGGAATTATTGGATACTTTTTTTCCATTTTACATCAGTAGACAAGAATTACAATGCTGGACTGTCAATTCTCTTTGAAATGTTTCTGTTCATATTTCATAGCCAGAGCTATCAGTCATACTGGTTATATTCTTGGAAACAGCATCACATCTAATAGCAAACAACATTTGTTGAGTGACAGAAAAGGTTAGCTTATGTGTGGATTTGATATCACATCTACTTCTTACAAAGTTTGCTTCTGACAGGCTGTAAATGAGAGAGTTTTCTCACTGATTTTTATGTTGTGAAATAGAAAGCTGTGTGCATATTTGTCATAATATTTATTGGAAGTGAACAAGGACTGTTTTGTACTGAAGTGCAAGTTGCTGAGTTCTTGGTTCAGTACTTTGCTGAGCTGAATCTCTATGTCAAGTTATGTTAACACAAAAAGTTATTAAAACAATACCTGATCTAAGCACAGTTCTCTTTAGTGCCAGAGATCAGAATCAAAGAACTAAAGTTATTAGTCGTCTCAGTTGAGGATCAGATCTCACTTATTTCTGTGGGGAAAAAAAAAATAATAGTAGGGGTTTGTCTTTTGTTGTTGAATTGCTTGACATCTTTATAATATGGTTTTTGATCATAAAACTTGGGCTAGATTATGTTGGAACTTTTCCTGCGTGTTCTAATACTGTAAACAACTGTTTCTGTTAATCTGAAGAGCAGATATTACTATGGCCATTTCTCAGCGAAGTTTTGAAGGAGTTGGGATGTATTAGCTGTATCTGCCAGAAAATCAACATCTTTGATCAGTTGCTCAAGTTATTCACTTGGTTTTGCAGTTCTCAGTGTGGTATATGACAGAACATTTGGAGTTGTGGCTTTATGAAAATGTGGTCTAAACAGCTGCTAAAGTTCTTGGTAGATAACTGAGTCTGTTTCTATGCAATAACACGAAAGACCTTGGACACTATTTTATTTCCTCCTCTAGTCAGTATTTCTTTGATTCTATGTCTGAAATGTCTGTCATCTGAGTTCTCAGCAGTTTACAAATGAGGCCATTAACTGAGAACTGTACAGACTGAAAATACTCCGCAGGTATTTATCTAAGAGAGAAAATACAGGATAATAGAAAGATATGGAAGGCACAGAGACTTGAATTCAAAATGGGCAAGGTCTGCTGACAGCTTGAGAAAGTAGCCAACAAAAAAGAGTTTGGGGAAGACACTGTGTTCACCACAATGTGGCATTGCCAAACCTGTCTGAGCATTGCTTCCTCAGTTACGGTTCACAACTTTCCTCTGGAGATAGACTGGTCTTCTGTATTATGAAATAAGTATTTTAATGAGGTGTGTCACACCCATCTGTAGTAATTACTGTGTTGAGTATTGAAGTGCCCTTCATTAAGATTTATAAATAATAGAATTGCCTCTTATTTGAAAAAAGTCAAAGCTTAAACTGTCATTATGCCAAAGTGGTTCATAATGATATTCTTTCATCACTGAAGTTGAATTTTTGTACAGAAATGCAAAGTGGTTTTCTCAGTGAGAGGTTCCTGAGACCCTCACATCACTATGGCAGTACTAGGTAGTTATAAGGTCAACTTGATGAAAAGTTTGTTTCGGTAGAAAAACCTGAGCACATAGTACCTAATAAGAGACAAGGGACACATCACAGATTAAAAACAAATCTGGGTTCACCTTCACACTTATGTAATTTATGTAATTCTTGTATTTCCTTTTAATTATAGTCTCATGTCAGTATTCTATGTCATATTAGTCAACTTAATGTTAAAAAGAAATGTTAAAATGGAAATGCTAAGTCACACCTTGAAGCAGAGCACCTGGTGGGAAGGCAGGGCCAACTCAGGGGAGCTCAGGTGCATGCAGTGTACCTGAGGGACTGAAAGGGGTGGAGCCAGGATCCATCCATCCCTTCCCAGACCTCATTTGAGGGTTGGTAGTGGAAGTAAGGGTGTCTCGCTAGAGATCTCCTGCATAACTGAGGCCTTCTAAAAGTGAGCAGTCTCTTTCCCTCTTATTTCTGCGCCCACAGCTGTTGTGTACAAGTGAAGTCTCACTTGCTGCAGCTTGGGATCTTGCTGATCTGCTGTCATTTTTGCATATTCCATCATGTTGCAGTATATCTGCATTTCTTTACATAAATATCAAAGGAAATTATTTTTATCCCATTATTGTTTATATTTTCAGGGGTGTGGCTGCCCTTATGTTGTCTTCCTATTGACATTCCTTCAGAAAATTCTCTTTAACTGACCCTATGAAATCATTTGCAGTGATACCGTGCATCTATTATGAAGAGTATTTTTATGTTTTGAAAATAATTTTCTTTTTTGATCTTTATTCTACAACTTTTAAACACTCTACTTTCTGCTATTGCTTTCTTCAGTAAGATTCTTTAATATGTCTAACTTTGCTGTGTGTAAGGTTAGGAAAAGCAGCAGTTCTCTGATGTGTCATCGAACAGTGCTAGAATCTTGGCTTTTACTGGAGTTTTATGAACAAGTACAGCAAACTGTTCCCTGTAATGTCATGTGGTAGTGCCATCAACTCATAGGTTTGAATTCTTCTTCTTCTTCAAAAAAAAATTAATGGGAACTATGATTTCAGATTAAGTTTTGCTTCTTTTTTCAGCTCATGTTCAGAGTATTTTTTTACATAGCATCACTCTATTTTTATTAGCATCTCAATTTATATTTATATTCAGTTATATAAAGTATCTTAAGCTACTTGTTTTTATTTTTTTTTCCAAACACATTGTTCATCAGGGCTCAAAAAGCCATCTTCTAATTTGCATCCACTGGATTGAGGCTATTTTCCATATATTGCCTACTTTTCTGACTTTACTCAGTACTGTTGCATCTTTTAAATATTTATTCTGAAGTTTTGATTGATTTTATTCAATTTTATTGGACTAGCTCTTTATGTGTTTGTAACATAATTAATTCTGGCATATAAGCAGAGCCTGTATGTATATTTTATATGGATGCAGCTTGTTGTATTGTTATGGCAAGTCCCACTTGCCTAGGCAACATTTCCTAATGTGCTATTACCTCCTTACTATTCAAGGTATGCTGATTATGAATATGTGCACATGGCAGCTGTTTCTTCTTGAGGAATATTCCCGTTGAAAGAATGCAGATAGTCTCCATTGTCCTACTTGATACTAATGGTGAGTCTAAATATTTTTTTTCCTTCATTAAGTGTTTTGTGAGCATAAGGATCTCAAACACCATGCTGCTAATTTTAGTCTGTGACATAACAGTTGTTCAAGATGATGCACAAGACTGTACCTTTATAACAGTCTCTTTAATGGAATACAGTAACTTGCAAAATCACTTAGACTCCCAAGTCCTCTTTGCTGAACTGATACATTTGTCAAAGGGGATACACACTTTATTTCAGATCTTATTGAATGAAACATCAATTCTGAACTTTTAGCTTTAATCCTGTCTCCTGGAGATAGTTTAGTACCATATCTGTGTGCCCCAGATGTTTCAGGAATCCACTTAAGGAGATCAATAGGTCATCAAAGCAAGCTAGCAAAATAGAAAAATATTATCACTGTGTTGTAAAAATCAGTTCAGTGTGGTGGAATGTTTTTCAGATCAAAAGATTCTCAGGTAGTAAATCCACAGGTATTCCACATGCAGGATTTCGTTGAAGTTCTGCAGCCATTTTCTGATGTTTATCTATCTAGGCAGATATTTTTATTCCTGGGTATTAACTTTGGGTGAAAAATAAAGCAAGCTTTCTTTGTGTTTCAGTATCATGGTGTATTAAGTTCATACTGGAGACTATTCAGTCTTTATTCCTTCTTCTTAGACAGGTGATTCTGGGACTGTGAGATGTGAGTCAGTGTTCTCAGCTATTTCTTTTTCTTCATGTTAATTTAGCATTAAGCTTATAGCTTAAGCGTTACAGCTTAAGTTAATGTAATTTGTGTTGGTATAAGAGAAGTGGGGAGAATCACCAGCAGGAAGCTAAAATTGAGCAGAAAGCAATGCAGGTGGATTGAGAGAGTTCTCTGGGAACGGACTCCAAACACAATTGTTGGAGCATCTAATGGTTGGGGCAGAACAGATTGGAGATAGATGATGAGTTGGAAGCCAGGGAGAGCAAGGAGAGAAATGTCTGTTGACAGAGCAGGATGTAGCTGATTTAGCTAAAAAGAACAGAATATTCTGGTGGTCAGAAGCCTGTCTGGAACTGAACTGGAAAGGAAGATGTTCTCAGGAGATAGCCCTCAGGAACTGGGGAATCTGGAGGGAAAGAAAATTAATTCTGTAAAAGGTGATGGTTAGCTAAGTTCAGTTTTATTCTGCGTGAGATGAAAATTCCAAAGCTTGTCTCTCCAAAATGATTTTGGGTCAAATGAATTAACCGGTACTGCTGTCAGCGCTGATCAGTCAAAATAAAGTTACAAACAGGATTCTGCATTTAATAAATATATAATCTGCTAACGCAGAGTCTCTTACTATTTTTCTTAAAAGCGCCTTTCTATGTTTCTGTAGTCTTCAGTATAAATTAATCACAGTTGATTCATCAGCATTTTTATCGTTAAAACAGAGTAACATCACCAAACTATACAGATTTAATTTTTATCATGTGAAATACTGAAGGCGTAAAACTAAACTTCAAATTATGGTCTGTTCCTTCCTGCCTTTCTCCTGCTTTTCCTACTTTCAGTTTTTGCCTTTGAAATACTCTCATATGAGTTTACACCTAGGACCACAGAGCAAAATTCAGCACACCGCCATGTCCATTCTACTCGAGAAGCTAACATCAACCTTTCTGTGATAGTTTTATTCATATAGTCTTGTCTTTGGTATTTTTAATAATTATATGAATCAAAATAGAGATCCTGCTTCAAGACATCTACAGCATAGCATCTATTGATGCTAGTGGAATTTTAGTGGGACTCTAAAATCGTATAGAACGACATGCTGAAGGCTTTGTAAGAATAAATAGTAACTGCTTTTCTGCAAGAGTATTATGCATGTTGCCAAGGCTTGCTCATCTTCTTCAGAGCAGCAAATTATAAATGGATCAGTTAAAAAATGTGAAAAGAAATTTACAACGTGGAGGAGATTAAAAATAGTCTTGTTTGAAAGGTGCTACTTTTACTCCTTAAGACTGTACTGTGAAATGCACCCAGTGAGAGGATTGGACTTGATGACTTCCAGGGGTCCCTTCTAACCCCAAAGATCCTGTGAAATTAAGAACTTAGTATTTTAATTTGTTGAAAGTTCAGCATACTCACTGCTTAAAAATGTGTGATACACCTGCTAAGGGATGAGCTATATTCTGTCTTGGCAGCATGGATAAGCAGCATATCAAAAATGACAATTTATAATTAATGAAAGGCCTATTTTTGGGGGGGATGGGGGGATGGAGTGCTGGGAGAGTGTCAGAGAGGAGAAATTTATGAATATAGAGTATGGAAAATAACTGAAGTGTTTAGCTGAATAAAAACTATTTTTGAGATGGGATTTTTTTTTTTAATTTTTAAAATTACTAATTTACAAAACGAATAGGAAACTAAGAAGCATTAAGTAATCTTAAAAAAGATGTGAACTGTTCTTGTAAGCTGTTTGTCTCTGCTGATGGAAACTCCTGCATGTCCAAATAACGTTATGAAAAATTTTCAGAGTGGGGGTTATATGGATATATATTCTAAACATAATCATGAATTTCACAGTCATCTGTCTTAGTCCCACATTTAAAACTGAAAAATATGCAACATGGAAATACAAAAAAAAAAAAAAAAGACCAAATGGATTACTTTATTATAAAGCATTGTACACGTATTATTTGTATTAGTGATTAATGATTTTTAAAGTATAAATGCAAATATTATTATGCTGTATTCACCTGTCATTAGCAAATAGACAGTCTTGGAAAAAATGAAGTATGTGTAGTATGCAAGTACTCTCTAGGAACTTGCTTAATAAGGAGTAAAATTGTGCCAATCACCATATAGGAAAAAAAGATAAATATTTTTATTCAGACTGGCTTAAAAGTCAGCACTGAGGCTTGTGTCTCAAATGGTTAACGTAAGGCTGTTGTTGCAACCCCGTGTGTTTGGTAGATGTTGGTGCTGCTTTATGGCCTGGATGATGGATGCTGGCTTTTATATATCATTTGGATTACTTCACCTTTCCTTTTGTTGTGAGGAATTTGTGTGTCTTCATAATTGTAAATCTTCTCTAAACTCTTCCTGGACTGTGTGAAGAGAAAAATTGAGGACTACAAGTCAGTTAAAGGATACAACAGGAAAACAAGAATTCGATGAAATATTTCCTTGGAAAACTAGTCAAGGGAATTAGTGTGCCCAGAATTACAGAACTAAGAATCCCAAGGAAAATTAATCAGTTAACTTCTAGTTTGCTAACATGACTGAATGCTGATCTTACAGCTTTTGCTTAAATTTAATATTGTGTGTTATTTAAGTGGGGAGTTTCTAATTTACTTAAAATCCTTTTGTTAACTTATCTTAATTTCTAAAAAAAAACCAAAAAACAAAAACAAACAAAAAAGCTCAAATCAAAGTGTTTTTTTTCCTACTAAGGTTAATTTTGGGACTCGATCTTATGCATAATATAAATTTAGAAGTGAGCAAATGACAGATTTGTTTGAACTAGACCTATTTTATATTTTTTATTTTCATTTTCAATATATCTTTTTTTTCAGTGACAGATGGTACTTTTAGCTGTAGGCAAATAATACATTTAAGTTATAAGTAAATCATTTAAACATTTTCGAAGTGTTTGTGCTGTACAGTCAAGATTTTCCTGTTGTTCCTTCAGATTTAGGTGCAGTCAGCTATCTCTTTGCTAAGTGTGCAACTCCCTTTTGAGGTGGATTATATATAGTTACAGCTGGTTAAAGGGTCACGATTCTGATTTTTGGTTATTTGGATTACTTTGTTGTTTTGTAGAGCTTTGGTATAAACATTCTGTTTTTCAGACTCTTCTGATCACTTGTAGTAGGGCTGTAAGGGGAGATCACTAATGTTTTGTAGCTGCCTGACAAGGCTATGCTAGTGTTTGTATCTTTGAAGCAAATAATTGCAAACAGCTGCGATTAATGGCATTGTATAGATTGAAATAAATTGATTTTTTTTCTCCCTTTATTCAAGTGATAGTGCTTCTACAGTGTGTAGAATTTTGCTTTTTTTTTTTTTTTTTTTTTTTTTAAGATTATCCATCACTTACATTGCTTCAGAGAATCTTCCTCGTTGCTCTCTTGCACCCTCTAATTCTCAGAACAGTTTTTCAGGTGTTCTTTTTTTGACTTCAGTGATATATGTCATTGTAGATCAGAACGGAAGCCCCCAGATACCTGACATTCTTTGTGGTGCTTGCTTGGCACAAGGTTCAGCGGCTTAAAAGTTATTTTAGGGTCAGTATGAAATAAGAAAATTGATTTACTGAGACACTGCTTTCACCGAGTTACTTGCCTTCCATACAGATAATTTCTTAGGCTTCCTTGGTAGTCTCTAACACCACCTATTTTTTCCTAAGGTGCCTTGTGGACCGATCTATGGGTGCATTTTTTTTCCTTGATGAACAGGATTCTTGTGTGGTTACTGCTCGTGAACTTTTGTTTTAAGAAGAAATAAATTAGTGTAATAATAGTGGTCAGATCACAAGGTGATATAAAGGCATATTTAGGTAAAGATTAATAGTATGTGTACTGAGTTCATTTAAATAGCTTTTAATGTCTTCAGTAAATTTTTAATTTATTCCCTTTTTTTCCTGCATTTTTACCCATTTGTTTTTCCTTTCTCAGACAGAAGTGGTTATTGGGAAAAGTAAAAGCAAAAAGAGGAATCGAGGAAATGCTGTTACTTTTCTTTATTGTTTTAGAAAAAGTAAGGTGAAAAGTCAGGGGGAAAGATATTTCCTAGTTTTACTTATTTTAGTTTGCACAGATGATTTTTCATCTTTAAAGAAAATAAAGTTCCTTTAAATGAAGATGAATAAAAGTAGTTCCTACTTCTTTTGCATGCATATTATAGACAATGTTTGGATGCTGTGAGATACTTTGCTTTAAAACTTACGAACTTGGAAGTAGTACTGAAGAAAATGAAATTCTGATAAGTGAAAATCATGATGGTGTCAACAAGTTATTTTGTTCTGTGTACTTAGAAATCTAGAAAGGTAAAGTTCAGAGCACTCATAGAGATTGTTAGTGAAGTGACTAATCTCATGACAAGCAGGAGTTGGGCTGGTTCATGCTCTTGTTAATGCATCAGAGATGATGCTGATACCAAGTTTGAGTAGGAATTCAGTTCTCCTAAATGGACTGTAGGTATTAAATAATTCATGTCTTTTCTACTTGCTTCTAGCCTTAAAAAAATCAATTAAAAACATGGACTTTTTTGAAGGCTATTAGAAGTTGAGATTTATTATTGGCAATAAAGAAAGCTACAGTCTTTTTTCCACAATAAGGAAACATCTGCTTGTTCTAAAAGCTCAGACTTCACCAACTTTACTCTAGGATGCTATTTGTAGTAAAAAGCAAAATTTGAAGTAATGAAGCATAAACATCAACGCCTATAAAAGGCAGTAAAAAAGCTTTTAAAATTTTATTGCAAAAGTATGTTTCATTTTATGTTGCCCTGTGAGTGCAAAGTAAAAGGCATTTATTTAAGTAACATTGTATGAGAATACCTGTAAGAGCTAACTGAAGAGGCTGTGGATGCCCCATCCCTGGAGGTGTTCATGATTCTGAGATTCTAAGAGCTCCAACAACTTGCCATTGCTCAAAGCCTTCTATTTTGAGTCGGTCTATTCACGTTTGCTCTTTTTATATTCTGCTGTAGGATTCTGCTTCTCAAAAGAGGCATATCTTGAATGACTTCAGTACAATCATTTTCTTTTCTTTTTTTCTTGTTCTCCAGTATTTCTTCTTAAGATTGGTTTTTGGATTGGGAACTGCTGTTATTTATTTCCTGTGTTAGACATGTTGTACAAAATATGAGGAAGCCAACGGTGTTTAACCTACTCAGCTCCTTGTTATTTTGTTTTGTTCCTTCTG
The DNA here is from genome assembly GCA_023055505.1 of Callipepla californica brunnescens. Taxonomy (NCBI): domain Eukaryota; kingdom Metazoa; phylum Chordata; class Aves; order Galliformes; family Odontophoridae; genus Callipepla; species Callipepla californica. Next base: position 6,524,492 of record JALIRH010000016.1, read on the forward strand.
AATGCTGGAACTGCAAGGAAACATTAGTTTGCTTTATTGTCTATTTGGAGATTCAGAGAAGAAAACAGTCTAGTAAAAAACTGCTTTTATTTTTTTATTTTTAAGATTTATTTATTTACTAGCATAATCTAATGAGGTTTCCCCTTTATTTGAATTTGGAATGATTTGGAAAACTGAAAATGTAGATTTACCTGAAATTTATCTTCTTTTTGAAATGGACCTCTGGAGACTTTCTAACCCAAAACCATTTTTAAAGAGTTGCTAACTGGGCCAGGTTGCTCAGGACCTTGTCTGATCAATTCTTCGTATCTCTGAGGTCAGGTACTCTAAAGCATCTCTGGGTCACTGTTCCAGTGCTCAACTAAATCTCCAATTAGATCATCTTTCATTGTGAATAGCATGTCCAGCGTGCTGCCTGTGCTCACTGGTTCCTCAGTCACATGTGTGTTAGGAAGCTGTCCCTGATGCACTCCAAAAACCTTCTGGCTTGCTGGTGCCCTTCTGGCAGATTCTGAGGTGGTGAACACACACTGTGAGAACAAGGTTATGCAAACCTCAGGCTTCTCCCAGTTGTCTGAAGAAGGCTTCGTACACACCTTTTCCCTAGTCCGCTAATATATAGCAGATGTAGTGCTTAGAGTTGATGGTTTGTCTGGATTCCAGGAAATCCAGAAGGATCAGTCCTTTCTTACCCTGAAAGACGGTGCGGGTCACTTTACTCACTCTGAGCAGCACCGTGAATGTAATAGAATGTAATGAACTCTTCTGGGGAATTCAAGTAGATTCTTTGTGGAATAGTCTAATCAACTTATTTTTTTTTCCTTGCCTGGATTCCAGTGCATTTCCCACTGGAGTGTAAATATATAAAACTAATATTAAAAGACAAAAAAGGCAGCAAATTATTTTGAAACAGTCTTTGTTGCAGTTTTTCAGTAGCAAATATTGACATGGTTAAACTGATTTCCTGTGAAATATTCTGTAAGGATCTATATTCCATCAAAATTTCTTGGAGTAATTGTAATCACAACTGCTTTAGGTCTTGTATAACCACTGCTGTTCATGTAATTTGGTTTGGAACCAAATTTTTGCATACACTTCTGTGTTTCCCATTGCTGTTCACACCAGAGTTACCTTTGTGTTCACATGATTTTCTTACACCATTCTGATACTCACTGACCTCTGTGTTAAACAAGAATCCTACTTGTACTCTACTCAGTGTCCTCTAAGAGAGAATAAGCATTCAACTTGTCATTTATATTTTGGTCTGTATTAGAAAACCAAGTGCCTATGAGCAGTAACACTTATTCCAGATGTTTCTAAATTTATACCCAGAGTTTAAAGCAGTGTCTGGAAAGAGTATAGACAAGAAATTATCATTTTTCCATAGCCTTTGGACAAGGCTTGCTTCCTACTAGGTAAAACATATTGACTTAAAAAGGAGCATCATTTGTTATTTCAGTTAAATCATTACTAAGATAGAGGAATCTACGTAAGGTTATTATGTGCTGCTTTGTTACTTATTTTGTGTTTAAACTTTATTACACAATTTAAGGAACTGTATTTAATCATTTTCCAATTAATGACTATCTTGTGCACTTGGAACCTTTTCTGCAGTATTGTGATGATCCTCCATCAGATGGTGCTGTTAGGACTTAATATGAAACTAGTCTTATTTGTGCTTATGAAAACTGACAGATCTTGATCCTGTTTATCATTTTGTATTTTAATTTAATTAATGAAGCTTTATTAGAAGCTTTATACAATTCATACAGTGAAGGAAGCTGTCTGTGAACGTATGGCAAATGTCAAATTCAGTGATTTGGAAACACACCTCAGTGAGTTTTATTAAATGTTTTAGGAGAGGGAATAAGATTTTATATTGTCTCATCAGTTCTGTGAAGTAACCAAAAATCTTGCACTGTCAGGCAATGGTTCACAGAGCAAATCATTGGTTAGAATTCAGTTTGTACAAAATGGTATTACTTGCTTTCCCCATTCGGCAGCAGTTTCCCATTTATTTTCAGGAGTAAAGTGAGTACAGAAGTGATTTGAATTCTGCTCACAATACCTCACAGGGAACTTCTAGTATGAAAGTAAAAACCTGATTGCCTAAAAATCAAAACCAGAACGCATGCAAATTCTGAAGTCTGGAAATGGTGAGTTTTTGTGGCATACCTCTGTAAGCTTGAATATTATCAGAAAGAAGCAGAAATTGTACTTATGAATAATGGAGAGCTGAATAAGTTATCTGGAAGAACTGTGAGAACTTACTCTAGAATTCCATAAGGAGTGACTTTATGTGATGTGTGTGTTTACAGGTAAGCTGTATAAAATGTTTGAAGAGAACTTAAATCTGTACCAATACTAATCTGTGAGGTTGTATGCCATCAGCTGCAACAGAAGCTTAAAAACTTATTTTCCTGTAATATTGCTTGAGATACTAGTTATTCTTATAGCTCTCTCCTAAATAGTTATAACTTTTAATAATAATAATCAGCTTTTAAAATATGTTTAAGAGAAAAATTAGAAGAAATATTTCTCATAGTTTAAACTGTTTTCTATGCAAAACAAAACCCCAAACCAAACACTTTCAGAACAGTTCAAAATATGTAATTTAATAGTTCTTCCTAAAATGCTGATAATTTCTCATCTGGTTGGCAGAAGATGCTAACTTGGATAAAGGTGTAACGTTGTTTTGGAATTTCACTTGAGAAAAAAATATAGAATGATAATCAAAATGTACTGTGGGATTTTGAACGTTGAATGTGAAGTATCTTACATTAAAATATTTCACTTTGGAGCTAAATATACAGAGAACAAATAATATTTACAACATATAATTCAATGTGACTATATTTGTGAAAGATATAGAGGTGACCTGAGCCTTATTTCTGGAAAATATTATGATAATCAAAGGAGTCTGTGTATTCTGAAATCACTGAATTACTGCATCTCAGAGGTGCTGTGCAAGAAACAGAAGTAAAGCATTGGAAGCAATATCCTTCCCAATGCTGTGCTTACTGAGAGGGTAATACTGTGTGTTTTCCCCCACTGTATCAGGGAGTATTCATCATTGTTTCCTTGCAGAGGGTGCTAATGTGTGTTATAACAGTACAGTAAAAAAGAAAAACGAACTAGAACCCAGTAGTGCCACGTCAATTGGGCAAGTGATGTGAGTCAAGAGAGGTATAGTGAGCAGCTGTCAGAGAGCAGAATTGTAGAAGAGAGATTCTTTGGTAGTGCCTACTTTTATAGCACACTGTGACCTAGTGATTATCTTCAGATCTCGGACCCTGGCTACCCTGCTCAGGAACACTAACTTTCTGTAAACAGAAGGATTTAAATGGTTTGCTAAATCGAGTTCTGTGATTTTGCACCATTAACAAAAGAAAACATTCTAATGGCATTCGGTGCTATTCTCACTGTGCAAATTAAAATTCTTTTGTAGGGATCAAAAGCTATAGCTTAGATTAATATCCTACAGAAGGAAGAACATATTATCTTCCACAGTCTAATGCCTTTATCTGAGCCAGCAGTTCATGATGCTGTGAACTGCTGGATTTAAGTGACCTTTCCCAGTGATATTCACAGCAAGTGGTAAGAATAACAAGTACGTACACAAAGCTGCTCTGAAACTTTTTATCCCCGCTCTTTTTGACATTATTACTTCATTATATTTAAAGACTTCTTGCAACAGTGGCTTCCACCAATATTCACGCTGCAACAACTTGATGACTAGCATCACAATACTGCATGCAATTTCATTATAGCTAAAAAGACAGAAAAAGGCTGTCTCTGCCCTATTATGGGAAGATGCTGCTTTTTATACTCCTCTGGGATAAATTCTTATTGTATTGCCACAGTGGATACACTCCATTAATACTTTATAAAGTCATTCTCTTGGAGGCTACTGTGCCAGAATTTTGTTCTCTAACTGCTACTTCAGTTTCACTCAGATAAGTTTCTTCCAGTGAGTTCTGGTCCTCATGCTACTTGTTGGATCCATAGTGATAGAGAATTCTGAGGAAAAAAAAAAAGCCACTCTTTCATGAGGTTTGCTCTTAAATAAAGTGATTAGATTCTCAGAACACCTTATCTTTGTCTGAAATTGATTTTTATGAACTAGGGATATAAAATGTATTTTTTCTGTGCACTGTGACTTCTATATAGCTTTTCTGCTTATTTGAATGAAAAAGTGAATTACTAGTGTGGTTTTTAACAGGATTTTAAACTGTTATTCCACTTTGATGAATGTGATTGTACATTTCATAAACGCTCCATTTGTATTCTTTCCAGGATGTGGCAAATCAGAAAAGCTTTATTAATGTGCAACTGCTTCTATGCTAATTATCTTAACATTTATAGTCTGGTTTTTAGGTAGGCTCTCTGAACAAAAAAACTCCATCAGGTTTATGACTTTAGATTTAACTTACTCCAAGAATATTACAACTTTGCTAGAAAATTATTAAATAAATATTTTTAAAAGATCATAGAAGATAAATATATATATATATATATAAATATATAAAAAACTTAACTAAAACAATTTCACCAAGTGTTAGAGCAGCAGTAACACAGAACACTTCCCATGTGTTAAAAGCCAGCCTATTGAAATGCATAATGACTCCCATGGCTTCTGAAGAAAGCGTTTACCATCATGATGCATTTTCTTTCAGACAGTCAAAACCACAGAAAATGCAGTGGAATGTTGTGTTTTATTACTCTTTCTGTGGGAAATCCTAACAGCTGGAGTTAATAATGTGGCCTGATCTATAAAGTCACATATCCATTATCTCCTGGTAAGACTAAAAATATGTGAAAAAGCATGAGAAGCCAAGTCCTGCCCTTGGTGCTTGACTTATTACATCTTTTGAAAAAGCCCTAAGGAACTATAAATGATTTTGCCATTGGCTTCAAGAGATGGCTTTTATAATCCAGTTTTTGGTTTGGAAGATTGGTATTCAATCTTAGAGATGGAAGTCTTCACTGTTTTCTTCTTGTGGTTTGCAAACAAGTCTATGAGAATACGTTTTTATTGCTGGCACTGCAGTTATTTTAGGATGGTAATATAAAGTGGTCTTCTTTCACAAACATAAAGTAGTCATAAGGTCAGAAAGAATTTGTCTTTCATTCTAGCATCCGTTTTCATGTCTCTCTGGCTTAAACATGCAACAGTAGTATAGCAAGGGAAAAAGTAAATTCTGTGTTAACATAATACCTTCCTGACAAGGCCCCTGTCAGGAACAGAGAGGTCAGACAGCTTCAAAATAAAAAAAACAAAACCAACCTCACATCCCCTCAAAAAAGCAGGATGTCCACAAATTTTCTAACGACTTAGTGTTTTCCAATACTTAATGTTTTCTTTTCCCAGTTTTGAAATTGGTCAAGTTAATGTTTGCTATGTGTTAACTACTGAACCTTGACTTTCAATTGTTCAGTTGAAGAATGTCTTGTAATTATTTTTGAGTTTATACAATTCCTTAGAGAATCATTTTCATTCTAGTGGAAAACATTATAGTAATAATCAGTTATGTGCATTTTTCATGCATCAAAGTGTTAAATGTGGCAAAGAAATTATCATACAATAATACTGATGCTGATGAATGTCCGTTTATTGTGGTTTAATCTATTGGTGTTAAATCTGAGAAAATTAATTTGCATATTAGTGGATGCATTTAACAAATATGTGCCACTATGTATTAAAAATGTACTATTATATAGGTTTTAAATTTGTGTGTCCTAACCACTAGTAGTATGTGGGGAAAAAAAAAATCCACAAATGAATAGATGTGTTGAACATTTTTCTTTGTTTCCTTTTTATTCTTTTGTTTGTTTGTTTGTTTTGTGTTGTGCTTTGGGAGAACTGTGCTTCATTTCTGGCGTAAATATTGTTTTAATTCCTGTATCTATACTGATAACAAATGGTACCATTTCAAACTTTAAATGTGGTATGAAAAGATTTTTCAAGATTACTTTGTTTTCTTTAATTCAAAAAATGCCTTTTTGAGCTTTTGTAGAATTTTACCTCGTTATAATAGGTCATTGATTAAAGTTTATTCTTCTCATTTTCTTGAACAAAACTTTGTGTAAACCTTTAAAGGCAGAGTGTATGCTAATTTTGGATTTAGACATAAAATTCTAATTTGTGCAAGTTGGATTTCATACAACTCTTTCAATAGTGAACTCTTCAGGAAGTAATGTATGGACTGATAGGTAGATTTCAGTGAACTCTAATTTCATTCTTTTAAATAATAACTTCTTTTAGTTATCTGCAATTACTGGAATCTTGGCCACTTCCAGTAAGATAAAAACTACTGTTGGAAATGAAGTTTAGGTAATATATTCATTTGTTCACTGAGGAGGTAAAATAATAGCTACAACTGAAGAAACGTATTTATTTGATACTTTGGTATAATTTTGAGGGGTGTACCAGTCTATATAATCACAAAAAATATAATGCTCTGAATATGTTGTTCATCTGCAATGCTCAGTACGGCTTTCTGTGTTGTTAATCAAGAAGACATCTTCTACTTCAGCATCTTCCAGACAGCTCCTATGTTATCCAATCTCTACTGCCAGACTTTTGTATTTATCACCACAGTCTGACAGAGGTGACCCATAAGTACAAGAACTGGTCACATTCACTTTTTGCTGTGTCTCAGAGTGTCACTTCAGTCAAGCTGGGACAATTCCCCTAAGAAATAAAGGCAGCTTCCATCAAAATCTGCATGGAAATACCTTTTCCTGTTTTGGTATCTATGTTCCTCTGAGATCTGACCTTTTTGTTTCAGAATTTGTCACTTGCTTAAAAAGTGCATGTTGTTATTTAAATATATATTCAAGTGCTGAAACTGCGGTCAAATTGGAAATCCAAGAGTTCTTCTTGATCAGAGTTTGATAGAATTTTCTAACAAGAAATTGGTATTTGTCACGGTTGGTGGTCAGCATAAATAGTGGCCAAGCTTAGTCCAAGAGCTCTGGATAGGATGAATTCAGAATGAACTGCAAAGAAAAGGAAGCTCGGAACTTCTAAAGAAGTGTGATGTTTGGGAAAAGTGTTTGATAATTGTGGGGTTTCGAGTCACAAACCCCTATGATTCTCAAGTGTATATTGCTTTTTGGCTTCTTTCCTCCTACATTCAGGTACCAGCTGTTCCATTCTACTTGTTATTCTTTCGTCTGTTGACCTTGTAAAAACTAAATATCTTTGACTTTTTATGAAATTTTTGAAGAATGCTCAAAGGAAATGAGACTTAAACTTGGTTTTTCCCTTAGAAAGAAGAGCATCTTTATGTATTAGCATTGATCTTGTAAAGAAGTCATTAAGCTTTCAACAATTCCTTACCTATATAACATATTTTAGAAACAAAAGCCTTGTTGGCAAATCACTGTTAGACTTTGCTGCTATTTTAAAATTGAATGACAGAAAGTTGCACTGTATTAAAGGTGAAGATACTTGAAACCCAATAGACTGTATTAATTGCAGTGCAGTTTCCTGTATGACACTTCTGTTTGTTTGTTTTGGACAAGAAACAAGATCCACAAATGATTTTGGTGGAGCTTTACTGTAGTGGCGTTTTATTAACTCAGTTCACCTAGGATGGCTCTGTACCAAGGTGGAATAATGAATACTGGAAGTGATGCCCTATCTGGCCAGAGCTCCCCATGTCCTGCTGAGTTCCAACAAGGTTAGGATTATCCAATGCAAATTTAAAGTAGATGGGACAATAAATTAAAGTCTTTTTGTTCTCTGGGCAGGGTCAGGGGGCTGAGAGGATAGATTGCACAGAGCTCTGTCTGGATCTTAGTAAACAGTACCAGACAAAATGTGGCTTAATGAGATATAACTGGTTAAATTAGTGGAGGAATATGGATAGAAAACATATAATTTAACCCTTCAAATGCTGGGAAACTTGCTCTGATGCTGCATCGGATGGAGCCCAGATGATTGTACTGTGGTACGATGCGCAGAGTGAGCAGATCCTGTCTGCAGAGAGAAGCTCTCCCGTTTGTTTAGCATTAGAAGTGGGGAACTCCTGTGCTTTCTTATCTGTTAATAGTCCTCTTTTATCTCAAACACTTTGAATTATGTAGGTAGGATACATACAAAGATATCCTTAGTTTTAGATATTTAGTAGTCATATAGTTATTTGTGAGGGACTTCCCATTTCATAAGTGTCTTGTAATATTTTTGTGTGTCTGAATATTCATATATATTTAAGTAAGGCTGCTACAGTTACCTTTTATCTTCTTGCAGTAATAAGAGCTATTTAATTGCATGCCTTATTCTGTTCTGTAATGTGGAGTTGAGTTGATTGTACAATTTTCTTGCTTTCTGTTACTCTGCCACAGAAGGAGTTATCAAATAACTATTAATTAATATTGCATGAGTTATGGAAAATGCTTCTCAGCATATAGAACCATTTCAGTGCTTGATAAAGTGGTCATTTCTATTCTATTTCTCATCATAGAATGTATGTAATGATCTGCTAAGCAAAGACTGAGCAGTCTATCGGAAAGGTGTTTGATTATACTTTATTGAATACTGTGCACATTAAAATTATAATATAGCTTGACAAACAGTATAATGGAAACAGATTATCATATACAAAATATCCCTTTGTACTGTAAGTTACATTTAAAATTGGATGTGGTGATGTGTTAATGTTTTGTTACTATAATTTCACAGTTATGGCAGACTTAAGCCACAATAAGGGAATTTTCTTTCCCCTTGCCTTTAATTATCTTCTCAGTTTTCTCATGTTTTAGATAAAAATGTAAGTGCAGTTATGCTTGTTTGCCACAGATGTGCTTGAAGTTTAAGAAACCTAAGTGAATTAATGCACAATTTATAAATAGAAGTTGCTAGTATGTTTTTTACAAAGAGTTACAATAGATTCCAGTGACTGCTAACATTAGTGGTGGTGGTTTTGTGTGTGTGTGTTTGGGCAAGATTAAAATAACAAAATTCAGTTACCTGTTACTCAGTTCAAATTGACTAACTTCATAGGTATAGAACTGGTTATATTTATCTAGTATAGCTTTGCTATACGTCAGCATATAGTGTATTTGTTTGAGAGCAGTATGTAAGGGTAAATGGGGTCTCTTTGAACTATAAAACCAGTATACTTCTAAGCAAGAAAAACAAGGTTTTCTTGGAGGATCTGTGTTTAAGAAAAGAAAGATTGCACTGGAGGTAGTAAGGAGTGTAGTAAAAGAAAATACAGTACCTCACAGAATGACTAAAATACTAGCCCAATATATTTAAGATCCTTCTTATCTTTAAATAGTTACAATAATAGAACATTGACTTTCAATAAGTATCAATTCAGATCGTTGTGTTTTATGTACAATATTTGGAAAAAAGTGGCCATCAAAGTCTGCGTAACTGATACGAGCTAAAAGCAGATATAAGGCTTGTAGGCTAATCTGAATTTGCAAAACAGCTTTTTTTTTTTTTTTTTTTTTTTTTATAATTTATTGTTCTTCAGAAAATTCAGACTTTGTTGTTCAATACCAGAATTTGGTCCAGAACTGTTAATTCCATAAGTCCAAGCTCTGTGGTTTCAACTTCACATTCTGTAATTCCCCACATGCGTTCATTTTTTTTTAAACACTGTTAGACTGCAAGATTAATTGTGTTGAGATTTTTGACTAAGTTTGCAAATTGGAGAATATTACAGGAATTAAAATAACTAAAAGATTGAATGGCTCGTTTCTTGTTCATTAACTGGAGATGGAGGCCGTGTAGTATCTTGTGACTAAGCTTAAATGATTTTTGTGTAATGAGGTAAGATAGCAGTAGACTTGCTGGGGTATAACTTTCTTGTGCTTTAATGCTTCAGACCTTGAACTGAGTTATACTGAGCTAGTCTGCTTGTGCAGACTGATGAGTGCACTCCTTTCATGAGTAACACCTTTGCCTGCATGTTATTCTACTAAAGTCAGTGTAAGTTATGATATGGGAATGCAAACTAAAAGAAGGGGAGAAAGCTAGATATTTGCAAGTACATACTGCTGCATCAAATGGTGCAGTAAAAAATCTGAATCTTTCCAGCAAAGACTGCTGTAATGTGTTGGATATGTAGATCTCAACAGTATGGTGTGTCTACTTGAAAAGCAAGATTTTACATGGGAGAATTAGTTACTTTCAATGGTGGTTAATCATCACTGCTTGTAGATAATTTTACAAGATGCATAATACAATGTGTGTGGAGATTTATGACCCTTAATACATTTGGAATGGAGACAAGTCAGAGTTAGTGTCTGTATTCTCCTCAGTGGTGGCATTGGTGCACACAGTTTCTTTATTTTGTAGGTTTACTGTTGGAGCTTCATAAGAGCAGTCTGTCTTTGCCAGGCAAATTCTGAAATCTCTTACCTCCTGTGAAGTGCAAACGGGACACTGTATACTCTCAAATTTAAGTCTTTTCACTCAATGAGTATGTATGAAAACAAAACTAGATGGGCCATATTCCTAAAGGTTGAGCTGGTTAAAAACATTCTGTGGAAAAACAGATCCAACTGTATGTGAACCATTCCCCATGTCTTCTTTTACTGTTGTAAGAAGATGAACTCTCTAAAATTGTGTGTAAAAATTAATTGCCTTAAAACACTTCCAAAGAAGGAAGAGCTCCGTCAATCAATGTGAGATTGAATATTTTTTCTGTAAGTAGTTTAAATGCTGTTTCTGTCCTTTATTTATACATTTTTTTTCTCTAAAATAAGTTTCTCTTTTAAGATTTATTTTAAGTGTACCAGTCCAATTTTCCTACAGAATTTGCTTAAATGTGTATATGTTTACAAAAAATCTGTGCAGATAAATCAAAGTCTGGGGTGGTGAAGAGGAACTTTAAATTCCTTTCTAAGTGAATATAAGAATTTTCTTAAGAGTTTTGATTCAGATTTGTAAATGTGTAAAAACGTAGATCCAAATTTTCAGCACCTCAACTCTAATATCTCCAAAAGGCCACATGCAGCATGGCCACTTTTATTCATGTGCCCTCTGCACACTCTGACTGAAACTTAAGACTGTGAGTGACCACAATAGCCACTCTAGTTATTAGCTAGTTATTACTAGCTAATATAACTAGTTATAACTAGTTATTAGCTTTTATAAATATAATAGGCTCAAATAGCAGAGCAGAATTTAGATGCTTGAGTCTGAACAAAACTGTAAGGATAATACTGACTGGCCCATCTAAAACAGCTAGGCAACTATAATAATTCCTTTTTAATCATGTGGAGATGCTCGCAATGGTGTGTAGCTGTGCATTCACTCACCTACCTGCCTAGTCATCCAGACAGTGCTGATATTCCCTTTTTTCACTTCAATTAAACAAAGCTCCCAGTTGATGTTCTGATATTTTTGGACAGCTCAGCCAACGTGGAAGCTCAAAAGAGAACATTGTTCATTTTCTGCTAATTGAGAAACAGGAAGAATAGTAATTGAATTTACAGCTACAGAGGTATCCACCTTCTGTGTTAAGGTGAGTCTCTAAGCAGAAGGCATGTTGTCTCTGTTCACTGAGCTGGAAAATGTAGCAGCTAAGTAGAAAATTGCCAGTGCTGATGTGCTTAAAATAGTTTCTATTTGAATCGTGCTGCTTTGCTGAGTGACGGTCTGTGATTGCTAACCCCATCAAGTATGCCTACAACAGTTGAGAGTAAATCTTGGAAAGGATTATCTCTGTCACCAAGTTATATAGCATTTCAGTCGGTACTGCATTCATACAAGCCTGTAAAAGAAATCAAGGGTATATATACTATGTTATTTGAAGTATATACCGAACTGTTTTGCATTAGGCAGGAATAAAGACAGTATGAAAAAGGCAGGACTATGACAGCAGGCTCCTCACTGTGACTCTTCTCAATTTGAAGTTATATCCCTATTCTTGTGGACGTATGTAGTAATATTAGTAACTGGGTCTCTAGTGTTATGTTGACTAGAGAGGTGTAATTGAGTATGGCGAAATTAATGCCCTCCATTGTCTGTCATCAGCTCTGTATATTAAAAGCAAGCACTTCAGTCCTCTCAGATTTCCTACTGTGCATCTTTAATCACAGAGTGAACTGCTGTGTGAGGTTTCTAGATGTCTTTACGTGAAGTTGGTTGTGTATACTTAACTGCTCTTTTACCAAGGTAATCAGAAAGTAAATATACAGAACAAATATGTAAATACTTTCAGTATATGTATGTATTTAACAAGTGTTCAGGGAGAATCAGGGAAAAAATGCAAGGGGTGTAGTGAAGAGTTTTATTTGTGTGTTGTCTATTAATGTATTACAGCTACCTTAGGGGAAACTTGTGGGTCAGATTCAATTTGGAGGAAGCTTCTATTTGTCCAGGTATTGTCTGATTTACTTCATTTGAAAAAGCTAATGTGTAGCTATCACCAATTAATAGTTGTCTAAAGCATTCCATGTCCCTTGTGTGATGGCTGGGGAAATTCTTGGGTTTAGTGAAGCACACGTGTGTAGAATAAAAAGTGAAGTAGCTGCTTTCAAGATGTAGCCAAGAATCAAGTGAGCAGAATATAAATAAGTAGCTGAATTCTCCACTTTGATACAGACTTAAAATATTGTAATAGCCAGGCCTCATGTAAACAACTACACTTGCTGGTTTTGTTTTGGTATTTGTAAAGCTTTGGCTATGCAAATAAATGCGTGTGTCAGTCAGAGGAGCAGCTGCATTAGTAAGGAACCACCTAGTAAGTTTTTAAAAACGAGAGCTGCCAGCTGGGAGTTTCTCTTTAACACAGTTCTTTTTTTTACATGTTGTCTTCACAAGTTTCTTAAAGAAATAAACATATGTACATGCTCTCTTTTGCTTGTACATGTTCATGTCTTAACAGGGCTCTCTGTCTTGCTCTCCATTTTTCTTTAACAAATGTCTTTCACATGTAGAATTTTTATGCAGTACTCATTGCTTCACAGTGGAAGATGTTCCACTCTTGCAGGCCCCCGAGGTACACAAAGCTGGAGTCCAGTTACAATAAAGCACAAAATAAGCCCATGCCAGCATCCTTATGTTGCAGTGTGTGTATGTATGTATATAACAAGGCCTTCTTCACATCTTAATTATATAGTGTTTCTTTTCAAATGTTTTATTTCTCTTCATTGAATGCTTACAGTGGGTGAAAGTAGTATAGGAATATTCCTGCCTGTTCTGCATTCTCAGGTCTGTCTGCCAACTATACCATTCATCTGATGCTAAAGACAGTAAAAGAAATATTCTGTAACTGTTCTGATACTCTGGTTGTGGACAAATCTGAAATAAAGCTATAGGTGAGATTAGTGTCATAGTGGATCATGATAAAACTTCTTAAACATTAAAAGTAAAAAAAATAAAGAATTACATGAAGGACTTAGACTAGTTCCCTTTTAGGGAGGCTTCATTTCATCTTGACTCATTCTGGTGTTGAAATAACTTCTGTATTTTTTCATTATAACAAATGTCAGAGTTATGACATGTTTTAGAGATGACAGCTTTGAGATGGGGCAGATCTGAAACTGTTCTTGGGAAACTAGTCTTAGGACTATTTTGGAATAATTTATTTTTGGTTGAAAATGCACATATACTCAGAATGGAAACACCTGGTGTGGTTAATGTGGTAATTGATAAAAGTCTGTTTTCCCTTCAGCAGCTTCATTAATAGGGCTTAGTAAGTGCCTGGTTTCCACATCTCTGGCTATGATGTAGTGAAGCATACGAGGGGTGTTGAAGGGAAATGTTTTTAAACAGTAACATTTATCGTGACATTGCCCTTCACCCTCCCTTCCAAGGAATATCAGAGTGTCTTAAAACTGTTGTTTCATTCCATTTTCTATTTTGGTACAAAAATTCTTTGTCTTTTGGGAATTGCATTCTGGTTTTGAACAGGCTTTTTTTAGCGTAGTAGATGATTGTTTATTGGTACATACATTAATATAAGAATTATCCAGTTAGACATGGTAAAACTGCTGTAAGTTTCTAATGTATTTCTTAATTTTGCCAATAAGAAGGGAAATCCGGGTGCTTAGTATCATTTCCGTTTCAGACTAAGATTTGACTTACAGTTTGGAAGTTTGAATTCTTACTCTTTATTTATAAGCTGTCTGGTTGTTTTGTATGAATTTTATTCTGCTCTGGGATTATTTTCATCAACAGTTTTAGTTTAGAAGTTTTGTCAAAGTATTTTATTATTAAATATAAAATCTTGCTCAGATTTCAGTAAAATTAAGCCACCTGCAAACAATTCAGTCAGCAGTTACTTTTGTAACAAAGATTGAAGAAATAACCTACTGAGCTTCAGAAAAGTTGCAGGTTATAGATTTCATACTTGGTGAATTCCTGTGCAACCAGATCAGCATCTCTTGTATTTCAGGTTTCTCCAAGTCTAATGTATGTCTCTTCACACGTATCTTCCTAAGATCTTTCTGTTTAAAGGACTGAATGCAAAGGCAAGAATATTAAAGACCAATATCATAAATTTCTATTAAACATGAATTTTAATTTGACAGGAAAGTGTGGTATTCTTGAGAGCCAGATTCTGAATTGCATTTTCACATTAGAAAAATTGAGCCCCTAAGGCTCAGCAGTGAAGCCTCTAAGCACTTAGGAAAGCTTACTTTAATCCATTCACCGTGTCAGAATACACAGCGTAGAATAGAGCCAGCAGCCAGGCACACAGTCTGACTTGGGGTTTGTGGGGATTATCTTACATTATTTTAATACTTTATGAAAGTTCTTGATGTTCCATCATCTCCTCTTGTGATATCTTAATTTTGATTTTAGGCATAAAAATGTTTAGATGAAGCAAAAATGTTTTCAGAGAGCTTACTGATGATCTCCAACCTAAAAAAGCTGTAACTAGACCTTAAGTTTATCTACTGCATTTCATTTTCTGTATATTTATCCCAGCTCATGTGTTTTTGGCCTCAGCTCTTGCGTAGCAAGGCAGTGGTATTTTCTTACTACGGCTTTAAAGATCTTGATAATGTATTGCAGCTTTAAAAATTCGTTTGTAATGGGCAGTGTTCATGTTTCAGCCATTTTTATCTTTATAAATTTTAATGTCATTCAGTTAAAGTTGATGATCTGAAGTTGTGTAAATGTCTATATACAAAGAAAACATAATCATAAATCATCACATCAGGGACTTTATCCCAGTCTTGCTAGATTCAGAGTAACTGTGAACAAGTGAGTGGCGTTAAGAAGAGTAATGGCTTTGCACGAGATCTTAAACTACAAAATAAATGATAACTGGGGGCTATAACAGACTACATAAGGAATTTAAGCAAGTGTTGAATCTTAGAATTTAATATAGTGATGCTCAAATATCACATGTGCCATAAATATTTGCAGGAAAACATGAGAAAATCTTCCATTTACAACTTTCATTAAGAACTATGATTTTGAGTTCTAAACATACAAATCTTATCTATAAGGCAACTCAAAAGTAGTTTTCTTCCTGGTCCTTAATTGGAAAAGGGAGAGCCCATTAGATAAATGGTATTTGCTTCCAGAAATGCAAATATGCACCTACAGTTTTCCTTAAGAAAGGAATTAAAAAAAAAAAAAAAAGAGGGGGGAGTAAGGGATTGAATTGCCTTGATAGACTTTATATTTCGTTTATCCAGTAATTATAACTGACAGGTCCTTTTTCTCATATATTCCCCAGATGGTTCTTCTCTATGTTACCCCATCTTTTCTGGCAAGATTCAAATCTAGGTAGATGAGCAAGAATCTCACTGCAGAATTAAGCAACATTAACCGCAATTGTCATGGCAGCTTCATACAGAATATTCCATTTGTTATTGTATAAATATGAAATGATAATCAAGGTCAGGCATAAACTGTCAGGTCTACAGCTGTAATAAATGCAGAGGATCAGAAAATTGCTTCATAAAGAAAAGATATGGCCTGGTTCCAAAACCAAATTCATATCACTACAACAAATTAGAAGAGGGTGTTTCAAGAACATTTGCAGTAGACCACGCTTACAGAAGATAAAGTGACATCTCTGAGGTGATCTCATTACTTTTCTGCTTATTTTAATTTGATATTATACACACTTGTCTGTAAAGGCCTATAATTTAAAAAATAATTCCTCTAGACTTTTTTTCCTTGAACTTCTGCAGCTTTCACTTCTCCTGGAGAATTCTTAGTAGTAACGCAGTGAATCGCTGCTTGTGGAAACAAGATAGTGAACCATATAGTCAAAGCCAAGCAGATTCTGACTTAGTGAAGGCCATTTTTTTTTTTTAAGATGAGACTTGTTTTTCTGAGCCTGGAGCTTATGGTTTTAAGACAAACCCTGCTTTCATCTGAAGAAATTAATTTATCAGGCACAATGAGCTCAGTTAATAGAATTAGCCTGAAGTAGGAGAAAAGGATACCTTGCAGTAAATGTAACCTCATGTCTCAGTATTGAAATGACTACAATATATCCCAAATGAAAATATTAAAAGGATAATGAAGATGGAAGTTGCTTTTTCATCGAGAATGGAGTTCTGAACTACTGATGTAAACATAACAAATTCTGATGATTTAGCTTCAAAATATCAGACCAGGTTTTGCCTCTAGGCTGTGTCAGTAGGTAGATCACACCCTGGGACAGTATCTGTTCGTTTTTTAAAAGGTTACTGAAGGTCAGGTTTTTTTTTCCTACATGTTCTTGAATATGACCATTAAAATAAAGAATTTAAAGTAATTCCTGAAAAAAAATTCTGAACTGTGTTTTGTTGAATCTGATCATTACATCACTGTATTGAAGTGGTTGTCATCTGTTTAAAATAACATGCTGATCTGTCACAGCCTTCCAAGCAGACAATAGTAAGTAAATTCTAACTAATTAATATTTACTGTGACAAAGAGAAAGGTGTGCTTCAAGAAAATGTGCACTAATTTTTGTGGATTCTTTGTAGATTTATTCTTTCTGTGTTTACTATAAAATTTGCATATGTGATGACTATATTTATCTTGTGTAGTCATGCACACACTACAATAAAGGTAACCTCAGCTTTCTGGCAAGAACAATGCTATGCATAAGTTCTTTAACTACCTCTGCTGACTTGGACTGAGGAAGCAAAATGACTGTAAATTTACTCCTCTGGTGTTGTTGAATGAACTAAGTATTCTTATGAAGAATCATGAGCCAGCATTCAAGTCATGCTCAAGGTCAATTCATTTACATTCAGTAATTAAGAGAGGCATATTGAAATGGAGTGAATCTTGAGTAGGATGCATGAAAGCTCATTTATCAGGCTATTATGCCGCACATTTTATACTATTAATAATTTTCCTTAAGACATGCTTATGCTCCCCCCCTTTAATCATTCTAAATTTCTCTACCATGTTAAGTTTGACTAGTTTATGAAAAATGCTATTTAAAGCTCTACTGCTGGCAATGCACAGATATTGCACAATCTGTCCATTCTGTCGGGATCATTACTTGTAATGCATCATTATTCCAATTTGTCTATGAGCTCAGGTTAGATGGTCCAGTTGTCTGAAAACACAGTTGTATTTTAAAGTTTAAGTGAAATGTTTAGCACAGAGGACTGGGGGGAAAAAAAGAGAGGAAAAAAAAAAGGAAAAAGAAACACCTGAGAACATCTGCTCTGGAAAGTGACAAATTTATTTACTTAAGACATTATTGTTTTTCTAGACTTTTTTGGAGATGTGTATCAACAATAACGACTCTCAAAGTATTGAAAGATTTCCAGTATGTTTTCATTTATTCTTAAAAGGAATGAGTATCTTCCTTTCTCTGTATATCATCCCAGAGAAAGTTTCAGAGAATCTATTTTCCTTATGATATAACAAATTTTTTATCTCTTAGTGTTGCAAAATTCTTTAGGACCTTAATTATGTTTGCTGTTCTTAGGTGCTACTCCCATTAAGAGTATGCTTAAAAAGAAAAATATAGAAAAGAAACCCCGTATCAAAAGTGAATTTGTTTTACCTGACCAGTGCCCAAAGGTTCCATCTGAGCTCACAATGTGGATTTCACGTGTATTTCTTTATGGATTTGTTTTGCAAAACTCATGTCTGGTAATATTCTGCTATGGTATAAAACATTGTGCATAAATGCCAAACTGAAAGTGACTTTCTAGTGAATTCTGTACACAGCTTTGCTGTTCTTATCTTCTTTCTTGTAGAAAGTAACAGATGTTCTGGGATCAGATGGGGTTGTATCTTTCCAGCTTCCAAAAAAACCTTCCCTTGACAAAAATTACTAGGTATCTACGTTTCATTTTTAGTTTTGATTGTTGTGCAATGATTCAGAATTCAATCTCGTTTCAAAATTGAAAAATAACTTTTTGGAATAGATACATGTAGGAACATAATTCAGGTAAGAAAGTTCTGAAGTACAGGCTGAATTTTAAGCAACAGGCATTTCACTGAGTTTGCCAGATCCATCCGATATATTATTGCTTTCCTGAGCATTGTGAATGTGAGGTTTTTATATAATGTCATAGCTTGAGCAGGCATCCAGGTAGAGAGTGCCACCATACTATGTAACTCAATCAGCACTCAGCTGAGGTGTTTTTTCTTTCTTTCTTTGGAGTTAGGAGAATAATTTTTTACTTAATAAATTTACTTAATTTATTTGGACAGCTGCAATTAAACAATGATGAATGCTTTCAGAAACAATCTGTAAAATTTCATATTGCTACATCTTCAGCAATTTCCTGTTTGAATCCATGAATGTACCGATTTTGTAATTTATTATTCAATAGGATTTGCAAAATATTTCAGTTTTTAGTCCAGAATGTTTTTATATCCAAGGGGGATTGCTTCTTTTTGTTCCATCACATTAGTATGGTTTTCTCAAGTTATTGTCTGTGTACTTTCCTACTGCTACTTAGATAATACTGAAGGTTTTTTTAATCCAGTGCTTTATGGCAAGGCTTTTGAAGTCAGGAAGGACACTCAGCTCCCATTGACAACTTAATGTCTTCTACATATCTTATCTTCACATCACAGAAATTCAGTTATAATATTTTAGCTATTTAACTGGTATGGTTTTTGTGACTTTGTTATTATTTTTTAAAAATATGATTTCTAGTGTTTTAAATGTGCGAGTAGTATGCGTTTGGTTTATGTTCATGATATTAGTGGAAGACTGGATGACATTTGCAGTTGTTTCCCATCACTTGAAGTGAAAAGCAACCTTTAAATAAACTTGAAGTAACGTGGCTCTGACAGTATTTTAGATTAGTTTACTCAACTCTAGAAATGTATGTTACCATTTAATGAGGTGTCAAGGCTTTAAAATTCTACATAGCGTGTATACAGGATTCTACTAATAAAACTGCATTTCTGTCAGAAAAAAACATCCTTTCTGATTGGCTGTTGCAAAGATGAATTTCTAAGATAGACTTTTTTTATGTTTCTAGTATGCTATCAATCACATTATTATATTTTATAGTTAATACATTCAGAATTATTCAATTTTTTTTTTCAATTTTGATTTATTTCCACATTTGGGCTTTTGCTGAACAGTTGATTTGCTTTTTCTTATTAGTTTGCAATTGCTGTCTGAATTGAGTGTCTTGTTATATGATCTTGAGAAGTATCTTGCTGCTAGGGTAAGAGTGAGGTTGAAATAGCTATCCAGAGCATTTGTTGTGCCAGATCACATGTTTAGTGTCCCTTTTCTTGATTTACTATAAAATGTAGACTGAAAGGTCTTTTAAAGTTTGTCTGTAATCATCATTGCAGTTGTTGCTGGATTTCATGCCTTTTGTTTATCCTATTTCGTCATGTTTCATATTAAAAAAACAAAAACAAAAAAACAAAAACAAGAAACACAAAACCCAAGGAATTGGGTAAAAGTAAAACTACAACGTATACACATTTACTGTGATGCAATTTTGCATAGTATCTTTCTATGTCAGAAAATGTGGTGTATTTTCTTACGGCTATCAGTTTGTGTTGTTTCACTATAACCAAATGACTGTCCTCATTATAAACTCTTAATGGAGTAGAATGTCCAATGTAATCTTTTTGACCAGCTTTAATCCTAGAAAGCTTTGATGAAGATCCTAATTAGTTTTTTGATTCATCTGTGTTTAGGAAAGAGATTGATTATAGTAGCACCCATTTGTGCCACTGATAATTAGAAGTCTGTCAGCATTTTCATTATATAGCTCTAGTCTTGCAGGAGAGAATCCCTCCCCATCTGACACTTTGGATTATTTGTGAATGACTTGGACAGAATTTGCCACTTAGGCTAAAATTGACTGGAAACAGCACTGCTATTAACCACTCCAGCCATCGCTGCTTTGAGGAGCACATGGCCTGCTGTTCTTTTAGGAAAACAAGAAACGTTTTCAATTTTAGAATTTCAACATTTGTGTGACTTTTCTACAAAACTATGCAAATAATCTGTCCATGCTTCAAGATCAGTTTCTCTATATCCGTGGCTGAGTCTGTGGTCCTTATTTTTGGCATTAAGATCTGCTTCTAGAAATTTGATTTTCTGAGGGTATGTGTAAGCCCCTTGCATAAACTAAGATGAAAATGCAGTTACTTTGTGCTTAAGTTAATTTTGGAGCTGACTATTAGCGTATGTGAAAAAAATCAAATGACACAATGATCCTTGATGTGCATTTATTTACCATGTTGTATTCTCAGACCAAACATTTATCAGATATGTGAAATTCTCAGCAATCTCGATTTTGCACAAATTTGCAAAATTGAACCGGCCTGTCAGAATGAAACTTTTTTCTTGTGGTGAGACATCTTGTTGATTATTTTGTGTCTCTCTAAAACCCAGGATGATTCAATGGGTGCTTACGGCTGCTCATGTATCTACTGTAGAAACATCTGCTTACTGTTGTGGACTGGGTTTTAATATGCTATGAGGTAATGAATATTACCTCATAACAGTAGTTCAACTTCTTTTCTTTTAATGGCTCTTGAAGTTTTAATTTTACTTGGCTATCATTGCTTTTCAGATCTTTAAAGGAGGAAAGGCAGGGAAAGAAATGGGTTTGTATTAGACCTCTACATTTGTGAAAGACTGTATGTAGGATATACAGTCTGTTAAGTTGAATTCCTAACACTCATCAAAACATAAAATTTGTTTTTTCTACTTAATCTCTTTTGCTTGCTTAAATAGACTACTTCTACCATTTCTTTTGTTGTAACATATTCCCTATTGATAAATCCGCTGTCATAAATAGCAGTTCCTCATCAGCTTCTGCCAGCCTGTACATTTTTTTAGAAAATAAGTGGCTTGTAATTGGCATCTTTAAAGGAAACCAAACAGCAGTGTTCTGTAGTTCAGGAAAAAAAACCTGAAGTGTTGTGTCACTTTTGCTCACACTGATCCAGTTCTGGAGATCTTGGCCTCAGGAGGACAAAGCAAGATCTACTGTTGTGAATTTTACAGAAAGCAAGCATGACACACTTTCATGTCTGTGTTTATCAGGAGAGAGATAAGGAGAAGGCCTTGCCTTCAGATGTGTAAACCAAAGCTCCTAACTGTATAATTTACTTTGTCGTCTTTGATCTAGAAGCTGTTCTTTTGTTAATGTACATCTCATTGCTAAATCTAAGTCCAGAAGATGACATGAGAGATGACATGCACAAGTAATCTGAAAGAAGTAATCTATTACAGACGTGGTAGAATTTTATACTGTTACTTCCTTGATTAAAACTCACTGTTCCTGGTTGACTGGACTTCATTAGTGTTTTTGCATTTTGCTGAACTTCAAAGAGTGGGAGGTGCTTTCAGAACTGATACGTAAAATTCAGAAATGATGCTGAAAGTTCTTCTCATCCGGATAGAGCACACGCTTACTGTCTGATTGTTGCAGCGTAATACATCATCAAAGAACAGATAAACAAACCCTCTTCTGATTAGTTTCCATCCCCTTTATCTACTTTGTACAAATTAACTGTTATCCTTGACATCTATAGGTGAAACAGCCTAGTTCTAGTACTTAGGCAGTAAAAATGATATTCAGTGTTTATAAATACCTTCCATGCTTTATATGTCACTAATACCTTTCTACATATGTGGTTTTGCTGTGTATAAAATATTTCACTATCCCCCTCACCTCTTGAAGGTAATTGTTTCCAGGTAGAAATATACACATTACTGTATAAAAGCAAGTTTGTATCACACGTTCAAGTTACTCTCGTAACCTCTGGCAGAGTAAGAGACCTGATATTCAGGCAAATAAACTTTATGCAACTGAGGGGTGGAATGAAGAGAGATATAGTCTGCAGTTTAAACTATTAATAGGTCCTTTCAATGGATAGCCTGTCACTGCCAACAAGTACGGTTAGTTGTGCCTGTGGAACATACTGACAATTATAAGCTGGGCTCTGTGACCTGATGTTTACGTTTTGTGACACTGGCTCTATGTCAGTATCAAAGCTGACTTGAGGGAAGAGTGCCCTGCACTGAACAGTCCCACATGTTACCCTCTCTCTCACAACTCCTCCGCTGTTTTTCTCTAGTATGCTGTTGAAGTTCTTTGATTTATGGAGAAAGATAAATGAGAGAAAGAGAAACCTGTCAGGTTCAAAAATTATTTGAACAAAAGCTCCCAATGAAGTGTAATAAATTTGTCACTCATCTTTATGTTGTCCTAATTTAAATTAAAGATATATTTTTATGCCATAAATTGTTAACAAGCTTATTACTTTGTAATTTCTAAGGTCCGTTAGGGAGCTTTTTCGACACTTGACTCAATTTTCTGCAGCACCTTTTGATTCATAAGAAATATGCAGTTTTGATAATGTGCAGTTTCACTACTGTGAAAACAGCAACAGAAAAGCAGTTTCTGCCTTCCGTTACCCAGGCATAATATCATGTATTGGAATGTAGTCCAAAAGAATAAATCTTTTGCTCTGGATGGGAAGTGGCAAATGTAGTTTTCAATGATATTCTGTCAGCCCTGATCTGGAATAGCCAAAACAGATTCCTGAACTCAAATGACCTGCGCTGCTGTGCTATGAGTGAAGGATCTCATCATGGTCAGATATGCTTTGGCTAGCCACTGTAGTGTGAAAAATGTAAAAATCTGAAATGAACTGATTGTATCAAAACTTGCAGGCTATTGCCAAAAACATTTTGATTATGAAATATAATAAGCAGCTAGAGATATCCTGTGAAACTTCAGAAAACAATTTGTTTCCTTTTGTTTTAGTTTCAGATATCTATTTGTGTATGTCTATTCAGCAGAAAAAATACATTTTTCAGAGGCGATGAAATAGTTATAGAAGTGGAGTAGAGCTCTATATGGCCTAGACTATCACTTATTCTGATGGCAAAAAAAATGAAGGTTGTCTTTCATGCAAACTCATACATTTTCTTTTTAATCAGAAATCTGCTATTTTTGGCATATTTTGCTAAATGCTTTCTGTTATAAATGTTGGCATTTTTTCATGCATATAGATTGAAGTACATACAAATAGAGATAGTAAGTTAATTGAGTGAAATACTGAAGCAGCTGTATGCAATTAAGAAAATCTTTCATCTATTTCATTATTATTAGGTTTGGTTTTTTTTTGTTGTTTTTTTTTTTTTGCTGGCTCTGCACTATGATAAATGAAGTTACTCTGTATCTTTTTATTGGCAATGAGTGTAATAATAAACTCAGACACAGGTTGTTCTTATATTCATCTTTGCATTCCAACTTCAAGTAGCAGAATGGAAGCCAGATACCGTATTATCTGGAATAAGTTGTCATGTCAGCTGAAACTTGAAAGGTAGGTAGGTTTATACTTCTTTGGTTGCAATAACTTGCACAGACCATGACTCCTAGGCTTTCTATTACTACTTCGTAGTCAACAAGTTAAGTATATGTTAGCAGCAAAAGAACAGTCTTTATGCAGCTGTACTTATTAAATGTTTTCACACTCTAAAGGCTAAGCCAC
Source organism: Callipepla californica brunnescens (assembly GCA_023055505.1). Taxonomy (NCBI): domain Eukaryota; kingdom Metazoa; phylum Chordata; class Aves; order Galliformes; family Odontophoridae; genus Callipepla; species Callipepla californica. The sequence goes on from JALIRH010000016.1 coordinate 6,548,376, forward strand.
GAATACAGCAGTTCTTGCTAAAAGGGAATGGAAGGTGTTTCGTTATTATTTCATTTCTGTTGAAATTCTAGAAACATTCTTAACATTTTAACTTGAACTAAAACGGTAAATGAGTTTTTACTTTTGTTCTAATTTTTTTGTTTCTTATATCTGGGCAGCATACAATGCATGTGGTTTTTTTTTTTATAGGGATTTCACATGTGCTGGATAGAAAATTATCGCATATTCTGCACTGAAACTGTAAGCTCCCTGAGCTTTTGAAATACTAAAGCAAGTAACTGGTGAGTTTAAGGAAGTTTATTTCAACAATTTTAGAATCAGTCTGACAAAACCATTCTCTTTAAAAGATTCTTTTTTCCAGCCTCATTTTTATTGCAGTGTTGTTTTGAATCTCATGAAACGTGAAAGAACAGCAGCAGGAATATCTTAGATTGTTGAGAATGCTGTTATTTGCAGGAACTCTAAGGACACCTGGCTTACGTTGACAATTTCTGGAGAACAGAATAAACTCAAACTGTCTATCATTATTAGTTGTATGGAAAATAGATTTTTAGAAGTTCTGTATGTGAACTGCTAGAAGTTTTTTCCCTCTTGGGAAAGCAGAATGAAAGACAAATTTTGAGACTTTATGAATAAATAAGACAACTCCTTCCTCATTTGAATTGTCTGTCAGGAAAGTTGCAGGTCTTAAGAAACTGCATAAGGCAAGCAAAACTCTGAGAGAACTTTCAATCACTTCACCATATGAAGAGATGGAAGGCATTTAATAGTTTATAATCTACTTGAGAGTAGCCTAAAGATATGAGAGCTGAAAATAGACCTAACTTTTCGTCAGCTTTCCAGATTTTCTGGCAAATCTGTGAAACCTTGCTGTAAAGTCATAAGAGAGTCAATAGTTAATCAGATTTCTCAGAAAGGCAGCATGTGAAGAAGCCATCATGAAGCTTATAATTCCAGATCAGGGTATGCCATACCCGTAACTCTTCAGAAATGTGGGTAGTTAGTTTTTCCTCCAGTTTCTTTCACCTCCTAGGAGAGGGCACAGCTCCAGAGAAACCTTTAAGTTGATGTGGGGGATGCACCTGAACAATGTGACTCTGCAGCGTGTGTATGAGCACTGCTTGTCAGGGAGCTGAGACCATCCTCATGCTCTTCTAGAGGCATATTCCCTAATTTGTGTGATTTGGTGTAATCTCTTTTGGCCGCTCCTGGTAATGCTTCCATTCATCTTCTCCTGTTTCTCTCAGGTATATTGACTGGTGCTGCCTGTCAGCTCTTTAGCAGCACCAGCTTTCTGTGGGTGCTCTGCTGTCAGTCACAGCTCACAGATGTTGAAATCTGGCCAGCACAGGGAGGTACAAAACTGTGAGTGAGTGGTCTATGCTGAAGGAAAGTTATCCCTCTAAATAAAATACAGAGGAAGTTTTTTTCTTCATGTTTCTCCTTACTGTGATGTTTTGTTTGGGTCTTCCACATTCCACAGTGGGCAGGCAGTGGTTCCCTCACTCAAATGTTTCTACAGATGTGTCTGCAGCAAGAGATTGCTCAGATATGTGGAGAATTAGTGTAGTTGGGCCATCAGATATCTGCTGTCTGTTATTGTATAGTATTTAAGCATACATCAGGGAAGGTTGAGTGTAGATTGACTTCCAAGACTTTCAACGAAGTGATCTATACTATAAATTGCTTTATGGTTTTTTTCTCTCGCAGATTCTTGCTAGAAGCTTAGAACTCGTTTGCCATTCTCTTGAGTGGAAGAGGAGGAAAAAAAAAAAAAAAAAAGATAATTTGTGTGGAAAGTCAAATTGCAGTCATATCTGGGCAACAGAGTTCCAGAGAATGGGACTTGCAGGGCTGGACCTGTGCAGATAAATGGGGTGACTGTGGGACATTCTGGGATAAGATTCTGGAACTCAGCAGTACCCTGTAAATGGCTGACTTTTCTGAATGTTAGACAATTTTCCTCTTCCTGCTGTGTAAAGAGCTTTTGACTAGAAATGGGAGCTGCTGCTGATTTGCTTACGAAATCTGTTCTGCAAGATTGGAGGTACACATTCCCTGAAGCTTCATTCTTAGAGCATCCTCCCCGGACTACTCAGAAGAGAAAGGTGTTAGATGGTATTTCTCCCTATTGTATTTTTCCATTAATCTAGATTTTGTTTCTATTGATGTGAAAGTAAGTTGACAATGACTTTTTTGTTCTCATGCTCTTCTCAGAAAGAGAAGGTAAATGCACAGTCAGAAATTGACTGCAGAAAACATTAGAAAGGACAACAGTGAATGTCAGAGCTGCCAGCCCGGTGCAGACCCTGGGCAACTTTTCATAGTGGTCTGTTTGTGTATGCTCTATTAACGATCCTTTAGCTAGAAGAGTTTGTATGTTGGTAGAGATTTTGTGGTGAGAGTTTCTTCTCAGGTAAATTTTCAAATGGCAGTAGATGATAAGGAATTTACAGTGAGTTTGTTTTTTGTGCACTTGTGGTGAGCATCACTAGGAAAACCTGGTCAGAGGAGTCAAATGAATGCTGACATGCCTGACACAGCAAATTGGCAAAATTCCGATGGCCATTAGCTGAAACTGTAAATGGAAACAGCTCCTACATATTTATAAGAGAGGAGAAAAAAGAAAAAGCCTGTTTGGCTAGCAATGATCTTTCACAGTCAGTGGCTTTATTTTGTAATTATAGTGTGTCCTTATCTTCTGGTAACATTTAGAACAACCAGCCCTTGAGAATCCCCATACCTAGCCCTTCTAACTGCCATGGGAATGAACTCTTACAGCAAAGGTGACTTTGTGTCACTTTGGGAAAGAAAGCTGCCAATAAATGCCAGGTGCTGAACCAACATGTTCTAGAAGAAACTTTGTTCAAGGTACTGCAGACAAGATGATTCTGATCTACTATTCAATAATTTAGCAGGAGGAAAAACAGACCACTGAAACAAAATTTTTTACAAAGGTAGGCATGACTTAGGTACTTTCAGAAGAATGGGAAACTTACCTGTGATAAAAAGGTACTGAACCCCAGTTGTGGTGATGCATTTATCTCATGAAACATGTTTTGTTTTCTTTTTTTACAGCCTATCAAAGATTATCAAATAAACACATGACCTTGACACTGATTCAGTGATTTAGCAGTGTAGTAGCTCTGTTCTTCCACTGCATGGGATGCTCTCGAGAGAAAGGAAAAATTGAATTGTATCTTCAAACCACTTGGGTTCAGATGCAGAAAACAGTGTGCCCCATAGGAGATACTCTGAACTTCTTTTTTTTTTTAATACTTCAGAATCTCTTGGCATCGAGGTCAAGTTTAAAGTCTTGATTTTTCTCTGAGCCTGCTACAGCTTTTCAAATAGAAGCTGTGGCTCTGCAGCCATGCTAAGAAAAAGGAACATGCTCAGTTGCGGTGGGACATGACAATCCTATTCCTACAGCTCAAAATATGCTAACCTTGAGAACTCATGTATTACAGACTGAGGTCTGACACACTTTATAGACACTTCCCATAGACACTAGAGCAGAAGCTACATGTGGGTTTTTCTCACTAGTGTACTAGATGACTTGGTCTACTTCCTATCTTAGCAGCAGGTGGGTAAAAGGCGTATTTTGTGATCTTTGCAGTTTAGATAATTTGCTTTGTGGAGCCTGAATTTTGTGTTTCACAGTCAAAATTCTGCAAATGGACTTATAATTTATCAAGCTGTGTAAAATGCTCCTTGCTGTCATTCTCGTCTGAATTTAAACATGAAATAGAATAAACAATTAAATGCAGCAACTCTATTTTTCATCAGAAAATGTTTACACTGTGAATAATTGGATACGGTTGTGGCACTATCTACTGTACACGTATTAATTTTAAATAGAAAGAAAAAGCTCTCATCACTTCAGAAGAGAGGAGGAATTATGAAAGTGAGTTTTTGAAGGGTGATTCATAATCAAGGACTGCATACCAAGTGGAAGTGATTCCCATCAAATGTGAATAAGCTGCAATGACTTTGGTTGTAGTTGTCACTTGAGCAGTTGCTGCAGATATATCTGCTAAAGGCAGAAAGAGATGTTGCAGTTATTCACAGCGTATATGGACTTAAAATGCCTAGATGCATCATGTTTGAAGTTTCTTATTTTTGTTTGACCATAAGCTAACTTAATAATTTTAACATAGTTTGTAGTACAAACTGGGATTTGGAATCTTCGCATAATATGTGCCAAACATACATCAGGTGTGCTCTGGTGGGCATCTGAGCTGCATTCCACAGGTGTCACTGTTGTGTCTTTAGTCTCTTCTCCGTGCAGCTCTGTGAATTGCAGTTAGATAGGTTGGAGCACAGGATCAATAATGTGATTCTGAGATAACACATTAACTGCATAACATAATGAGTTTGAACAATCAGACTTAAGAGTCTTGGGTAATAACAGTCCCACTGGACCATCATTCTCTCCAAGGCTCCGTCTCTGAAATTTGCTCTGGCTTCAATTCCTTATCAACCTAGACTTGCTGGCTGCCTGAAAAATGAGAACTGCCTCAGAAAATTCCTTTTATCTGCTGAATGGGGAGCATGGTTGCAGTATTCTTTACTGTTCTTTTACAGAATATAAGAACATAGGACATCTGAGTAGCTGTCTGAGCAGTTTCTTAGGACACCCTTCTTAGCTGTGTTTCCTGAAGTCTGCACTGTTTTCTTGTCTAATGCCTATTTCACATGTAGTACTGAATATGTAATACTGTTATAGTGTAAACAACCTGATTTCAATTTTTTTTTTCCAGTGGACTATTGCTTTTTCTTCCTAAGGAGCTGCTCTAAATTGAACCAACAATGCTCTTTTTTGTCATTTCTCTTCTTATTTGGCAACATTATATGTAGGAGGGTCAAAGTACATGCCTTTGATTTATGTGGCAATGTAAAGAACTGTTATGAATGCCACAAGGCATTTAGTTTGAGTCTGTCCAATTCTTAAGTGTTTCACTGTGAAAAATGACTCCTTGTTCTTTGGATCACAGAGATTGTACAATTATTATTTTAATCCAATACAAGATTCATTGGTTGCAGAGCACATAGTCACAGTCCAATAAATCTGCTTCTGATGTGAAGATCCAGACTTCTGCACCCTCTAGGGACTGCATACAGAAGATGGGCATGTCTGCATTGCTGGTGTGTTTGTATGGTGTCAGGCACACAGGAAGGGATGCTGATACTGTTCCAACTTCTAATGTGGCGTTTTATGGTTTGCATTTGAAGAGATAGAAATGATGTTCTTGAACTGTTAGCTGCAGGAGGTGATACTTCTCGTTTCTTTTGCACAGTAAAACAGAGGAACAACAAAAACTTATTTCTGTTGCATGTAATTATTACTGGATGAAAGACTTTTTGATAACAGCTGTCCTGGACTGTTGCATACAAACACTGCAAATTGACCTGCCAAAGAAAGCTTCCTTTTGAGAAGCGTTTTGAATTGAAAGCAAGATCTTCCAGATTTATTTCTGAAGGCTCCAAGGTATGAGAGAAAGAAAGATCAAGTAGAAAGTATAGATGCTCTTTTTAAGAAACTTGAAGAAGATACTGCTTCAGATTGATGTCCTAGTTACAGTGCCTCCTAGCAGCAGTGATGAACAGCTAGAGTGTTTTGTGAGGCTATGATTAGTCTTTTTATTAACAGTGTCTAAACATTAGCAACTTTGTCCCCGAAATGTTGCATACTGCAGCTTATCACAGTAGTTTAAAAAATGATAATAATACTCTTTGGTATTAAAAAATGATAATAATACTCTTTGGTATTCTAAGAGGAAGAAAATTTTGCAAGGTTACTTATCAAATGCTGGAAGCCACTTTAGAAACCTGACCCACTTGCACTGCGATTCCTTCCAAGTCCTCTTAGTGTAGTTAGAGTTTTCTCTTCAATGACTCTGCTGCTTGGATGATCACTGTTTGTTTTCTCTATGAAGCATAATTATGCCCAAGCTTTTGATTGAATGTACTTCTTGCATGCTTATTAGCTTTCTTTTTCTCTACTTTGCTCTGGTATCTTTTTTTGGCTATCATTCAAGGGTTTTGTTATTTTTTAAACAAATACAGTCAATTTATACAAAATGAGCCCAAGTTTATTATTATTTCATTCTTTTAATGTATAGCTCTACAAATTCTTGATGCTTGATTCTGTGGAAGTCGTCCAGAGAAACAAAGCCTTCAAATGAGAAAGCAAGATCTTTGCATCAGGATATTTATATCGAGAAAGCTCTCAATTCCACTATAGGGAAAATAATAATAATAAAAGTTGGATTAGATATTAAATTATGATTCAGCTGCATTTTAAATTTTTCTCCTCTTACTCCGCTTGCCTCCTTTTCAAAGTATTCTATTTGTATTCTTACTGAGTAGTATTTTTCAAAGACCTAATCCATTTTAAGCAGTCAAGTTCAACCAGGAGAGAAGCATGTTCTTGCCAATGGGAAGGAAGCACTGAGAGCCAGGGCTTGTGGTCTCGTACATGATGGTGAATCAGACCTCTGAGTGAAGCAACTTTATTTCATTGAGACATGGAGATAATGGGCAAGAACCTTGTTGCTGTGCTGTGAGGACTAGATAGTTTCTATAACCTGTTTGGAAAATGAACTGGGAAGGTAGGCTTTTGATTTTACTTCAAGACTTCAGCGCAGGAAAGTTTCCAGTGTAATTATATGTTTTTGGAATACGATTTTCTCGTGAAATTCAACCCAATGCATATCCATTTGTTTTTTTTCCCAGGGAAAGGTTATCATGAATGGATTCTATCTGTCCTTTTTGAAGTTTTAGAGCACGAACAAGATTTTCAGGCCTGAAAAAACATTGTACGATTTATTTCATATACAAATGTAAAACAACATTGGAGGCTTGCATTGTTTTCTGACAGATTGTCAAGCCTGAGGCTACTGTGCATGTTTGGCCTCGCTGATTCAACTATGGTAAATTTTAGGAGACGGCTGACTGAATTTCTGCTAAATTGGTTTCTTTTTAGAATTTTTCTGTTCTTCTCTGTTGTGATTCATATTGTCTTTTTCTTTATAACAAGCAGTGGCAAGTCCTTGGGGTGGCCTTAGCTTAGAATACCAGGAAAGTCATGTAGGTAACACTGGCACATAAAAATTCACTGAAGTTATGTTCAGCTTTTTTCTGCTGCTCATGTTTCCACATATGCTGTCCTTAAATTTCAAATTCTCCTTGTATGTCTTCAAGACAAAGGAAAGTAGTGTAACCTACTCTTAATAAATTCAGTGAACAAGCTTCATACTCAGGAAGTCTGAGATCACAAACATTATTTGAAGTGGGGAATGCTTTAGGATTTTGAAGATTCAGAAAAAAAGGAACTTCATACCTCCTTGCAAATAAATCATGCACTGTCCAAGTGCAAATGAAGTACAGAACTGGGTGTTACAGATCAAGAAGATGCATAATTTAACTGCACTTGTAAAGCAGATTTTTACCAGGTGTCGGGTAGCATGGGCTGCTCAGCACATGGAAAGGAAGCAAGAGTTTGGGAAAAGCAGTGTTAGTATGCATGCCACTTAATGCATGCAACTGTGTTCTTATGCAAGAACTGCATTCTCTCTCTGAAACCCAGCAATGGGCAGTGATTCCTTGCATCCTTCACAAATTGTGTTGTGTCCAACCTCTGCACCTGTATCTTCCGCTGGTACTTCTCTGCAATCTTCTGCACATACCAGCCCAAGTTAGAACACTGATATAATGAAACCACTATTTCAGCCATGCTTTTTATATAGGATTATCAATGCCATTTGTTTGCCAGGTGAAACTACTCTAGTAAGTACTTCTAACAGGGATGCGTGATAGGTACTCTAAATGATGGAAGATTTTAGCATGAGGACCTTGTCACTTTCAAAGAGATTTCCCAAAATGTCTGCAGATGTGTCAGGATGCAGCAGTTTTATCCCAAACAATATTTGTTTTATTACATTTTGTCCTCCTCATTAACTTTGCATTATCTCTCCTTTTCTTTCCTCAGCAGGATGGCATAATTGTTTTTTCTAGCTCTTGGAGCAGAAGGGACATCATTTATGACTTTTGTGTCACTTTATCTATTTTCCTTTTTTCTTAAGACAATTAGTACTACTCCTAATGGTGAACTGGGCTGTGGCTCAGTAGGCACTGGACATGGAGACTGCTAACTCCTTACAAAAGGAGAAATGCATTAGTTTAGTTTAGTTGTTGTATCGCTTTCAGCATTAAGGGTGCAGCTCCTACCAATGAATACAAGAATTTCTTTCCTGTCTAGTCTTCAGCATCCTCAGATACACTGCTGTATCTTGACATCTGGTCTATTAGTCTTCAGCTAATTTGATTATGCCTGATTTACAGTGCTAGCCTGACAGATAAGAGAAGAACTGAAGCAATATGGATTCTGATATTGAACACAATCATCTGTGATGACTTCTGCTCTTGGAAAGACCCAATGAAGCAGACCAGGCCAAACCACAAAACTAATACAGTGTAAAGAATGTGAGACACAAATCCATGCTTGCTGGATTTCGTCTATTAGCTCAATCTTTTTTTTTCCCGGCTTCCTTTTTTCTTTCTTTTTTTTTTTTTTTCCCCTCTTGTATAACTGGCCCTTTCTGCTCAACGAGTGCCATACTACCTTATTTCTCACTTATTTGGTTTGCATTTAAAAATACAGTACATAGGACATGACAACACATGCTTTTAACCTTGCAGTGTTGACCTTACTGCTAATAAGTTTCATAATATCTCCTGTTGAAGAAGATAAGGTTGACTAAACTAGATTTGTTTCAAGCCATTGGGCATTCATCCACAATGCTCTGGCCAATTTCAGTGAGGTCACTTTTTCACACAGTGAATCTATAACAGTTTTTGTCTCCTACTGTTTGATTTATTCTTCTGGCAAGGACTGCTGGTTTCCCTGAAACTAAAGAGGCAGTTCATTGTTGTTTGTTTTCCTATAGATGGAAATATTCTTATTATAGAGTGCACAAGTTTTTATATGTAAGATTTCACTACTTAATAGTTGTATTATTTTGCAGTTTTGTTTTTGACCTTTCTGTATTTTATGCTCCTTCAGGATTTGCATTATGAACCGTGCTCTGTTGCTATAAGTAGGAGGCAAAGTATTTAAATGCTGCTTTATGGGAATAATTATAAGCTCTATTTCCTGAACAATGAAAGCAAGACCAATGCTGAAGTATTCACATTTCATTTGTAATAAAGCAGATGTAAAATGTGATCTAAGGGATTAAACACCCTTGCTATACTTTGTTTTTTCCCATTAAGCACCTTGTCCCAGAGAACACTGTAATTACCATATAATTATCATATCTTTGTGACAGTTTCTCATTAATTACACTGCTACTAATCCTTAGTATCTTCAGTGTTTTCTTAGTTCATTGGAGTTATTTGAATGAACTAAAGAGTAAAAAATATATTTCTATGTAGGTAAGATATATGCTAGGGAGTTCCTGTTGTCAAATGTTTACTAAGCTCAAAACAGAAATGTCCCTCTGTACAAGACAGGATAGAGTCTCCGCATGCAGATGGGCCAAGCTAATTGTATGTTGAATGGTTTCTCCCTTCTCAGGTAATAAACTTGACTGTCTATGCTGCATAAATTAATCATGAATATTTAACAGCAGACGGGAGGAGCAATCGAAGTAGTAATAAGTAGTGTAGTTACCCATTTCATATACGTATATATATTTATATACAGACGTTTTAGTTTCTGTGTGGTCATGTGGATGCAGTTCATACAACTCCACTGTTGTCATTGAAGGTAAAATTGGAAAATACATAGCTGAAATAGAATGATTCATTAGTACATGTAAGATTTAAAAACAACAAAAAAAGTCCTTATCGAATGACAGTATTTCTGTAGGTGATAGAGATAGAATGTGGATGTCAACTTGGACAGAGAAGCAAACTGAAAAGCCTTTTAACTGTCTTTCCAGTCTCTACTGCTCAGTGATTCTGTGAATGTTTGCTGTTCAAAGCACATCAGGAAGGAGAATATGAAATTAAACAATTAAAACTAGAATACTACAAGATTTCTCTCTTTAGGTTTTAAATTTCATCCTAAAATTCTTGGTTTCGTCAACGGCTTCTAAATTTTTTTTTGTCATAAGTCCCAAGATCATTCTCAGAGGAGTACCACTAGTAGCCTTTGTATTCCTGATAACTCACAATATAACCTTGTGAGTATTTTCGTTCCACTTTTCCAGAATTATACCCTGATCAGTCCTCCAGCAAGAGAGCTGCTCTTCGCAACTATGAACCTTGGACCAAAACTGACTATAGGATTAACATGAAATTAAAATTTAATTCCAGTTTATTCATAGAATCAGTGTGGCAGGATGAGGTTGGGAAAAGAAGTAATCAAGAGGTAATATTTGTTTTTTCTTGATCTACTGTTACTGGTAGAACAGGCAAGTTTTCACATGTGCCATCGAGACACAAAAGAATGCCATCAGTTGCACCCCTGTTACATTATTACGTTAGAGAATCATTTAATTTGAGTCTCTTGAAAGACTAACTTTTGTCGTACAATAGTCTCTTCAATGTTGTGGGCCCATTGATGGTTGATAAAGGAGTGTGACTTATTGATGTGATGTGTTAAAATGATGAAGTTCTTCCTTACGGTCAAATTTTTCTGCAGATAGTATCTCAACTTAGAAAAAGAATGATGCCATTAGATCTGATATGAAGGTAGCTTCCTTAGCTGAATTTTGGTGTAAATCAATTATGACCTGTGCATTCATCATTTCTAGAGCGGAATCTTCTTCTAGTAGAGTCTCAAATGTGACTGCTGGCAAGTTTTTGTGGCGTACTTCAGGATGAACGGTTTTCTTGAGCTGCTGCAGAGGAAGGATAGTGCATCTTACTGAACTGTCCATCTTTTTCTGCAAAATGAAGTACTATATGTTGAAATGCCCCAGTTACTAAACTGATTGTAAGAGAGAACAGTTTTCAAAACAGAGATGAAGAGAATTTTAGTGATCATTCTTAAACAGTACATATCTTCATTAGCTTTCAGTGGAAGAAATCCTTACTGCTACTGTATTTCTACAATTGTGTCCAGCTTTTCACCCTTGCATTGCTAGTATGTGGTGCTGCATTAGGGTCTGTCTTTAGGGCACAAATGTTCCTAGATTTATAATGGCATCTGTTCAGAGGAGGCATGGTAGAATTTTTCTTATGTTACAAAAATGAATTTCAGTCTTTCATCATTGTGTTGTAACTTTCTTTAGGGTAGTGTTTCTAGCATTGCAATTTTAAACTATGACTCCTTCTTGGTAAAAGATACCTCTAGGCAATGATTCTCATTATTTTAAGTACTATGTTATGCCTCCAGAGAAGAATTCCTGTACTAAAATTATAAATTTATTTTTCTTCCTTCCCTCCTCCTCCCCCCAACTCCCCACCAAAAAATAGCTACTTCCTGAGTCACTTTATCTGACAGTACACCTTCACAGTACAGCTACTCAGGGCAAGGATCCTAACACTCTCTTTAGGGATGCAAAGAACATTTACATAACCAATGTGAACAGCCGTGAGATACAGCAAATATATAAAAATAATGCATCTTTCTGATCATTTCTTTGAAATGTAATGTTCACAATGAATTTTTCCTACTTCCCTTCCATAGAGGTTTCATTGCCTTATATTCTCTTTCTGTTAGTTACTTTGATCTGCTCAGTAAGTGCCTCACTTGGGGAGACTATGCAAATTAATAACCAAAATAGAAAAGAGTACATTAAACAGATAAACAAGCAGCAGAGATCTCTTCATTTGTAGTAAGTAGCAGTTTTGGGTGAACACATCTTGGATATTTTTTCATGTAGTGCTTGGTTTTTCAGCACTTGGACAGGCCTGAAATATGTGACAGTAAAGCAGTATTCATGAACGGTAATTACCCTGCATAAATTAAGCAACAATAGGACTCTCATATCAGTGTACAAAATGCTGTCTGATGTCTAGATGGATCAAGTAATGCTACCATCAAGATATGTTAAAAGAGAACAAGTGCTGATAGCTGAAGAGTAGAAATCTGGCGTTGTCATTGGGGTTTAGTTAGTTTGTTTTTATAATTGTAGTGAAAATGCCTTCCCCCTTATCTACCTCTGAATTTTAGCAAAATGGTCTGTAGACTAAATTCTTCCATGTATGCAAATATATTTCCAGACTTAATGACTTTTTAGCCCCAGAAATGTTCTGTATTTCAGGGTAAGCTGAATTCTACCCTGTTTTTGTTCCTATTTAATTGCCATTGTCAGCTATATGTGGCAGAGATGGGCCTTAAAACAAGGTTGGCTGAAAAAATCACTGAAGGTTTAGAACGTACAATGCCTTTTTGTTTCTGTAATATTTTTTTTGTAGTCTGCTGCGTTCAGTCAATTCAGTTCTTTCTCTTTTGTAAAAGATTTCTTATGACATCTTGGTCTGAACCATTCCCTCTCTCCTCTAAAAAAAAAGATAAAATCCCTCTCGTTCCAGAGCAGGTCAGGATGTGCTTGGAGAAGGGCCTTTCAGCACTGCCTGGCATCTGTGTGAATTTGTTTATGATCTAGATTGAGGTGAATCAAAAAAGGTTATTTATTACTACCTTAATATGTCACTACTGACATCCAGGGCACTGATGTCACGATGAAGTGTTTTGGAGAGGTCTGATAAAGCAGATTATATCACGCTGCCCTGCAAAGGTATCTGAGACTGTGTGTGGGAACAAGTTATTGTGCTGTGCGAGTGGGATTCAGCCTGCACAGAGCTCTGCTGTCCTGGCGTGTGTTTGTAGTTAGTGGAGATACTCCTGCCTGCTATGTTACTGTGTTTGTCTTCTCAATTTCAGTAATTTACATCTCTGTCAATTTTTCCTCAGTGCATCTGTAAGATGACAGACCTGGTTGCTTTGACATTTTGCTGAAGGAGATTTACATGCAAACATCATGGAAAAACTCTGGATTTCTAAGCTGTAGATTGTATTTCCTGCAGGCCTCTTATTCTGTTAAGCTCAGCTAAGTTTTGTTCAAGCAAGTTGTTTTGCCCCCAGCAAGGTGTGACTGACAAGTCGATTAGGGTGATACAGTAAGAGATTCTTCATAAATAAGTAACTTTTATTCTTTTACTCAGCACAACTAGCATACGGAGCAGAAGCTGGAAGCAAACAGGGTTTGGATTCTCTTTATTATGCATCACTCTTTCATAAATCTGTTTTTGAACTCCCTCTAATCAAATGAACTCAGTTCACTCAGAACTATTTTCCTCTTGTCTGTTGCTTTTGTCAAAGCCTTTTACGGAGGGCTAGAGTGGAATGAATTTTTCTTTGTCTTCTCTCTGTGCTAATATGAGGAAAGCTTGTTTCAAGGTATGGTTTTGGGAGTTTAAATCTCACCTGTATGGAGTTTCATGCAATCTTGTGTATTTCCTCATAAGCAGCATGAATTGTCAGCTCACCCCACTGTCAGGGATATTATGCATAGTTGGTTCTTAATCCTGTAAACAGGGAAACGCTCAAAATATTTGTATAGAATGTATCACAGATGTAAATTTAAAGCACTGGAAGATAATTCTTTTTCTTGCGTGTCTATTTTTTTTTCACAAGAGAATAGGCCCATTTACTCACAAAATAGTATTCTTGGGTTCTAAAAGATTCTCTATGCTCAGTAAATTTGGAACCTTTTCAACTGAATACACCTAATGCATCTCTAAATCCAAGCACCTACAAATGGTAGGCAGCTGTGCACGAGGAAAAAGTTGCGCTTGTCAAAAAATAAATATTACCTTAGTGATTGATACAAGTAAATACCACAGGAATATAGAGATAGGAGGTTAATAAAATGGGGTTATTATCTGAATTTATTTTCCAGCTTTTATTCAGTTAGTTCTTGTCATCAATTTGAGAGGATTGGCTGTTTGAAATGCATAGATTTTTCTACTTATTTTCCACTGCATCAATTTTCCTTGATTTTTGGGGGGTCTAATTATCTACCAGATTACACTTCATAGCCACACTGATACTGAGTATTTAATAAGATGAGTTTATCTACTCTCATCTGTAAATTTGGTTTGGGTTCTATGCACCTACCCATTAGCTAAAGAATATTCATGTTCTTCCTAGTTACAAGATAAATAGGATGAACAATCAAATGCTTGCCTGCAGCGGCAGCAATTCAATAGTGTCTTCATGAAGCTACTACAGAACTTATTAGTCTGGGTAAATTGCTTGGTATGGTATAAAGTACTGTGTCTAAAGGGAGGTGAATTCCAAACACTGTTTAAGATAGACCATTAAATATTTAGAGACTGATACATTAGTTTTAAAATGTTTAGGAAGGTAAAACTTTATCTAAAAAGAGAAAAAAGTAATCATTCTTCTCCCATTAGGCCAGTGATTTAATAGAGCTTTCAGGACAATGCATTTGCTCCATGTTAATCAATTACCTTGAGCAAATTAAAATATAAATTAAGTTGTCCTGGAGACAAGGAAGTTCTAAAACAATTTGTTCTTGCTGCACATAAATAGAAATTTTATAATTATGATTTCTTAATGTCAGAACTAATGCGTCATTAAAGAGAAATATTTTTTGCCACTGCAATTCTTAACCCAACAACTGTATTAATTTCTTTTGGTTTCAAAGTTGAGAGACAAATCATAATCTTCCTTTAAAAATATATCACATTTCTTCATTGCGTGCATGAGCCAGGGGACTTCCTGGGCCCTTTCTATTGCTATTTGGTAGGGTATGTTTGCTCAGTCTTTCTCATATTTATTGTGAGTTGTCCGAGGAATGTAACTCTCACTGCTAGTGCAGTGCCATGTACCCTCAGGAGGAAGAGAGATTATTTCTATTTAAAAAGGCTATGGTCTCCTGAGACAGTAAGTAGCAGGTGAGCTTCATGCAGACAGAAGTATTTCTGTTGTAGTAGGTGTTGCTTCTATTTGTTTATTTATTTTTTTTGTAATTTGTGTGCTAGTGAACAAGGTGACAAGCAATGCTGTTGAAAAGCAGCACGTTTCTTTCAGAAAAGTATCTTTTGAAAAGCAGTTTTGAAACAAGGACTATACATTATAATTGCAAACGGGGACTTCTAATTGAGTATTTCCTTTTGTCAGGACATGTGGTATTGCAGCTGATCACAGTGAGCTCTCATTCCGCAAATGCAAAAATAGAAACAATCAATCAATTGCTTCTTTTTCCACATGATGGAAAGCAAGGAAACCTGACCCATGATGACACCACCCCTGGTTTTAAACTTACTTTCAGAATGACTTTAGTCCAACCTTGTCTGCTTGGGTAACTATTCAGTCATTGCCTTATCAGAACTAATTCATTTCTGAGAGGCAGGATGGTTGCCTGAGGAAACTCAATACTTACGATTCTTGTGGGTGTATAATACTGTAACTAAGCGCCTTTAGGGGATGGTGGCATGATCCTGCCATTTTCTGCAGTTTTCGCTGATTACTTCTGTTCAAATTGTCAAATATCTTTGTTATTTAAAGAAAAATATATACCGCTTACTAGAAGACATTAATGACTTAGGCAAGTATCTTCTTCTATATATTACTCCCACCTAAACAACTATAAAAAGTAAGCAGCAGAATAAATTGCTTGTCTGCTGCTATAAATCAAAACTACAATCTTAGTCCAGTGTAACACATAGCAAAATACAATAATGGCAAAATCTATAGCTGTAGCGATGATGAAGTAGCAGGAGGATTTGCTCTCTACTCTGAGGCCTGAGTATAGGATACATTATTTAAATGTACAGTAGGCAGTGGAAGTGATCAATACTTCACAAGTCTCAGCTTCAGAAAGCAATGAATATATTTGATCTTAACGGTTGATAATTGTTGGTGATACAGTAATAGGGATTTCTGAAATGTGTGTTGTCACCTGCATTATTGCAGTCTTTACATAGCTGTTTAAACCTGAGGAAATAGAATATGGTGCTACTAAGCTTAGATTGGTAGTGTTCTGTCAGTACTTGTTAAGTAGAGTAAGCACAAAGCAATGGAGAATCTATCTAGTTTTCTGGATTCTCATGGGATTACAAGGTAGCATCAAGCACGTAGTGTGCCAGTGTTGCCATTGCTACAGTGCCAGCTGTGAAGCTGTCCTCCCTGCATTGCTGCTACCTTTGAAGAAAAGTCAGCTCTGTGTTAACCTATCCAGATCAATTGGTAAATGTTCTTGATGAAATCTTAGCTGTTCTAGGTGGGCTAGATGTTGTTTAGAAGTTAACAGTCTGGCAAGCATGGAGAACGTGGTTCTTTGTGTTACGAGCAGCATCTTACAATTCATGGTATGACCTGTTAAGACCTTAAACAGTGAAATTTGGTTGAAACTGCGCAAGGGTTACAAAGATTTGATTAGCAGGATGATGTCGATTGACATCTCTATAATCGGTGCTAAAAATTATTTTCATGAAAACTGTGAACAGGGTTTGCATAAAACAGCTTGAATCGACCTTATGTTCCAAAACTCAACTGCTTATGGTGCTGTTGTAGCATCATTTAACAGTGAACCAATTTGGAAAAGGCTAAGGAAATAAGACCTGTGCTTAGTATGAAGATTGCTCTGAAGGTAGTGCCTCCTATTTATTTCCATGGAAACGACAACAAAGAGCACAATAACGGTACTTGATAGAGCAAATTCTCAGCTACAAAATACTAGTTCTCAACATAGTCACCACCAGTAGCAATTGATTTTCATGAGAAATACACAAGAGGCTGCATGCTGCTCTCGTAAAAGTCTGCACTGGTGGAGGTGACCACTGTCACCGCTGCTGAAATGCAACAGCCACTGCTTCACATCCACAGTTTGGTCTCCATTAATGTTCAGCAAACATTGATGGATGTCAGTGAGTGCAATTTTTTCTTCACGGAGAAATTCAGTGACACACCTTTGCTTTATCTACACACTCACTGTTTTATCAGCCTGCCCCTCTGCTGCCATCTGTCTCATGACAACAAAATGTAATAGATATTGATGGGAAGGTTCAGCCTCTACAGCCAGAACACCAACATCTGTCCCTGATGCTGTGGGCCAATGTAACAGGAGGCATTACCTTTGGAGCAGCCCTCATAGTTTTCTGTTTCTGTGGGCTGGATAGTAAATAATTTGAGCACTATCTTAAAAAATAGACAAATAATGTAATAAAGACAATGGTAATGGATTGAAACTCACCAGAAAACCCACTGTGAAGAGAAGAGGTAGTGTAATAACTTGGGGTTCGTTTTGCTTCTTTGATGACTGAGAGTGTAGAAAGCACGGACGTAGCTGCTACATGTGTGGTGAGCAGCCTGACCCCACTGGGCCAGGCCACAGGTACCACAACTTCCAGGATGTTAGTGGGGAGGTGAAAGAGGAAGCTGGGATGCTTTTCCCATTTGCAGGCTGGAGATGTCAACAGTAGACATAGCAGAGTTGTGAACAAATATGAATGGCAACAATTTTCTTGCTGCTCCTTTGCCTAAGGTTTATCTGCATGAGTTCTGCCCAGTTTGTCTACACCAAGGACTGAGATACATGGGAATGAAGGCAAAAATCACAAAAATCAGAAGCAAAGTTTGTTTTGAGTGCTTAGATAGGTATTGTACTTTCATTAAGCACTGCAAATCATTGCTATAAAGGTCTAACGTTCCTGCTGTACATTTCAGATAGCTGACACTATTTTATTTTGATAAAGATAGAATCAGTAATCTGATGTTGGAGTTCCCCTTAGTCATCAGTGGCTATAAAGTGAATCATATTGATGCTGGTGAGGGTTCTTTAAGGCTTTATATACAGGCAGAAAGGTTGTGTCTAGTGCATTAGCTAAAATGACATTGTCGTTATTCATCTTGCTAACTTGATTTTAATCGTTTTTGTCCCTAGCAGGCTAGAAAGTGCTTTCTAATGCACTAGACTGTGACTTTATCATGACAGTTATATTGATAGAGATTAAATTTATCAGTTGCTTAAGAAGACAATGCAGCTGACTTAAAACTATGAAGTATCTAGCCAATTCTTTTTGGTGTAATGCGATCATTTTCCTACTAATATCTACTGTAAATCCGTGAGGTTAGAAAGTAAATGTAGACTGCTGAGAGGAAAAATCAGTAGCATGCACTGAGGAGAATACTGACTGCGAAAGGAAGCTCTGCTGTTCTAATTCAGGTCACTGTTTGGTCACATCCAGCCTTGCTTGAATTTATCTCAAGCAAACACAGCCTCTAAATGTATTGCCTGGCTGCTGGGGGGAGCTTTGAAGATTGTGAAAAGCACGATGAAGAGTTAAAGGTTGCATGATAAGTTAGGGTCCATGTCATTTACTTTATGAGCATTTTCTTTGTGTTGGAAATAGAGTTCAAGTCTCCTGGATACTGGTGCGGTGTTGTCTCTTACTCACACTCAGTAGTAGGAACCAGCTCATCACTGCGTGCACGTTTTGAACCTTCAGAATCAGTGCAGGGCTGTGTGTTCCTAATAATCTCCACCAACTGTACAAAATTCCAATGAGACAAAGCTTACAAGTCTCATTTGTCCTGCTCTGACTCTCCTTCCTGGATCCGAAAGGGTTGAAACACTTTTGCATGAAGACATTAGAAATTACAAATACAGATGTGACACTATTTTTCTGGTTCTCTTTTAAATGCACAGAACAAATTGATTATGTTTCTTCTAAAAGTTTCCAGAAAAACTCTCTTCCACTGAAGTAGATGAGAAAAATTATCAAGTATCTGAGGAAATGCTATAAAAAGCATTTTGATTTAAACTTAAGCCTTAAAATTTAGTCTTGTTCTTTCCCCTCCTGCTTACGTTTGATGTTTTCCAGAAAATGTGTTATGCTATGAAATGTCTATGATTATATTTTTATTATTTGTAATTAGAATTTTTAACAGAATGTGCTTTCAGGAAAAGGTCTGATATGTATCTTCTTAGATCTTATGAATACAAAAATATAATCAAACTGGAAGTGACATTTACTTGGTTACCCGTGTCATCCCAGGATCATCCAAATTGAAGTGTCAAGTCCTTCAGTGCTGTCTCTCCTCTGTGATGTTTCTGACATCTTGATACAATTAAACTACCCCCAAGAAATTTCAGTTACATCAGTGCATCTCAGATCAGTGTTTAATGTGAGCTAAAAAAGGAAGAGGTCCTCTATATACTTCAAATTGCTAAGCGCAGCAGAGTCATTCTAGTAGTGTAGAGCTGTGTGACTTGATTGTTAGCTGTATAGGAGCTTAAAATGGATATCTGTAAATTACCTTGATACAATATTTGATTAGAATAGACAAGTAATCAATTTTTTCCCCTCTTCAGGCATTTCATGGTACAAACATTAGTTAAAGTCAAAGAGAATGCTAAGTAGAAAGGAAAAGAGAAACAGCCCAATATGCTCTGCACAATGCACAGTATTTCAGGAGCACTGGGAAGATCTGGGCTGTGTTGACGAGCGAAAGGGAAACGAATGCTGGAACTGAGTGGCAAGAAAGATCTCTCTTAGCTGAGTTTGCACTCTTCTGGATTACTAAAGTAGCAAGTTGCGCTGTAGTTACACTATGGCTTAATGCTTCTTATGTCATGCTGTAGATAAAACCTTTTTGTGATTTTCTTTTTATAAAGCCTGTTACGTGTCTATGTAAGGATATCAGATTAACTTGATATATCTGATAAATCTTGCTTGCCGTTCTTTGGATTCGTTACTATCTCCTGTGAAGCTCATCAGAACTTATTTCTTCTTGTTTTGCTCTATGAGCATTGAGTTCTTCCTCTTCCATTGGCACACTGTGCATGCCATTCTTTAGGTGTCACCTATAGGCATTTCTCCTGAGTTCTCAAAAATGGCTCAAAAAAATGGTTCATCCATTTCTTTAAATGTCATGGAAAGAAATTAATCTTGTCATGCTCACTTGAGTGTTTTGGGGAAGTGGGTGAGAAGCGAACTTGCTGCCAAAATACCTTTCTTCTTAAGTAATAGATTCATTATTCCTCTCTTGCACAAAAATAAGCTAGCAATACTCAGAACACATAGTGAACCTGTCCTGAAATAGCAGTGTAGTCCTAAGTATAAGCAATAGATACTTCTGTTACCATAGTGATTTTTTTTCCACTGAAGAACAAATCTTGTTTGTTTGTTTGTTCTTTGGTGGGGATTGCTGCTGGAACCAACATTACACAAAAGAATCCCTCAATTAACTGTTTAAAAAAACCGCAAAAGAAGATTGATTAATCTGTTTAAGGAAATTTTGTATATATTGATCTCTTTAAAATGAAAACAAGACCTGTCAAAGAACTGTAGAGACAGTGCAGTGTTGGTACTGCTTATTTCTAAATGTCAATTTTTTTCTCCTATGACTTGCTGAATATCAAGGTAAATGTGAAATAACCAGGTATAAATTTAAGGTAGATGGTGACACCAGCTGGTGGTGAAATACATGTATTAAAAAAGTGTGGGTTCAGATTCTTCTGCTGCCTTTAGACAAGAAGCTCCTGGAATGGAATTTGTGCCATGTCACTGCAGCAGCTAAATGCAGATTTCTCTCTCATCCTTTGAAGATGCCTGTCCTCTCCTGTGGTTATGCAGAAAATGAATTTCTGGATAACAGCTATGAGCTGCTCTTCCAAAGCACTTTCTTTGCTTCCTTTTATTTCTGTAGACCTGTCCCAAGAAATGGTATGAAATGATATAATGGTGTTAAGTTTCTGCTGAGGATGTTTGAGTTTGCTTCTTTTTAGAATGAATGTTACTATATCCTTATCTTGGAGGGGGGAAAGAAAAAGCTATACATCTGTTTATTTGTATCAGCGCAGAAGTGGGTAATAGCTGAAATTCTCAGTTGTAGTAAAAAAAAAAAAAATTCCTTTTGAAGGAAAAAAAATTGAATTGAAATAAAATGTATTGTAACTTCTGCACTTCAATACTAAACTGTTAGGATCTAGAAATTTAATATCTTTAAATGTTTTGTAGCAGTCTCTAAAAGTGTTCTTATATTCTAATAAGGTACTGAGATTAAGTATCAATAGAGGGCAAACTGAAAAAGTATGCAATATATCAAAATAAAATTCCCTCTTTAAAAAAAATGAAAAATTATACAGACAATTTGCAGATTCACAATCCTGCCTCCCTAACCCCCCCCCCCCCCCGAAATAAATAAATAAATAAATAAATAAATAAATAAATAAAAGGGAATTTTGAATTTCACTATTCAAAATTCCATCCATAGACAAAATCCTGAATCATACCTTTCTCCAAAGAGAATGAAAAATAGTGTTTACATTTAAAACAGTATAAGATCCCATAAGTGACCGTGTATATGTTCATGGGGTTTCAGTGTTGTGGACTGAGTGATTTCCTCAGATAGCTGATTAGATCTGGCAGAAAGGAGCATGAAAGGATTGAAAGCATAGATTTCTGTGTAAAGGCCTTTTATGTGTGGATGAACGCTAACCCATAATTGTTTTGGGCATGGACTTCTTTAGGAGCTGGTAAAGTTAGAGCTGCTGTCGTTTGATCTGGAATAATATTCATCCATGTACAGACAAGAGAGTGTAAAGAGACAAACACTTGTAAAAGGCCAAGATAGAAAAAATCAGAAAAACTCCACTGATCAACTACCAGCAGCAACCCCTACCCCCCAGATCTTTACAAGGTATCTAAATTCTACTAGAAATGTGTTGCAATGACATTAACGATATATGCATCACTTAATTTGCATTCTTCACTAAAAATCTTTAGTACCTTGAGGTTGTTTATTAAAAAGAGAAGGACAAAAAAAAGAATATGTCTTTGAAATGTCTTGGAGATTGTCATCACTTTTCATCTTTGTGTGTTTCTAATGGAATAATTCAGAAACATGCATATCAAAAAGTGTATTAATGCCTAAAAAGCAGTGTAAACAATGTCTCTGGTGTTCCTTGGTATACTTCTGTTTTCATTACTGCAGGCTCAAAATACACCAAGCAATTTAATTCTTTCAAGCTGCATTGTTTAGATAGGATGATGGTATCAGATATTTTCCTGCCTTTAATGGCCACTGGGATTGTCATTGCTGAGGTGAATAGCTGAGCTGCCTGTTAAACAGTTTTCTCACAGTGCTTAACTGTACTGAAATGGAAAACATTGTGTGGGCTTGTGTATTTACAGCAAGCATGTGATCTTTCAACCTAACATTGGATTAACTTTCTCTTCAAGCCTCAGAGCGCAAAAATGAAATGTTTGACAAAAATGCTTTTTTTTTTTTTTTTTCCCTTCAGTAAGTGCTTTTCTTAGACCTTTCTTGTTTTTCTCCCCTATTTTTTTCCCTTTCTATTACTGAAAATGAAAAGATGAGAGAACTGGAATGTTCAAGCCAATAGGTCAGGTTCAATTTCCCGTTTATTAATGAGCATAGGTAAATCAAGTTCACTGCAGTAAATATGTATATACCTGAGCTAAAGCACCACATGGTGGTGGTCTGAAGAGTGGAAAATGACTTGGCTATAATGCCTGCTGGACTACTATGACAAAGCTCTTTAAACTGCAGCATCTGATATCTGAGAACTTGAGGCTCTACTGTCACTATATCTTAGCTACACTAGAGAATATGACTTCTGCGTAAATGTTTCTGATAAAGCAGTACTGCTTCAGATACAGTTAAGACCTCCAAAATGGTGTCTGGTATATAAAATTATTTCTGGTACTGACATGCAGGTTATTTTGTTTTATTACATATTTGGAGCTGTTCATCTGTTCTTCCAGGAGGAAACTTGTAACTGCCAGGAAATTCCTACTGGGTCCTTCCATCAGTTGTCCACTCTGGAGGTGATTTTGTGTATCTGCATTGTGCACTGTTCTGTAGTTAGGTTCAGAGTTAACTGCCAAGTCAAATTACAGAACGCTGAAAATGTCAAAGTTGCTCACTCTCAGACAGTACATGGGGCATTAAAATTCTGGCACCTCATTTTCATAACGTAAATCCAGACATTGAGAAGTTGCTCACAAAACAACTAATGTGTAGGCCATGCTGAGTAGGAGCACTTGATGAGCTCCACTTGCTCATAGCCAGTCTGTACTGACTGGTGCAACCAAGCCGTGCTTGTGCCTGGGTCCCATGGCTTGATTCAGCATGCTCAGACCAGGGCAGATAGAGGATTTCACACAGAAACCTCTGAAGAAATCCATGATTATTTCATTAAAAAACCTGGCTGCTCATTTGTAGGGGGGCTCCTGTACCTGTTGTCATTTCTGTTTATGTCTTGCAAACCAGGATTTCCAGAATCATTTCTAAAGCAAAAGTGGTTTGAACTTGTGAAATGGTAATTTTCCTTTAATTCTTCTCTTTCCCCCAGGTGGCTGTCTGATGTAGTACAATATTGCATTTCTCAGTGTGAAATAAAACCCTAAATATGAAATGGAATTACTGAATACCACTAGCATTTTTCTTCCCTTAAGGCAAGAGAAGAAGATAAATATTTCTCATTTATAACATGGATTACAATCCCATTGTATTCGGCATAGTGATTATGTTCAGTGGAATAGCACTATCAAGAGAAAATACTTGATATGCAAATTATAAAAGATAAAGCAGTGATTCAAATAAATCTGTGTTAAAATTACTAAGATTATAATAATATCTAGGGAGTATGTAATATGCTGTGCAGTTGATACAGCCATAGCAATATGCTGCTTTTGAGCACTTGTTCTGAAACAGGAATTTGAACTGGTTTTGGTACACAGTTCTACTGCAGGCTTTTACCTGCAGTGATCCACAGGCTACCCACTTCTTCCCTGAAATGCTAATTCATTATGATGGCCTGCATTTCCTGACATCATTTGCAGATAAAATGATATGGAAATATCTGCTTCATTTAAAATAAATAAATAATTTTAGAGATAGTGGCAATCCCAAAGGCACCTGTACAATGAATTAATTTCTTGTCGTGGATTAAAGTGTATGGATTCTAATTAATTTTGGCATTGCCTTCTTCATAAAAAGAATCATCATATCAGAAATTCATAATTAAGAAGGATTTTGCGTGGAGAGATTGACCTTTGTATCTTTACTTCTTTCCATTTTAATGTAACTGTCTTCTAAAAATGAATTGGGCCTTGAGCAGTTTTAAGATGAAAATAGAGTGGAATGGAAAATGTCATGAATATTTACAAATATATTGCCTTTTTGTTGCTATAGTTTATCTATGCATTGCTTAAAAGTTGTCTTACAGGAGAATGGAATCTCTCTAATCGTTTTTTCATTAAAGATGATGTTCAGATCTCAGCTGAACATTTAGGTGGTGTCAAATCCCTGTTAAATTCATTATTCAACAGACTTTTCCCTGGAGAAAAGGAACATTTGTGGCTATTCTTCAATCCTTTTTTTTTTTTTTTAACCTCTCTCCCATCCTTTTCTCTACTCCATTTGTACACTCTGGGAAACCTAATGGAGAGGAAAAGTGCCTTTACTTAAATAAGCTGTCGTATCCTCTTTTTGAATCACTTTCTGCCCATGGCTGAATTTGAGAGAATTATGATCATTTTTACTGGCAACAGGGTGAGAGAACAAGCACTGGAGTGGGTTTAAGCTCCTTAGCCCTCATATTGGCTCATGTTGAGCAGCTGGTGACTGCATATTGCTGTGGCATGAGGAGTCCAGCATGGTGTTGGAGGTGGCGCAGTGCATGGGGGCTCTGCCACCATCCCCTCACCACGGGGTAGCTGCTGGGGCAAATATGCTGTGGGAGAAAATGTGAGGAAAACTCACAGGGCGAGCAAAACTCAAGCTTGTCACTAAGGGCAATTAGTTACATCTGGGCTGTTTGCAGGTTGGGTGGGAAACAGATTCAGTGATGGAAAACTTGTTCTAACTATGAAGCAACTGCACAGAACAACGACTTGGGGCATAGTTTTCTTTTTCTGACAGTCACAGGACATGTACCTCTCATGGAGCCTGCTTTACCAAAGAGCTCTGCAGGGGGTAGAACCCGCAGCTTCTGAAAACTGGAGTCAGAAAAGACTTCCCATTTCCTGTGCTCTCTGCTCCTGGGAATCTTGTCCCTTCACCTTCTTTCCAAACTGTACAGAAATTTAGATTTACTACTATGTAACTTTAATTTGATGCTGGAGTTTATCTGCTGATAGTTCTTAAACTGCAGCTCTACAGGGTGCAATTTAGTGTTGCATTTTTCATGGAGTCACTTGGGGTGCAAAGTGACTGAAAGGGATGCAAAAACTGATGGCTCAAAGGTGGCCACAGATCCTGCTAATGGAAAGTGAGGGAACTGTCCTGAGGCTTCTGGGTAGATGCAGCATCTAGTTCTGCAGCTGGACAGGTGGAGTTCAGCTAGACTCCAGGGGAAGCTAAGCTGAGTACATACAGCCCCTTCCAGCCTCCACTGACCAAAGGCAGTGGAATTTGCAAAAAGCTGCAAAGCACAAAGTCTTGTCTTGCAGTGGTAGGGGCTTTCTGAACCAACCTGAATGCTGCTGAGAAGAGAGAAACAGAAGCTATTAAAGAATCTTTTACTTCACAGTAGTCTTTTTTTTTTTTTCCCAGTATGATTGTGTTAATTTTTAAGTAAACATAATATCAATATATTGCTCCTATTTGGTGTTGGTCTGTAGTCCTGATTGAGAGAAGGAGGCAGAGGGTGACTTGTAGGCCTGAGAAAGGGGTGCTTTTTCAGCTATGGTATTGTTTGTATTGTTTGCATTTGTTGAGCTGTGTTCTTTGGATATTACTAATTTGTGTGTCTGCACGGTCCGTTTTAGCATTGATACAAGCTGCATTAGTTGAGTTACCCTATGAAATGAACTAAAATATACACAGCTTTCACGATGACTTTTTTTTGTGTGTTTATCCTATAAAGGATTTGATTCAGTAGGTGAAGCATTGGTATATATATCATGAATACCATTATTACTCACTCATATTATCAACCAAGATTGATCAGATTTTCCCCTTGCTTTCATGTCTGTTCAGTCCTCTGAGCTGACTGTAAGGCACAAGGGTGTTCCTAAAATTTCAGTGGCATGAAGCAGATATATCTGTTTTAGTCCACTACTGCTGGTTTTGCTGCTCTTGTATGGGAGAACTTGTGTTAAGAGAGGGAGAGAACCTTTTCTCTCTAACCAATTTGCTCTTATTTCTTTATTTTTTAATGATTCCTGAGGTTTAATCAGTGATTATGTTGCTGCTGTTCCGTGTATACACTAAAACATTTAATTCAGTGGCACTTGGCTGTTGTTTCTCTAATCTATGGTAGGATACAATATGGCAGTACATAATTAAAAAGTACTTTGAATAGACATCATTCCATGTTTGTTATTTTTCACTTGGGATGAAAATTAACAGAGCCTATTAGTGTGGCTGCATTAGTGTGCGGTCAGCATTTCTAGTCATCTCAGCCCTTATGTAAGGAATTTAAATGTAATTAAGTTTATCTCATTCTGCCTGCAAAATGTTTTAAGCCTGAGATCAGTTATTTCTTCCTAGAGTTTATAAAATGCACTAGGTCATAATGAAGGACAGAAGTGGAAAGAACAGAAGCGTAATATGGCTTTTTCTGGTAAGTTTACTTGAAATATCTTCTTTATGCTTGACTTAGTCTGTGTACTGAGTCTTGTGAGCAGGAGAGTTTAGAATGACATACTGTGTTCTACTTTGATTCTAGTGCTACTTGTACACAAAAATCAGCTTTTTGAGCTCTACTGCTGTCTCACCAGTCACTTGTATTTATTCTTAGCACTGCTCTGGAAAGTTATGTTTTAATAGGGATACTATTATTTTTTTCACTCCAGCATTTTCTAAACTCTGTTTCAAATGACTTTGAGGAGGGTGAGGGAGGGAGGAGTAAGAGGAATTTTTTCACCAGAATAGAATCTGCTTAACTTCTGGCAGCTGTATACAGGATTGAGGTTGAGATCAGCACTGCCCAGGGGAAGGCAGGCAGGCAGGCAAAAATGCAGGTGTAGATGTTGTGCTGATCAGTCTAGTCACCAGTAACTTTGTAAATCTGGAAGACCTGCAGCGGCTGGCCTCCTGAAGGCTTTGTAGGAAGCCATGAGAGAGGTTGTAGGGAATTTAATTATTTCTTAACGCCATTGTGTCTAAATAAAGCCTCATCCCACCTAGTTTTCACATCTCTGTTAATTGCACAGGAAAAGCAAGCAGCATTAAAAAATCACTATCTCTTGATGAGTTTGGGTTGTTGTCCTGTGTGGAGCA
Organism: Callipepla californica brunnescens; assembly: GCA_023055505.1. Classification (NCBI taxonomy): domain Eukaryota; kingdom Metazoa; phylum Chordata; class Aves; order Galliformes; family Odontophoridae; genus Callipepla; species Callipepla californica. Next base: position 6,575,560 of record JALIRH010000016.1, read on the forward strand.
AGAAGACGCTGATTATCCCTGTGGGTCTGTTCCAATTTGGGATATTCTGTGATTGTGACTCTGTGATAGTTGTTTCTATCTGTACAAAGTCAGGTGGTGGAGGAGGAAAGGATATTTGAACCTTCCATTTTCTTTAAAGAAATACCAACAATTTTTGGTGTTTCTTTGTAGCTGAGACTTAAGTGCTCAAGTAAGGTTTGTTTGTAGAAACACTGTGCCCACTAAGTTAATGAGAGAGAACATTTGATGCAACTGTAAGCACAGGAACAAAAGTGGTTCTGCTACTGCTGAGTAAAATTCAATAGTCTCAGATAATGTAAGAGGAGACATTGGTGCTGTCAGAGCTTGGTCCAGTCAAATATTGTTTCTGTGTTCTGTGATAACTGTTTTTGAATCTCCAGATTTTTCTGGAAGGTCAAGACACCAGAACTGTGTGGTTTGAGACTTCCCATGTTTTCATAATCTTTTTCTTTGATGTCTCAATAAGTAGAATCAGCTCGGTATCTCACAAGTTAAACAGAGGCATTTGGTTAAAAACATCTAGTAGGAAGTGAATGAAAACAGAAGGGAATTTAATTCTTCTTTAATCTTAAGAATAAAATCTTTAAAAATCTGAAGAATCACAACTTACAAAGAATGTTTCAGTGCTGGCAGAACTCCTCTTGGCTTGGCCAATCCTCGTCTTTCATGTCTGTGAATTCCAAGTTCCTGTTTTCAGTTCATATTGTTGACACTATCTTTGGCGAACCCTAGAAGAAAGTTCTTCAGCCAAACTTTTCTCACTGTTCTGGAGGTATTGTTTTTTGTTTCACACACAGATAAGCCTGTTGACTGAACTGCTTCTCAGGTGATTGGTGTGAGCTGCATACAGTGCATTCACGTACATGGTTTGTGGTATTAATGCGAATATTTATTTTGCAGTACAGAAACCGATGTAGCATCACTAGATGGTGCTGCAGAGTAGGTTTGTTTTGGGTCACTGAAATGATTTAAATTTATGGAGTCCAGACCACAGTGCCTATGGTTCTGGGGCTTTCAAACCTTTTCATTTAACCTTCCTCTGTGTATTTTTTGTTTGTTTGTTTGTTTGAGTGGAGGTGGAGCTGTTAGCCCCGAAGGAGTCAATGGAAGGTCTTCTACTGAAAGCAAAAACAACAACGTTGAGCACTACCAAGAATTTCTGACAATGCCAGAGACATGTATTTAATGAAACTTCTTATTCAGGGCCTGACCTTTCATGAGATAAATCTGATGCCATATCCTTATGGAATGGTGGTGCATTTTCAAAAGTCATGGAGATGATAGCGTAGAATACTGATGTATTGTTGCTTTATGTTAAGACATACAACAAGTCATATCCATGCCTGAATATTTTAATGTCATCTGCTCACAGTTACTCAAGCTAGATTCCCTGTCATTCCTGAATCTCTTGGATGAATTCACTGTTTGGGTGATGAATCTCTTATTGTTGCCTTGTGATGGCACGGATAACAGTTTTACCTTTCTCTTCTGATGAAAGTCCAGGTAGATAGGTGGCTGTCCTATGCTGGCTCTGATCACAAACATTTTAGTTTAGTTTCATTTCAGAAGCTTCCCTATACATGCCCAGAACATAGATTATCTTAGTATTTATTAAATGTTTTCTGTTTTTAAATTGGAGAGTCTGGTTTGTTGTTGATATTTGGAGTATTCTTTATAGAACATTTTATATGTAATTGAGTAACATATTGAACAGAAATTCTCTCTGTGTTAGCTAGACAAAAATTATTACAGTTTGTAACACATGAGCAATTACAGCGTAAAAAAATAAGCATTTAAGCCACATAGTCTGAATCCTAGTCAAACAGTGCAGGTTCAAAGTATTTGTTATGTACGTTGCATTTTTTATTTTTATTTTTTTCCTTTAGTTCCAGTATTTGGTTTTGTGATTAGTAATAGGCATTGAAAATTCTGGTTATGCTTGTGAGATGCGTTGAAGAGTAATGGCTCTGGGGGGGAGAAAAACACTTTTATTCAATCCCATTTGATGTGTTTCTTTGTGTAAAATGATAGTAAAACTTTCTGTAGGAAAAAAAGTTTTACTTTTTTATTTTATTATTATTTTTTTATATTTTTTAACTTAATTTTTTTTTTTTTTTTTTTAGTTTAAGATTTTATTTACCTTTTGTGACATTGCAAAATTTCATTACCTTTGTCTGTCACGGTCTCCCCAGTAAAGCTGAGATAAGGCAGCCTACAAATTAAGCATTTCATGTGCTCTGTAGGTACAATATCTAAAATATTTTTAACTGTTAGTCTTTTAACAATTAAATGTAATGTTGTTACGCTTTGTTAAGAATATTCATGTTAATTACACAGGAGAGTATCAGGATGTGCTTAGAAATATATTTTTTTCCCTGTCTGGATTTCCCCAGAGTTTCTCTGAGGGCACATTTAGCTGAGAGCTGGGAACCAGGGAAGCAGCTACCCTTGTCAATGACACAGCTTATTGGCTTTTATTTTTTTTTTAATTACTCCCTGCCCTATTAAGATACTGTTACGGAGTTATCTGATTGGTAGGGCAGCAGATTAACATAGGGATCTTACTAATCAGTGTGTTTGATTTTAAAGCTGGTTTCACAGTGAGATATTTAATACCTACAGGTTAATTGAAATCTTCTCCATTCAGGCAAGAAGCAGATAGAGTGTGCCTTGTGTCTGGCTCATGAATATATTTATTTCTTGTAGTCTGTAGCTTCTAATCATACATGTTCTTTTACGGGCATCCTAAGGTTCATAACAGGCCAAGCAAGAAATGTTTGAAAGGGGGAATTTCAAGATTTGATTTGGTAATTGTGCCATCAAAAAGTAGCACTGCAGTGAAGCTCAATTCCCATTCATTGCAATGTCACTAGATGGTACTGCAGAATAGGAAAATGCCTGAAGTGTAAATTTTGTCCAAATACAAGGTGTAGAGAGAGCTTTAACTGACAGTAAACATGCTTCCTTGAGCAAAAGAAAGGTTAGTTAGCAGTTTGAAAGTGTCTTCTATGCTTCTGTGTTTCAGCTGATGCACGAAACATTGCTCCCCAAAACATTACCAATCATTGGATCTGCTACTTGATTTTTTATTTCAGCAGATCAGATAAAAGCTTTTTTTCTTCTTTAGGTTAATCTGCTGTTTCCAATGGTGTTCCCCAAAATTATAGTCTTATAGGGCTTAAGATAGCCAGCTTAGGGGCACTAGGCTTGGTTCTGATGTGTTGTGTAGCATGACTATTTATCTTTCATTGGAAAGCTGAAGAGCAGAGCCAAATTTCGTCAGCTGGAGTATGTGGTATAAAGATACACCTTGAAGATGACATGGTTAGAGAATTTTTCTCTGGGAAAGGCTGTTTCAGAATCGTGGCAAAAATGTTGTGGCTTTTCCAGCAGGTTTTACTGCCCAGGGGAATGGCTCTGCCGAGAGGGTGGCTGTCATTGCTGGGGTGCCCTGCTGCTGGATGTGCATCTCTGCACAAGGAAGCCCTACCGGCACCAATGGAGGGCCATATGTTTTTACCTCATAGAAAATCAAGAAAATATGACCATCTTCTAATTATCAACAGTGCAATATTCTGATGGAAGCCTAGAAATAAGTAGAACTTTTGCTTTCATCTGATTCAGCTGTAACTGCTAGTATAATCCAAATGCCTTTGTTACTTTCTGTGTCTCATCCTGATGAGGGTTTTTTAGACTTTTAGGGATTTTTCTGTAATAACTCTTAAATCTTTTCCTGATCATTATATTGCAGCTGCATTTCATTTCATTTCACAATGGTTCTCTCAATGGGATTTATTGTTTCGGGACGCATGGTCTATGTTTATTGTACAGCAGAAAGTTTCATTTTTTTATTTCTTTTTTCCACTTCTCTCTCAAAAAATTCACAAATCTGCTTTGGAGTTTTATAGTGTGACTGTTAGGAAAAACAGAGGAGATAAAGATCAGGAAGGGGAAAACAAAATGAGAATTTCCTAACACGAGTCTAGACATTTGGAAGCAATAGCATGCTCCTGAACAGCTGGATAAGAATTTAAAATTAATAATTTGTTCAACAAAATTGGCAACTTTTTGGATGTATGTAGAGGTGAGGAGCAGATGTTTATTCAGTTGTATTCTGTAGTTTAATTTACATCATGATGTACTTAATTGCATCCTACATGAGTACATTGGTGGTGTGTTGCATGATAAAGCTGACCGTAGCAGTATTGATTTAAAATGTGAATAGGTCTTGCCACGTGACTTGTTGAATGTGACAGTAGCAAACACACAAAATTTGATCAAATAAAGGTTTATGCTCTTTCCTTTCTCTGAGATCTCTGTCTAGTTCTAGATATATGGCAGATTTTTATAAGCAAAGCATGCAGGCTCTTGCTCATGGCTGTATACCTAACGGTGGGGACTGTATTGAAAAAGTAGTGTTTTGTAGCTGAAACTTGCTCAATCAAACTGCTTTACCATGGTCTTTGTATCTGTTGTAATTTGCATGGAAGTAAACAGGAGACATTAGTTTTGGAGTGTTTGGATTATTTTGGATGTTTTCACTTTATTCCTTTATGTGGCACTTAGCTTTACAGGTAGTGTAGTTATGAAATCAAATCAATCTCAGAGGAGTTAGCTCTATTTATTACACAGCATTTCTACCAAATAGTATCCCAACGCCTGGATTGTGTTTTAAAAGAGTACTTGGCTATCAGCGTCATACTCATGAGGATCTTGTGTCTGTCACTTGAGAATTTTGACTTGAACTGCTGAGGGCTAAAGGTGGCAAACAAAGAAGGATAGGAAGAAGGATTCAGAATTGCTGATGATATAGAAACAGGTGGTCTGCATTAAAACAATTGTAGAAAAGAGCTGAGAACTTTGAATAACAGTTTGTAGGTTTTCAAGCTAAATAAAATGAAGTTTTAGTCCTTTCAGTAGTATTCATTCAGAAATTCATTTCTTTCCCTAGAGTAGGCCTGCATGAGAAAATTAAATGTGTGACTCCTGAACCAATAACACAGACCATGAGTTGAGATGTACTTTTACCACTTTAGTAATTGAAACCACAGGTTATCTCCTTAAGAAGTGGATATTTTAATACCTCAGTGAACACAGATTTGAATTTTACATACACTGAAATTATTTCATAGTAGGTAAAAGAGCATTACATTGATTTAAAGTATGTATTACATATAAGTTTCATCCTGGCTGCTTTTGTGAACTGTATTCTGCACTTCCAGTCATTAAGCAAATTAAAAGCTCTTAACATCCACAAACGTAGATGTCTTCATTCTTATTCTTCTTTAATGCTCTTAGGTTTGTCTCACTAAGAGAATTTTGCTTCTTAGCTAACACTTGAAAGCAGAACACTGTATTTTACAAGTCTTGTTCTGAATTCCTTTCTGTTTAACTGGCAAGTTTTCTCTCATTGATTTGTGTCTTTATTTGCTCAGCTGTGGTAAGAGTTATCCATTTATTCTCTCAGGTCTATTAAAAGACCATTATCACAGCATTTCCTCTTGAGATCTTTTTCCCCTTATCACATTTGCTATAAATTCATGAACTCCCATTTTACTTGAAGATATTTATACCATATGGGCCATTTTCTTTTATAATCAAGATGTAAAGGTAGGTTCCAATGTTAAGTGCCCATTCCAAACTTCTACTGTAGATGAATGATTCCTGCATTTTTTGCAATTACTACCTTACAAGAAATGACATCATGATAAAGACATTGCTTAGTAAGACAGATAATGGCAGTAAAAGCAAAAAGCTTGAAGGGGAGTTTTGCTTTTCTGATCCTTCAATTACTTTTTTAATGTAAAGTTAGATTTAATACACATTTCTTAGTATGTAATAGCAAGCTCTACAGATGGAACAGACTCATCTTTAATTTGAAATCTGCCCTTTACTCCAAAGTTTTGTACTCTTGTAATAAACCCAACTGGATTGGGATAGAACACCTTCAAACACATCTGTCAAGGAAATACTGTCCTGTTTTGTCCTATTGCTTTTCTGATGGCATTTCACGGTAAAGAGGGTATTTCCTAAGTGAGATACAGAACTAAGTAACTTGCTAGTAGCGTCACCGACACTGGGTGAGGCATTTTGATATCAAATTCTTTAACTGCTATGAACAGTCTTCCAAAAGTGAATGTAGAACGTGTATTTCTGAACATGTTGATACAAGCTTACAAAAAAGGTGTCTGACCTGTTCACTGAATAGAAGTCACATTGTATTATGTCGCTGACAAAATATGAACAGAACATTAAAGACTGTGGCATGTTCAATCAAAAGCAGATACCTGTTGTTTTTGTACCCATTGTCTGATGCTATATTCTTTTCTATTCTAGAAGATTGTAAAGCAGGAATTATTTGACTATTGTTGAAAAAGGTTTTTTTGAGCTACTTAAAAAAAAATCTCCAAATAATGGGGGACAGTGTGCAAATTTCAATGCAGTAAATATGTAGTTCTTTGAAATTAATGGGATTGCAAGAAAATAATGTTTTTAAGAGTGTTTTTGATGCAGGAAATAATGCCTTTGGTTTTAGAAATGGGTGGCAAGTTCTCAAGTGTAGAAAATGTTTATGATACTGTAGTCGTAGGCTTGCTGGGAAGAAAGAAAAGCCAATAAAGGAAAGAATAATAGTACATTGATCAACTCTTTATCACTGCAGGGTAACTAAATCTGCTGTCACCAAACATATCACACAGCCACTTGATTAAAGTCATGTAATTTGCTGGGATGGATGTGAGAGCTGAGCTGTTGTCAGCAATTGTGGACAAAAGCAGATAAGGAATGTATTGAAATTATAAGAGCTTCCAGCTGAAAACTCTCAATTTGTTTCTCAAAGGAAGAGGATGTTCCACTGTTTTTCTCCCCATTAATGGCACTAATTGCTGTGTCCTTATGTTTTGTGAGTCCCTTAAAAAATACAGTAGAGACAATATCAGGTTTGATCAGCCCTATTTAGTTATCAAATCAGCAGGGAGAAAGGAGTGGTATTCTGTATTTGGAAATAAAGCAGGAGGTAGAACACTGAAGTCAAGGAGGTGAGGAAACTCCAGTGGGGTGACAGGGATCTGCAGTGCCCTCAGAAGAATTGAGAAAAGCGGTGGGAGAAATACCCCTTTCAGTACTGGAGGTCTTGTGGTATAGCCTGCATTGACTGAGGACTCATTCTCATCATTTTTTTCTGTTAAGTATTGCAGAATGAAAGTGTATGTTAAGGGAGAAGCCATGGGATGTGATAATGAGTACTTCTTCCCGCTGTAGGAAAAGTGTGGTTCACCTCATAAATGGGCAAACAATTCCTTAGAATAGAGCAAAATGGGTGGGCCTTGGAGCTGAAAGGTAAACTGAGGCAAGGCTGGCCTGGAATCATTCTTGCTATAGCTGGGTCTGCTATTTCCACCTGCTTTAGGTCATCCTTTATGGCATGCAAATGAAGGAGTTAAAGCCTGGTGCCTTTAGAAGTTCACTGTGGCTAGTAGATGAGGATGGGATGATTTCAGAGCATGCGGTTGTGCCAGATCCCTGTTTTTTCCTTGTTATAATGAAGTCTTGATCTCGCAGGACCTCACAGTTTCAACCTGAGAGAAACAAGAGAAACTCGTAATACTCTTAGGAGAAAAAGTTAGGAAGATTTTTTTTTTTTTAAGTATTGTGACTGCACTAAAGTGTACTACTTCATTTAAAGCCATATAAACAGTCTGAAAGTATACTCAGTCCAATTTTCACTTCTGCTAGCAGAAGTTGCGAGTCCCTTGCATTAGAGAGCAGTTCAAAGAGCATGACTATTTTGTCAGTTGGTGATCACTTGCTAGGAAATCACTTCATTAGCTTCATTTTCTGCTCCTATGTGCACTGCTTCGTAAAATGTATAAAACAATTGCATAACTCAACACAGGAAAGCACGTCAGTTGTTTTACTTTTAAATCTATGCCTACAAGGTTAAATAGTATGTAGCACAACATTTTTCACTTTTGTTCTTAGAAATTTGGTTTACCTGGCTGGAACAATAGTATTCCAATTATGGGAAGGGCTGAAAGTGCCAGTATGATATGAGCTCAATTCTTTAAGATGACAAAACTGTGTATACTCTTTATGTTAATTATCTGAATGTCCAGCATCATTTAGCAGAATTAAAACTGAAATATTTGTGGCTTTCTTTCCTGAGTTCTTTACTGTATTCAAGACTTTACTGTATGACAGAATACGCAACACTGCTATGTTTTTGCTCTGGTCTCTGTTAGACCAGTTTTTATTTTTATTTTTAATTTTTTTTTAATTTGAGAGAGGCTGAGGAGAGGCAAGAGTTTGTACCTTTCCTATCAAGATGATAATACTATATTTCTGAAAAGATGAAGGAAAAGGCATCTGTTTCTGTGGAAGTGAAATCTCATAGCAATAACAGTAATAAAACTAAAAAGCCTTGTTTTCCTATCAATAGATTTGATCTAATGGCTTCTAGAACTGATAGCAAGATTTCAGTGAACTTTTGTTGGATATTCTTGGCACAAAAAGTGCCAACAGGTAAATGTTCAAGGTAAATGCATGCTGTGTTCATCTCATTCTGTTTCCTTTTAGATGTAATGAGAATAATTATCAAGAACATATCTGAAAACTTTATATACTTATGACAGATCTTTCTCCTTCAAGTAGGATGGGTCAAATCTACATCGCATTTGATTGGAAATTCCTAACACTTTGAAATGGTGAATTTATCAAATTCTCTTTCAAGGACGGAAAAGGATCCTTTCTGTAAGGGTGCGTTTGTGTGGGTATCTAACAACTAATCTGTAGCAGTTAATACTATGTCCTAGTGTTTGTTACTAATGGCACTGAATTCAGTTTTATCAGTTTATATGTGATAGCAACACAAAACAGAGCAGACATAAGCATACTTTGAAAAAAATTTTCAGACTTGCAGCTGGAAGGGTATGGTTTTCTTGTTTGTTTTTTTCCCCTCACAGACAGTATTTGTTATAAAATGCAGTTTCAGTTGCCTCAAACTGTTCATGAATTTATTGAATAGGTTAAGCTAAAACACTTTTAAGCTAGATACACAAACTGGGTGAATTACAGATGTAGGTCACTATTGCTCCTTAAACAATTAAAGAATCTGGGGGAAGAAATAATTGAATTGACCCAGAAAAAAATACTGCAGCTGCTTTATTCTTCATTTATTTTTGCATGGTTTGGAAGGGTATGAAGGATTTGAGATAGGTAGTTCTGTGCTGTGGTGTCTGCTGCTCCTCACATCCAACACTTTTCTTACGGAGGCCAAACACAAGAACAGGAAACTGGGCAGTCAGTCTTAAGCTATTAGGTAAAAATGATCAGGGATTAGCCATCTTTTCCTCTTTGCTTCATTATTTGTGACTGATACTACAAAGGTTTGTTTCAATTGAAATATTTTGATTCTCTGTGATGTCTTCCATCAGAAGAGCAAAAACTGGGACAGGGAAGGTATGGGAACAGTTCAAGTCAGTGCTTGATTTTTTTTTTTTTTTTTAAGAAGCAGGTAAAACCTTTTAAAAGGGTTCATTTCAGAGACTGAACATACTTTTCTATGAATTTTATTTTTTAATATCTGAAAGAAGTAAATCTTTTCTTGATGGCAAGCAGACATATATGTTGTGCAGTTTATGTTAAGGTATAACCATACTTTATTTGCCACTTTTATCTGTGCATCAAAATAAAGTTACAACAATTTGTACTTACGTACCTTCTTACTGATCTGAAAATGAGGGCAGGATTCAACTGGCTGTTGTCCTTGAAGTGTATGCTGTTGAACCGTACTAAAAGGCATCAATTCAGAGTTTGCTCAAAATGACTGGCCTTGCTGCGAGCACCCTGATCTGAGATACTGTCAGAGTTGCGTGGTTTTTGCAGTTTTTGCTTAGGGAAAATAACAAGGTTGGTTAAAAATAGCTATCTTCAGGTCATGAAACTTTGCTCACTCTGGTCCCGGCTTGTACTCTGCTAAATCTCATCTCACATGATCTTCTTCTTTTTTTTTTTTTTTTTTTTTAAGTGAACTTGTGTGGTGCCTCCAGTCCTGATACCACAGTGGCCCTAAACTAATACTGCTAATTGGTTTGATTTTGTATCTCTTTATTCTATGTCAGTTTTCATTGCTTTTAGGTGCAGATCAGAGCAGCCATTGCAGCCATTCATTTACCTTCAAATTAGATGTGTCTGTACTGATGGTGTGAAGCAGGACACTTACAGTCCAACAGTATGTTAGGAGTGAAGTCTTATCAGCTCTTGCATCAGACAGACCTGAACATGGGAATGCTGGTTAATAGGGGAAATTTTCTTTTTGTTTCCTTGCAAGTTAAGGAGAGATTGCTTTTCCAAGGGCATAAAATGTAATCAGGTACTTCTTTTATTTAAGTGCTCTTTGTAAATCTCTTAGCTTTCTACACACACAATTGTTGGGTGCTTACTTTTCTGCCTAGTGAACAATTAAGCATTTTGCTTTCTTAAATTCCCATTGGCTTTGGCTATAGGCTTCCACACCTCTTAGCTGGATAAAAAGAACTGATATGTTTTAAAACATCCTACTTCATGTTTTGTTGCAATACATCCAATTCCCTGTGATCTCTGAAATAGTAATGAGTCTGAATTCCTACACATATTAACAAATTAATGAATATCACAATGAAGCTACAAACTGGGTGATTTTTCTGCTGCAAATGTTCTGAGGAAAATGTAAGGTAGATGTTTACTGTACTGTTTCACACTTCTTCCACTGGAAAAATACCGTTTCTAATCTGTCATTGCTGATTAGGTTTTGAATACCTTTGCAAATACTGTAATCTGAAGTCCCAGAGGAGATGAAAAAAAAAACAAAATATATCCTATATAAGCTTCGTTTTGCTCACTAGGAAAAAAAATATGCATAAATGTAATCATTTGAAGTACTATAATCATAAACATTGAGTCAAGATACCGTAATCTTGGCACAACATTTAAGGAGAAAATGCCAAGTATTTTGGCATAGCATTGTGCATAGCTGCAAAAGATAATGGAAGTGAGTTAAACATCTCCTTTGTTATAAATATGGGCCAACACTGAATGCTTTATGGGATATTACATTGGATCACATTGAAGAAAAATTTATAGGATGGGATTTACCCTAATGATTGCTGGAAGAGGGACCAGGTCAGCCATAGTCAAAGATTTTCCCTTTACACTGCAAGAAGTCAGTCAGTCCAAAGAATCATTCCTGGTATGTGAACAAGTTCTGAGATTATGAAATGTCGGAAAAGACACGGAAGCATTCTAATTGTATTAATGTGGGTATGAGAGGTATAAGCTAAAGCAACTCTTTTTAGTTCTATCTCTTTGCTATTTTGATGGACTATTTTGATGGACTTTTCCACTTTATTAATAATGAGGTATTTCTGCAGCACGTTTCAGCTGAAGGTTTATCTGTACACCACTCAATGTTAAGGCTCAATTGTATGCAGGTTTGGTTTTTTCCAGTTTCTTGTTTCCAGTTGCTTTCCATCACACTTTCTGACTAGCAGCATATATATAACTTCTTTGCTTTTGGGGTTATTATGTAAGATAGACAAAGGCCAAAGTACTGAAAGGATGTATCTGGATTCAGGAAATAATTTAGGTAATGCAGAAATTAGTGGCTGTTGTACGTTCCTGAAATGTTATAAATATGTGTTAAATAGACCCAGATTTCTGCACTCTCTAAATGATAATCAATACCACTATTCTAGTATCTTTTACTGATGTGGTAAAAACTGATGGGAAGACTAGTTCCAGTAATCTACTTATGCTCTTTGCAGTAATTTCAAATGAAGTCATGCAAGTCCTAAAACCCTATGCATCCCTAATGAAAGCATATTTTTTCCTACGTAACTCAGGAAAATGCCCTAGAGAATCTGATGGTCACTTTCCTGATATGTACATATAAGCGCTTTAAGTACAACTTGAAAGTTTTAACACTTGGGATTTCAGTAACACATTTCCAGCATATTATGCAGGTCCCCTCTGTGTGTTTTTTTGTGGGAGTGGGTGGAATTTAATGTTTTGCTGCTGGGGGAGGGTGGGTTCAACTTACTGCTTTCTGTTAGAATTCTTGTCACCACGGGCTGCTTAGACTCATATTTTGAAAGGTGCTTAGATCGCCGGATCTGACTACAGAATAAATAAGGAATAAGGTGCCTTAAAGGTGCATGAGGTCTGTGGTTCGCTGCCCCATCAATAAGGCAATATTCTTTTCATCTCTGGAGGTGTTGGGATCAGATTGAGATAGGTGCTGTGGGCATTACAAGTATGTGTAAGGTCGCAAACAAGGCAAAAACCTACTTGCCGCCTCCTATTACACATATTGCTGAAGTCAGACTCTTCAGATGTTAATTGATGAATCCAAAGAAAGACAAAGAAGGCTTATTTGACTAGCTCATGGGAAAAAAAAATCAGATATTCATAATGAAAGATGACAGTTCCTTAAGTACAAACTATCTAATATTGGAGGGATTTTAATGCGTGACAACACTTATCCTCATGGGAGGCAGAATTATCAAAAAGATCTGAAAATGGACATTATTTTGCTTGTACTCCAGCACTGTCATTATATTTTGTTCTAGAGACAGCTTTGGCTGCATGTTTTAATTAAGTGCATCTGCTAAAGTGAGTTTCTCTCCTAAAGCCTGAAAATAAGGATTTATAAAAATCACTACGTTTGTAATGAGAGCACATTTTAATGTAATTTTATGAAATGACGGTCTTCAGGTGCATAATATTCTACAGATGACAACATGATTTATTAATAGCTTGCAAAATGAAAGATGGCTAAAAGAATCTGTACCTTTCTAGCTGAACAAAAAAACTTGATGTTCATAATGGTAATGGTACGCATGACCTCACTCAACAAAACTTAAAACTGAATTAAGATTTAATTTTGAACTTCACTGCTTCTTAATGGAAAATAGAAGATTTTTATCTGAAAACTTCCTTGATAGTTTTCCTATTGTTTTCATCTCTGTAGCAAAGTTATGCTAGAAAATGGAAGGAAGGCAGAAAACTGTTCATTCGAGTCTGCCAAAGCGCTGTTCTGTTCCACCACACTTTCTCTGTAGGCAAAACAGGGACTGGAAAAAATCTCCAAGTTAGTGTTCAGGAGTGTTTTGTCTTGCTTTACTTTAATCCTCACTTTCATGAAATTGTATTGGTATCAGTTGTAAGAGCTGTTCTTAAACCTATTTGTATGTATTTTTTTTTTTTTTGGTAAATTAAAGCATTTATTAAGGTAATGTGAAGATGCAAGTTTCTGCTGGTGTAAGGAAGTCATTCCTCACTCCTTCATTTGCTCTTTTGACTTGAGATGATTTTGTTTAGGTATAAGGCTGCAGAACATAGTAACCTTTTGCATGATGAAAAGTTTGAAGGAGAGAGTAGAAAATATTTTCCTTAGAGAGAATAAAATACTCAAAAATGATAGTAATAAATCACCAACTGAAATGAAAGGACATGCAGAATTCTAGAGACTTATCTGTAGAAAAGACAGTGCAGTTCTGCTGGCACAGTTGCTGAGAGTAATATCTTGGGTTCTGGTTAAAATAGGAGAGGAAAACATTCTTTTTGTTTAAAGTAAGACTAGGTGGAGAGATGCTGAAACATTCAGGTCCAGGTCTGTAAAGAGGACTGAACTGAAGGAAAAGTATTCCATCAGTTCTTTTTTTTTTTTTTAATGGTCTAATATCTTTGCTGTCCTTTTCATAAGTTGTATTTCATGTTCATGTGTCTTAGCTGGGGCTTTGTTCTTCACAGGCAAATGGAATGACATCAGTCCCTTCAGACTGTTTCTTTTCTAATGCTGTGTGCCAGGTATGCAGATGCTGGAGATAATATTGCAAAAGGACCAAGAATTAATTTGGGTAGTTTTGCTTTCTGTGTTGGAAGTGAGCCCTTGTTTGTCTGTAAACAACCTCTAATGAACAGCTCAGGGAGAAGTGAAACCTTCAGATCACTGTAGGAGAAATAACAAGAAAAAGATGCTTAATCAAATTTTCTGTGTTCAAGAAATAGGTGAGGACCTCTGTATTTGATTTATCTAAAGCAAATATGAATGTTTAAATTAAACCCATTGGAAAAGCTTTTAACTGTGTTCATTTTATCTGTTGGTTCTACTTTAAAACTGGAGATAATGGCACCTGGTCTTTTATTATTTTTGTGGCCAATCTTGCCAAATAGAGACTACCTGCAAACGATACAGCCTTCTGGCATGTTAGCCACTCCTCCTAGCTAAGTATCATCAGCTCTCTCAGCAAGTTTCAGGGGAATCAAGAGATTCCACAAACCCAGGTTTAGAGTCCAGCACCTGGGGAGGAATAACCACAGGTGTCAGTACGAGTTAGGGACTTCTCTGAGGGGAAGGAGGAGAAAGATGTGGATGTTCTGGTGGATAATAGAGGTGACCATGAGTCAGCAGTGTGCCCTGATGGCCAAGAGGCAAATAAGATCCTGGGGTGCATTAAAAAGAGCATGGCTAGCAGGTCAAGGGAGGTAATCATTCCCCGCTGCTCTTCCCCAGTTAGGGATCATCTGGAGTACTGTATCCAGTTGTGAGCTCCCCAGCCCATGAAAGATGGGAAACTTTAATGAGAGTCCAGCAGAGTGCCACAAAGATGGTTAGGGGCCTGGAGCATCTTCCATATGAGGAAAGGCTGAGAGACCAGGGACTCTTCAACCTAGAGATGAGAAGACAGAGTTGATTTCATCAGCACTTATAAATATGTAATAGGTGAGAGTCGAGTGGATGGGGCCAGGCTCTTTTCAGTGATGCACTGTGACAGAACAATGGGCAATGAGCACAAACCAGTACATAAGAAGTTCCATACAAACTTGAGGAAAAACGTCATAATGATGAGGGTGACAGGGCACTGGAACAGACTGCCCAGAGAGGCTGTGAAGTCCCCCTCACTGGAGGTATTCAAAACCTGCCTGGACATTTTCCTGTGTAACCTGTTGTAGGGAACCTGCTGAAGCACGAGGTTTGGGCTTGATGATTTCCAACAGTCTTTTTCAATCCCTATAATTCTGTAATTATTAGGCGGGAAAATCTAAGTCAATTTATTTTGAATCTCAAAACAAAACATCCATCAATATAAATGTGGTTTTCTTAATAGAAAAATACTGTCAATGAAATTTGTCCTCTTCTAAATAGTAGAATGACCATATTGGCTGCTAGACATAAAATTAAGCTGATGCTTTAAGAGCAGTTTTTCTGCATTGGCTTTACTTCTGTCAGGAACCAGTCTGCTAGTTCCAAATTGGCGTCTCCTTTTTTTTTTTTTTCTTTTCTTTTTGAGGTGGAGGAAATGGAAGGACAAATATTATCTAACCCAGGTGAAGATGAAAAGGTAATGTTGCCAGACTACATAAATTCCTAAATGACTTTGATAAATAACATAAAATGAGATGCAGTTCTGTTATACCTGAGCCTAAATGAGGGTTAGCTTTCTTATTTCACTCCAAAATATTCCAGTGCTTTTTCTGACATACGAAGTTGATGGAAATGAAAAGCATCAGGGAGATGACATTGACGGGTATCATCATCCTCAAATGCTGGAAGCAGTAAATGCAGAAGTGTAGCATCTGTTCTGTAAAAGAGCAATTTGATACTATTCCTCTGGGAGCTACTTGAGCCATTCAGATAAAGAATCAAAAGTAGAAATTCCCATATGGAGTGGAAAATAATTCTGTGTTTTGCTGCCATGTCTTCTGATGCTTAGAGAAATGAGAAGGCCTTAGATCACTACCATCAAGTTTTGCGTAGCCATGATACCATGATAACTGTGTCAGTGCCATGAACAACTAGGTTCTGATGTCTTACTAGAAATGAGTTTCAGGAAATACAGGTTATATGAACTTAGGTATTTTTTATTCCCATTAGTTTCAATGAAATTACTGGTAAAATTCTCACAGGCTTCTGAGGTGAAGTCATGTTCATCCTTTTTGTCCTTATTCCAATGACTATTCCTGGTGTAGAGAATTCTGCTTCTAGCTGAAGCTCAAAAGGTGATGCTGAAGTTAATACGAAGATTTGTCCATTAAGATTTGTTTTCAGTCAAAAGTGAATGTTTGTCAGGAGGACTGAAGTCTTCTTTCAGTCAGTGTTGTAAAACTTAATTACAAAATGAACGATCATCAGAATGATTTCCTTTTCTCCTTAGTCTTTATAATATCCCATACTATGTGAATTCACATTCTAGTCTAAGATTAACATGAAAATTTATGTTAATCTGTAGATAATGGTAGAAATATGAAAATGGCATGTACATTTGGCAGTGAGAAAAATTAATTTTTAAAAATGACATGAAGAATGTGTTTCCAGAATACCTACTTCTGATGTTTCTATCAGTTCCTCCAGTTGTGGATCATGTGGCTTTCTATACATCTGAGGTCAATAACTCATCCTTCTCAGGGCAAAAATTGCTCTAATTTGTTTGAGTTATCCCAACCCACTCTTAAATGCATCTGTGCACAAACATATGCCTGTGGGAGCTTTTCTGGAGCTTTTTTCTCCTTTTTTCTATTCCTCTTATGAAAATAACCAAATAAAAAATCTGCTATCTTAAATTTGAAATTTTAATATGACTGTTGGATATGAGGAAATATACTCAGGGCACGGTCTCAAAATGCTGCACAACTGCTATGATGGACTGGAAAATATTCTATGCTCTTCTTAGGCTTAGAGACCTAAGACAGTCTGTATTCTTGATAAGGGTCTCCCACGCAGCCTGTATGATGAGGCATAGTGACTGTTCACTAGAATTGCAGGCAGTTTTTGTGGCTGCTGAGACTGGGAAAAAGATTATCTATCCTGCAGTCTATTAATGCTGATGTTACACATTCTACTTGAAGCAGCAGATTGCTCAGGCTTAAAAGTGTGCCAAAAGTGTCTTCATTGATTCCACAGTTGTTCTCTATGGAACAAAATCCAAAAGTTTTGAATTTGTATAAGATTGTGGAATTTTTTATGTCGTTATGTTTTTTCGTGAAGGCCACTGGTAAAGATGACTTTATTCCTCTACTGTATTTTCTTAAAATGCGAGAATTTCTTCCTCAAGCACTTATGTTGAAATCAGTAAGATTTGGAATTACATCAGTGATTGACGTTATTTTTTGTATCTTGAGTATAATTATCATGTTACAACTATTCCGCAAAGTACTGAGAAGTGGTTTGAATCATTGAGCTGAGTTTCTTTTTAAGCCTTGTTCTTGTGTTTTGTCACCTCACCCTGTTGGGCATATCCAGGACTATGTAGCCATTTCATTTTCAGTATGAATTGTCTTAGCATCTGTCACCCTTCAACAACTTTTTTTTTTAACTTAAAATGGAAGTGTTTTGCCAAATGTAGATCTTCAGTATACAGTTTTGCAGATGCTGTAGCAACATGAGGAAATCTGTTTGAATGCAGAGAAATATGTAGGGAGTAGTATCCGTACCCTAAACTGTTAGAAGGGCATCTGTGAACCTTTCAGACCTCATGATGATCCATTTGGTCTCTTAAGCATGCTGCTACTGAAATTAAGGAAGAAGTCTGATGCTGGAAACTCTTGCTGCAGGTACTTTTTTTTTAATAAGTGTTCTAATTTTTAGTTATATAGTTATTGTTATACCTGTGAAAACAAAGTACTCCATCCATCTAAGTATTTTAGCCCTGCAAATCATTCAAAGGATCTTTTATTCAAAGAAGCATGGTGTGGCTGGCTGTGCTGGTAAGAACTCTACAGACCACCAAACTCCAGCATTCTGAGGTTGGCAGAGTGAAGGGCAGCCACTCTGACACCTAAGATGGCAGCAGGTGGCCAGGGGTGAGGCTGGAGAGCATTGTGCTCTCTAACTCTGTGCTCTGTATTTATTCAAAAAAGAAATACAGGTTTTGCTCTGGTATATATTATGGTGGAGTTGACAACATGTGCCAAGTCCAAGCCTTGCAAAGGGAAGTATGTAGGTGCTTCTTTCTAAACACTTGTGTTAATTCTGGAACTTTTTCCTATGTTCTCCTGGATTGACCTATCTGAAAAATACCCTCAGTAGTGCTGGGGCAAATCACACTTTGGTCAGCTTCCTTTTTTATGGGGGAGGTTGAGCATCCTTAAAGAAATACTTGCAAAGAATGAAGCAGGAATAAGTTTTTAAGATGCCCCTGTGTTGTTTTAAACCAGGGATTTCTACCTGTCTAACTTGTAAGACTTCAGTACCTTTGCTTGTAACTTACAGCTTGCAGGCCATACAGCTGTGATCTGTTCAGAGGCTCAGCCAGACAAGTGGAGAAACTGATTAAGTACTGTGAGTGCAACAGTTGGGATCTGCTAATGTGTCTAACTACTGCTTCAGCCTATTGTGCAGAGCAATAGGAATGCAATGTAGGTAGATCATTGAAGTTTATCAATTGAATTGTTATTTATTGTGCATAAAGGAAACTATGTAGCCAATGTAACTCTCTCCTTAAAGCTTCTGGCCTGTAAGAAGAACTCCTTAATTTGCACTTCATATGGTAGAGTGGCTGCCATACAGCAGCTGTGTGGTGCTTTTCCATGTTGCATTATCAAAATGCTTTATTCATTGCCATTTTATCCATTGCAAAACTTTCTATTTCCATATGAAAAATGATTAACAGATATCACTTTGTTGTGAGAGTAACCCCACCAGTCCTTTGAAGTTTCTTCCCTTTCCACCTGCTAGAAGCTCTTGCACAGATAATGTCTGCTATGACGTCTTATCATTGTGTTAAAAGATAATGCAATATGTGATCAGTTTACTCTGTGCAAACTGCTGGATTAAAAGGATTTATTTGAAACATGCCTCTAACCCTGCAAACTGCTGACTTAAGGGCACAGCTGAAGGTATTAATGCTTTGCTGAATGTGATTTCATTTTCTAACGAAACGCAACAGAGCTTCAGGAGTGTCTGTTTCTCAAATAATTTTTGATGTTCACAGCAATCATGAGAACGATCAGTGTGCTGATGATGCTTGGAGCAATGTCTCAACAAAATAACTACGAAACCTGATGCTTAATTGAAAAGTTAGTGCTCTGCTCTTGAGAAGGCAGGTTGTTATTTTTAACTTTAACCTCACGTAAGGTAAAAGCAAAGAAAAATATTGGCTTCTCAGGATTCTCAGTGTGATCACTGACTGTTTCTGATTATTTCCTTTTTCTTTTAGGGAACTGTTAATTTCATTCTGTTGTTCTACTACTAACATATTCAATTCATAATATGGGTCATTTTTTCCCCTTAATTGCATAAACTCAGGCTCTGGTTTTTAATAGACCATAACAGTTGCTGGTGAAGCACTTGTATCTTTTTGCAGGAAATAGGTGGGACATCACACGTTATTCTGACTAAATTTTTTTCATGTGTGGTTTTGTAATAGACTAAACATCATTGGGTCCATTTTAGTGTCAATTTAGCTTTAATTCCCTTCTTCTGAATCTCAACTGGAATAGCTTCATAAAGGGTACGTGTGGTGATATTGAAAAGAAACAAAATCCAATTTTCACATAATGCTTTTTGCTGTATGTATTTATATATATCTATATGTGTATCTGTATATAACAGAGAAGCTGATACATGTCCAGCAGCCTCCTGTGCCCTGTCACATGGGCGCTTCCTGTGCGTCTGAAGTACCGGCGTGTTGTTAAGGTAGCTCCTGACTGTGTTGGCGTTGGCATCTTCTTCCTTGCTGCTTCATTACATTCATTCTGTGCTCTGCTGTGCTCATACTGTTGTCACCATCAGCTTTAGTTGTGAATGATAACCAGGTAAAGGAACACAAATTAGACTTGGTTATAGTAAACAAAGAAAGGAAAATCAGCATTTGATGTGGAAGTCCCAGTGCATGCAGCAACTGACCCAGATCATTATTAGGCTCAGTGCTTATTCAAAGTAGCAATGAAGCTGAGCAGACTGCAGGTTGTATCCCAGGGGCTGAAAAGAGATGTAGTGATGGTTTAAAACTGGATTGAGATGGGTGTCATTGACTGAAGGTGTTCCCTCAGCTCAGGTATACCTGAGCATGCGTCAAGTCCTGAATTGCTGGCGTTTAGCTTTAGAGCTTCAGGGCAAGCTGCTTCCAGCCCAAGTTTATCTTCCCAGGGCAGGACGCTGTTGGGGTGCCAGAGTTGCCCTGGGGCAGGCTTCTTCAAGGACAATGGCATTTCCAGGCCCCCCATAGCTGCCTGTAGCAGGAGTGGCTTCAGCACGTGTCCTCAGCCTCTTCCTGCCTCCCTGCACGTCCTGGGCAGCACCTGCCTTTTGCTTCAGCATTGCACTCTCTTGGGAGTCATTCTTTTCATGCAGGAATGATATAGAAAATTGTATCTAGGAAAATATGTATTTATATCATTTATACAATATATTTATAGAAATACTGTGTATATATTAGATTGTATATTTGTAAGAAAAAACACCTTCAGTGAAAGCTACAATTCCAAATAGGTTGTGTGCTAAGGCCTAGACTGTGTTTATTAGCAGAAGAGTAAATTACTTCAGATATATAAAACATATACACACACAGAATTAGACAAGATGAAGTATTGGAATGAAGGTGTTGTATTTGTAGTGCTTTTCCTCAGCATGCTGGACTTGTCAAACTGTAATGTTCGGCCTTAAATTTGAATTAATGGTCTCCAGCAGTTTGTTATGGTTTTGCCAGTTGGTGGTTTAAGGCGTTTTATTTGCTAAGGTGACATTTCTGACTAGCAACAAACTGACTATTAGATTATGTCAACCTAGTGGGTGTTATCAACATCAATATTATTTTCACTTGAAACAAAACGGGATGGCAGCTTACAAGAGCGGGTTTTGCCCAGGGATGAATTGATTTTCCATCATTTCTGGTCCTCCAAGACAGCTAGCTGGAAACAGCATTTGAATTCTCTCTTCTGCTATTAAGCATGCTGAATTTAGACTTGAGCTGCAGCAAAACCACTGCATTGAAACTGTATAAACCCATGCTGGCTGAGAATGTTATCTGTGGTGCATCAGAAGCCTTGCTCAAATTGAATTAGCTGCTTGATCGTTTTGACAAGATTAAAATGGCCTCAAATATTTCTGATGCCTTTAAAGCAGAGAAGCTGGCTGAAATCCATCTTGTTCTAGTGCCATTACTCTTGACCAGCCACATATGGGGAAAAGAAACTGCTCGTTTGTCTGTCCTATAGCCTCTAGAGTCTGCTTTTAAAATGGATTACATAGATAAAATAGATCGGTCTTAAAACAAACAAACAAAATATCAAACACCAAAAACCCCAAAATCTAGGAAATCTGATGAATAATTAGCATCTTGGTTATTCCTTCCAGAACCAGTCCTAGTGACACATGGAATCACTTGAATAAAAGATATTTATTAATCCCATAGTTTCTGTGATCAACATGCAGTGAGTTTACCTGTCCTACATCGATAACTCAGAACAAATTGAAGAAACACCCTCACACATCAGATAGTAGTCAATTAATTCGTTTGTTTTCTACCTCCTCTGGTTTCTTGCCATCAATAAATAGAAGTTGATCTTTCCCTTCTACTTTGACAGTTTTCATATTAACTGAAGGCAGATCTGGGCCATTTGCTAGCTGTCAGTTAACTGACATTTAATGTCCGCTCCTTTTTTAGAACTTCCCTTGAACCAATTTACAGAACATTGCATGCGAGGTGGCAAGAGGGAGAGATGTGCCTTCAGCCAGGCAGGAGTCTGCTCTAGACAACTTAGGATAACAGAATGTTCTTCCATCTTTTTTGTTTTGTTTCTTTCCCCTTTCATCTGGAAGCCAGCATCTTAACAGGTCCGTTTAAACTATTGGGGGGAAATAAATAACAAGAATATATTTGCAATCTTATTACAAATTGCATGGAGGAGTTTTGTTTTACCTTTGTACAGCCTGCACAAGTGGTGAAATAACAGTGTAAGTTAGAAAATAATGATAATGATCACCCAAAGTGATCAAAGTAAAGCAAATATAAATGACAGTAATGTACCACAATTGCACTCGCAGGGTACAGAATACTTGAGAGCTAATTCTTCAGGAATGTTTAAAATTCCAGCATTATTGCAGAATTCTGGGGCTGACCTTTGTAGCAAAGGCTGAAACAAGTGGCTTAGGCTTTGTGGAATAGTCTTTCAAATATCCTACGTATGTTTCTGTTTAGTATGGTGAGCTGAGTACATCTTTTCTTACAGATATCTAACATTTATCACTAGTTTCTGACTGTTTTTAAGAGTCACAAGTATATATTCTAAAATAGGAGTAGTTGAAAATAAGAACCCATGTACCATCATACCCATGTGAAGATAATGGATACATGAGTTTCTGCCCAGGAGCATCATGGTAAAAGCATATTTATGTGGCTGATTACAAAATGACATAGTATACCTTAAAGCTCAAGAACTGAACTTTAACAGCAGCTCCTGTGCAAAGGTGGGGAGTTCCCACATAAGCTTCTCATGGCCACTTCTTCACAGCTCTTTTCCCAGCAGCCTGATTCAAGGCTGCATGTCAGAACTGGTGCTCGAAGCACTCAGGGTCTGACAGCTCTAATTCCTGCAGCTCAGCACTAAGATAAGACTGGACTTTTACTACATCTATTGCTAAGTATAGCTGAACTTTTGCTTTATAGGCAATCGAGTTGCTCTGTTCTTTAAACATATTTTTTTTTCCGATTCAATTTCAAGCCACTTTTCTAAGTGAAGGGCTAGATTGCAGCTGCCATATTCACTCATGTTTGATAAAGTGCAAATCTCTGACAAATAAAGCTTCAAAGTTCATTAAGTGAGAAGTATGGATCCTTAAATCAAAATTCAATGCTTTGCAATACTTTGTGGTCTCATACCCTACCATTTCAATAGAAACCAAAATAGAAACTGTACAGTCTGGTTTAGGTTTGATATTTTTCTTATTTTTAGGGAACAACAACAAATATCTTCCTGTCTCAAGTGCTTCATAGCAGAAGAACCTCATAATGTTCAGTCAAATGCAGATACGCCGGTTTGTGTTAGAGCAGGGAGATCTAAACAGCCACGTAACTTGATTATTTTTTAGTGAACAGTGAAAATGCCAGGGCAACTTACTGAATAAAATGCCACTGCTCCTACATTTATTACAGACATAGAATATGACCTAATGATATAATCTTGTATAATTATTACATAAATTGAAGCTACATAATGCTTTCGTTAGTTTCTTTATTTCCCTTTTTATGTGGGAGAAATTCATGTTAGGTCAAGGGTTATTTTCAAATTGATTCATATGAATTAAAAATATGGAAATGTGATAAGGTTTTGTGACCATTAAAGTTTTGCAATAGAAGTAAGTATTTTAATTATTTTAATTTGTTAATCCTGTTGTTACATATTGCAATGGCAGTATTTTCCTCAATTAGCATGAAAAAAAATTTTTACTCTTGATATTGATTTATTCATGATTATCTTGTGCTTTTGAGAAGAAGCACAAGGAACCTGTAGCTTTCAGAATGGTTATGTTTTTCCTCAGTCTAAGAAAGGCTTGCAAATTTAAACATTAACAGGTAATAAAAGCCAGATGCTAGTAACCTTCCATTTAATGCTGGAGCTTTAACAAAATCTTTTTCTGAGCCTTTCTGAACCTGTACTGTCACACATATCTGTGAGATATTTACAGCCATAGCCTCAACCCTAGTCCAGTTCTTAACCCAAAGGCAAATGACCACTGGGTGCAACTCCACTGCTCCAAAATCCACTCTGGAATATTACTTTCTATTCCTTCACTCCAAAGGGACTATCAGGCTACCTAGTTGTTTCACATTCTTGCTGGGTCAAGGAGAGTGAGCAGGTAAAAGGGCACTGCTATGTTTTTCAGTGTGAACAGAAGGCTTTAGTCCCGCAGAAAACATAATGAAGATTACTGAAATCAAGGCTGAAGGATTCCATACAACTGTGGTAGAGGTGCCTAAATAAATGGAGGACATATCTGTGAGATATTTACAGCCATAGCCTCAACCCTAGTCCAGTTCTTAACCCAAAGGCAAATGACCACTGGGTGCAACTCCACTGCTCCAAAATCCACTCTGGAATATTACTTTCTATTCCTTCACTCCAAAGGGACTATCAGGCTACCTAGTTGTTTCACATTCTTGCTGGGTCAAGGAGAGTGAGCAGGTAAAAGGGCACTGCTATGTTTTTCAGTGTGAACAGAAGGCTTTAGTCCCGCAGAAAACATAATGAAGATTACTGAAATCAAGGCTGAAGGATTCCATACAACTGTGGTAGAGGTGCCTAAATAAATGGAGGACATAAGACTGTGAGTCACTAATGGAGGTAGCTAATATGCAGTGAGGTATGGCTTAGGACATGGTAGGATCATTTTGTTATTTTCTAATCAATCTTGGATAGCTTTTGGGGCTATTCTGCAGCATTCAGTTCCATCCTGCATTGGATAGAGTCAGTGTGCATGCCTGAAGCAATGTATTGGAGGTGCAATGCATTTTACACCTTATATAGTGCCAGTGTTCTGTCACAGTTTCTGGGTATGGGTGAAAGCTGGGGTATGAGATGTCATCTACAGCTGCCCTTTGTTCCTGCTCTGTCCAGAGAGCCAATTGTGGTGTTCAGAAAGGATAAAATGGACCATAGAATCACTCTCACTTCACCTGTCCAGCTATTTTTGGTTCTCTGCCCTTCTCTGCAGGAGAAGGTAAATGGGGGTTAAAATGTCTGTCTGAGACTTTCATCCATGAGCAGGTAGAAAATACTCCTGGGAGGGAGGAAGTCAGTAACCTTCCAAAGAAGGAGGGGCCTCTAACAAATCTTAGAAAGGCAAGGGGAAGGTTTGGAATATTTACTTGTAGGAGTTTGAGGGTAGGTAGGAATAAGAACTATCAGCACAAGTCTTCAGAAGTGTAAAGTACTGGATGCTTATCACTCAGGTCTTTGAGTGTTTAGGGCCCTATAAGATTCCCAGATTCAGTGAAATAGAACTATGGCTCCATTTGGAGATCCAAAGGATGCTTTGGGGAAACATATTTTGTAGACAGTTTCTAGAATTACACTTAATTAATTAGTGGGAAAGATATAGCTGTGATATATGGAACATTCAGCGCCCTATCAGTGAAAAAGTACCAGCTCCAATGCATACTCTGCAAAACTCTGGTATAATTAGAACTTAATGATTTTTCTCATTTGAATTATTCATTTCTAACTTTCTTGATCTCCCAAATAATCCAACTGTTTTTTTATAGGCAAGTTATAAAGCAGGACTTGAGTTGATGGGTTTGATGCATAAATTTGCATCTTCCTACCTCCGTAAGGATGGATCCGTTGTGAATGCAATTGCTTTCTGTGCCAGCAGAAGCTTTACCATCCTCTGACAAACTAGAACCTGTAGAAATTCAGATGTAATTGAGAAGGTGCTTTTTTCAAGAAACGTCAGGTTTTGATTTAAGTATCCCCAAATTTCAAACTAAAAGGGGGTAAATTTAGTTTGGATCTAAGAATGTATATATTTATATTTAGAATAAGGGTGGTGAGGCACAAGAACAGGCCCACCCAGAGAGGCAGTGGGTGGGTGTCCTTTCCTTGGAGACACCCAAGGTCAGGCTGGAGGGGTTCTGAGCACCTGATGGAGTTGTAGGTGTCTCTGTTCATTGCAGGGGAGCTGGACTAGATGACCTGTAAGGGTCCTTTCCAACTGAAATGAATCTGTGAATTTTGTTGTCGCAATTTTGTTTACTGGCTTCTAAGTGTAGGATTTTCTTCCCGTGCGCTGTCCTAATAGACTGTGATAATTTTTATGGAGTCTGAATTCCTAGTACAACTCTTCTACTGCATGAAGTGAACTAAGTTGCCTGGGAAACAAGCAGCTGCAAGAAGATATTCCTAACAGAAGCCAAACTTTTTTGTTTAACAGTTGATGTTACTGTTTGAGCGCCCGTTCATGTGCAGGGGAGAGTATTACCATTATTTCTCCCACCACTCCCCTTTTTTATGCATAAAAGAAAATACATTAAAGTGTAGTGCAGTCCTGAAGGGTGCATGAATGCTTGTTTGTGGGTAGGGTGTCAAAGCAGTAGCGTCCTAGCAAGAGTATTTTGCGGGGGAACTTAGAATGTGCTTCACAGAGCAGTGCCCAGCAATGTTGGGGTCTGGTTTTTGCTGTGCCCCTCCCTCTGCAGTTGTCATCTATTTTGTTCTGCCTGTTTCAGTTACTGAAAGTAGCATCCTTCTGTTTGCTTACCCTACTTTATTGCACCAGTGCCCAATATCTCAGTGAAAAAGTAAGCCCCCACTTCCCCTTGCTAAATACAGAGCAGACAGATGGTCCCTGGCCTGAAGACCCCAAGGTCTGTTTTCGAAACCTGGGCTAGCATTTATAAAAGGCTTACATGAAGTACTTTGTTACACTATTCAGCAAGCAGCGTCTCCTGCCAGCAGCTCTGCCAATTCCCCCTGTCCAGGGGGCAGGCAGCTGCGGTGGGCTGCTCAGACTCCCCAAATGTGCCAGGCTGGCTGGAGCAGTGCCACGAGGAGCAGCTGCCCCCAACTCTTCCCTGTGCTCTCAGCTGTGCTTTCCTCACACTGTGATGCTATGGGCACCCAGGGATGTCTCGTCTCTGTTGTGTCCCTCAGGGCAAAGTGGGGAGGAGGGCAGGGTCTGGCCTCTGGGCCTAATTTCAGCGCAGTTTCGGGGCCTTGACAAGTAATTCAGCATCAAGGATAGATAGGCTTTCCTATTCTAACTGATCCATAATAGCAAACCAACAGTGTGATTTGTCGCCCTTCTGCTATAAATGCTATGCGTCCATTTGAAATCATAGGGAATTAGATTCCTTTGGGGCTATGAGCTGAAACAGCTGCATGCCAAAAATAATAGGAGGGGGCAGCAGAGATTGCATTTTACCTCTTCTGTACCAGACTTTTTGTTTTCCTTACTGCCTCCCATCAGCTGATGAGCATCTCAAAATCCATGGTTTGTCATTACGTAAAGAGCAAATTGTGTTTTTTTTCCTTCATTTGTGGAAAAGAAAAATACTACCTCAGCACATGCCCACGTCCTGTACTGTTTCTGCTTCCAATGACAGATGTTTCAGAGGTTGCTGGGCTCTGGAATTGCCCCAGTTCTCTTGTGCTTCCTAGAAGTCTGCTGTAGAAATGGTGAACTGAAATGTAAAACAGCAGAAGCCTGAGAAGCAGTGTTTTGCCAATGGATAGAACAGTCTGTTACTTGCTTAATTAGTTATGTTAAACAACTTGAGCTTTGGCATTATTAAAAAATTCATTTAATCGTAGTAAATAATGGGGATTATAATTGAAATTATGACCTTTGCCTCTTGCAGAGATGCTAAGTTGTGCCAAGTTTGCTTCATACTTGCTAAATCAGTGCTGATCGATGACTGGCAATGGCCAGACATAATAATGTATTTGCAATTTGCACTTCTTTAACACCCTGGGGGAAGGGAAGCCGGTTAAAATGTGTTTTGAGGATCTGAGGGGAAAAGCAAACATTATCTGCTACACAAAAAGTGGAAAATGATTGAAAATAAAATTAGGAAAGTGTCAGTATGTGTTGCTTGTGCAAATGTACTACCGGCCATTGAGAATAATTTCTGATCCAAAACTGTTACATCATGGTTTCAGGAGACCTTAAGCTAAAGAGGAGTGAGGAGTAAGTGGAAGTGGACTACATTGCTGCTAGTTTCTAAAGTTTGGTTAGAAAGTCAAGATTGAAATAAAAAATAAAATGAGTCCTGGAAGAAGCCAACATGTTCATCATGTGATTGTACAAATGCCTATATATAGAGCATCAGCAAGTACTGCGAATTGATGGTTTAGAAAGATAATGCTCAGTGGTTAAGCTGTTCTAGGACTGTGCAGCAGTAGCTTCACACCCTGCATTTTTTCTGCTAAAATATCACAGATTACCTCATGGAGGAAAGAGACAGTAAGTAATGGATTTCATGCGTAAGGGTCTAGTTGTGTTAAATACGTGCGCTCACACTTGGCAAACAACAAACAGCCCAAAAGGGAAACACTGGCTCATACTGAACTAGAATGTATTTGTCAGTAGTTTACACGAACGTATCTACTGTTCAGACATATATTCTGATCAGATAATGGATGAGAAAACTCTACCGTTAAATTCTCTCTGCAGCCATAATGCACTCTTATCAGCCCACAATTGGCAAGGGTTTGGTTGCAATAGCCCTTCCCTGTAAAATAGTGCTCTGATTTCTATCTAAATAGAAGCCCAATGTGGCTATATGTGGAGGGGGGAAAAAGCAAAAAACGAAAAGAAATCATTTTGAAGGAAATGCTAACTGCAAGCTTCCTAAGTACTGTTGTGTGGCACAGAGCAGGATGATGCTAGTCCCCCTTGCCTCAGGCCACCATGCTGAAGGGCCATCTCCAGCCCAGCAGGGAATGCAGATGGGGAATTTGGGAAAACATCACCACGTAGATCCCACTGTGCCAGTGAAGGAAGAACCTAATCCAGGAGCAAACTCCTCCCAGCAGAGGAGTAACGCTTCCTCAGTCTATCACTATAGCAATAAGCAATGTGAATTTTCCTTCCTCTGCTGTAATTTGCTTGGAAAAAGTTGGCCATGTTTCCCCATTATTAATGTAGCTTAAAGAGTAACAGTAAACAAGCAAATATAAAACAAATGAACAAAAATAATCGCAGCAAAAAATTAAAGAGGATCTTGACCTTGGATGGCTTTGACAGAATCTGCATCACGTGTGCTGGATCTGGAATAGTTGCAGATAGAGACCTGGATCTGCTGCTAGTTTAACAAGTGCCTAAGGCAGAAATTTGTTTGCCTGCAGAAACTGAATGTTGGAGAAAGAAGCCATAAGCTATCCACTGGCAATGTATGATGAACTAAAAATAAGTATGTCAAACCTGATTGGTCCTCTATGTAATGCAGCGCCTACGGTGTCTTTTTAGATGCACTTGGTCTTCTCTATAATAGGAATAAACTTTCTGATGACTATAGCGAGAAGCTGTGAATAATATTGCGCAGGAAATACATCTACAAGAGAAACAGTGGATTCTTCCTGGTGAGATCTAAGGCTTAAAAGCAATTGACAATCTTATGTCATTTGAACTAGTAACTGTACACATTAATGTTCAGAAGCAGGATACTAGAAGCAATATGCAACAGTGGCAGAAGTCAGTGGAAATCATTACATGTTTGAGGTCTAAGCATAATAGCCACAATTTTATCCCAGGACCCCACAGTGATAGATTCTCTATAAATGCAAAACCGAAAGGCAGTCTCTGGCAATGTAATCAGCATATTTCTGTATTTCATGATAGAATTATTTATATTTTCTAAATGTATTTAACATATTTTTGTATTTCACAATACGAAATATATAGGAGAAAACTCCAGTATGTAATGCGCTGTGACTGCTGCTATGATTTATTTAACTTTTTACTGCGATTGCAAACAGTTGAGCCCCATTTTTCCATGCAATTTGAAAAGACAGAGTTAGTGAAAATTTGGTAACAGGAAACTTATGATCTAAAAGGCTGGACAAATAAGGCAAAGAAGATGGTGTACACTGCAGAAAGTTCAACCAGCTGAGAAGGATGTCATGTCAGTGTGTCTTTAAGAAAGGGCATTCTTAATTCATGAAAGCACTTTGTACAGACCAGCTGGTGATAACTGGGGAGAAACTGTAGCTTCCTGTTGTTCACAAATGGTGGGGGCCCTTCTGGGGCACCTAATGAGGGTGACTGATGTCAACATGAGCAGAAGAGGACTTAAAGATTGTCTCGGTTGTTGTCAGTAGAAACTGGAAGTAAATCATTAGAAAGTTACTTTAAAGGAAAGTAAGATGCCTGAAAGTCCTATTATTGCTACTCCTGTAAAATCCCATCAATTCCCCCAGGCAAGATATAAATAGTGTCTATAAACAATTAGAATGAATCAAATATACTCCTTCTGGTTTGATTTAGATTACTCTTTAATTAAGTAATGTGCTTCCCTGAGACCAGCTTTATGTCGTCCTAAAAGGTTTTGGCTACAAAATGAGATCGCCTACTGAATGACTGCACAACCACAAGGACTATTAATGATCTTTTAGGAAGTGCTGCGTTACCTTAGTCTGAAAAATGTTGCTTCTGTGTGGCAACATTTACATATACCATTGAATGTTCATGTTACATAAAAATCATTATAATGAAATTCCACTTAGCAATATTAATTTCTGTGTAGTTAATGCTGCTTGGCAGCTTCAGGAACATTTTTTTTTTTTAATTATTTCAATAACCTTGTTCAGCAATCTACTGAGCAGGTATTTAACTCCCTCTGAGGTAAGTGCTGAAGCTCCATCAACGTGATGTCTTTCAGCTGAAGGTTTGTCCCAACTGACTTAAGACGCAACCACGTACTTTCCCAAACTGAGATCACAGAGGATGACATTCATCTCTTTAAGTTGGTAAGAAGCCCATAAAATATTTCAAGGAGGTTTATGTGAGGGTGGGGTTGGGGCTGGTAACCTTAATTATTTAGGAGAAAATAGGAGTGTATGTAAATACAGAAATATCTTCAGCCTTCAGAGAGAAAACGCCTTAATGATCAAATTTCACTAATGATCTCAAATATAATCTGTGATAAATCTTTTTACTCCACTTTCTAATTCAGTGGTCTATAAAGCAATTACAGTTCAGAATCATCATTTTGCTTAATAGACTGTACAGTGTTGTTGGTTTTCGTTCATTGTGGACAATGTATTTTTAATTAATCATGTAGTACGTTATTGGGTTTTGTTATTTATAACATAAAAGCTAGAGGTCACCAAATATGTAGTCCACTCAGCTATAATGTGTTTACTTTTTAACATGTACACATTGTGCCTTGTTTTCTGCACTAAAACTGAACCCTGAGAGGAGTGTGGTTCCAATTTTTTCCATTGCTGACTGTGTGGTTCTGTATGGCAGATGATACTGTAGGAAATGTTTGAGGTAAAGCTATTTTACTGTTTTCTAGTTTTCAGCTTAAAAGAAAAACAGTTATTTCATCAGTACTTGCAAGTATAATTTCTTGGATCCTAATGCAGCTGTGAAGCAGGAGAAGGGAAAGTCTGTTTACTGAGCTGTCAGCAGAGGACTGTTTCTTTTCCTGTGCCCACTCAAGGTGTGTGCTATCCACTCTGCCACGTGGAATCACCGCACGAGGTGGCTGGGGTTGCAGTGCTCTCCTGCATGCCAGGCAGGGATGCTCCTGGGAGCCAGGCTTTTTGGGAACTGCTGGAAGCTCATGGCTGGAACCAGTAGACACTGGGAAAAGGTGGGTTTTGAAGTCTGCTGTGTTGTTTTTAGGAAGCAAAGAGCATTCTGTGTGTGGGAGACTTGCTGCAAGACATAGGTTTAGATGTGAAGGTTATTCAAGAGTGGCATAGGTGATACTCAGCAGAGAGAACAGTGAGGAGCTTCCCTGTGGAGCTGCACAATCTGAGGGTGTTTAGTTGCTGAAGATGTTAGCAATACTGAACCAAGCAGATGCACCTTTACGATCCTGCTGATGAACCTTTTTTGGGGGGAAAGACCTGAGATTAATTGGTCTTCAGTCTGAAATAATTTAACTTATATTAAAATCATGAAACCAAGAGAACTTGGCAGTGAAAATAATACCTTTACATTTAGAGTTCCGTGAGAATCTGCTGTTTTTTGTGTGCATTGTATTACTTTTCATGTCTGTTGAACAGATGCAGCAAGATGCATGATTTATTGGCTCCTTTCTGACAGTCCCGGGGTAGTTAGTTGGTTTTATACACTGTTGTTGTAATAGTTTGTGAATATTTTATCTGTTGCCAAAGACTCTGTTCTCTTCTTGGATTACAGTCCTTTTAAGTTCTGGAAAGGACAAAGAGGTGTAAGGCACTGAAGGGAGCCTGAGAGTGGAGCTGGCAAAAATGTCAAGGTGACATGTTTCCCATTTAAGAAACAGCTTAGCATGATAGGTACTGGGAGGCAAATAAGTTTCCAAAATCAGATTCCTAAACACCCACATCGTTCTTACCAAAGATTAATACTTTGAATTTTGAAGGCACCCATTTTAGTCCCCTTCATGCTTTCGCAGTAAGCCTAGCTTTTTGAACAGCTAAGCCATGTAAAGTGTCACTGATTCAGATGGAATTTATTTTCCAGTGTAATTAGACGTGTGAATAATCTTTATGAAGAACAAAGTCTAATGTGCTATGCGCAGTACAGCAGCACTTTCTTTGTCCATTAGGTTACTTCTTGAATTTTCATACATTAATTGTAGTTAATGCAGTAGTAATTTCTGAAGCACAGTGTGTTTGCTGGGTTTCCTTCCTGCGAGAATAGCAGGAGTTTGGTGATCCCACCCTATCCTTTCTAAGAATGAGATGATGACCACTGCTGGATGCAGTCAATGGTGGTTTGCCTGTGAATATCTGTGAATTTAGGCCATCCCAGAGGCCCTCCTCCCCTACACTGCCAGCAAGCAGGCTTCTTGCAGCAGTTCCCAGCATGTCGCTGCACCTCTGAGCATGGCTGCAGCATTGCTTTAAGAACCCTTCAGATACTTTTGATCAGCAAAATGATCCTGTTGGGACTGCACCAATTTTGTTCAGAGCTGCTTGGGTGGCTCCTGTGCTTTTCCTAACCTGTACAGAGAGGTGTGCAGTGTAATCACACCAAACAGAATTACTCATACCTGACACACATGATGCATGTTCTTTGTACTTGTCAGTTGTTTTAAAGTGAACGTTATTACTTGTTCATATGGTCAATAAACAATCTTTATAGAAGTGACTGGAGAAGGAGCAGAAGATGATGACAAGCCCAAAGCAGCAGTGTTAGGGATCAGTGCTCAAAGTAATGGTCAACAAATGTATAAATTACCTTACCAAGGCAGTGGGGTTTTTTTGAAAATGTTTGAGTTGGCTGACAAATGTATTTATGTAATATATGAGTAGTATCATTTTAAACTGAATTCAGAATTCAACAAATAGACTTTAAAGTGCATATTTCCTGAATGGCATGAGGAAGTATATGGCTTGGTAGGCAGCACAGCTGTGCACAAAGTTGTTGGTACTTGCTGCTTTCCAATGCTCAGTTCTGGGAGCCCTATAGTTACCTAAGAACTTTTTACAGAGCCCTGGGATAAGGGTGTAGGGGCTGCCAGGGATATGCAGCTTTGCCAGGCTGGGCTGCAGGGCTCAGCACCATGCTAGTGGAAGATGCTCTGACAGACACACTACCTCTGCTCTGCTGTGAGAGTGTGTGGCCTTGGCAGCTCCCAGGTTGTGTTTGATAAGCATCCTAATGAAAAAGTAAAGCCTGGAGTGTGCACTGGTAGAGGAAGGGAGGGAAAATGGAGAAGAACCTGTTTGCTTGTTTTGATAGGCATGTATCTCACAATGAGCGTCTTCCTTGAGATGTCTGATTTCTTGTAATTATCGAGTTTCTTTTTCAAGTTCCTTTCCTTAGTTTCAGTTGTCACTAAGGAAGAGTCTTAGGTGAGTAGTTTGAAGTAAAATCTCACTGAGCTCTGCTGTCTCTGACTTTAGAAGGCAAGAACAATTTTTGCCATCTCTGTTATCCCCTTACTGAGGCATGCGGCTGAAGAGCTGTCCCAAATAATCTTCCACTGGGATCTGTGTGATACCTCAAAAATACTCTTTCCCCAGCAGCTATGTCATACACTCTGTTGGCAACGAAAACATGAAGCTGAGTAACAAATCCAATTCTCTCCTGTGTTCAGAAGTGACCTAAATGAGGCAGAACTTCACTAACGGCTATGAGAGTTTGCAGCAGATGAAACTTTCCCTGACAGCAAGCAGAGTATGCTGTTCTATCTCTTGTGAAATACTCACAGTAAAACAATCCATTTCTCTTATGTTCATATAGGTGATGCAGTTGAAATCCAGTTGGGCAGATCTGTAGGTCTCTCAGATGACTTGGAGACTACAAATGCAATGTATTTGTTTGATACTGAGACATTGCAATTAGATAATTTGAGGAGGAAAACATTGAGGAATTTTGCAGGGTTTTTTGTTGTGTTTGTTTTTTGCTTTTGTCATCTTTTCCCACAACTTATGCCGTTCAATAATAAATAGATAATACTGTTTGTTATTTGAGATATGTTTTGCCTACATTCAGTACTCAGAAATGTTGGAGGACCGTCATCCAAATGAGTGAGGTTGAGCTTAGTGCCCACCTTTGGGTTTTGAAAAGATCCTGTAAGAACAGCCATAAGTGCCACCTTCTCTGAGGCCTGTTTCTGTAGCATTGACCTCTCTTTGCTGCCATTAATATGTCCATACTGAGTGGAAATAAGGAAAGTAGTGTAGTGATTGTATAGCATGGTACTTAACGTTTTATGGCTGAAAAGATAAAACTAGGCTACACACCTGCTGTTAAACCTCAATCTCACCTCTAAACCTTTCAGCTGATGTCAAACCTTGGGATGATTCAATACAATTTAAAAAGAAAATATGTTTCACAAGTGTTATAAGAGGAAAAAAAATTACAATATTTTTTCCCCATTGAGGATGAAAGCAGGAGCCTGCTTTCTGTACTGCAGTCTGCCATAGAAATGCAAATTGCTAAAAGAGATATTTTACTCTCAGGCAGTGCAAAGGAGTGCACTTTAATAGGTAAGAGCTCAGGTCTATATTTAAAAGAAAGCCAGGAAACTCATGATCATATAAAAATACACAGGGCTGTAAAGATGGTCTTTCTTAAGAAATAGAATGGACATTACTATAGATTCTGTTCTGGGTAACATTGGTTTGGAAAGTGTACTACATTTGATGGGCATGTTTTCCTGCTCTCTTGAGAAGGAACTGGGGTCTTAAGTTAACCTTAATTCATATATATACTCCTGTTAGTACAGATTATTCCAATTTAAAAGACAAGTCTACTTTGATGGACAGAAAAACCCAGCTTTTCATCTTCAGCATCTGGAGGATGCTGTCAGGACAAGACAGAGTTTATTTATACTTTTATTTCAGAAAAAATATATATTTTCACAGTGTTCATTTCATTGTCATTTGTCAAAGCATTATAACTCATTGTAAATCATACGGTGATTTTTATTTTCCTGGTATATTTCTTGCAATAGTTAACCCCAATGAGATCTAAGTGATGCTATTCTTAAGTTCCCATTCAGAGAGTACTTTAGTTTAAGTTTTTTTATCCAAGTATATTTGCTCAAGGACTCAAATGGTCACAGGGAGCAAAGGTTATCAGTACACCTTATGGAAAAAAAATATATACCAATTTGCTTTTGACTCTGTCAGTGCTTGAGGTGAAGTCTCATTTTATTGCAAAGTTCTGCCCGTGGATCTGTTGGAGGAGCCATGTTCTGCAGCCTGGCTGACTGCTGTGCTCCCACTGCAGCTGTGGTGTGCCCTTATGGGACTGGATTGATGCCGTGTGTGCCTGCCTGAATATGTCAAGATCAAATGAAGCGATCTGAAATAAGATAATCAGGGTGTAATATGGTTGCTATGGGAATGACACCAAGACTGAGTCTGTCATATTTTCTAAAGGAATTCCCTAATGTGAAAGCAATAGGGTAGTTTTGTACAAAATGACACTGAGGAAAGGAAGGAAGAGGGGGAAAAGATGGTCACTCTTGGTGGACCATCCTATTTTAAAGAACATGGAAGGCTTTTACATCCCTGATGTAAAATTGCATGCTTGTATTGAGATGCGTGATATGGTAAAAACTTGACAGAGAATGGCTGAAGGAAGCTGAGCAAAGCAGGTTGGAGAGCAAGTTGCTACAGTGTATACCAGAGCAGACTGGGAAGGCGATGGGAGCCTCAGGGAAATTGCAGCTCTGTGATTGGAGACTTAGGAAAAATAGCTTGTGCTTATGTGCTGTGTCCATTTTTTGCTGTAACGTGACTGACTTTTCACTGCAGCACTGCCAGTCCTGATCTGATGGCTCAGAAGGGATCTCCAGGCAAGACATCAGACCACTGTGACTTTGTACTTAATCTTTCTCTAACCCCAAAGTGAACTACTCAGATTTGATTAAAGTGTAATGTGTTCTAGCCAGTCTTTATCTCATTTCAAGCACTTAGTTCATGTATTCCCAACCCTAGTTTAGATGTCTAGAAAGGACCTACTGGTGAGCTCAGGGACACTTCAGATCTAATAGGACTAAGATTAATCACCTATAACTAACTGTTTGAAGAGAATGAGTTGTTAAAGTGCTCTATCATATCATACTAAATAAAATACATTATTTTGAGCAGAATGTAAGAGGTTTGAGACTACAGAATACTTTTCCAAAGCTATAAAATTGGATGTGAAGTGAGAGACTGTCTTAAAACTAAAATATATGGGCAGAAAAAAAGACACAAGTTGAATATGAAAATAGAATAGCTGTTTGATGATCTGAGGTGAATTTAATGAATTTACAGTTATCTGAATATTGTTGTGGTGGATCAATGAAGATTGATAACAATGCAAAAATGTTATTGAGTCTGCTATTTTAATAGACTTTGAAACTCAGAAGGCAAAGGAAGTAGAAATGAGTAGAGTTTCAGAGGAGTGTTTTTGAATGTACTGTTCCTAAGAATGAAACAAAGTTTGGAGTCCTGTGAAAGCCCAGTAGGTATATTCAGGGGCAAGATAGAATCATATGCTGAGTAATGGATTGTCCTCAAACCTGTTGATACTGCCTTCCTTCTCAGACAATATATTCAATACCTCCTTCTCAGCACCTCCTAACACAGCTAGTTGGCTTCAGCTGCTGATTCTTTCTGTTTAAAAATAATCTGCCCCCGTGTCTCCTAGGTTTTATTGAGGTTAGTGGGATTTACTCAATGTATGAGATCTTTATCTTGTAAAATGCTCTCAGAATCATGTCTGTTTACTCTTGCCCTTGGTATATTGAGCAGCATGTAATTGTGTCCTTGAGGCTATCCATGGGGGTGCTGACAGTGAAAAAATGTGGAAGTAGTGATGAGAAGATGTGGCTGAGGTTGCCTTGAAGGTGAATTGGTCTTACTGTCAGCTACAGGAGCCACAGAAAGTCTGCCTCAATTGCATTGTTCCTATACAGATATTGAACTGAATATTACAAATACAGTGAGATACAGTTGTCTGGAATTTTTGAAAGTTTAAGTCAGCCAGTTTCTGTCTTCCATCATACAGGTAACAATCTCTAAGGTACTGTGCTTAACCTGCACTGAAATGTAGCAGAAAAAATCGTACAAATCATATTTTTTGTCTGAATGCAGACCTCTGTCAGAATACTATCACTGTATCAGTTGTGTGTTGTTTCTGGCTTTTGTTTGCTTGTTTCCTCTGAGTTTTTCTCACTTTAGCCGTAGACATTACTTGAATGATAAAACCAAGGTATTTGGTTTGCATTCTCTCCTTGTTCATCATCACCAACAGCCTCTCTAGTTTGGAAAAGCACATTAAACATATTGACATATTCCTTTTTACTGTGCTTGATGTGCTTAATGATAAATGCTTCTTCGCTCTCTCTAGATTAAATAGATTCATGGTCTTTGTTACTTCTCATACATACTAAAAGAAGAAATGAGTAGGTGATAAACAATAAAGGCAAGTGAATGAGGGAGCTGAGATGACTTGCCAAGCTGTTCTAAGATGTAACCTTTCAGGTACTGTGAACTTCAGGGAAGGATAATAGAAAAAGGTTGTTCTATTTTGAAGTCTTTCCAGGCCTAGGAGGGAAGGTTATTTCCAAAACCAAACATGATTTGTGCTGTCTGATTTCAGAGGTCAGAGTTCAGCATCCTTTAATAGCCAAATTTGCCATTGACCTCAAAGAGAGCTTTGTGGGAGAAAGGACTGTGGAATTCAGTTCACAGCGATTTCTGTTCTTTTTAATAAGGAAAAGTCTTGGCTGGCTAACACTGTGCATTCTGCTGAAATACTGGTTCATCATTTACAGAGTAAATGTACTGTTTAATATTAAAGAAATGATTCAGACTTTTAGTAGCAAAGTTCTTTCAGGTTATTAAACTAGCATTATAATTTCTGTTCTGCTGGTGTCACAAATGAAGTTCTGCTGGATGGTCATGAGCAATTAGTACTAGGTTGAGCTTTAGGCTCATTTTAATCTCTTCTTACTATGAAGCTTTCCATTTTTCAGTGCTGGTATGGCGCTCAACAGATTATCATATTGCCAAGCATTTTCCAGCTTTGTAAAAACACTTTGCAGATTTCTTATCAATAGTGAGATCTCTGTCCTTCTTGCCTTAATTTAATATTTGTATCTTACGTT
The DNA here is from genome assembly GCA_023055505.1 of Callipepla californica brunnescens. Lineage (NCBI taxonomy): Eukaryota > Metazoa > Chordata > Aves > Galliformes > Odontophoridae > Callipepla > Callipepla californica. Next base: position 6,613,824 of record JALIRH010000016.1, read on the forward strand.
TCTGAACATTTATTATTTGGGTATATTTACAAATTGTCTAGGTACTCCTGTGCTTCTCCCACTTCAGCACTTGACAGTACTAGTTCTTTTAGTTACCTTTCTACGTTTACATCATTGATATTAATAAACACAGTGATACTATAAACCTAAACATGTTCTGATGTTATAAACATCACAGTATGAGCAGAATAGCGGGGTTGGAGGTATCTGTCATATTTTGAAATGCTGTTTTAATTCAAAAGAAGGGGCTTGACTGATGTTAAGGGATGCTTGCTGGGTGAGAAAGGCGATTTGTCTTGGTTTCTGAAACCAGAAATTAGCCGGGCTATGTCCTCTCACAGCTGTGACAAATGTTTCTGAGTGCAGTGCTAGTGGGAATAACCTATTTTCAGATAATATGAAAAATGAAAGAAGATGAATCACTTTTTGATAGGAGAGCTAGAGAAATTTTAAGCCAAAAGTGAAAATGGTTATTTACAGTGGTTCTAAGGAAGCTTTTAATAGCTCTGCTCCATTTTTTTTTTAACCTCTGCTATCTAGTATATACGATACTGTAAAAACATGCACTTTTTTTTTTTTTTTTTTTTAGATAGATGTGTCATTTAGAGAGTTCTGCTTTTTCCATGAAATCATGTGCATAGCTGTGTTATGAGTCTTGCCAGGGGCTTGAGCCTTCATCCCCTAATGCTTCCATCCTTCGGGTGATGTGCTTTGTTCTTTTACGTGCCATCTGTCCGATGTCCTATATCTGTTTGTAATATATATTTTTTCCTGTTAATGTTGTATTTCTTTTTTATAAGCTTGTTGAATATATTACATATATACTATTAAGATACATATATTTTTTAAGTAATGCATTAAAAACTACCATAAACCATTGTCCTAGAACACAGAATCTTAATGGAATCTTGCAAAAAAATTTTCTCGTGCTTTTTGTCTGTAGCCTTGGCTGCTTCCTTCCTGGAGCTGTGCTGACAGCCTCCTGCTCCCGGTCTGCCCCAGGAGAGCTGCATCTGAAACTTCCATGAAAGTACTAAATAGACCGCAGGTACAGATGCTTGGGCTGTCACTTCCACTAAATACTTTTTTCCTGTTGCTTTTGCTATGGTAGATTGCGTGTAAGGCTTTGCTCCGACTCTGGGCTGTAAGCCAAAATAAAAGCCAGAGACACATCAAAGGAGTTGCTCAGAGGATGACCAAATACTGCATTTAACTAGAATGCAGAGAAATTTTTCGTTTGAGAGCATGGGCTACCTAAGGAAAATGTTATGTATAGGAGGAGAGGTTTGAAAACCTGAGAAAAGTTGTTTGTATTGGGCATACACATATGGTCACAGAGCTAAAAAATAAAAAATAAGGGGGAATCTTGGAGCAGTATGCCACAAAAAAAAAACCTTCAGTGATGAAATTTGATGAACAGAAAAATGATCATCGCAAAAGGCAGTGACATTTATGTTGTGACTAATCCAAAAACATGGCATTGACAGTAAAGTGTGAGAAGTGCAAGCGAGATGATTTCATAGAACGTGACCAAGAACCAATTTGAACTCAGAGCACTGAGCAAGTCCCAGAGGAGCTGTGTGACAGCAGTTTAAGGGAAAATGAAATGGGGGGAAATGATCTGTCAGCTTGTTAATCTTCACATGCTGCTTCAGTTGCTCATGCTCTGCAGTTGGGCCTGAGTGATGCTTGGAGCTGGCTGGACGCAGTGTGCCTGTTCTAGATGGGAAAGGCTTTGGAGCAGTGCTTGTAGCTAGTGGGAAATGTGCTGCACTATGGGAAAGCACCATGAAGAACAGGACCTTGGCATCATGTGTTCCCCAGAAATAGCAGCAGTTTTGTCTGGAAGCAAAGGTGGATTTAACTTGTCCAGGAGAAATGAAGAGTAGATTTTTAAGAGATTAAAAACTGAAACAGAATTATGGCCATCTTGAGGAATTTTCTGTTGTGTGTCATTCTCGTTGAATCTGTGACGCTAAGCATAATGTTAATTCTCTGACAATTAAAGAGTCCTTTCGGGGGGGGAAGGAGGAGTGGTATTTAATCTATCTTCAATCCTTGACTCTGTCATTAAAAATTTAAATTTCCAATACCTTATCCATGAAGTCTAGCTCATTATAAAGCAGTATTACTCAGGGTAGATGTAGGAGATGAAACGTTTTGGTATTTCTGGAATAAGCCAACACTTAAGCTGTATACAGGCTTGTTCTGTTCAGTGCCAATAAGCTGGTGTCAAGTGCAGAACTGGAATCTGTCAGATGTCTTAGCTCTCAGGGATTACTGAGCAACTTGAGAGCCTGGAAGAAATTGCAGGTCAAAATGCTGAATGAGAGATGGATCTCGCAGGTGCATCTCTGCTTACATAGTTGGAGTTTTGAGCAAGCTCAGGATCTGTCCCTTCAAGAGTAGATATGAACTACATCTCTCAAAAATGTTAAAAAATAAATCTGCCCACTGATGAGACTGTCTTCTCTTGATTAGTGTCTTTATTGAGCTGCCCTGTCACTTGCTCTCGTAATCTGTCTCCTTCTGTGTACAAAATACTACAACAGATCGATCTGTTCATTGCAAACAAATTGTCAGGCAAATGCATGAGAAGCAAATATAAAAGTCTGTGAACATCAGTCTTGACTCTTCACTCTTGTAAATATTTGTGAATTATCTTTTATAATTGTATTTCTACTTCTAGCAGAAATAGAAAAGGCTCCTAAAGTTACTTAGAAGATAGCCCTAGCCTATAGTTCTGCTTGTACCTCTTCTTTTGTTCATCCATTTGCTCATTAAAATTGCTATTCTCTGTCCAAATTTTTTCAGAGGTTCGTTTATCTTTCTCTTGAAAGTACAGAACCCCTGTTAAGACTTGTTTTTGTGTAGGTTTCCATCTTTCATATGAGGCTGCTACTAAACTCTAAAATAAGCAGCTGTCATCCATTAATGTACGTCCTCAGACTGTTTAGATATTAGATTAAGTAGAACTTTTATTTGTTTCTAAAATTTCTTTGGGGGCAGTTTTTGAAAATCCAGGTGGTTGATGGCCCATGCCTGTCATCATTCAAGAGACCTTTGGACGATGATCTCAGTGCTAAGCTTTAACTTTTGCTTAGCTCTGAAGAGATCAGGTAGGTGGACTCAATCTTTGAAGGGCCTGTCCAACCAAACAATTCTGTATAGATTGCAAAGCTTTGTAGTTCAAGTCTTGAAAGGTATTCCAGGGCATTCTAGATAAAGAAGAAAGTATGAACCCTTAAATTACTTCTGAGAACAACCCCTTCCTAGAAGGATGCAGCAGTGCTGTCCAAAACAGAGGCTTGTTCTGTTTGGCCTATGGTGAGCGTGAGCATCTCTCTGCAATTCAGTTTGCTGAGTGCAGGTTATGAAATTATACTGTGAGACCTTCATTTTTCAGATTTAAATGTACAGTTAAGCAGCATGCTCTGATTAAATAGTAATTTTTCCTGGGGATATTTCAGTTTGTTTTTTTAAAAAGGATTTAAAATCTCTGACCTGGTAGTAATGCACATGTGGTATCATTGTGCTTAAAACCCCTTGTTAACAAATCTGTGTTGGCTGGAGGTTAGGGTTTTTTTAGTCAGCTGTCAAGTGGTTTGGGATATGCTTTATGACTCACTTGTGGGTTTGCAGCTAGATTACTCAGTATCTCAAATGTGCAATGTAAATTGTAATTCCATTTTATGTTCTGTTAGGGGTGTGGAAGGAGGACCAGAGCAAAGAATTACTGCAGTGTTTCTGAGTAATTTGGATGTATAACTGATACAGATTTTGCAAGATAAAACTTTGTGAAAATGTTTTTAAAATCTCTATAGATTTGTATTTTTCTATTCACCTTTGTATTTCATTTCTCTGTCATGTTTTTATGTGTATCTGTATACTCACTTGAGCATATTCATTAGTTATCGTCTTAGGCCTTCAACAAAATGATCAGAAGAGTTAATTGCTATACTCTTGTTAAATTCACAGGCCATTGAATTTTAACTTTTGATCTTCAGTCTTTCAATTAGTTTACATCCAAAGTCTTCCTTCTTGGTTTTTAACATGTTATGTGACCTTTTCAACTGGTTTGTTTGTAGATGTGTTCACCCGAGCAGTAAAGGATGGCTGCTTTCGAGTTACAATTCCATGAGAACAGAGATGGAAGTTTTTGTGTGAACAGCACACTCCAGGGGATGTTGCTCTGATACAAATGAGGACAGAGGATGACTAAGAATCTCTGTTGTCAGGTCTTGTGCACGCAAACACACATGCATCCATGTACAAAATTTGGTAGGAGTCTGGGATGTGTTGCTGAAAGCAGAGGGAAGGCCTACGGCAGTGGCAGAAGGGGCTCTGCTGGCACAAGAACACAGTACTTCATGGTTTATTCACCACTCTAATTTGTCTTCTGAGCATTTTTCTTCACCTTATACTTTCAGTATGAATTTATGTTGGATTCCCTGATCCATTTGATGTCTGTGCTTGATTTTATGTTAAGTAGCTTTGACTTCCAAGTGCTAGGGACCAAGCTTCTACCTTTCCTTTGCAGCACAGGACAACACAAGAAACATCAGGAGCTAAAGAATCTGTCTCAGCAGTTGGTTTCTGATTACGTTGTGTATGTCTTGGGAAGAATAACAGGAAGCAGGGAGAATATGAGTTTCTCTTTCCTTTGTTAGAGACTGCCCAGAGTATGTTGCTTTTGTGCTTTGGGGACTTTGTGGGAACAGCCTCAGTGTGATTAGCACCTGGCAGAAAGGGCCATGTCCTTGTCTGAGTGGGAAAAAACAGAGAGGAGCTGTACATTGTAGGCTGCAAGACTGCAACCAAAGTTGTTACAGAGCTTATCAGCGTACTTCCTGCTCCAAGGTGTGGATGTGCAGGGTGAGTCTGTGAGCATCTGCCTTGGACCTCCTCTGTTCCATTGCCACCTGGTGATGCTGTAGGATGCAGCCTCAGCACGTTCCTCTCCCACTCAGAGCCCCCCAAGAACTCAGCACCAGCTCTGGAAACACCGATACCATGAAGCCCTGCCAGCAGGGGAGAGACTGTGCCATAAACTGGGTGTCTGAAAGAAAGATTTGAAAAGGACAATTTTACTGAATGGTTATTGGATCACTGTCCTCCTCCCTTTACTGAAAACCACATAAAAATGAATTACAATTTGGAATTGTTGCGGCCCTAATTGAGCACTGATGCAAACATTTCCCATCTTTTATTCTTTCTAATCTAAATTGAATCAGAGAATGTAATGGTTTCATGACTGGGTAGGGAGAGGAGGGGAAGTAGCCCTTCTGAGCAGAAGTATGACTATACGGAGCCTTACTGATTAGAGCAATACTTCAACTGAGCTCATTGCTGCCTTGTCTTACCACACACTATCAGAGGATAACGCTTTGTTCCTGAGGCTGGTTACATGGAGCTGGTGACAGGGATTCCTAAATTATGAGGCACTTATTTTGGCCGAACTTGCTTCCACAATGAAGCCTTCTTCCAGCTGCATCCTCAGACAGTGTGTGAGGTGCAGTATTGCTTGTTGCTTGAAAAAAATGGTCTGCTCTATCCTGTTGCTCCCTTCTTACTGTGATGCTTATGTCTGGTAAAGAAAACTATAGGTGATATTCAGGTAAATGGAGATCTTCAAACTGTGGTTAGGAGTTTCTATTCGGAAAGAAGATAAAAGGTATTCTGTATATGAAGGTGTCTCAGCCAGCCGATCTAAGGACTTCTGCAGGCTCCTATCTTCCATAATGTGAGGCCAGAAAAGGGAGATGTGAGATTCCATGAAAATGAATTATTAATCGCATTGGACACTTGTCTAGCATAAAATTACTTTGTATTCCATAAATTAGAAATTACTGTAGGGTATATATTCAGTCTCCTCAAAATGTATTATATTCGTAATCTTTTCTGGCTTGTCCTGAATGAATAATTGTTACAGATGTTGTCTCAAAAATCTGACTAATTTTCAGTACCTTTTCATTTTCCTAATCTTAATTAAATCTGTGACTGAAGAGGACACATGATGAGAATGGAAAAAATCACCTTGTATAAATCAAAAGCAGTGATATGAAATCAAACTGATAGGATAAAAGTATGTTTTGTATATAAGGCATTAAGGTCTTTTTCTTTTTTCCTCCCCCCCTTTTTTGTTACACGCATCCAAAAGACAGAATCGCTGTTCAGCTCCTGAGGCAAACAGAGAGCTGGATTCTGCAGATCATACAGAGGGCTCTTGTGCAGCGAGCGCTGCCCTGCATCTGGTTTGTGAGAAAAGCACTGTGCTTCCAAAAAGCTTAGCGACGTTTTTCTTTCCGTCCATCCCAGCTAAAGCACTGCCTCCCTCAGCACTGCCCACTACAAAGGGCTCCTCTCTTTATATGAAGGTTATTTTTAGCCGTAATCAGTTACCTGGAACCAACTTCCTACCTCTAAGTGACTGTTAGAACAAGTAAAGAGGCAGCAACACAGTAGGTGTAGAGGTTGGGGGGAAAAATCATCAGAGGTTGGGAAGCACAAACACACCCAGATCAGCCCTGCTGTCGGCCTTTTTGCACAGCAACTGTGCAGAACGAGTACAGTGCTGAGATGCTAGCTCAAGCCCTGGAAGCCTTGCAGCACTTCACCCAATTAAATAAAGCTCTCTCAATTAGCTCAAGTGCAGTATCTAATTGACAAAGTTATGTTTATTTATGGCTGCAGCTATGGATTTGTTATGTGGCACCATATTTTTTATAGGAGAAATCGCACATAAATTCCCATGAATTAGGCTCATGTGGGCCTGGGCTAGAAGGAGGACACATGAGAGTTTGCAGAAGTTGCTTTTCTAAATTGTCTAAAGTGTCTTTAGATAAACCGGTGCAACTTTTCTTCGTGTTTAGTGCTGTCTGTCTCTATAAATCAGGCATGACTTCATTACTCAAGCTTGAAATCAAACCACGAAGGAGGAGAGTTGGATTTGATTCTGGATTTCTGCCAGGTTTTGGGGATTAGTAAAGGAAGTGGTTTATTGTAAATCAATTTAGCTATATGTTGTTGTAGTAAATAACAAGTAAAGTGTGGCTAATACACATTTAACTATTGAAACAACAAACTAATAAAATGAGATGGGAGGTTTTAGATTTTTTTAATAGATATATATGAAAAAACCACTTCATATTCAGTCAAAATAACAAATTAAATGACCCAGATTCCTGCTTGTACCCTTTAAAATACAAGATTTATACCTTGAGGCAATGTGAGTAGTAAGAAGTTGATTTAATTTCAGTTTTTGAAGTTTTGGCTTTAAAACAAATAAGTGTTCAGATCTGCTGATTTTTAGCTTACTCACTGTTCAAAGCTTGTTTTACAGATTTACTGTAGGCTGATTTTGGCATAATTGGATTGATAAACAGCAAATGCTGAACTGCCTTGTGAAAAGAGGATAACAAAATACGCCTTCTGGTAACATTTGGTGCTGTGGAAGTACTACTTTTCTTATGTGTCTGACTGAAGGTAAATTTTCCCTTAATGAAATTCAGATTGGCCATATGGTATCTGGCAAGTACTTTGATTCCAGGTGCAGCCATCATGCATTGAGAGGAAGAGTAATCCTTTGTGATTCTGAAGTACCAGAGCTGTACTTAGTCTTTGCAGATCCCTTCTACAGAGCTGTGTAGACATCTTGGTAGTTTTGCATATCCAAATTCAAAGCCAACGTTTTGCTCACAAGTGTGCTGAGTTCTTGACTGAAGCAGAGATTGTTGGGATACACAGTGCAGAGTGTGGGCTCAGCATCAGGAACAGAGAGCAAATGGGCTCTGCCCCACTGTTTCCTGGCCCTAAAGAGCAGGCAGGTGTGGCTTCTGAAAAATGTAGTGGAAAGCATGATGCTTCATAGCCATAGCAGACTCAACAGTAGTTCACAGATAAAGGTCTCATAGTAATTTAGCTTCTAGGGGAAATTTAATTTTAAAGAGGGACTGGAAAAAGAAATAAAATGACCATCAGATATGTATCATTGTATAATCAGTGTCGGTTTTGCTACTGCAGATTAACTGCTGGGATTCAAGGTTGAAAAGGCTCAGTTTCACCCACGTGACTTCCAAAAAGAGTTGTTCTGCTTAGAATATATCATAGTCTATATATAAAATGTATTTGCACTACTGCTGTATATCTACAGGTATATAAGTGCCTGAAGGCTGTCATAATGCAGTATCTGCTAGAGTAGTGAAATCTCTTAATTACTCTTTTGTTTGGGGATGAGTTAATAAATGACTTCTTGTGAACTTGATAATGAAATCTCAGCATAGGTTTTTCTGTGTAGATTTGTTTAGAGCCAGGTTTCCCTTTCTAAGTCACTTTTAATTTTATGGAGCACTGGCAAATGAAGATCTGTATTTATAGTGAAAATGATACAGTGTATGTTTTAGTGCCACTTAAGATTGTCTGAGTATGCTCAGTTATTGTTTTGAAAAAGGGTTATTTTTAAATGGTGAGAAAATGGTTTATTCATTAACATCAAGCATTTTCAGTCTTTGTGGACTGCTTTGGTGATAGCCCTCACTAGTGAGCAGAGTCTACAAAGTGCTTAAGAAATTTTGGGGCAGTTCAAATCATTCCAGCATGAAACCACCAAAGATCTGTGACGAAGCACTCTCTAAAGATGGATTAGAACTCAGGAACTTTATACCTGAAGCTGTTTCTTAAGAACAGTTTTCTAGTGGATTTATTTTAAACCTAATGTTTCATCTGCTTTGCAATATGCACTGTATGGATAATGAAATACACAAACCCCAGTTTTTAAACTGTGATCAAGGTAAAATCTAACTGGTCATCTTTCCCCGTGGTAGTGCCTGCACTTCAGTGGGTATTTTTTTCTTTCGAAAACTTCTGAAGTCCTTTGTCCGGTGGAAGTTAGCTCAGTGCTATTTTCAAAGGAGCTTTGGTGAACTCACGATGGCTGACCTTGGGATGGAGAGTTGGTCCCAAGAGTAAGATTCTTCAGAAAGCAATTCCCAAAAAAAGAGGCAATGTCTCAAGAAAGCTTGAATATAATCCTAAAGGGGGCAGAGAAGTCTATTTTTCCACTTGAGCCATTTCCATTAACAATAGCGTTCTACCTTTATACTTCAAAAACATCAGCTGACATATGTATCATTCTGTGTTGCAGTTTCTTTATTGATTTTTCTGGTCTTGAAGCATTGTAGGCTTTATATTCTACACTTTGCCTCACCTCAGTTGCAGAGCATATATACTTTGCTTTGGTAGAACTGTTATTTTCTTCGTTATAATCCAGTAGGAGCAGAAATGTGAAGATTTATTCTGGTTTGCTTGTGTTCCTTATTCTGCTGTAAAACTCAGAATATTTTATGAAGACTATCAACTAAAAGGTATTGCAAAGGTATACAAGATAACCAAAGTTGTGCATAATATCTTTGGTATTTTAAATGAGGAAATTAGGAGGAGCCAACGTAACTATTTATACATGTATTCATTAGACATAATTTTATATTATGAGCAGAAATTCTGGAAAGGACTATTAAAGGATTACTTTTTGCTTTTAAAGTCCTCTTCTGAGTTGATTGATAATTTCTTTTCTTGCATTGAGGGAAAATTGTTTTTCTCCAGGATTATGTTCATTAAGAGCATTTGTAGTCTATTAGTAGTGTGTAAATGCTATAGGATTAGAGCAGTAGCACAGAGAACACTGACAGGAAGATAACTATTCCCTTGTCTTGTTGAGTGCAGTTACATCTGTATAATAATTTCTGGTTTTAAAACAGACAACACCAACAACTTCAAACTATCAAAAACTACAAGACCAGATTCAGCCTACACAGTGCCAAGCATCCTGCACTGAATAGTTTTACCCAAATACTTGTACAGCAGTTTCCAGGCAGACAGCTGTGAATTCACAACACCCTGTGATGGTAAATCCAGTGCAGCAATCAGAGCATACTGTGACAGTGTTCTGAGGGGTTTGGGACCAACAGCTGCTTCTTCAGCAACTTCACTTTACGAATGAAACTTGTCCACAGTGATCTTCATGTGAGGCTGTGCCATGAGGGCATGAGGAGCAGAAATTTCAAAAATCTCAGAAAAATGTACGAAATCTTATTTTTTTCCCCCAGAAATGCATCTAATAAGAAGCAGGGTAACTAGGGCCACAAGATTTGTTTCTGAACACATCTAGATTGAGCATGTTCCTTGGTAAAGGATTAATAACGTGAGTTGTATCAACATTTTCAGCAGTTGATGAAAACTTCAGCTTTTGGCTTCCCAAAAGCGTGAATCCTACAGAATGTTCTGCTTAAAATAAGCTTCTTAAAACAGAGTTAATTCTAAATTGGACTGAGACCAAATTTTGAAGTGTTGAGCTTTCCTATGCACCAAGAATTCTGGACAGCTCCTTTCTCAGGCAAGCTCTTTCAGAGCTGAGATTGCACCCCTCTGCCATGATTCCATCACCATTTGCAGTGATTAACACGCATAGGTGCTTCACCTAATGATAAATAGCCTACACTATTAAATCTTGGAAGAACAGAGGATTGCATTCAGTAGGAAAAAGTTAATCTGTGCCACGTGCTCTGCAAGTGCTTGTAAGCAACATGAAAATTCATAGGTTTTATTTTACAAACAGTTGAACTTTCAGTCAGGAGTTTACTGAAGTTCTGCAAACGAATGACTTACTGAGGGAAACACTGGTGGTTCATCTCTGGAAGCAGAGAACTCCTGCAGATGAGTCTATCACTCAGCTAAGCCAAATATATCACTGAAATCTTCAGGAAAACTTAGTTTTCAGGGTAATGGACTTGAGTTAACATTAAAACTCAGCTTAAGATGTTCAAATTGAAACTGAAAACAGAGAGAAGTAGGATGATGGCAGTTTCAGAACTGTATGCTTCTGTAATCAAAAACATTCCCGAGGAAAGCAGTCACTTGTGGCATTTCAACAGAACCAGACTGCAGCTGATGCATATATATACATACACACACACACACACACACACACACACACACACACACGTATTTCTTAAGGTTTCTGGTTTACCACTTAAGCTGTGATGTAAGTGGCTGGATATCACAGTCAGTCATACACAGGTTTAGGTAACAGCTGACTTGGGAGAATGCAGACGTGTGTTAGAGTAAGGTCAGCACCTGATCATATGGACAGGTTCTGAAACATTACCAATTTTCAGAAATAAAAAATGAAAAACAAGGTTTTAAAAGTAAACATCTGTAGATTCCTAGTCATGTAAATAGCCACCCAAGTTCTCCTTCTGTAGATATTAAAGAACCGGTGGAAGCAAAACTAGTGATTGCAGGCGTTGGGCTGTGTTACTTTGGGGGAGCCATAAGAGAAGGGTATTTCATGCCTTATTAAACCTTGAAACCCGTTAGAGTTGCTATTTGAAGGGGAAATTTCAGTTAGAGGAATTTAGTGTAGTTTCATAATTTGTGAATTCTTACTAATTAATATATTAAAAATTAACTTTGGTGATGTTTTAGGGACCTAATTAAATAAAATGAGTGTATGGTATGTTAATTTGAGCTCATAAAAGACTAATTTGAATATGTAATTTAGATCAATTAGAAGTCTCTTCTCAACTTTAAATAGTGATAATTGAAATGTAAAAAAGCTGGGTAACTGTTAGGATTAATTAAGAGTGTTATATCTGGGAAAATCAAATTACAGTGTCATATTCTGAAATGCAAATTAGATTTTAAATTTGAAGATAATATACATACATATATATATATATAAAAGTGAAATATATGCAAAAATCATAATTCATTTAAAGAAAACACATGTTCTATGGATAGTGAAATTTTTGTAATTAGTGCTCAGCTTTGCCTGTATAATAGGCAGATGATTGTACCATTTGTATCACCGAAGGAAACTTCCTTTCTGCTGCTGGTAGTAGTCATAGGTTGCTAAAATTTAGCTGAGGTGTGTCTACATAGTCCTTAAGTGTGGTTGCAGGTTTGCTGCATGCCCTCATGTCCCACTGGGATGCATTTATTTAAGTTATATATTTTTGTAGCATCTAGCAAGGGCACCTGTTGATTAAGAGTAAAAGCCTCTCGCTTTTACTCAGAGAAGTGGCTGGATTTCTGTTCTGGACAGCACAGTACTGAGTCTTCAGGATGCTAAAGGAGCAGTTGTCTCACGTGTATGTGGAAGTGTCAGAGTTCTGGAGGGTGTCTGCTTCAGGGTACGGAGGGAAAAATAGATAGAGAGGATGCATTTTCTTTTACTCTCCATTGAGAGGTAAAATCTTAGGTTGTAAATGCCATTAATGAAAACCCAAGGGTGTATTTGGAACCAGAGCATTTTGCATAGCAGCTTTATGCACTGCTGCTATGCCACTAGACTTATTAAAATATAATTCTAAGAAAATTATTACAATGGGGTGGAAAATCTACGGAGTTCATTTGAGAGGAGACAAGAATAATTAAAAAACACAGATTATCATCAGTAGAACTCAGCTTCAGTTAATTTAAATCCACACTGGGTTGTTCTTACATACTGTTTCTGAGACACTACAGAAAAAAACTATCTTTGTACTGCAGGAAAACATGATTAAGATCACTCTATCTGAGAAGTTTCCTTTAAACTCAATTGCTGCATGTTTATGAGGACAAAAATGTTTACAGTCTACAGTGTGCGCGTTAAGCGTAACTATGACTTCAATTGGCTTCTTGCCCTCAATTTTAAAATAAACCATACATTACATCTATTCAATCATACGTTAAAACAACCCCTACAATATTGAAATGACTTTTAGCAGTGCAGATGCACAGCAAGTGGCACATACACAGATCTCATAGCACAAGCCATGCTATAGAAAAGATGATACTGAAAATCAAACATAATTTTTCTCCTACTATAGTGGACTTCTTGGGGGCTCTGAGGTGTCCTGGGACTGGGGCTGGCATCACCACAGCACTCCTGTGGCAGTCATGGTGTGTCAGGCTGCTGCTCTTGTGTCCAAGGCTTTTCGACTTCTAGAAATGAAGCAGTTTCTTCTCAGCCACACTCTGTAAGTGTTGTTTTATGGAGAACCTAGCTTTAAATATTAGCCTTGCTTGTCAACATGTAGCATATTTACCTGTGTGCAGTGGATTTTGGTTTAACATCCTCTTGCCTTCTTCCTTTCTTTTTTTTAAATAATTTAGTATCTATTATTCTGCATTACTACAGATATTCCAGAAGTCACTTTACTCACCCGCACAACAACCACAGTTAATATATTCCAGAAAGTTATCTCTTAATAAACAAATAACTTTTTTTTTTTTTTTTCAAATATATATTTCTGAATGGTAAAATCCATGGGACAATAGGATTTAGCCTGGAATGAGCTCAACAAAACCTCTTTGTTCAGTAAGGAAAAAAAGTCCTGTCAGCCTGCAGAATTTCTGATTCAGGCTATGACACAGCATACACGGTGAAAGACTTTAGAGGGTCACATAGAACTGGCAGCTTTGATAGTCATTATAATTTGATCTGGTCAAATCCAATCCGTAATTTTACTTTTCACCAGTCTTCTGCTTTACTGCTCCTTCCCAAAGCATGTTTGGCATCAGAATTGAAAGCATGTTAAACATAGCTACCTGTGTTTTAAGCTCAGCATAAAAATTCCCATCTTTTGAAGGTCTCCACTGCACCCAATCGTAATCTTAGTTGGGGTTAAAATGATACAGTGACCTGAACTTCTCAAGGCACTTCCTGTGTCCCTCAAACTATCTGTGAAGTGTCCCAGCACATCTGGCCAAGTTGTACTTCTTTGTGGGTTTCTGCACAATGTGTGCAAGTCTTCTAGTTGATTTCTGTCATTGTTATTTTCTCTACATGATCACTATCCTGTCAGGTGCTGCTTTCTCCAAATTAGTATCCCTTTGCATACTTGTTTAATGTTCTTCCATCTATGAGCTACTCTCTTGATCATAAAAGCCAACATCTGAAGGCTATCAGGTTTTACATGCTCTCCTTCTTTTGAAAGTTTTCCTACTTTTGGGTCAACTTGGGTCAACTTCTTTTGTTAGAAGTCCCTAAGTTCATTCCTTGTATGCCATATAATTTCATTTTTGTAAATGTATATGCAACAAAAAGGATTCACATTTGTTACCTGCCACTCTGTAATTAATGAAAGATACTAAGCTGCTATTAAAATAGAGGAGGAAAAGCCAGTTGCAGTATTATGCAGCTGTGAAATAGGTTGCCCTTAGCATGTATCTGTATTCATGGTAGGTTTTGCTGGCTGTTTAACTAAAACATGTATTTGGACAATTTCACCCAGGATCCCTCCTCCTTGTTACCCTGGGATGCTCAAAGAATATAGGGATTTTGTTTTCCATGCTGGTGTCAGTCTAGTCTAAGATACTTTGCCCACATCCTTTGAACTGTGGTAATCATTTGTAGGATCTACTATTCTGAGGCAACGACTGCCAGGCTTTTTTGTTTTGTTTTGTTTTTCCCCAAATCAGGTAGGCTTCTCTGGCTCATGATATTATGGCCTGGATTCTTTTCTAGAACTTTTAAAAAATATTTTTTCTAAATGGCTAAAAATTATTTTTTTATATATGCACTTAATAGAACAGTTAATTTAGGATGATGTAGCTGATCTTATGAGTGCTGATTTTTAATTCCAGGTGGTACTTCCTAACCATTTCTAACTGAAATGTATACTTTGATTGAAATTATATACATTTGTGTATTAGAAGCTCATTGCTAGTGAAATATGGTATACTTTGTTCACATACCATTCTACAAATCACTACCCGTGATCTGCAGTTGTTATAAACTAAATATGCACCTCCCAGCACCCTAGCTTGCTCATCAGAATAGCCACTAACGTGAGGGATAGAATATGAAGTGTTGCTGCCTGCTTTAAGGAAAATAAATTCATGTAACCATTCATTTATAGAAGGTATATTTGAAGTCTAGCTTTATGGCCAAACTTTCAAGATAATTTACTGCTGAAAGGACTAGTTACATACTCTGAATAATAATAAATGAATAATAATTAAAAAATTATGACCCCTGATGAAATAGTGTAAAGCACAGCTGATGAGAGGATGATGCATTTTATTACTTAGTATAATTTTTCCATTCCCTTCTATTTCATTTTAATTCAATGGAGGAAGCTTTCCTGGGCTTAGTGTATTGCTCTGGCATTATAATAAATAGATTTTTAACAGATAACATGATGTAATTTACTATAAAGCTTTGTCAGCTACTTTGATGTTGTTTCCTTGAAGTATGGGAGCATGTTGTCCCCTGCCAGGCCTGCACTGGGGACTTGTGTCAGGGGAGCACTAAACGCACAGAGATTCCCTTATGTAACCAGGTATGGGCTGCCTGTCAGGTTTGCAATCCTCTCTGGTTGCTCCTCTGAAAGCTCTGGGACAAAGCAATGTCATGTTTCCAGTTCCCCTCCATTTCTGAGTCACCTGAGAAATGGGTGATATATCAACTTCTGTAATCATCCTGGCAGTACAAAAGGAATGAATTTTATTCTACCATGTCCTGTATTCGCTCATTATTCGGTAGTACTAACATAAGTATATAGTTGCATGTACTCTATTGGAGGAGTAAAAAGACTTTCCAAAAAGTAACACATTACCTAGTTCTGATGTCCTCATCCAAAATGTATTAGGGTTGGTAAGATTCTTCATTTTACATGCATCTCACTTTCTCAAAAGCAATTAAAATTCATGGCTTTAATTCAGTTTTACCTTAAATAAATTAGAAAAGTCCAGAACATTTTATTTTATTATGCAACTATTCAGAAATAAGTTCTGATAATTTCATGTGTTGGCATAAATCTTTTATATGTGATCCTTCTGCGTGATGCATTTTGAAGTTATGATCTGTAAAGTTAGGAAGAAAAGAAAAGCTGAGTAGAATCTGACCAAATCCTCTCTGGTCCAGTCATGAAAGCCTGGGGCATGATCTGAAGAACCATTTCCCAATAGTTTATGGCAACATATGTATGCAAAAGACAGGATAAAGTCTGCAAATGTATGTGTAAGCCTGCAGTTACTATTGTTAAGCACTGTGTCTCGGCAATAATGTCCTAATTGCTTAGCAGAGACATTGATGAGCTTAACAAGCAGCAGACATCTGGCCAGAAAGTTGTGCTATAAAAAATCAGGAAGCTGAATACTTAGTGGGGAGTTTGGATCAGAAGGCAGTGAACAGGTCTTTTTCACCCATGCACTAAGTCAGGAGCACCCTTTAATGTTGAGTTACTGAATGAGCAACCTCACTATCTTAAAATACTTATCTTTATAGGATCTTTTCTTTCTGACTCTAGGGCTCCAAAAGCCTGTCACGCAGAGTACACCTCTATCTTTAGATAAAAAGGCTTTTTCAACTCAGCAAGATGTGGTTGGTTGAGATAATGCAAGGTTTTGATAGCAGTATAATAGCCATAGCAAAAATGAAAGAGGTTTTTGCCAAGAATCTTCATCAAAAGTTAGTTTCCAGATTTGCTACCAAGTGTAATGCTTTAAAGAGGCCCAGGTTAGGATTAAGAGAAGTTGGATGTAGGTTAAAACTGAATGGTGTCTCTTCTCAGTGTGGGACTGTCTAAAGATAAAGATTAAAACCAGAAATCCATACTCTATAAACAGCTATCTTCTTTAGGATGGTAATAAAATGCTACCGAAAGCTATTGATTTGGTGATCTGAGTATTCCTAAATTAATAGCAAGATCTATAAGGTTCTGGAACATAAGTGCTTAGTATAGTTCGTTATAGATTACAGGGGCATATGAAATT
The DNA here is from genome assembly GCA_023055505.1 of Callipepla californica brunnescens. Taxonomy (NCBI): domain Eukaryota; kingdom Metazoa; phylum Chordata; class Aves; order Galliformes; family Odontophoridae; genus Callipepla; species Callipepla californica. The sequence goes on from JALIRH010000016.1 coordinate 6,630,582, forward strand.
CCTATGATATAGTCTGGTTCTTTTTTCTTTGTCTGATTATGGGTCAATCACATTTCTTCAAAATCTTTAAGGCATCTCAGGAAGCTAACTCAGTACTTGGAAAATGCTGGCATAGTCATTACCTTCTGAAGCAATTAGTGCTTAAAAAGGGCAAAGGTGTTACAACGTGAGCTCACCTTGGTAAGCCAGCTCCCCTGCTATGACTAGATTCAGTATCTACTCGTGACACTGGGAAACTCCAATAAAAATAAGACCCAAACCTCTATTTTTAATCAATTTTAATTGCTGAAGAAGGCAGTTTAGGAGCCCAACTAGGAATCATATCTCAAGTCAATTTTAGTACTTTGGCATGAAAAGAAGAATTTTAACTTGATGATCTTCTAAAATGATAAAGGCAGATTTAATCTTTGCATAAATGTATTCAAACATCAAATTATAATCAATAGTAAGTTCAAGGATTTTACCAATGAAAGAATATTGAAGATGAATACTTTTTAATGGCAAGGATTAGGGACAATATCTTACAGATCAGTAAATTGTGTGTTATTAGTTCTCTTTCCTGTCTTTGCCAAATAATGAATTTCCTTATATGATTTAACCTTGGGTGCAAAAGAATTCCTTGGCAGAGTGTGCATATAAAGGAGAAAATAATGCAGTACCTGAACCTCTATTGAGGACTGGGTGTTTATTTTAATAGTTACTATGTGAAGCAGCATCACAGCCTGTCATTAAATAGAAGCAATAGGGATGAAATCATATCAAATCAAGCGAATAAAAAGTCTGAAGTGTTTTCCTTTTTTTTTTTTTTTTTTTAAATGCGTGAATGTTTTAAATGTCTCTATATTCATTTAACATTTAAACTTCTGAAGTGATCTGAGAATTATCTGGACCTGCACTTCCCCTAACATTGCACGATCTGTATATTTTCAAAAGACTTGGAGCCCAGAGTTTATTCTACATGTATTGGATGATGAAATGCAAAACAAACTTTCCTCTAAGATCAACTGTCTGCAATTTGTTCACCTCCATTTTCTGAGGTTGATGCCTAAACTGACCTGAGGAAGCAGAATTGCATGTCACATTTCTTTGGGTTTATAGAGTTCAAAAGGTTGATTATATGTTTTCAATGGCAATTTTCCAGCCCAATAGTTTACTGCTACAATTACTGTGCAAGAGTTCCTATTGCAGAAATACACAACAGACATAATATCATAATATAAGTTTCAGAACTTCCTTGGTTTTTTTTTCTTGCTTCATCTTTGTTTTTCAAACTTCAGTACCAAACATTTGAGCTGTTATATTCAACATATTGGTCATTAATTTAAGCTTCCTTACATAAAGAGTAAAGCAAAGAGCATACATGATATTAAGATACCTGAGAAGCATATGTTAAAGTGAAATGCAAGCCGCCTGCAGCATACATTAAAGTAATATGATTTTCAGAGGCAGAAAATCTGGTAAATGATTTAGAACAGAGAACATCAGCTAGAATTCCTTGGATGTGGTATTTTTCTGAGGCAAACCTATAGGGCTGTAAGGAATGAAACAAGGCAAGATACTGAGATTGATAATGGTAGAAATCCAGAGAATAAGAGCATACAGGATTTATGTCATCTGATTTAGTCCTCTGTGGGAAGGAGGACAATGGAGTAACTTAATAGATATGCAAGATATGCAAAAACAGATGTGAGATAATGGGAAGATAATTCTGCTCTCTTTATGCAGAGGACTTTCTGCGTTCTGCCTAGATGGACAGAAGCCATAATCTTGAGAAAAGCAGGGAAACAACTCAGAACAATTTGATGTCTCTGCGCTCCCTAAGCTTTTTCTACAACCATTATCTGCGAGTAGATGGAATCTAAATGTTGCTGCTTGTTCTGGATAACTTACTATAGGATCCAGTGACTGCACAATTAGAAGTTTCAGCCCTCAGACCTTTATCATCTCAGATCCTGTAGCTTCCTTTTTATCTTGATGAATCTTGTTTAACAGCTCTCTCTCCATAGCTCTTCAGAATGCTGCATGTGTATAGTGAATGATAATGAAAAGAAGCATAGTGTTTGCTTTTGTAATTTATGTCGTGATTTACATGAACTTGTCATTTTCTAAGCATAAAGGATATGTAGAAAAGTTTTGTGTTGTTCTATCTGTCCTTTACTCAGTAATTAAGAGTGCACTGATACAGATGTGTTATGGGCAGATATTATCTAACTCCTGACAAAGAACCAAAATTATTCATATAATTTATCATCATGGCCATCGTGCATACTAACCAGAATGCTTCTTGATCAGAATTGTCAAAAGGCACTTCCACTGCTCTTCTCCCAGGGAACATCTCTGGCAGATGCTGCCTTTCATATTAACTACAGAGAATCTCTACTGCTTCATTTTGTATTTTTCTGGCCATGAAGAGGCTTAGCACTGTAAATGTGTCTGTCCTTTCTTCCTCCCTTTTACTCCTGTGTAGATTTCTATAGAAAATACTTTCATAATTTTCTTTACATCATGTTCTTGGCAGTATAATTCTTAACTTTGACTTTTTTTTTTCTTCAAATACATACAATTCTATTATTTCTTCACTTCTACCAAGGTAGTGGAGAGCCTAGATTGAAAGACTTAATTCTATTCTCAGCATTTAGAGTTTTGGTTCCGCTGAGAAGTTTATTCTGATTTATACTGTGGATATATTAGCAGACTTGGGCTTTATGATAATAGTTAATAATACGGTATTTTTTATGTAGGTTAAAACTCAGTTCCACTCTAGGATGGATGCGTAAGTTCCCATTGACATTGCGCATGTCATGGTTATGTGGGGGGGAGATGGTTTGACCCTGAACTGGAGAAATGATTCAAGCTACCACAGCTACTTTTCTTTTTTATGGGAAATTTTATTGCACCCAAGGGTATGCAGCTTGTCATTTGGGAGCTGTGTGCTTTGTAACCTCAGTGAGAGACAAGAATTTATAAACTTGGCAAGAGCTTCCAGTAGTTCTGCCAACTCTCGTTTGTTATTCAGGGGGCAGGAGCTATTGCATATTTCAGGAGTACTTGCAGAGTGATCTACTTGGGGCTCAATTAGTTGGTCTTAAATTCCTGTAGGCCTGCTCTAGTCCCAGGTTATAATTCATTTCTTAATATAGTGTTTTGTTTCTATATTAGATTTTCATAAATTAGTGCTCGTGTTGTAGTACTGATTTAGAAAATGCAGAAAAAGTGAATCTTCCTGATTCTCTTGTATTCTGAATAAACATCTTGAGGGAAATTTTCAGTGGGTAATTTATAGCTTTTCATCTGTATACATATATCAGTAGACTGCTGTATGGAGCACTGGAATCCCAGTGCCTTGCAGGAAGTATGGGGCTGTATTTTGTCCAAACCTCAGAGGAAGAAACTGGTAAGTAAAGGTTTTATATTGGTGGAGTGGATACATAATAAAACACAGGATTTTCTACCTGTTCCTAGGCACACAAGCACTGGGTTATGCTGAGTACTTGTCCTTAGTACATCCCATCCCTGGAGGACTGACTCCGTGGAACAGAGAAGTTTTGCTGAATGACTTCTGTTGGTCACAGGGTTGTCCTTTTGCTCCAAGATAGATAAAAATATGCTGTATTTAAAAAGAATGAGCCAAGTAGGAATGAGCTATTAAAAGGGAGTTGATCTGTGAATTATTGTGGTAAAGAACAGAACGAAGCAAAATGCAAACAGGAAAGCTGGAAATCCTGCTCTGTGCTCAGGTGTTAGGATGTCTACACAGTATCCTTGTTTATATTTTCACAGTGGATGATAACAGTGTGAAAGTATATGCTTAAATAAAGAGTAATTAAAATTTAATAGAATACCCAGCATTAGTGGAACCTGAACTTAGTCCTTACAGCATATCTTAGTCCTATGAGCGCATAGTGTCACATTTAAGCGTTCAGTAATGATTGAAGATCCATAAATTCTGCAATTGCTTCCTACAAAACTCTTAATATGAATTACACTTAAAAAAAAAATAGTTTGTTCTTAAATACTAAGTGATGCCTTATTTTATTTCCTTTAGTAAGGCATGCTGCCTGTGACAGTGTGTTAGCACCACAGTGGCTGTTTGGCAGACTAGGGTTACTGCGTGTCATGCGGAGCTGTTGGTGATGTCAGGTGGTTTTCTGGTTCCAACAGATGAGAAAATGCATTTTTGTCGATTTTGGCAGCAAGGTGTGATCAAAACATTCTCTCTTTTTTTTTTTTTTTTTTTTTTTTTTTCTGGGAACTCCAAAATAATGCTTTGGTGGAGGGAGTACCAGTTGAAGAGCCAGAATTTGGTAAAGAAAATAGGTTGCTTTGTTGACCCTTATTAAAATATAAATACCTGTAAGTATCCAGTATCTGTAGATACTGGGTTGCTAGATTAGGAGTCCCAGTGCAGCTCCCAGCCAGGATCAGTGCAGTTTCTTGCAGCACAGCAATTGCCCAGCTAGCTTCTCTCCTCTGGACTCCTCATCCCTCTTGTTGATATGAAGTGCCCCCACCTACCTCTAGGCCTTCTGTTTGTCCCCTCCTCACAGCTCAGGTCTGTCAGGGGACTTCATGGAGTCACTCCCCTGTGCCCTTCCCACCACCTGACACCTCAGGAGCCACAGCAGGACCACGGGAAAAACTGGAGAAATTAGCTTTAAGGATTATACCAATCTTTGCTGTGAAGGTGCAGACTAATGGATCAGAGGTTATACTTCAACTGTGCTTCAGAGTATTTCTGAGTGACAAATGAACCATCCAGAAACGAGGATGTTCCTTGTAGCCAAAATTCAAGTTACCACTAAAAGTCACAGGTAAACTAGAACATCTTAACAGAAAGACGTAAGATTTTTATCATAAATAATGTATTTATTTCCTAAATTCACCTCAGAAAAAGATTTCAAACTCTTCTACTGAAGAATTTCTAAAAAGCAAAGATTTATAAATTTGCAGGGTGGGAAATCTCAGCATACCAAAGTTGGGCCACTCATTGCTGGGGTCAGGTTTCTTACGTTCTAGTTAGCACTGCCACTTCTATCTAAAGTTAATGTAAAAACTATTCCTGTCCTGAAAATCAAAACCGGTGTATTTAAAGTATTTACAGATATGCATGTAATAACATAGATTAATTTTCAACACCTTTTTGTCTGTCAAACTTTTTGTTCTGTGATGACACTCTCAGGCATCAGATGTCAAACTAAGGGAGATGCTTTCCCATCAAAGACATCTGGGCTCATTTGCCAGCAATTCCTGCAGTTAATGCTGGCAGTTTGCGTTTGCCTCCAGGTCGTTAATGTGGATAGGTTGCTAATGAGCTTTCTCGGCTTGCATTATACTCCTGACCCTGTTTTTGACTTTTTTTTGTTTTGCATTCTGAAGACCCAGTGCCTTTTAATTGTGTGTCTGTGAGATCTTGCATAAATTCATTGGTGAGATTTCTTCATGGTTCTTCTCCTTGATTCTAAAAGCACAGTTGCTCGTTTTATTTTGAGAATATTAAATATGTTTGGCATAATGTATACCCTTTAAAGTACCCCAAGATCTTTTGTGTTTTTCTTTGAAAGTTGAGGAAAAAGATAGAGATCTTCATTTATAGCTGTACATTTTTATGTGCAAGTCTCTCACTGTAGCAAGTCCTAAAATTTAAGGGCTGTATACAGAAATATATTTAGCCTCCTTCTACCTCTTTTTCTTTTCTTTCACTTATGCTTTGGCTTACATTTCATTTGGAGCTTGTCAGCAACTCCATTCTCTAGTTTAACAATTTGGAAAGTTTGGTTTTAAACCTGAAACTGCTCTGTGTAGATACTCATAGAGTATTTTGAAGAGACATTGTAGATGTGCTGAATATGTTAGTGCCCAAACACCTTCCTTCTCATTTCCATTCATATTTATTCTTTCCTCTACTTGCATAGTGGCTACCTTTAGAATTTGTCAAGAGGGATAAAAGCTGATTTATTTGCCAGTGCTGCACAGGACAGTTCCTTAGCTAAAAGTACTGATCAGCTGCCTCCAAATTGCTCTAAGCTGTTTTCTTCCCATGTCATAGAGACAAGACTTGATCTTAGTTCTCCTGTGTGTGTTGGTTCAAGAGCTGTTTGAGCACTGATTGCTGAGTGAAAGGAAGAAGTGGAAGTAAAAACTTTTTTGGTATGATATTAGCTGTGACCTTTAAGAATTGTTTTCTAGATGACCATTAGGGATCTGTAGCAGGGAATAAGTCTGTGGGAAAAAAAATTGCACATCTTGGATGTTGAGTATATCCATACAAAATTATAGACAACAACCTCGTGTTGTTCTGCTGAGGCCAGAAGCTGCTTTGAATTGCATTGTACTTTCCGTCTTTGTTAAAACCTATTCATCACATACTTTGAATGACTGAAGAAAAATCTAGGCAATTCTGTATGGAGAGAAATGAAGCTTTCACAAGAGTGCAATGAAGCACTCCCAATCATGTTTTCTAACTATGTTTCTCTTTCATCCAGATGGTGGCAGTTTTAAAAATAGCTCGAAGACAACTTTTACTTCCCTCTGTTGCTGTGTTAGAATAAATATAAATGATATCTGAGACTTCTAAGGATTTTTAAGTCCTCAAAATATTTGATTGTCATCTGTTGCTGATTTATTTAAATAATTCCTTTGTCCTCTGTAGGCTTACCAGCTAGCTCAAGTGTGTAAATCCTCGATGCATAAGTTGAATTTATTTTGACAAATAATGTTCTTTTATTCTACGGATAGCCATAAAACTGTTTTAATTTTTGTTTTGTCCAGCCACTTGTCTTTTTGTTTAGTCTTGTTTTTAAGTCTATATTTGCTCTGAAGTCAAATCCTAGCAGTGACGTAATGGTGTCTTGACACCTTGTGTGAGTTTTAGGATGTGGAAGATAATGCCAACCAACATCCCCTGTGGTTTGGGATAATGCTGTTCTCCCGATGGTGCTTTACTGTAACACATTTTTATGGTCTGTGCACTTCTTGTAAGGGTTTAAAAATACCAATCAAATATTAATGACAAACTCCTGGCATTCCTTTAAATAGATAAATCAATAAGAGTGATGTTATGGTGTTCTGGAAGGCTTCTGTTCATCAGAACTGGGGTTTCTTTTTGCTGTAAGCAACTATAAGTAATCAATTCCAGCACAAGGACATGGGGAACTGAGTGGGATGCGTGGCACAAAGGGCACTGCTGGCACTTCAAGCAGCTCTGTCCTTCCCCTAGTGTGGAGCTGCTGCTGAGCCCTGGTCCGTGGCATGCCTCCTATTCCCCTACCTCTCCTTTTGCTCTCTCTGTCATTACAATTTAAGGCCAGAATTTGATGAAGACCTTAAGTTGCCATTGCTTTCAAAGAGGCAGATGGGGCCACTGTCTCAATTCTTTGAACGTTAAGACCTGGGCTGCTGGGCTGAGCCATGTTTGCAGTGAGCTGGCATGAAAATAAATCAGTGGTGTGTGATCTGAATCCTCCCTGTTAGATGTGTTCCTGGTGTGTCCTGGACTCCTGTATACCCGTGAAAACTGACTTTGATGGTAACTTGATAATTTTCAAATTCAATTTTGAAATCCTTGGTTGAAGCTGCTACTCAGCAAGGCATAGCAGATGAGCTCCACGTAAATAACATGCAGCATTGCTATTCCTCGTCCCATCTCTGTGTGTGAGATATTTACTGCTGTGCTCATTCTAGTACATGAAATAAAACTTAATGAAAAGTAATTTCTCATTTTCAGAGGGGGGTGTTTCTTATTCTAGTTAGGACAAGAATAATCGTCTGTTCCAAAGGCAGTGCAGCTGGCTGAATGACAGGGTGTGTTCTCAACAGAACATACTCTGGAAGAAGCTACTCTGAGTGGTAACATTTCTTCTTGATACACTTCCATAGTGCCATAGCTACAAGACACTTGCAGTTATGGACATTTATGGAACTTGTGTATTTTCCTGTATGAGTATTCACACAATTAGAAATCAGGTAATACGCTCAAAAAGCAGTATCTGTAATAGATGCATAAGATATGCTTGTATTCTTTTTCTAGTTCTTTAATTAGGATAGATGTATATATTTCTACACAGCTCATTAGGAGAGAGCACGGGAGTCACTTGAATACATGTGGAAAGGGGGAGTTTTCTTTAAAAGCAAAATAAGCTGTGAGTGTAGTGCACTACTCTCATAATGCTAAGTACCCAGGAGCTCAGGGAGGCATGACTGTACTGCAGAATAAAAGTGGAATGAGTGACTGGTAAGTAATAATGGAAGTCCTTTTCCTTGATCCCTATTTTCTCTTTCTTTTCCCTTTCAAATCATGAATATTCACAAGTCTGCTGAACTACACTTTCAGCATTCCTGCTGTGCACTGCCGTGCTTAACACTTGTTTGCTTTTGTGGTCCTATTGATACTAAAAGGCCTTACTCAAATATATTCAAAGAGTGCATTTACTTTTTCTTTCACATGCTACTCAGCTAACTTTATTTACATAATGCCCCAGTGACTGGTTCAGCTGCTGTAATTTCCATTGTGCTCCCATGACCACCTCTCAAGGTTAGTGTGAGTCTTTATCAGTCATTAGCTGGAGATCTGGATTTTTTTAATGCTTCTGACAGTTTCCCTGGATTATTGCGTGCCAGATTCCATGGTCTAAGATTCTTATTTCAGTTCAGACATTGTGATGATTTTATTATTAGCAAAATTACTCATGTTTGCAATTCATGCTGTGAGGGATGGATACAGGGTTTAGGGCAGGAAGGCAAGGAAGGGAGTTGTCCTGGATGTGAGAGACCAGGTGGAATGCACAATACTCTGCCTGGGGAGCCAGCTGGCAGCTTCTGGGTCAGGGCTAGACCAGGCCAAATGGGTAACATTGTGGTCAGTACACTCCACACCACTTACCAAGAAGAAATAGATTAAGCTTTCTTCTGTCAACTGGAAGAAATGTCCTGTTTGCAGACTGTGGTACTCGTGGTGTACTTTTAACACCTCAGTATCAGTTAGTGATACTGAGGTATTGAAGATACTTTGGCTGGAAGGTGGAGTAATTAGGAAAGTTTACATATTTACTAGTTCTTCCGAGTCTTAGGGTGTAAGTGACAAATCTTTTAGCATATTCAGAATTTACTTTAAAATAGTGAGAGTACAGATCTCACTTGGCTTTCTTTTATAATTACTTTTCATTACTGGAATTATGAAAATGTTCTAGCACGTCTATCTGTCCAGTTTAAATTGTACACAGCTTAAAGGGAAAGAGGATATATCTGGCTTCAGATGAAGCCCAGATCTTATTAGACTTGCCTAGGAATAGCTTATCTACTGTTCTTAGCTACTAGCTGCAGACCGAGTAAAAACAATTACACTGCTCTTGAAGGCGTCCATGATATAATTGCCTGTTTTAATTTGTTAGGGGTGCTGTATCTATATTAATCTGATTCTGTATTTTGCAAAGAATACTTTTTCAAGAAGAAAAAGAAAGATCTATAAGATATCTGACACATTTATCCTTAATGACAGTAATTTTTGTTGTGATTAAAATGCATGAAGTCATGGCAAATAGTGGGGGGAGGAAAGCTACCTACACAGCCCTATTAGGTGATAACAACTTGCTTCATATGGGAATAAGTGTTGGTTTTTTAATCATTTAGAATAAAAAGGAGGTAGGAAAGAAACAGTGTTAAACAAAAGGATGTCTTGTTGCACTCTTGTTCTTTTCACTTGAAGTTGCTTGGATTCTTCTTAAGACTTGTACTTCTGTGGTGATATTATCCAGGTGCTGAAAAGTTGTGTACTACCTGCAAGATCTCATTGCCTTTGGCCTTGTTTTAGGTTTCTTTTTAAAAATTAATGCTTTACTTCTTAGATACCATCCTCAAACTGTTTAAGTGTGAACTGTTTTGTCTACCTATCTGGAATATATATCTAGTATGTGACATACAGACTGTGGCATGGAAAAAATAGTGCTTTCTGGTCTTCTGTTCTATAGTCTCTTGTAGTCTTTATCCGTGCTCCACTTTTCAGCTTCTGTCCCTGTTTGGGTTGGGTCTTTGTCTTATTTTGTTTTTTCCTGAAGACTCACAGAGAGACCTTCCTTCATCTCTGTAATGGGAAGTTTTATACTTCTATCTGCTTCACGTTTGGTCACAGGTAATCAACACTTAGGATCATTTGCTCTTTACTGCCAATATCTAACACTGCGAGGAAACTGCCCGTGCTTCTGAAAATACTGCCTGGTTTTCTCTGTTTCACAGCTATGGTCTCGTTGTAAGTGGGGTACTCCATAGGACCCAGCACACAATAGCTTTCATTCCTTTATGTTTATAGTGTTTATAATAATAGTAAAACAAGTGTAGGTTTAAATGTTGTTAACGGGCATGTGAGAAATTTCACGTTTCTTTGATGTGCTAACTGGGAATAATTACACGCACCTTAAGGCCTCCAGACCTGATTGTATGGCGTTTATGTCCGTCAACAGCATTGTTCCTGTGAGTCATTTCAGTTTCTTCACTTATGCTAAACCATTCTAAGGTAGTCGTTAGGAAAAAGATGTTTTTGTATTCCTGGCACAGAAGAGAATGTTTCTAGAGCTGTTATAGGAAATGCAGAACTTGTCTCCTGAAGCTGGATGCATGTTATCTAATCACAGTCTGATAGTTTTCTCCCAGTGGATTAGAGTTTGAAACAATATCGGCTACAGTAAGGACTGATGCTCTGCTCCATTCAGTCTTAGGTGGTATTTAGCTACATAAAAATGAAGGAATTGGTCACACCCTGTTGTTTAACGGAGTAGTGTCTTGAAAATCATTGCCATTCTACTTCCAGTGGTTTGGAGCATTTCTTTATGCAGCCTCTGTCCAATTTTAGCAAACTGCAAACAGCAGGTAGTACTAGTGGTAGGGCTGGATTTTAATTATTTATTGGTCGGTGATGATTTGCTCATTGCCAAATAGCCTCAGTGGGTTATATTGCACAGTGGGACTGTATATTACAGATGAAAATCTGAAGAATCACTTCAGATCATTTCGTCTCTTGCATTCTGGCTTGGAATTTTGCTAGCTCTTATGAATGTGTTCAGCTAAGTTTGAAATCAGTTTTCTATTCAGGTCACATTCATCTTTTCTATTTAAAAATAAATAAATAAGAAAAGGCCACTGGGATATGTTGAAAAATTTATACAGTTTAACAAGGATTAACCTGAATAAACCATTTTTTCTCATCTTGATTTACCACTGAGACTTTGCCTGACTGTTTTATCATGTAAATTATGATGAATGCTCCTGTACGGCCTTGTGTTTAATTCATTAACATGGTTTGACTGTAACCGCTGCCTATTACCTAGAGTACCTATCCAACACTGAAGACTTGATGGATGTGATAGTCAGAAGTCTTGGCAAGTGCCTTGACAGAAAATACAGGGCTTTGGTATCCTCCTTAGAAATAGAAATGATCTTTCTTTTGGCAACTGTATTGTGATTCGTTATCATTTATGGAAGCAAGCAGTAGGTTCCAGAAAGACATAGCTCATTTTGAACAGCAAACAAAATGACATTGAAAAGTCTGCTTCACACAGAGGACTGCCTTTGTCAGTAGAAGATGGCCCATTTCAAAGCTCTTTCTGTGCTGTGCCAGTTTTGATGTGATTTATTCCCAGGCAAACCCAAGTGAAACCTGGGGAGTAGGACGATTTAAGTCTATCACTTCAGCTAAAAAATCTGCAGATTTTGATGTTTTTTTTTCTTCTCAGTTTAGAGCAATTAAAATGAAATTATGAAAACTGTGCCTGAATGTAACTATCTCTGTGCAGTCGTATCATCTATAATTTGTGTAGTAGAGCAGACTTGATTCATATTTAGTGATTTCTAATAAAAAATGTGTAATTGATTACATCATCTGTTCAATCAAATGAAGCAAAATTTGAGATTATAATGCTGTGACAAGGTAAGCATAGAGACCTGTAGGCTTGTCCATGTAGTCATTGGGAATCAGTATGTGAATACTAAAGAAGGTAAAAGGTTTAATGTAAACTTGCCAAACATCCTGGCTGTCATTAGGAGTATGAAAGACAGCACTTAACCCTCCTGTTTCTTAGTGGATCAGAGAGTGAGGGAGTTGGCATTAAAGGCAGTGTGCAAATGTCTGATGTTGTTGTCTTGCCTCTCTGTTTACCAGGTTGAGAGGCAAAGATTTCTCCTTCATGAAAAAGGTCCCTGATGTGTATTAGAATTTGAAACTGGAATCAATGCCTAAATTTCATGCCTCTATCTGTGACACGTATACTTTTGTTATTCAGACACTTAACATTTTACCATGTTACTTACAACAATCCCTGCAGTCATACTGTCCATCTGAAAGTGTTTCCTGGGTAACATATATTTTTAAACTGAAGTGCTAGATCAGAAGAGTTAGAAAAAAAACCCCACAAACCGGCAAAATAAAAAATGTAGTGGTGAAAGAAATATGGCATTTTGAAAATGTGAAAGTAAACATCCTACAGACTCTGGATATGAAGTTGTTGAGAGCAGTTTATGAAAACAGCTTTGTCACTGAAGAAGTAAAGCCTAATAATTTTTAATAGGCCTATAAATCTCTCTTATGATATGCAGCTACTGTAAATACTTCTTCCATATTTTTCCAAGTATTTATGCAGTGTTGTTAAGTGTTTTTAAAGAGACATGATTGCCACAGCTCTTTCCATCTGAAGGAACTGCCAGCTTACTGGAGAGTGGCTAGCAGGAGAGGAGAGTGGACAGGGCAGGGGAAGGAGAAGTAAACGTCCAAAGGGAAGTAGTCAGTGGATATTTTTATGAAACAGTCACAGTTAGTGACTCCACAGGAAGAACTGGGAAAGCTGAGGGCAGAAGGGATGGATATCCCATCAGATCTTGTCTGGTTTCCAGCATAGTTCTGAAGCCAGTGACTCTCCTCAGAGAGCTCATTCCTTCCAGAGGGTTTGATAAAGCCAAGTAATGAACAAGAGCTAAGCATGGATGACAAAGTCTTTTCTCATTTCTTCACTTATCATGTGGACCCATGAGTAGAAAGTGACAGTCGCTGGAAAAAAAAAAATAGTTGCTGGGCAAGCACTGATCCAAAGGGATGCAGAAATGCTGAGGCTGCATGGCTATGCTGAGCTCTGGGAAAGCTATAGCATCCTTCCAGTGGATGCTTTTGCTACTCTGGGATAATTGGCCCATGCACATCATGTGATTTGAGATGGGCATTGAAAGTATATCAGTAAGTAGTGATAGACACCAGGAGCTGCATATTAAGGTGCTACCCTGGAAAACACAGTTGATGGAAGTTGAATTTTTTGGCCGTGTTTCGTTTGTAAGAGTCTTTAATGGTCCTTGAGATTGGGTTGAATTTCACTCTCATGGCTGAGGCTTAACATGTTATTTCAATGCTTGTTTGAAAGAGGCTGAACTGAAGACTGAGAGTATGCAGCATTTTCTGAGTGTCTGCAAACAATCTCATGATTTACATTAAGATAAAGCTGGGAGTAGCACTGCATTATGCTGCACATGTTGCTCTCTGGTAGAGTGGTTTCCAAACCAATTAATCAGATCTAGCAGACAAGACTCAACTGTGAAAGGTGAAGATCTGCTCTGTTTTGTTCTAAACTTGCTTCAAGCTTTCCTTGCCAGGCAAGTTTTTGAGAGAGAGCTGTGAATTGATGATGATGGTGAGTGTGAACTGTGCAGACCCATTCTGGGGAAAAATGATATCACCTACATAAAAGCCTGCATGCTTTCCAAGCAACATATAGTACTGGTGGTTTTGGAATGAAGCACAGGTAATGCAAGCCAGATCCCAGATGTCTGAAATGTTAATGGTTTGTTTTTCAGGCAATAAGTGATCTAAAGGGGAGCTGTAGTAAGGGTATAAAAATAATAATAGTTTAAAACAGGATGATGTTATTATCTCGTTGAAAAATGAAGTGAGATTAAATTTCCTCATACTTGTATTACTTTGTGAAAAGATCAGTCCATTGTAATCCTCTTCACTTCCTGATTAGTTATAGTAATTTGAAACAAGAGCTATAAATTGTTTGATTTTTGTATGCAAAAATGTAGCTCTGACCCTATCCTGAGGCTTTTTTCTTTTTTTTTTTTTCCTTTCTCCTGTGAGAGCTTTGCATTTCCTAAAGGCTGCATTGCTGACAACCTAGAATTAACTGCTGTAACTTAAACTGCTGTTTTTAAGAACTTATCCTATGTGGGCTTTAAAATTCATAACCAGAATCTGAAAAGTGGTATAATTATGTTCTGCTTTGCAAAAAAAGGTAACCAGGTTATAAATGTGAAAACAAACCTTCAATTATCCATAAAAGGTATGTACACTTCCACATTTTGTTAGCCACTCAACTCCACATAGGCTGCTGCCAGGATTATTTCTCTTTTGTTTAGTGTTTAAATTTTATATTGTACTCGGTTGTTCTGCGATGTAGATTTGGTTGGCCTTAGGGGTACAGTAAAATCATTGCATCCATCTGCTGAAAAGATAGCTGCACTTGCATTTCATCTGGCAAGATCCATCCCTTTTCTAATTGAATAACAGTTTCCTGCTGTAGAGGGAAAGTAATCTAAACTCAGACATACAAGGAAAATCTGAAGGAAGCAATTCTCTTTCTTTAGTTTGGTTTTCACACCAAGCAATTTTCTGGTTTCCTCTAGCTAAACAAGCTCTGCTGCACACTTGCAGATGCAGGCAGGGGGAGCTTAAGGATCACAGTCCAGTTCTTCTTGTTGCACCACTTTACTTCTCCAGAGTCTTTCATTAGATGGAGTCCGAGGCTGCTGCTGCTATCAGCAAGCCATGCAAGTAGTTAGGTACAACCTGTAACCCAGTTCTTTCTAGTTCTGTTGCTTATAATTCCCAAAATGCTCTAGAAGAGAATCTAATCTTTCCAGCGCACTGCAGGTGAGCAGGGATGCTGACAGAGATGTGGCTGTCCCAGTGTATCACAGGCAGGGAGCAGGCAGCGTTCCAGTACCCTACGCAGCGTGCATCCATCCTGCTCTCTGAAGTCACAGCATTGTGTGGATGCTTGTGCTGTACCCCTGGTGCTTGCTAGTGATGGCATCTTCCTTTTGCTCTTCCCTCCAACCAGGCTGTGAGCATTGCTGTGAGCTGCCTGCCAGGCTCCCCCTCCCCAGCTGGCTAGGCAGCCGTGTACATCCACGGGCACTAGGCAAAGCAGGAGGAACCCAGCTCTGCATTTCTGAGGGGAGCATGGGTGTTGGAGGCTCCTGGTTTGGCTTTTGTGTGATTATTTTATGGTCTCATGAAACACAGTAATGGATGGAAAATACATGCCTTTTTTTTCCCCTTGCAAACAGTTGATAATTGTGCTCTATTTTTACATTAATGAGCTATGCATCTGCTACTTTCAGCCCCAAAACAGGAGCCCTTCATGTTTCAAGCAGATGTATTTGTGGCATACTAAGAAAGTGTGGAGTTTTCTCTGGATTTCATCCTGTTAAGGTATGTGCGTAAGAGCACAAACAGAGGGGAGCTGGATGAGCAAGTGTGGACCCCAGGAAAGGAACTGTGGGAGTGGCATGGGGGAGGTTGTAGGCTTGAGAGGCAGGGACAGGGCATCCATCATCTCTGTAAGTTAAATAGCAGTTAATTATGAAAGTATTTGGCATCGGCACAATTCTTCTTCCAAATGGAAGCAATTTCTGAATTTCTTTGTCCCCAGTGGCCCAAAAGGCATAATGCAAGCTAAACCTGTTTCAGGCACTTTGGCTAAGATCATGATTGCCAGACTTCTTTATTAATAATTTATGCTGAAATTTAATTTCTAAAGTAATAGTAATAATAATTCAGATGATGACAGACTTTTAATTAAAATCGCTGTAGAAGACTTCAGCTTTTAGCTGCATCATTTTTTGTAGTATCAATGTGTCTTGGAGGGCAGCATTTTGCTAAGAGAAAGTTAAAGCAGTCTGATGGCAGCTATGAGAGCTGAACACACTTTGCATGTCCCAATGAGCAGAGTATGTGCATACGGCTAATGAGGAAAACAGCAAGAATTTCTTTCAGGTTTTTACTTTGACTTTTACTGTTCTGATAGTATCAGAACATCTAAAGAGTCACCAAAAGTTCTCAGTAACCAATTGCTTGATCTACATCCTGCAAAGTTAGCTTCCAGAAGAGCAGTGAAAATAACAATGAAGAAATATGGTGTGATGGGGGAAGCTGGCAAGAGTGAAAGTTTTCAAAAGGGACTACAGCTCACTTGTAGCCTAAGTCCCAGCAGTTACCAATACAATTCAGCTCTAGCCTTTTTTCTGGAATAGGTGTAAGCTATCACGCTTAGTTGGAAGCAACCTCTCAGATGAAGAGAGGGATAGGAAAGAAACCTGCCTCTCTTAATTGTTATCCACCACTTCCAACTGTAGAAGCATTTTTTTTTTCCCTTCTAAGGTACTGTAAGAGAGAGGATGAAATGCACCATTAGCTTGACCTACATGGCAATTCCTGGAATTGCTGCATCATTGGACTGTTCTTTTTGCAACTGCTTCAAATTCCTTGTTGCTTTATTTTACTCTTTATTTCATTTCATAGATATCAGTGAGATCTCTCCCTCTCTTCCCTACATCTCAGTTCACAATATATATGTAATTTAAGTTGCCCTGAGGTTCAGGAAAGAAACATATTAAAATACCAACATTTTCTGCAAATTGGACATGCCAATTTTCAAAAAACTCTGCTGCAGTAAGAATGAAGATGATGCTATGTGCAGTACAGATTCTGGTACCTTCATACCTCTTGTGGTACGCAATGTGTTTTCCTCGGGTACCTCTCTTATAACAGATAAGTAAGGCTACCTATGTAAAGACTTTTTAGCAGTTCAGACTGGAATAAAGTGTTTCTAGGTAACTGATATGCAAAAAAGCAAAATTCTTTCTCAAGCTGACATCAAAGCTACCACTAGATCAAAAATGTTTAATAAAAAAAACTCATGGCTAAGCTATTAAAAATGCAACAAAGTGGTCAGTAAACGTCTGGCAAAGTTAAAGGATAGCTGGTGACATTCATATGCTAATGCAAAGCTGTTTACTTGAAGAAATATAAACCTATCAAATTGTCTGAATTTGCTATTAAAGTTCGTGATTCTTTTTTTTTTAGAAGATTTGAGGTATTTCTGTTTGAATGTAGATAAATATTCATGTGAGGACTTCATTTGGAAGGTGAAATTTGCCATTAATATCATTATGTCTGCTCACAATATAACAGGCTGCTACTTGATTTTGCAAAACTGGTGGCTTCACCCATGTGAGGAAATAAATATTCTCATAAGTGTTTTTAAAGACACAATACATTATATTTCCCTCAATTCCAAAACAAAGACATATATATAGTCTGAAGGATTTTGTTTTTTATTTCTGTCTGAATGGATTTCACTTCCATTTCTTATGAATTTGCCTTGAGTTTGATCTCTTGTCTGATTTTGTCCCTGAGCTATGTTCTTCACTGAGAGATTTTCTAAAACAGTTTGTTTTTACTGCTACGTTAGGATTGCTTACTGCTAATTCAGAATTGCAATGTTTCAGATCTCTAGCACTATAAGATATCTGGGAAGTTTGTCAACAATTTGAAAAATAGTTGAAGAAATGGGATGATACATGGAGGGATAGCTTAAGTTTTGATTTCTTGGGGAAAATTAGCACCGTGGAACACTGATAAAACAGGTGTCGGTGCTTTAAGAACTGCCAAACCCTTAGATCATGACAAGTATTTGTTAATGAGGAATCAATGAATGGGTGTTTTAGAGCGTTAGTATCAAAGGTAATGCTATTCAGCATTTTTACTGATTATCTTGAAGTAGATATAAAATGATAAAATTTGCAGCTGACCCAGGATCAATGTACGTAAGGATGAGGACAGAGCACTCACTGGTGCTGCTCTCTGGCTAGGCCGGGTCACTGAATTTCATCACACACCTAGGAGCAAGCTGCACAGCTTTATCTGCACAACGGGGAGATCTCTGAAATGAGATAAGGGCCTCTTCAGCTCCAGGAAGCTAACTGCAACATGTTTAGGACTGTGGGCTGTGGGGATGTAGGTGGCTGATGACTGGCAATTGCTGCTTTCTCTCCTGGCTTTGCTACCCGAGGGCAGAGAGCTGAAGGCTGTGAAGTGCCAGAGGCAGTGCCATGGGGGATCGCATCTGGCCAGAGCCATCCATCTTCTGCACTTCTCAGTGAGACTGCTGAGATCCAATGATTGTGTTGCACAGGAGATTTCTAAAGCGCTCTAGGTAAATCAGACGATTAGCACTCTGGTGTCTTCTTTTTCAGGTAGGATCCAATCCTAAATTGTTATCTCAGTTAAACTGTTACCATATTACTTCTGCACCAGTGCGATTCCCAAAGAACTGAAAGAAATAGAAACATACTGCTGTGTTGCAGGAGCAGATAAAAGGTGCCTAATGTGTAGAATGGAGAGTAATTAGATGGAGAAAGGGATGGATTCATACTCTTGCAGTTGAACAATGTTTGAATACTGTGCATAGATTTCACTGGGTTCCCTTCAGGCTTTTCAGAGGGAGACTGTACTGTAGTGGCAAATGCTAGGATTGTGCTCTCAAAGGATATGCACAACAGAATCACATTTTATGGTTCTGTAACAAATTACTAATTTTTATCAGCCAGTGTATTAAATGTATTATCTTACATTCAGAGACAAAATGCAGAGTTAGTGTTACAGATGGTGCTTGGGAAGCTTTTGGAAAGATGATGAATGCCTGCATCCCTAGCTGCAAATGGCTAACTAATTAATTATTGCACAGTGAGTGCTTGATTATGAGGCAGTGGAAATTTACAGAATTAGCTTTTGTTTCTGGAATAAAAACATTCACCGTAGCTTTTACACTATTTATTCACCAAAGGAAATGTAGCTACAGAACAACCTGCCTTCAGAGCAGTGGTTAAGTAGTAAAGAGAGATCATGGGTGATACCATCCCTGAAATTCCCTCCAAAGGTGAAGTTCTCATTGGGTGTGTGCATGCAGTGGCAAAGCTGCCAGCCTCAGGGCTTTGGTTCTGCTGCAAGCCAGGAAGTTCTGCAGGTGACCAAATATGTAGTAGAGAAAGGATGACTGTTCCTTGGGCAGGGGAGGTAGCCAGGGAGAAAGGTTAGAGGGGTAATTTTAATTCTTACATGCTTAGCAATATATATATGAGGAAAGTAAAAGTCGATGCAGTCAAATCATTGTCCAGAGCCATAGGTCATAAGGTTAGAGAATAAACTGTGTCAGTATTAACTGCTCGTAGTGGAAATGTGGATTGCTGGAGCAAAGAAGCAGAGGGTGTGCAGGCAGGCAGTGGGATGAAGGAGACAGCCAGCAAAAAAAAAGGGGTTTATAGGTACTGTGCTGGCCAGAATAGGTCAGGGAAACAGAACGTGGTGTCATTGCCTTGTAAATAAGAAAAATTGCATGAAGAAAACAGCAGCTTTACCACCATTTTTTTTCTCCTTAATGATGACAGTCCACAAGATCTCACTTTCTGGATCCCTGTTGGGGCGAAAAGGGTCCTACCAACAATAGCAGTAACTGAAACAGAATTCAAAGAACCTACGCTGCTAATCTGGAGGTCAGCCTGCTGTGTTTATTCTTGGTGAAGGATATATAGGCTGCTTTCTGAAATACTGAGTCTGCCTCCTTCTGAGAAAGTTTCTTGGCTTTCCATATATCATTACAGACACTGAGGGCTCGTTTGCATTTGCTGGAACTGTACTTTATTAGTCTGGTTGGTTTTCTTAATGGAAACAAATATTTTGAAGTGGTTAATTTACAAGAATAAATATTATTCATCAGGTTCCTCAAGTCCCCAAGGTAAATAATATAGACATGGTAAAGGCCAGATCTGCTGTATTAATAATTGATGTTTGGCTTCCTCCTAGCTCAACTGTAATCTATTCATTCTGCTTTGTAAATGTGCAATTAGGGCTGAATTATAGTAATCAATACAGGAGCAGCTTTTAGAACCAGGGAACATAAATAGAGGGAAATTCTGCACAGAGGTAGCTTTTGAGGCATACTGCAAAAACTAACTTAATTAGATGGAATTTTAAATGATAGCAAAGCAGATTAAATTATAATTGATATGGAATTTTTCAGAGATTCTTTTTTTAACCAAAACCAAGTCCTAACAGTTTGAATGAAATTATTTCCCTTCCTTTTCCTTTTGTTGCATTTCTCAGTCAGCTCATAAACTAAGGATGTGACTGGAAAAATGCTGTTTTCTTTCACTAGTCCAAACATCTACAGTAACTGTATGCAAGTAAAAGGGAGATGTATCTTCCCCTAGTACTTTATTTACTTGAGACTAAAGATTCGCTGGAGCCAAAGCCTGGCTTTGGTACTGGGTCTTGCCAAAACCCATGTTCTGCCCGTACTGTTGCTCTGGGTAGCCAGCTACCAGCACTCCTCTGCAGGGACACACACTGCCAGTGGGGCTGGAGCTGCAGGAGATGTGGAGCTGTGTCTGGAGCTGGTTGGAGCCACAGAGAGGCTGTCGTGTAAAAGCATGACACCAAGTGATGGTTAATATTAATAATAATCATTGTATTCATCTCCTCCTGAGCACTATCATGTCTGAGGTGAAACTAAGTGCTTTCAGTCATTTAGGAAGCGTGTAATGGCTCAGTAACATATTCCCTGGTGTGTCTTTTGGACTTTATGCAATGACGATAAGAGTGTAAAATGAATTTAATTAAAGGGAGAGACTGATTTTATCAAACGCACCAAATAAATAAAGTAGGACCATTAAAATGTTGATCCAAATTTTCAGGCACAATTTCAATTTTATTGTGGAAATTAGAAAAAAACAAGGCATCTGTTAATTGATGCAGTTAATTTTTGATTAATGCCGTCAGTTTTTATTTCTGTGGAGGCAGTAGGATGTTAAATAGGGGCTACCTAATGATCTAGGTACAAGAAGGGGCTGTTTAAGCTGATACAGGAGGAGATGTTTTCTTGGTTAGAGCTTTACACACTTGAACAAGGAAATTAAATAAACTACATATTCAGCTGGGAAGCATTAGCTTGTCACTATATAATGCATGCATCGCTCTGCTTGTGCATTATGTTTTAATAATGCTTTCATCTTCCTCATAAAGCATATTGTCTTCTAATGCAACTTACGCTAACAAGCCTATTGTGAGCAGCACATACCGTAATTATTTCCCTTTCCTATTGTGGTACAATATGCCTCAGATTCTCTGTGCATAGAAATGCACCTCCGTATGGTATTATAATGGGCATTGATTTTTTAAAAAATTTTATAAGCATAATGAAATGATCTCCTTTCACATCATAGAGCAGCATAACACTCATTGATTTATTGCTGTACCTATTTACATCAGCTTATTAGAAAGGTGCTTCCAGTGCATTAGCAAATCCCTCAGGTGCTTCTGGAAGCAGCAGAAAGTGACTGGGTAGCTGTAAATATAGGAAAAAATGTTTACAGTATTCTGTAAAACTCAGATACAGCAGAAAATTCCACTTAGGCTAAAACACAGCCTGCTGAGCTGGGCTGTGTTACAGCTAACCACTGGGACAGCTGCATGCGGGAGAACTGTTTCTCTTCAGCCCTGTCCTGGCTCTGATCTGTGAAGAGACAGAAGCTGCAAGAAATCCTACCCTACAAAAGAGAATTAGCCAGTATAGTTGGTCATCAGTTTAAAGACTTTTCCAAAAGTGATATCTCTTTAGTATTAGGAAACCATCAAGATGTTGCAGTGTACCTCCATGCCTCCATATGTGCCTTGTCCAGAGAAGGGGGGGGCAAGCAAATCAACAAGCAAGTCATTCCTACAATAAATCTCTCCTGATTGAACTCGAGCACAGCACAGTATGCTACAGAAGAATGAATAAACTGACGATAATAACAGAAGCTGATTACATTGTGATGGGCAATAGCAGTAAATAGGCCTTATCTTGCACTATGAAATAGAAACTCATGGCCAAACAAATAAGTCTAGATTCCCAGAGAGAGCATTTTCAGCAATTTATGGGCAATGACCCTCAAAATTGTGTATTCAGAAAAAATAATTATTTTCAGAAGTGCAGCTTGGCCCTTAGTGCAGCTGAGAATAAGGTATTTGTGTTGCTCAATTGCACATGCAACCTATCATCAAATTTTCATCCCATTCAGAAAGGATGCTGCTCACAATTGGATGCTGATCAGGACCTGTTCATGTATTAGCATGCATACTTTCCTGCTCTTGCTTTGACCACCTATTCTCCCCTCTTCCTCTTCATTCAGATAAACAATGGCTTTTTATAATCAAGAGAAAAGAATTTTAAAGCATTGAAAATGGATTGGGGTCTAACTCTTTAAGGACTCTTCTGAATAGGCTGCACTCCCACAGGTGTGCTCCACTTGTACTCCATACTGCTTGCTTTAATTTGTGGAGGACAGAGAACAAACTGGCTTTGCTTTTTCACAAACTCCCTTAAATTTAAGCATGTGTGCATACATTTCTACTACCGCAAAGAGAAATATTTCTACAGATACTTGTTTCTTTGCATACAGATACAAATATTTGTGTGAAAAATCAAGCTGCTATCAGCTGGGAGCTTCCCACACAGGTTATTTCAGCCTGAGTCAATGAAGCACTCATACAGGTACTTCACTGTCAACAATGTTTAGATTTTACTGAATTGTTAGTTACCAAGCTCTAGTATTCCTGGATTTCAAGAGGCTTAAGTCCATGCTTAATATTAAGCATGCTTTGATTCTTTATCATAGAGGATTGCTATTTATGATAATGCTAGATATATTTGTTCCCGAAATAGCTTTAAAACTTAACTTTTTTTCTTGTATATCCCATTAAGAAGTATAAAATGTCTTTGTTCTGCTCTTCTGTCCTTTTAACAAAGTTCACTGACCTTTCACAAATCCTTGGAGTGCTTTCTTTTATTAATGTAAGACAATTAGTCATGAAACTCATCGCTCTTTTTAATATACCTTAAAATGCCCAAAGCAGAGCACAGAGATCATGCTTCAGTAAGCTTGTGATTTATCAAGTTAGATGTTCCCTGCACTTTTTAGTACAGTAAGTGTTCTTAAAGCACAGTGAATGTCTCACAGAAAATGGATAGTTTGAATATGTTAGCTACCAACAGGATGGCAGACCATGGCAGAATAAAGACATCATGCATCTCAGGAGGATGATGAGAGTCTGGTTTCTCTCCTCCCTGTGCCTTGTAAGTATCCATAGCTGGGCTGGAGCTGCAGCAGTACCAGCTGGGTAGGTGTAGACGTATATAAGGAAGGGGAGCTCTCCTTGACCTTATAACTACTAAGAATCAATCCAACAACTGATCAACATGAATTTTTTCAAAAACTTGAAAAATCTTTCTATAAATATAAGACAGTATATTAGGGAGGCTTCACTAGAGCCATTTCAGCTCCAAAACCATGAAATAATTCATTTTTCTAATTAAAAACATGCTGTCAGTACCTGCAAGACAGTTCAACTTGGGTGTTCCTTCCCAGCTTGCAGTGCAGTCTGAAAAACAAGCCTAAATGAGAACTGTTACTCACTGGCAACTGAAGGAACAAAATAATTTATTCTAGAGGAGTATGAGTCAAATTTTCTTTAAAAGACAGAAAGAAGATTGAAATTAGTCCCAAGAATATTTTACAACCCTATCAGAAAAAAACATCAAAAAGCCCTAGTTGCAACATTATGCTTGCATAAATCAGTATGAAATATTAGTCTTTCAGTGTGTTTTTGTGTCCTTTAAAAACAACATGAAATATTACCAAGAAATCAAGTAAAATATGCGTCCAATCATCTCGTTACAGCAATAACAATAATTAGTGATGGCTGTCAAATACCTTCTAGTCTTCAAATCTCAAGACTAATCTTTCTTTTCCCTATGAGTAAATAACTGCTGCTGGTCTGCCAGCTTATTTTGAACAAGTAATGCTTGTAGAAATCTTCCTTTTGATAAAGATGCTGCACTAATTTCTGTTCAGCAGTGCATGCTTAGCTTTTTAAGCACAGCATTAGTATGGGTTGGTTTTTGTACCCAGTGATAAATGCTGAAAGAAGCACTTGCATGGTCAGTCATGAAACAAATACAAAGAGTGTCTTAAATGTCATAAAAACTGGGAACATGAGTTCTCTTATGTTTTCATTTCACTTTGTGCATGTTAAAAGCGATCATCTTCTGAAAACAAAACTCAAAAATCAGTTGAGCTAGTTTCCAGCCTGTTGTATTCTGTATGATGTGCATTGGGAAAGTATCTTTACAATAAGTTAAAGGGGAAAAGGAGGAGTGCTCTTGTGAAATCTGTAGTAGAGAGAATCAGTGTTCAATTCTGAGTTCCATCTGTTTTGATCTCATGCATTTTACAGATGGGAACAAAAATTACATATATAAAAGTTGAACATTATCATTCTGGTTTTCCCATTAATATGTTCAGAACTGGCTTTTCCCATGGAAACTCCCATAATTTATTCCTATTTTAGGAAAAAGCAGGATAGAAAGTGATTGTCAAAGAGGAAGTTATGTCTGCACATGGAGATACTGGTTCATTAAATACATCTAATTGTGTGTATCAGACAAATCTATATGAACTTGAATCTCTCTAAAGATATACAGAAATACACAAACCTCTGAAATGTAAAGCTACATGAGAAAGTTATAACTAAGTAGTACGTATTTATCAAAAAGCAATTAAATATCTTGGTTTGTTTATTCCAAAATTAACTTGGCACATTAATTTAACATGAAAAGAGTGATTTAATGAAATCTACAGAGAATTATTCTGCCCTTTGAATAAGTTATCTAAAATGCCATTTTATTATGCAAAGCTATGTAAAATAAATTGCATTCAAGCAGTGGTTCAGAAAGTAGCTTATCATAACCCAATGTTCTTAAAAAAAATGACATAAAAGATCTGGGGATCTCTGCTTTGCTTTCAAGATGGGAAAAATTAAGCAGAAATAGTATTTCATTTGAAAATAACTAATTTGACATGGAGATAATTATCTTGGTACTTTGAAATGTGATTAACTCTAATTATAGCCAGAAAAAAAAAAACCTACAGGGAACAATGAAAATAAAATCTAAATGTGGAAGTGTGAGTGTGGACTGTCAAGTGCATGATTCACGTGACATAGCAGGTCTGTTATTCTTCTCTTGTAAAACAAATAAGCAATCATGTCCACAAACTAGAATTTTCTATGTATGCCCGTATTTATCCCTCAGTATGAGATCCAGATGAGCATTGCTTGGGGTAAATGACTCATTTTTCTAATGTGTGTATGCATGTGCATGAACAGACACACACAAATACACACAAATTTTAACTGGCACCCAACTTAATATAAATCTAGGATATTCCTGGTTTGACTGTGAAAAATCACACTGTCCTTCTAGCAAGGTCAGTGTGTTGGTTCCAATATAGGAGTGCAGAAAGGTGACCCCAACACCTGGGTCCTACAGTAAGGATTATTGTTACTTGAATGACCATTTTTCTTTTACCAAGAAAAACACTTCCATTTCATTAGATAACATGTTTGAAATATGATGAATGATAGATATAATTATTCTTGGGAGTCTTAGTGTTTGGTTTCGTTTTACCTAAACTTAATGAACTGTTACTTTCACTATTGTGAGAGTGATAACCACCTGGAATTTCTACATTGTGTTTAGCATTGCTTGATTTGTGAAGCATTTTCCAGCATTTGTCATAAATCATAAGCTTAAACCGAATTGAACGATCCTTTGATCCAGTGATAGATAGGTGCAAAAGTACATGCAAAGAAGAGAAAATGAGGAGGATTGTTTGGTACATCTTGTACCAAAGGCAGCTCCCAGGAGTTGTTTGGGGAAAGGAGCTCTAGAAATCTGGCTGTCACTTCCCACTTGTGCATAGCTCACATGTCCATGACATTTCATTCTTGATAATGGAAAATAATAAATAGGATTATGGTTTTATAGAAACATATGTTGTACAAAGTTCAATACCTTTTTCCCAAAGGATCTGGTGATTCTAACCATTCCTCACGAGTGTTAGGACAATAAGTGGATTATTAGTCTTTTGTGGCTTTTGAACAGGCGGTGGTGTGCTTTCTGTTATGTTTTAGCCCATTATCTCAGAATTGCATGCTGAAGTTGGCTTTCTTGGATAATTGCACTCTTTAACTTTATTTTTTAAAAAGTGATTAATTTATGTACAGAATCTGTTGGCTGATTTGTGCACATTCTAACATAGAACAGAGCTTCTAGGCTTTGACCTGCCTGACCAGAGGTGTTTCAGTTCTGTGCTCCAGTACAATCTGCTGGGGCCAGGAAGCCTGAGCCCTTGTGTTGGGATCAAAACTCTTCATAGCTTCAAGTTTGCATTCAAGGCTCCTGGCTTTGTGACGATGGATGCCTTAATATCTGCAGGGGGTATTAATAGGAAGGATGATGCTACAGGCACGGGAAGAGGACCGTTACAGAGGTGTGCAATTAGAGTGAACGAGGGAAAGATAAAGTACCCAGGGACCAAATTAGACTAATTGCCAGAGTCCACGTAGTTACACAAAGGCAGATGAAAAGTGGGGTGCTAAATTACTGAGTTGCCATATGGAAGCTGGAGCATTAAATCCAAATCTTTCGTCATTCCCATTAATTGTTGAGGAAATCAGTAATTCCACAGCAGTTTTGCAATGAGTAGGGAAAAAAAAAAACTGAAGGTTTGGAGTAGTGTTTATTTAACAAAGCTATTTCTGTTATTTAGTGTAGGGGAGATACTATTGGATATAGGTAAGTGGCAGAATTTCCTAGACCTTCTGTGCAGGACTGGAATATGTTGCAAGGTGTTAAGAAAAGTACTAAAGAGAATCCTACAGTTTTTTCTTTCCTATTGAACCGATGCTGTTGTCTCTCAAATGTCATTTTTAACAGCGGTTTATTTATTCTCTACACAGTACAATTATGGTAACTGAACGGATTAATTAGGTAGAGGCTGTTACATGATTGTACATTCCTCTTTAATTTTGTATGGCTGTACTAAGCTGGGAGATCTCTATCAAACCTGTGCCTAGTTCATCAGACTCAGCTTGCCTTTTCCATGTTCTCATTTGCCTTTTTTTTTTTTTTAGTAGTATAAGCAACATCCTTCCTAATTTATGTTTAGATTTAATTAGAAAAGATCTGGTACTGTAGAAGTTGATTTTACAATAACTGGAAATGAAATGCACACTGTCAAAAGTGCAAAGGAAAAGATTGGTACTGGAATAGCAGGGAAGATGTGACTATTTGGACAGATAAGTGGCTATCCAAACAACACTGAGAGCTTTTCTGGTACTAAGGCATTAGCAAGTAGTTGGAGAACCACAGAAGGCTGCCTGGTGTTCTTGTTCCCCTGGGCTGCCACTACTCAGGGTGGTACAGAATTGCCTTGAGTGTGCATGACTAATGTGTTCATGCAGCAACAGTCTTTCCACTTTTTGTTGTGTTATAGTCAGTGTTGCTTGTGCCTTCTGACATGTCCCAGGGTGATGGATTTTTGAAGCTTCCAATGAGAGCCCCACTGAGGTTCAGGGAAGGTTATGAATCGCCCATCACTCTGCTGCAGGGGAGCTGCACACTGAAAACTCTCTGGGGGCAGGGAAGCGTCCTTTTATTTTAATTGCTATTTAAAGTTCTTTGCACAAGCTGATACATAATAATTATGTTCACTTGCATTACTGTTTTGTATTTAAAATGGCATAGAAAAATTTATCGCACCAATTATCCACTTTTCAGGGCAGCAGGGGTCTCTGCCTGTCTCCCTCATTAGTTTCCATTGCATGCTACTTCACAGCGTTCTGTGTCCTGGCACATTTTCTTCCAGCACAGCCCCACAGCATCCTGCTCTGCCTCCAAGGCCAGGAGGCATCTCTGGCCTTGCCCTGCCTTGAAAGATTATCTTCATAACTGCTTTTGTTTTCATCTTCTTGTCTTCCATAATTTTACTGTTTTCTTCATTTTGAAAAATGTTCTTTATGAGATCAAATCCAGTCAAGGATTTGCAGACAGCAAGAACATGGCCCCAGAACTCAGCATGTTGTTAGAGCTTGAGGACTAAGGGAGCAAAGTGCTGCCCTGTTATGGGTCATATAAAGCATGCTGCACCTACAGAAAAGCAACATTATCATTACATCTGTGTGAGTAGGGAAGAGTAGAACTCATGGGTGGAGATAAAACTATTTACTAAGATAGAGAAAAGGAGAAGGATAATAGTTACAACTGTATATATATAAATGTATATAACAAGTGATACAGAAGCAGTTGCTCACCACTTGCAAATGCCCAGCTAGTCAGTGAGCAACTGAAGAGAATGATGAGCTGCTGCTCCCTTCAAAACTCCTTCCACACGATGTCATGTAGTACAGAACCTCCCTATGGCTGATTTAAGTCAGATGTTCTAATTCTGTTCCCTCCCAGCTCCTTGGGCCTTCGCCGAGAATGGCCTCAGCTCTGTACAACACTGCTCAGCAGCCACTGTACACATCAGTTTGTTACCAACATTGTTTTTCTCCCAGAACCAGAACGTAGCATCATACCAGACACTGAAGAAAACCGTTCCTTCCTAGCTGAAACTAAGATGCTAACCTACTTTATTATTCTCTTCAGTAGTTCTAATATTTGCAGAAATGCTCAATTAGAGATAAATCTTTTCTAATTCCTTTGTATTTCATTGTAATAGTGTTAATCATGATGAATTCTTTCAGTATTCAAGAAAATCAATTGTCAATTAGCTTTTATGGGGAATTATACACTGTGGTTACTCATCATTTGAGCATTATGGCTTTATTTGACTACTAAGTTATTAAAACATACAGTAATTTGCTTTTATCATAATCTATCTAAAAGCCAACACAAATTCCAAAAATAATATGAGCTTTGGAATTATAATTAGAGCATGTTTTACTAGGAATTGTTTTATAATGCTGTGTTGCAGTTCAGGATTAAGTATTTTACGTGAAGAAAATTTAATTAATGTATTATTTATAGCAACCAGATAGTTTACCTGTTTTTTTTTTTTTTGTTTTTGTTTGTTTGTTTGTTTTAATTACTTGAAGAGAAATGACTGTAATCTCTGCAAGGTAAATAGGCGTGGTTAAATAATGAATGGTTTTCAAAGCACCAGACAAGGCCCTGCAATCTGGCATGATCGGGTGGAGTTCTGGCTTAATCTGGAGGTTGGAGCTGTCTTGTGTGATTGATCCAAAGTTTATTTATTTTTTTCATAAGAAAATTACGCAATACATGGACCTAACTCAGCTAATTCTGAAATGAAGGGGTGCAACAGTAGGTGATGCTTACAACAAATGTTATTAAGCAAATGAATACATCATTTTCTAGCTACTTTGATTAAGGGCTACTTGTTGGCTATAGCTGTAGCAGCCTCTGTTTAAAAGGGAAAACTTTAAAGACGCTGAAGTAAATCTTGATGGCTACAAGTCAATCTCATTACTGCAGTTAACATTTTGAAATACAATTTGTGGTATTTATGATACTGTTACCAGTGGTACTTGGGGCAGAGGGAATCAGAACACTATCCAAAGAAAGGAAGTGAAGAGTAAAAACGAAGAAATGATGCCATCCCAAGTAGCATACCCAAATATCCTATGCTGAGATATTCTTCCTATTTCTTGGGTAAGTCAAATATCATAATTATCGTGTCCAGAGATATTTACTGACCGTAGCTTTCATTACAGAGCAGCCAAGTAACAATAGTCTAAAATATATGCAAGTTTTAAAAGTCCGTATTCAAGTTTTAAACCTTTTTGCTTATGAGGAATGTTCTCACTGGCCCTTGCGTGTCTCATTTGGGAGGTGAAATGTGAGCTATGTATATATTTGCTCTGGAATTGGTTTGGCTATGAGGGAGCCATGAGGGTTGCTATTCAAACCTGGATTCAGCATGTGTAAGAATTATTGTGTTCTTCTCTTTAGTGGAGTGTTCCGGTGTAGGTGATGCAGTATGAAATCAGCCTGTATGAACATTGGCTCCATAAATATTTTTAGACTGAACTCTTCTCTACAGTAATAATAATGATAATATTACAGTTAACTGTCAGCCAGTGTATATAGGCTGCACTGTTGAAAGAGCCCTAAGTAAGTCATAGAATTCTGTTGTTTCATCACAGATATTATAAAATGAAGGGCAGATTACTACAACTGAGAAAGGCAATTAGCAGTGCTGCTGAACCCCCTGGCTGAATAAGTTCTCCATGGAGCATGAAAACTAGTCTATATGATCACAACAGGCTCATCCTACCTACAGCTTCCAGCAGTGGCAAATGCTTCCAGGAAGAGCACAAGAAACTGCACAATGAGGGTTATATTTCCTGCAGGCTTACAGCCCCTGTTCCCAGCAGCCATCAGATGTGGGCTTCCTCTGAGCCACAGACTGAGCCTGGAGTGCTGCATTCAACAACTGCAAATGGCTTTTCCTCTGCTCCACTTCTAAAGAACCTTTACTTTTCCAACCTTCTACATATTCTGAAGCAATGTCACATCGTGTAATAATTATTTCCTTTATTTCATTTTACATGTATTGTTTGGTGATTTCCCTGCGTGCTTTTCATTCCTTTGCTCTTTTATTTGCTGTTAATTTGAGGGATGATCTAAATGATGAACTGGGAAGCACTTCCCCGAGGCTGAGCTTAGTGTGTGCTATAGCAAACTTCACCCTGAAACCAGAGAATTCTTTGCTTCTTAAATGTCTTTCAAAGAGCACTGTATTGAGCAGTGTTCCTGTGTGACTGCAGAGCTGCAAAATGTGCCCTTCTGTGTGAGAAGACTCATCCATTTACAATTTGCAAACTGAGAAAGAGAACGGGCCTAAATATTACACCAGCAACAGATGATGTCAGGAACATTTGCTCCTTAAGATTTCTGTTGGTTACAATTCTTGCTATACTGTTCTCCTCTGGTGTGTACCATATGATACATTGGTTTAAAAGAATTTGAACTCAGATCGATCACTGATCAAATGCATTAGCCCAGTGGGAGAGGGGTCTGTGATGTATCTGCAGAGAACATGAGCCACTACATCCTGTAAATTGAACTCACTGGAGTGGATTACACCACTCGAGTCAGTTTTTCAAGTTACCCATGATGTCTACAAGTAACTGTATTCTGAGCATCACCATTCCTTATCAGAGAGAGTCTCTGCCAGGGTTAGGATGGTCATGGGGAAAAGGATGACAGCTTCTCTGCAGTATGTGGAATTGTACAGGTATGTCCTGTCCCGTGAAATTGCATTTCACAGCTGAAAGAAAATACAACTTCAGAAAAAACAACGTATATGAAAAATATAACGTAGAAGTCTAACTATTAGGAAAAGTGAGTTGAGTATATCAAAGATTAGTATGTAAATGAACCAGAAATAAGTAATGTTGCATGTAGAATGGGGTTTCTGTGGTCACTGAAGGATGTTACCGCAGAGCCAGAGACTGGAGGTGAGTGAGTGACAGGCTAATCATGGCCTAAATAAAGTGTGAACCAAGGATAATGAAAACACTAAGACTTATGTTCTCAAAGAGTGAGCTGGAAGAGTTTTATCAAAAACTACAATTAGTTGTCCAAAACATCCCTAAGCCATGGCTTTCTTTCATAGTTTAAAGACTTCAAAGCAATGCGTCAGTCAGGAATACATGCTACAGTGCAACTGGGATGTAGCTTAGAAGATAATAGTAATGGCAGTCTTTAAGATCCTTAGATGAAAGTATTTTTATAAACATGAATTAATTGAACTGCTAAAGATAATTCCAGTCAAGGACTTCAGCATTATTTAATTGCTGCAATTTATTTCAAAATAGAAATATTAACAGATAAATGTAGATGTTTCTAAATGCTGCACAGGAGAAGGATTTGCAAAGAAATCTAAAGACACTAACTTAGAGGCAAATGTGCAATGTTTTTGGA